>OZ038499.1:100803372-100955872 GCA_964036315.1 Acanthosepion esculentum
TTTTTTTTTTTTTAATGCTACTCACCCACTTGTTTACCTCATAGGTGTACAATGATAGGTACATGTATTTTTATGCTAGATATACTCATACACCTGCAAATAATTACACTCATATATATGAAAGGAAAAGGAGAAAATTATAAGGAAAAGATAAGATACATAAACTGAGAAGGATTAGCAACATTAGCTTCCTACATACAACTAGTTTATATATATATATATATATATATATATATATATATATATATATATATATATAGGGGGTATAAATATTCATACACCATGAAATTTTTTAATTAATTTAGTTATATGAAAAAACTTAAAATCCATACAATATTTCTATCCATTTCAATATTTGCTACAATATGCAAAAAAAAAAAAGCAATTAGAAAACTTTGTTATAAATCAAATTATGTGTTATTTATAAAATTTCAAGGTAAAAAAGTATTCGTACAAAATATGTCTTCAATATCAAAAGGCATAAATTACCTTTGTAAGATTTTGCTGATTCATCTAATTATCTTATTGGACCAATCTAGAACATTCCGCAATTCATTTCTATATAAGGTTATCTCCACATACCAAATTATACACAATAATTATCATTATGGGGAAAGGCAAGGAACTATCAAATTCGCCAAAACATTTGTCATCAAACATTGGAAGGAAAGCAAAAGTTGTAGAAAAATAGCAGATATCCTGAATATACCATTTACTACTATAAGTTCCGTTATTACTAAGTCTAAAAAGGTGAAATCGAGATCTGGTGCACCGCGTAAGATTTCACCCAGATCATTGAGAAGAATTCAGCGCCAAATTCAAGAAAATCCATTGACGACTTGGAGAGAAATACAGGAAGAATTAAAAGTATCAGGCATTCTTGTTACGAAGTCAACAATAAGCAATGGACTTCATCGAAGTCAACTAAGATCATGTTCTCCAAGAAAAACTCCACTACTATTGAAGAAACATAAGGATGCCTAGTTAAAATTTGTTTGTGAGCATAAGAATAAAACTGAATCATTTTGGGAAAATGTTTTATGGATAGATGAAGCCAAAATTGAACTATTTGGGCATAATTCAAGAACTCACGTTTGAAGAAAAGACAGCACAACCTTTGCACTGAAGAACACAATCCCAATGGCGAAATTTGGTGGAGGCAATATTATGGTTTGGAGATGTTTTTCTGTTAATGGTATGGGTAATTTAGAGATAATAGATGATAGAATGAATTAAAAAATAAACCAAGATGTTTTGGACTTTAATTTGTTTGGGTCAATAGCAAAGCTTGGACTCTCAAATGAACGGGTTTCGCAACAAGATAATGACCCTAAACATATGGCTAAATCTACAAAAAAAATGGCTTATTGAAAACAATGTCAATATACTCGAATATCCCTCACAGTCCCCAGACTTGAATCCAATGGAGAATTTGTGGCATTTGTTAAAAATTCCAACTAATAAAAGAGCTCCAAAAAACACTATAGACCTAAAGACAAAGAAAAATGGAGCAAAATGCCAACAGAAACTTGCAAATCATTGACTAAAAGCTACAGAAAGAGAGTGATTGCTGTTGAATCGAGTGAGGGATGTGCGACAAAGTATTAAATAGGTATGATAAGTTTGTACATATACCATTTTCATTACAAAATCTTTTTAATTTCATTAATATAACAAATTTTTCTGAATTTTCTTTTACATATTGCGGCATTATGCCATGGTATACAAATATTGTATGAATTATAGAATTCTTTATAAAATCTATGTAAAAAAAAAATTCATGGTGTACGAATATTTCTTCCTCCCCACCCCCACTATATATATATATATATATATATATATATATATATATATATATATATGAGAGAGGTGTGTGTGTGTGTATTAAATATCCCATTTTGTATAGCTATTTCACCCCCACAAGAACTACCTTGCAGGATTTTCAACATCAAGTGGTTAAGAAATAAAATAAAACGGTAGCTTAAAAATGTTAAAAGAAAAAGAAAAAGAAAAAGAGAAAAAGAAAAAGAAAGGAAAAAAATGGACAGGGAGAAAGAGTAATATGACTGAGGAGGCACCAATTCAACTAGACAAAGCTTAAACCTAGTTTCATGGTGGTAGGAGGGGAGTATTAGGATTCAGACACCAGTTGTTACATATAAGTTTTAAATATTAAATCTAAAGTTAAATATAAAATTATAAATTAAATAAAATATTACCTATGGATTATTATATATATTATATTAATAGTAATACTCAGTGGAAAAAAACCTTGGATAGCACAACTTGTAAGTATATCAAAACAAATTGGTACCTGAGGAAAAAATTGAGAAAAAAAAAAAAAAGAAAAGAACTAGAAACATCCAAACAGGGTGAAACAAATCGTCCAGTGTCTTAAGTTTTTAGTCCAAAGAAAAAACCCAAGCGAGTTATAAAGTTATAACGTAGAGTTCTCAATATGGTAATTAGACCTGGGATAAATAAGATAAATCCTAAAGAGCCAGGAACAACCTACCTACCTAGGTAGGTGGTCCGTGGCTCTTTAGGATTTATTTATTGATTATACTTCTAGATATTTATTAGTATAGTGACTTCTGCGTGGGCAATGTTACCCAAAGTGACCAGCGGGATTGCTGCACGTGCATTTTCAATTTCTTGTTTAAAAGCCACCAATTTAGTGATACACAGCATATTTTTGAGTCCCTCATAGGCAAAAGTCTGCAGTCTAAATCCTTTCCTGAAGTGTGTATACATTTTTATGACAGACTCTTTATATATTGTGATGGACATGGCCTATCTCCCTGACAAAAGAGGAACAAAATCGTCTGTACCATACACGGTCATGTAAATTACTTAGTGTCTTAGGACTAATTAAATGCTTGTAGGTTGGCGTGAAAAAAACTGCAAACTGACTGAGGCACACATAAAAGCCAGCAGATTTTGTTTTGCAGAAAGATGGATTACGTTTTGAACAAGTCAGATGTGAGGTTCAAGGACAAAGACATGGCAGTAAGGAATGTGAAATGGATTACAACAGATATATTACAAATATATTACTACAAGCTATTATTGAACCATGACCAACAGATTTGGCACAAAACTAATACTGGAAATTGACAGCTCTGATCCTGAACAATCCCTTGTCAAATGGATAGAAAAGGCAGAATTGATATGTCAACAGTGCACAATGAAAAGGACTGAGTTTGTAGTCCCAATGTTTCTAATGAGTGGTGCATACACAGTGTATCAGCTGAGTGTAGAAAGAAAAAAAATGACTTCAGCTGCATAAAGGAAGCCCTGTATATGGCCTTTGCTGCTGACTCATTCACCGCATATGAACAATTTGTGGCATGACATTTACACCCTGGAGAGTCTGTCAATGTTTTTTCAGTGGAACTACAGAAAGTTCTGTTCAGCAGTATACCAGAACAAGGCTTAATATGCACTTCCATGGCTGGTCTACTGATGCATGTCAAGCAGCTCCTCTGGGCATCCTGCCAATTTGTTGGTTGGTTGTTTTATGGCATATCAACTTCAGTGGGTCATTTAAGACATTACACTGGTACTGGATCATACAAGGGTAATATTAAAGGATGACCCCCACGGAAATGGAACTAACCACAGAAGCTGTAAAACCAATGCATGACCCAGTGGAAGGAATTGTGAGTGCACCAAGAAAATGTTATGTGCATGATGGTCCAAACTATATGGCTTGGTGCAAGAGACAAAAAGATGACTGTCAGAAGCCAACAAAAAAAAACACTCAGGTGCTTCCAGCGTGGGGACCCAGGTCATTTGTTGTGAAATTGTTTGGGAAAAGGACAAGGGGGAGAGTCTACAGTGCCAGTCTTATCCCCCACCACTACAAAATGTGAATTTGGCACTGCCTACAAGAGATGTGTTGCTCTGGTGGATTCTGGGTGTTTTCAGATTATTGTCATCAGAAATATGTGCTGGACATGGAAAAAGAAGGATGTTGAAGTGAGGACTCTTCATGGAGAAACTTGTATCAGTGGTGTTGGACAAATAGATGCTCAGGAGGATGGAGGAACTGCATAAATAGAGCTTTGGTAACACAAGAGGACCCTCTTGGAGTCAGCGTACTGATCGGCATGGATGCAATCAAGACCCTGGGCAGGGTTTATATTTCAAAGTCAGGGAAGATGCACTTCTTCCAGAAGCAAGCTTCTGTATGCACGATAGCAACACTCTCCATTGAAGAACCTGATTTTCACATGGAATTTGATCAGCAACAAAATGAGTGAACCGCATCATGCAATTGACAGATGGCAAGCACACTGCAAGCCGGGAAACCACATAGCAGAGCATACCATGTCAACAAAAGTTAGGAAATCCTATGAAAAGGAATTGGGTCAAAAAAGGATCACTTATTCCGTCTGGATCCCCGAAAGTGCTTCTTCTGTTGATGGTCATCATGCAGCAAAATAAATCATGGTGTAGCCCATAATGGATTACTGGGAACTTAACTTCCACATTGACACATATACAACAGACACTGATGCTTGCACCAGCAAACAAAGAGCACAGAGACAACAAAGGTCAAATGTTGCACTACTGGACCTCAAATTTGCCTACCTAGAAGTGTGTGTTAATGAACAACTCTGGCCATACCAGACAGTTATTTTCAAAGGCCAATTATCTCTCACTTTACATCAAAATGATGCTGGACATAACTTTGATTTCACTAATGCCACCTTAATAAAAAAAAATAAAAAAAAAAAAAAAAAAAAAAAAAAGAAAATTCTTTAAGGAGAAAATACATTGAAAAATTAACATTATTACCAAATATAAACACATGCATTATGCATATACCTAGCATTATAGTATTGAGTGTTTATTTTTTCCTTTTTGTTTATTATTAGAGCTTCCATTATTTTTAATCTCTTTTTACATATGAATGAGGTTATTGTACTTGTATTTTCTACTAGTATGTTTCAGATGGAGTCTGGTAGATTTTTGTGTGTTTAAATTTGTTCTAATGGAACTCTGGTCAGATAGGTATAACATAAGGCGTCTGGATAGGCATGTAGTAGTGTTACCAATGTAATTATTTATGAGCTTGGTTTAATCAGGAACACAGTTCCTTAAGGAGCATTTGAACTCATAAATAATATTGGTTCTTTGTAGTTTTGATTTTGCAGGTGTGTTATTTTTGATAAAGGTTAGTTGTTTTAAATTTTTTGTAATATAGATAATTTAATTTTCTTGTTCAGATTGACTGGGGTAATGCATTTCTTTATGATATTTCTAAGTGAAAATTTGTCTTTCTTATAGTTGGCGTGTATTTGGCTTTTGTAGATGTTAATGTTATTGTTTTTGTCTATGTGTTCAATATCGTTATTAGTTACTTTAGAAAGAAATAGTCTCATTTGGTGGTCAATGAGATAGTTAGGAAAACTATTGTTAAGTAGTGTCTGTTTTGTATTGTTGAGTTCTTTAAGGGAAAAGTAAACGAGAGGTTGAATTCTCGCGTGCTCTCTTTAAGAAGTTTTTTAAAAGTGCTATTTTATATCTAAGTGGGCATTCACCTTTAAAATTAAGGTAGCAAGAGTTTCTGCTAGTGGGTTTTTTATTTTATATATAATGAGGTGGTGAGAGTTTTTGTTACTGTATTCTACAAGAACATCTAAGAATGGGAGTTTATTCTTTTGACTCAGTTTGTAGGTAAAGTTAAGGACGGATTTTTTTTTTTTCAAATGTGGTTTTGAGATTATCTTTTTGTTTGTTTTTCACAAAAATAAAAATACTGTGTACATAGACATATATTGGGTTTAGTGACCTGTTTAAATATGTTTTCTACGTGGGACATGCAGTATTTGGAGAAGCATATTATATATATATATATATATATATATATATATATATATATATATATATATATGCGTGAGAGAAGCAATTAGTCTTATCTTTAGTTTAAAGTAATTAAATAATGTCAGTTTTTATTTCCTTTATTAATTTTACCCTTATGTATCTTATTTTACTATTTTCTTTACCTAAGAACAAATACAAATTAACTCAAAATAACTTTGATGAGTTAGTATCTATGGTCAAATGAAAAAGAAATAACTGTCCAACAAACAGAATTAACAAAGTTTGCAGTTAAATTCAAAAAGTAACAGGGCAAAAATGAAATAATATCAAGCAAATAATATATGCAAAGCAAATTTACAGGTAAGAAAAGCAAAGTTTACAAACTACGAATTGGCATCTACGCATAAAAGCAAGGTCAGACAAACGAATGGAGTGGCCTGTCTTATAGAAAAGGTAGATCTGGACCAGTCAAATCAAATTATAAACCACCCTATTTTATTGGCTAAGAAAGATATCCCAGCATGCATTTGTGGACTGTTGCCTATAAAAAAGGAGGGGAGAAAGTTTTGTAATTCCTAGTAAGACTAAAATCAACAAACAATAAATTCTGAAATAATAACGAAGAACAAAAACATTTTTTTTCATTTTTTTAAGTCAAATACTTATTACCTATCAGCATAATTTGAAGAAATTAAACTTTTGTTACTCAGATCTATGAATTGTTCTAATACAAGTAATTGCGATATTTAACAATTAAAACAACAAATATAAAACAAGAGAGAGAAATCAATCAAGGATTCTGTTCAAAGTTCCTGATTATATTTATTTAAAAATAAATACACACACACACACACACGTCACTATAGCCTGATGTGTGGGGGTTGAGTGCTGACTCCCATTTCTGGCAGTTGTGGGATAAAGCCCAAGAGTTTCATCAAAGCTCCTCTGTCCACTCAGTGATATTGTCTACCCAGTTCCTTCTCTGCCTCATCTCCTCCTCTCCTGAACTGTTCCAGAATGGATGGTTTTGGAGAGCCCATCAGATCTTGTCATGTGACTATACGGATGTCATTTCCCTTTCTTTTTTTTCCTTTTTTTTTAAAGGTTGCGATCAAATGTTTCTTTTTTTGTTTTTTATATACCAAACAACATGCTGTTTTATAGTTTTGATGAATTTTTCATAAGTTTGGAGGTTTTTGGAGGAGAAACCAAGGAGTCTTCTGAAGTATCTGACTTCAACTCTTTGGATCCATTATTTTAATAGTCCAGGATTTGGATATCTACAGGAACATTTTTCAAACCATTGCATGCAGGAGCTTCAGCTTTGTTCTGGGACTGATGTTCTTGTCGCTCTATATGGATTTCAGTCTTGCAAGTATTGTTGCAGTCTATGCAGCTCTTGTCAATACTTCGCTCTTGGACACTTCTTTACCGATGATGGTGCCAAGAGACTTAAACTGCTTCATCATTTCCAGCTGTTGTCCATTGATATTGGTAAGGATACTCATCCAAATTAGAATTCAGGAAATAACACTTTTATTAAATTAATATTTAACTAGCACACGAGAAAAATAAATCTTAATATTTTTAAATTATTTCATATGTAAAGAAACACCAAAATATTTATTTCTGCATTCACTCCATTTATTTATTGAACAATTTTCCATAAATTACTTAATGGGCTTTATTTTGTTAAAGTATCTGAAGAAAATAATAGACACTTGTATTTTAACGATTTTACAAATAGATAAATTAACCGACTACAGTGGATAGAGTTTCACAAGTTTGTTCATTAATGCACTTGTAAAATCCAAAAACAGAAACTATTTCTATGCAAACATCATATCATCCTTCAATTTTTTTATACTAATGTCAAATTAACCCCCAAACTATTTAACAGAGACAGAAGTAAGAAGCTACTGACAAAAATACATTGCCATCAATCAAAAAAAAAAAAAAAAAAAAAAAACAAGTTGGGATAGCAAGTTCAATCTTCTACAGAGTGACCCGCTACACTTACAGGTTTGTGTTATACTAAAATACTAATTAGGTCATTAATATATTTTTTTCATTCACACCGTCTTCAAATGGCTAAAATAACTTGTTTTTGTGCTAAAGATACTGTTGGATTACTTCCTTCTTGTCTGACAAGAGGACTGAGAGGTAGCACTGTGCCTGGCCTATAAAAGGATGGAACAATAAACCTCTTCTTTTTTGCTCCAGAATGTAGTTGTGAAAATAACAGGACCTCTATGGGGAAGGGGTCTTCTCCTAATAGGCTATCTTCATAATTTCAGCCAACTACATGATACATCACACACACACACACTAACAGCAAAGCATATAATATTTCTTCTTTTTAGCAGTACATATACAAGTATATTTTCTCTCTTCTTGAATTATATATATATAAAAATCATCAAAATTTTTAAATGCATTTCTTTTGAAAATCTTGAATTTATTTCTTTTCAAACTACAACTATTTCATCACAATACTTAAAACAACAGCATCCATTACAAACTAACACCCCTGCTACAACCTAGTGACCAACACCCCTGCTACAACCTAGTGACCAACACCCCTGCTACAACCTAGTGACCAACACCTCTGCTACAACCTAGTGACCAACACCTCTGCTACAACCTAGTGACCAACACCTCTGCTACAACCTAGTGACCAACACCTCTGCTACAACCTAGTGACCAACACCTCTGCTACAACCTAGTGACCAACACCAACTGCACCCATTTCAAACCTGTCCCACCCATTCACTACAATACTTTTCCATCAATAAAACAAACCAGTCATGGTACAGTTGACACTGGTCAATAATTTCAAAAATAAAAGTTATTAAACTATTAACAGTATTTATTGTAAATTTTTATATCTTCTAAAATGAATATATGACCAATGATAGCACATTTGCTTTTATAAGTGAAGTAAGGAAGTCAACTCTAAACTTGTTTTAAAGTAGACTTTATTGTACATTATTCCAGCATAAGCTTTTGTCAAGGAGATTTTTAAAAATGCAATAAAATAATACAGAATTAATATTTTTCAAAATAAATATGGAACAGCCCAAATGTGGTAAATAGGTGAGGTAGTCTCATTTCTAGTTAGTTACTTATTCATGAGATAAATAAAAACTTCACAAGTTAAACGAATGAGACAATGTTCATTCTAAATTATCTCCCTTGGATTTTGGCTGGTATATCACTTAAGTATGTGATGAAGCTTTCAATATTATATCCTTTCCAAAATAATCTTTTCTTCAAAAGGACCGAGAACACTTCATCATTTATCATGTTACAATTATTATTCTCTTTCACTATATTCAAGAACGTTCAATGCTTTATACAAAACATAGGCTATTTACTTTATACACATCCACTCCAACTTAATCTTGAATTATTTCTAAATAATTAAGAGAAGAGGAAGTAAGGTTATGCATAATACTTGCACATAGAAATTTCATTTGATTATTAATATTGACAATCTCCACCATGGGCAAATGATTATTTACATAATACATAAATAACTAAATATATTTTCTGGTTCTAATTTTAGAGCTTGGTCTAGGATATCTTTCAGACTAAGTATGTAGCACACACACACAAAAAAAAAAAAAAAAAAAACAATGCCTGAAGAGAAAATCAGGTAGAGTAGGCAGCCAGAAGTACTGATGGGTGGGGTGGTTAAGGAAATTTTGAAAAAAAAATTTTTTTTTTTTTTTATCCTGAGGAGGTTGGGGGCAGGGATGATCCAGTCTTTATCTACTATGTAACTTAATAAGGGTGGCAGCAAAATTACGGTTTGCTTTGTTCAAAATGAGTGGGTAACCATATGGTTCATCTTATAATTATTAAAATTCCTTTCTTAAAAGATTTTGACAGCATTCTAGATTTTTCCTTCTTTTTTTTTTTGTAAAATATTAATATTTAATGTTTTACAATATTTTAATTAATATTTTACAAATTTGTAAAATATTAATATTTAAAAAATAAAGAAAATACTAATATAAGGAAATATTTTACAATTTTCTTTTGACTATTTCTCAAAACATCAAAGATCTAATGAAATGACAATAAGAATCAATAAGGAGAGTGTATAACGTGACAAGAAAAACAATGATAAAGGGAAGTAACCATGACATTCTACATATACACACAGGTGGGCGCATGAGCACGCACACACACATGATGAAAGGGTAGGGGCAAAAAAACTTGCACCAATGAAAAGCACATATATAAAAGAAGAAAATATAAACAGTCACTTGTTGATACGACCCCCCCCCCCCCCGGGCATGTGAACAGGGGCATTACTGGAGAGTCCATCTACAAAACTCTGGAGTTGCAATGTTGAAGGTAACACCAATCAGCTAAGTGACAAACTTTATATTTATATTAATTTATATATATTACACACACACACACACTATTTATTATGTTATAAGTAATAAAATTACTAAATAAAAAAAATATGGAAAAGTAACAACCACAGAACCATTTAAAACAAAGAGAAAACAAAAATCTGTCTTGGTAGACTTATAGAGTAAAAATTTCTAAAATAATCTAGGGGAGGGTACAAAATTTTATTATGGCTTTAAAATCAAACATTTAATATGCAATTGTTGCAGAATCGATTACAGGATCCTTGCACAACTCTTATTCAACAAGTTGCTTTACAATTAAGCACTTTGGTCAAAACTTAACTGAGGTCGTGCTTAAGGTATCTTTATCAGTTTGGAATTCAGAGTTGACCTTCTAGACTGGCTGCCAACCATCCCAGTCTGCCCTGCTATTTAACTCACAGCTGAGAAGAAAAGGGATGGATTCAAGGATAATTGTACGCAATGAATTAGAACTCCACTCTCAGATTTCTCATTCAAAGCTGCTATCCATTACACCACCTGCATAGCCACCATGTAATGGTATCATTTAGTATAGTGGTATCATGCAAGATTCCCATCTAATATGATAAACATTAGTATATACCTTTAAAATGTTCATTTTTAAGGTCATAATAAAAATTTAGGTTATTTCCTTTAGTTACATAATCAGGCTGAAACAAAAAGATAACTGATAAAAAATTCTCAACTATTTATCTTAATGTATAATACACCAAGTGTTTAACTTTATAACTTTTTGCTGTACTAGAATTATCTCCCTTGGTTTGGCAGTTTATTATATATTTGAAAATACATGTGAAAAAATTAATAATAATGATGATTAAACAAAGATACCTTCATTTTTGACAGCATGCTTAATCCTAAAATACTTTAGAACAATAATTAGCACTCAAATTAAAAATCATTGACTATGAGTTCATACTTTTCTGATTACTCCATCCGGAACCAAAGTTGGTGCTATCAAACAAATATAGACTATAAACTGTCAATTTTTATCAAATAATTTTGTAAATAATAAATGCATGGGAATCATTTTCAGTCACTGTGTTAAACTAGTGTACCTGTGCCATCAAAAATGATGGCAATTGTTAGAAAGTTTTAATAGTGAAATGTAATGAAACAGTGCATTGACATTCAATAAAGCATAGATAAACAATTCACAACTAAAAGAGGTCAATGAACCACTTAATTAATCCCTTACCTTTATATTTCTTAGACATTCAATGGTATTTATGATTTATTGTTTACACCTGGCATTATAAAAATCACTTTTTGCTCAATGTTAAAAAATTTATGTGTTTAATATAACAGTGAAATGGAAATATCCCTTGAAAGAAAAAGATTAACAAGAGAACAAAATAAACAGTAATGACAAAGACTATTTCAAAACTATGTTGAGACAAGATGATCACTTAATAGACAAAAGTATCTGAGTGCCTCACATGAAAGGCTTGAACAAATAAGACTGCAATCTAAGAAACATAGGAGTGGTAGAACTGATTAATTAAATCATTCATTTTGCTCAGGAGCTAATTTTGTCTAAATTAAATTTCAGTTGTATAGATTTTTCAACCCACTAAGGAAAGTAATCACTCATTTACCAAGTGGATTTACCTTCCTTCCTATGACAGATGAGACAGGAAATAAATAAATACACATTGATAATCATATATTTTAAAACCTGATTTTCATAACTGACATCAGTGAAAAATAATAGATTAATATATATAATAAATCAAAATCCGGTTAATTTACTTAACCTGTTCAGCAACAAATTAATTTTTTTCCTACTTATTAAGTACCAAATAATGTTAATTCTGTAATGTTCACTTTTTGAAATTTACACCTTGCCTTCAGTTTATACTCTATACACTGCTGTGACTAACAACTTCTTTCCCGAATTGCTATTTAGTCTCTAGAGAATTGCCATTGTTTTATTCTTGGCCTATACACATCACTGATAGTTATCCTACTAACTTGGAAATTTGATCCAATTGCTCCAAAAGTGCTATAAATCAAAACTATGAATAGCAATGAAGCCAAGTGTTTATCTGCACAATACTTCCACCTTCAAATAAATAAGGATGTTCAGTAATATTTTAAAACCGTCATTAAGAAACGCAAATATCCAATATTCTCAACATTCTTATAAAAATCCACATATATAAAATGCAATGTGCTTGTGTGTATATAAGATGGATGGGTGCTGAAAAGTTCTTGATTCAGCCAAGAAACTCCCCTTTAGCTAGATTCTGATGTTCTATCATATGATCATACATTAATGAAGTGGGTTGGAATGAAAACTTTTCAGCACCTCCATTATATATATAATACTAAAGGTTTCGAAAAGAATTTAGGCATACTCAATCAAAAGCTTCTACTTTATGATAACGTCTAAAATTTGGACCCTATTTCTTGTACTTTTCTTCCAAAATGGACTTTGAATAATTTTGACAGAATTTCTTTGTCTGAGAAGGATCATTCATAGTTTGTAAAAGCTGATCAGTAAAATTAAACAACACAAAATGTCTGTTATATATATATATATATATATAAAAATGAAGAAATATAGTCTTAAAGTGTGCTATATTTATGGGATAAAGTGCTCAATATCAGAGATAGAGCGTGTGTAGTTGCCTGACGATTGCACTAGCATGAAACAGACTGTCGCCCCTATATATATATATATATAGCATTAACTTTAGTGAACAGAAAAGACATCACTTTGCTGCTTCTATATAACAAAAATTATTTTATCAAAGTTGAAGCTGTCAACTAGACTTATTCATCAGATCTCTCTATGCATTACCATTTTCTTAAATATTTAGATTAATTTAAAACAAACTCCAATGAAGATCAGTGAATTTATCCAAGTTAGGCAATTGAATAAAAAAAAAAAAATGGAAAAAATTTAACATCACACATTCCATCGCCTAGTAGAACTTCAGACTGAAGTAATGTTCTTAATGGACATTTACGTTTCTGTCTGCCCTACACATATCTAATTCTATCAATAAGAACATTAATCTGATGAAGTCCTTCTAGAGGCTGAAAAGTGTTACACAATATTTTCTTCATTCTGTCATTCAATTACCTAATAATGAAAGAATAGGTGGAATAAACATATAGAGGTCAAATGGTGATATTCTGAAGAAATAAATAAGCTTTTCTATATGAATTTGTTCTGATAAATTGCCAATTTTATGTCAAACAACCTGATAGATATAGACTAACACTAATAAATATATATAAAGTGAGGAATCAGTTTTATCAATCAGTAGAATATTGACAATGAGAGTGTAATGAAAAAATTATCAGTTCAACCAAAATGGGTATCCAAAAACACTTTATTTTAGGAAGTAGGTCAAACTGAGAATTTCTTAGCACCCTCTAGTATATATCCTATAAATTTATTCATTCATTTTCTATGGTTTATCATTTTCCATGGTTTATCAACAATTTACAGGTTATTTAAAGCTAGAAAATATTTTTTTAGATTATAAGCCTCTTACTAATTAACCCATAGCTGGGGAAGAAGATGTAGATTCATACCTTTCCAAAGAGTATTTGTGCATAAGTGAATATAACAAATCCAACTGGAATTAAAACTCTGGTCTCCAATTAACAATCCTCACCCCCAGCATACACAAGCTTACAGCACCTTGTCCTATAAAAATAACTAAAACATATACATAAATATATCTTAAGTAGTACTGGCATTATTTCTAGTACATTAGATAAATATAATGTTTGAGACCCGGCATCAATTTTTCCACTCAAACATGACCTCTTTTTTCATTTTAATAAAATCAAAAGAAGTACTAAGTTAACTGATGGTCATCTCATTAAACTCTCTTATAATGACCAACTGTTTGAATCTATAAAAGAAAGCCTTGTACTAAGCTACATTTCATGGCAGTGGGAGAAAAGCTAGCCTTATAATAAAAAAACATTTCACATGCACAGGCACACAATAAAGCTCTCTGTGTTTGAAGAACCATCATAGCTCACAAACCACTTGCCAATAAAGTAAACTACTTTTGAATAAAAATACAGCAGGAAGCCCAGATAAGGACTTTTCATTAAATCAAAAATTTGTTACCCTTCTAAATTTCTATTACTGATTGCCGGGAGGGGGGGGGGTTAGAGGAGGAGGAAAAAGTCCTATGAAGAGGTTGAGCAAAAGTGACAAGAGACAGATGTACTATTTATTTCTTAGAAGCAAGCTAACAATGAAGGATATTATCAGGAGGTTCACAGACAGAAAAATTGAGTGGTATGAATCAGATAGGACCCTACACACACACACACACACACACACACACACACACACACACACACACACACACACACACACACGAGAGGCTATCTGAAAAAATTATGGTGTCCTAACTTCCCAAAATCTTACCAAAACATTAAAATTTATTTTTGCATCCCTTCTTGAATCCAAACACCATTCTTGTACTATTTCGGCCTGTGGCAGATTCTGAACACAAAAAGATTTTTTTAAAGAATTTCCGTCATTGTGCCCTTTTCAAGCTGATGGGTGTTTTCATCAGGACACCATCTCTAAATAGATTGCCAACCAAGACTAAAAAGCTTCTATGTGGTCATTAGGTGAGGACTTGTGACTAATGTACTAGCACAACTACCAATAACTTCCAGTTTTGTCTGCCTCAGTGTTTCTAAACCTGTTTTTGTTAACCCCCATGTCATTAGTCCCCCACTTTCCAATGTCATTCAACTCAAAAAATGCATTCCAAATAATATGCATATATTATTGAAAATTTTCATTTTTTTTTTCCATATGAGTACATACACATTTACATGGATTATTTTTATAGGTGTTTTAAAAATTTAATAGCAACAGAAAATTTTTTAACCTTAATACATGTACAGTAATTTGTTTTAATTCATAACTAATTATTAAATAAATAAACAAAAAGTTCAATAGAATACCAGGTTATTGTAATTCAATAACAAAATTCTGTAAATACAAAACAAGAAAAAGCAAAAGATTTTCCCTCCCCCACTGAAACCCTGGAATTTCTCCCTGGGAGAAGGGATTTTCCCTGCTGTTTAATAACTCCTGGTCGACCCAATACGACTCACAAGTTTTGGATCAATGTGGCATAGTTTTCAGACACTTCCAAATGGCAATGAAAACTGATTGCCTCCAGAGGATGACATAATCAGTCAGTCACCTCCTTTATTAATTGACCCTGGTGAGATTTGAACCCAGGCTTCATGGTCAGAATGCTAATACTCTAACCATTTAGCCATTAAATAGCACCTATGCTTAACTGTACGTAAAATGAGGTATCAGTCTTATCAGTCAAAATAATCCCCAGGTGACTGATTATATAGTCAATAAAATTAATTAAAACTCACACATAAGCGTAAAGGCTGGGCAAATAGTAGAGTATTAGTGGCACAGGTAGTGGAATCACCCAGGCAGGTTAAAATTATGGCCAAGTCCGTTGTGCTTACTTCACTTTAATGCCCGGGCAAAAAGCAGGAATATATCTCTTCTCTCCCTAGTTATGGGTTAAATAGCAAGGCAGACTAGGCTTGGGTGACAGTCTTGGAAGAAAACTGAATTCATCCAGCATACACCTCGCTGAGAACATTCAGTTTGGTCTTTTCATTCACTGCAATTGACCTTTTGTCAGCCATACTGAACCCCACCTTGCCACCAGATCCGAGACCAGATGCCAAGATGGTGATATGTCCGGGTCTGTGTAACACCTGTACTCACCTTAAAAAAAAATTTTAAAAATATTAAAAAAAAATAAAAATAAAAAATAAATAAATTACTAACATGCCATTCCTTAAAAGGAACCATCATAATCTCTTTGGGTGGAAGAGATGCTTAAATGGCTTCACATGTATGCATGAATTAAATGAACACTTCAAAGTATTGTAAAACACCATTTTCTCTCTACTTTTAGCAGATTTTGATCAATAATAGGAATATACTTTGAATTATATATAGGTTTAGTTTGGTTTATTTTGTTTTACGGCATATCAACCTCAATGGGTTATTTAATGCCAACAAAATTTTTTATTACTGGTAATATTTTACTATGGATTTCGTTAATCGGACTGACTTCCTCATCTTGGTTGCTTTCCTCACAACGTTTCGGCCGTCTGATCCTCCGGCCTTCTTCAGGTGCATCTCGAACTCGGGAACCGTCGGTCTGGAATTTCGAACCCAACCCTTTATTGTTACGGGGGTACCATGTTCTCGTTCCATTAAGGCCATCGCTGCTGCTACTACTGCTTGACGCCATCGTTGCTGCTGCTGTTGCTTCTATTATCGTTGTCACCGCTCTTGCTTGTCGCTGCCACTGCCTTTGCTCGGGATTGAACTCAGAACACCGGGAGAACTTGCAATCACTGTTCCAACGTCCTAGTCGCCTCGGCCAGTGACACATGGCCGAGGCGACTAGGACGTTGGAACAGTGATTGCAAGTTCTCCCGGTGTTCTGAGTTCAATCCCGAGCAAAGGCAGTGGCAGCGACAAGCAAGAGCGGTGACAACGATAATAGAAGCAACAGCAGCAGCAACGATGGCGTCAAGCAGTAGTAGCAGCAGCGATGGCCTTAATGGAACGAGAACATGGTACCCCCGTAACAATAAAGGGTTGGGTTCGAAATTCCAGACCGACGGTTCCCGAGTTCGAGATGCACCTGAAGAAGGCCGGAGGATCAGACGGCCGAAACGTTGTGAGGAAAGCAACCAAGATGAGGAAGTCAGTCCGATTAACGAAATCCATAGTGAAAACCCCCTCATCCCAAAAATATAGACAATTACTATGGTAATATTTTGTCAAAAATCTGTTTCTGGTAATATATTTCCTTCAAAATTGTATTGCTGGTAATAATTTAAAAAAAAAAAAAATATTGCTGGTAATAGTTAACTATTTGCTCATAGCTGGGACCCTAACAGGTGCTACCACCCCAGGTCATGGTGGACCTGGGAACACCAGCAATTAAGAGGTGGTTCAATGCTCCACAAAACCTCCTGATCAATGGCCTTGCTGCTGGACGTAGTTTAACGTCTTACCCAGGATGCGGATGTAGTTTAACATCTTACCCAGGACTCTTGAATATAGGATAAAAAAATATAGTTTTATGGTATGCTATATTTACAAGTAAAACTGTTCAATATCAGATGTATAGAGTGTATGCAAATATAAGTATGGACAATGAAGGCAACACCAAGTGGCAACAATCTGTGTTCAAGCCTGAACACAATCTTCAGGTTATGTGTCTTGAGTGATAGCTCGACTATACATCTTGGGGCTTTATGGGTAGCAAGATCAGTTATTTCCAGTTTATTGCATTATCCCAACAGTTATTGGATAGGTGGGAACAGTTATATTTTAAATTATTCTAAAGACTATTGAATAGAAATAATTATGGAAAAGAATGTTGTTATTTTATGTCTATAAAATAATGAATTAAAAGGTATTGGGTTGTTTAACTTTTAATTCATTATTTATTATTGAGGGTATTTTGCATTCATTATGTGTTCTAGATTATTAGTATTATTAAATTTAATTAGTCGTGATTATACATACATAGTTTGTTAATTTGTTTATTATTAACATACCAAATATGTTGACGCATTCAATTTGCATATGTTTTTAATGAATGTTATATTCCGTATTTAGATGCGTGGGTGATGTGGAAACAATGTGGGCAAATACTGCGTCTGGTTGCAAAACAAATGAAATTCAGACTCGAAAGAACAAGAAAGACTGTAGATATATTTTATAGTCTCTTTTAGTGAGGAAAATAAGAACAAGTAGAAAGTTCGTATTTAAGAAGTTGAATGTCTATGGTAGTGGCAAGTAAAGTTCATGGAGTTAACTTGATTTATGGAAGGGGAAGGGTACCCTTTGACAAGCGTCAGACGAGAGTTCATTGGCAGCAGCAGTCACATGCTTCGTTTCGTCGCCGGGCCAGTGTGTCAGGAGCGAGCGTCGTGACCCTTCTGCCTCGCCGTTGAATGGGACTCCCTTTTTTTGACTTTCCCCGTGTTGAACTTATACACGTCTATCGGCTCCAAATGGAAATTTTTTTGAGTACGCGGGAGACAGTCCGATTGGTTGATTTAATTCTTTTCATTTTTTTTTTTTTAGTTTATCCCAAACGGAAGTATCTGCGTCGAACCTATGCGTAGACGTGCAGTTTTCATTTCGAGTCAGGGACTCGTGATGGTAACTTCCGTTTATCGAAGCAGGGCAAGATCTCATCTTGTAACATGAAGTACCACACCTTTTGCAATTTTTCTTACAGAAAAGCAATGTTGGAATTATGTTGAAAACTAGTGGTAGTCTAAATACGCCTAAATTTCACCTATCCACTGGTGATTCACTTAAATGGATTAATCACTGTACACCCTCAGAATAGAAGCTGAAGTCTTGCTCCAAACATTTTCATTGCCTTTGCTCCCATTATTATTTTATATCTAAATCCAAAATGTATATACATAGAATATAGAGACTATAGCAGTGAGAACCAGACCCTTTATCTGATTAATAAAATACGAGCCAAGTATGTCCCAGAAATGTAGGTAATTGATCAATCTGCTCTTTATTACATACAAAAAAGAACAGTCACCAGTCAGTCTTTCACTGCTAATGGCACTTGTTGCTTGATGACTTGACTCAGTGAGCAAGCAACATAAAAAAGCTTGCAAGATTGTGACAGAGACCAGACAGTCAGATGAAAGAAATCAGTGGGCATACCATGTGACCACACATTTGAATGGTCAAGGGTCAGTTAACCGTTGAATGAATCAATGGGAAGTTAAGCAATACAGTTAATAAGGAGAGATCCTACCAAAGCAATAGTTCATCTCAAGTGGGAGGATTTCTATAGTCGGTTGTAACAATGGCCAAGTAGCAGTGGAGAAGTTGCAAGGAAATTAATAGCAGTGATTATGAGAAGACTGGACAGAAATTATTGCAAAAAATTTTTTATATCACACTGAATCACACTTCAAGTATTCTGATGCAGTTGTTAACAAATTGGACAAAGTTATTGCTTATATGCTGCAGGTTGAATAGAATTTATATATAAAGGACTAAACCCTCAGGACACACTTTCAAATTTAATTTTGAAGTTACTTTTTCTGTCCTACAATCAGAATAGAAATTCTGAGCTCCCAAAGAAATGTGTTTTATAACTGAACCAAATGTAGAAATTCAGAGTCCTGACAATGAAGATTTTTGAGTGTTGGATAAAAATTTTCCTTTAAAAAGTTTATTCTTATCAATCATATTTTGACATTTATATTATAGGTAGAAAAGAATTTAACAAAAATTTGAAAATGATTTTTTTTTTTTTTAATTAAAAATATTTTTCTTTAAGTTTGTAGAAAGTTGAGGGGGTAAAAATTTGACCTTGTAAAAATATTCAACTTGTCCACAAAGAAAAAGGAAAGGAAAAGTAGATAAATTGTAAATCCAAAATTTGTATAATCCAGAAATAGTTGAGGTGATTTACAAAAATTGTTTTGTTTTTATTTTTTTAGTTCAGTTTTTTCTGAAGACAGTTTTCATATGTCAGGGAATAAGACGAGACAAAAGACAGTTTTGGACTTCACATGGACTGACTACTACATACATTGTCCTTTTACTCATACCAGGTGCACAGATACAGTAATAGACACAAAATAGACACAGATATTTCACAGAAAAATGCTTGGCTCCATTTTTAAATTGTGTTACTTGAAGTTTAAAAATTATAACTTAATAATTACACAGGTTTAAAAGCTGAAACTTTACAGATTACTAAGTCATTATATAATTTAAAAGCTATGTAAATTTTATTTTTTGCCATGAATTATAAGTTGATTAAATTTTATTTTAAGTTGGTATCCATTCAATCAGGATACCATATCAATTTTTCTTATAAATTTTTTTTTTTTTGTCTGAAACAGATTATTACACATTATTATATGTATTAAGTATATTCTAATAACATGTCCATTATAGTTTGAATCTGTCTAATTTGTTCAAATCACATAACGACTTAGGGTTGCAGGGGCACCACATCTACTGCAGCCCCAGCAGCAGTGGTGTTTCCTGGGCAAGACAGTCTGACAGAGCCCAACACTCTCCAGAATTCAGAGTTTCTTTCTAGACTGGTTGCCAACGAAGGCTATAAGGCCCAATCTGTTCTGCTATTTACCCAGAGCTGGAGGGGAAGAGATGGATTCATATCTTTCTCAAGGGAATGACTACATGTGAATGTAATGGACTCAACTGGAATTTGAACTCAGCTCTGATTCCTCAATCCAAACCACTATCAATTACCTCACTGTGCCTCCATCAATCTTGTTCATTTTACTAAATCTTAATTTATATTGATTTTTAAAGTTCTTCTTCACAAACGTTAAAATGGCTCATAATACTGTCCGCACAAACATGAACAAGGAGTAACATTTTTAAAAAAGAATATTTTATTCAAAGTCAATAATTAAAGATTAAAATTTTTTTTATCAGAACACCTGAATTTATTCAGCAAGTTCAGTTGACCATTGATGACAATTCCAGAACAAAGTAACTATAAACAATTTTTTTCTATCCTCTGCCAGCCGCAATGATGGAGAAAGCATTACCTCGAACCATCGCCAGTGAGAGACGCTGCAGGAGCCATTGCGTTTCGCGAGGCTCGTCCATTAATCGAGACGCAATCACACCAATCCTCTGAAGGAACACCATCAAACAAGGGCCAATAACCCCAGAAGTTTCCACTGCCACAGGAGTATAAAAAAAAAAAAGAAGAAAGGAAAATGGTAATGCCACCTGGCCACTTACCATCACCACGGCCGAAGCCTACGGGTTCGATTTGGGAAGGGATATAAACATTAAAATTTTTTAAAAATTATGTTTACTAAACTACTCTAAAGTAACTGCAAAAATTTGTTTTAACAAAAAAAAAAAAAAGGGTTGAATTTTATTTTAAAATAAATACTGAGTTCTCATAACAAAATGTTTTTAAAAAATTATTAAAGATCTTTTAAATGAGTTTGCTAACAAAGGCATTGATACAAAAATTAATTAAAACTGATCCTAATTAAAATAAATTTCAGAATCATTAATTATTACTGGTAATTTTTTTTTTGTAATTTTTTAACATTTAATTGAAAAAGGATATGTTAACAAAAATGAAAACATCTTTCAATATAAAATTCTTTTGCAAATAATTCAAATAGTCTAAGTAGTAAAAAACAAAGCAAGACTTATCAGTTTTCAGGTAAATTTTTGTAGAAGAATAAACTGAAACTAACTATTCTTGCAATCTTATCCAGTCATCGGATAACATATAATAAAGAATGGATTTCTATCATCTTTAAAAATAAATTCTTCTTAAACTTCACTACTTGGATGCAATATTTTAATAGAATAATCCAATCCGCACAAAAACTCAAGAAAATATAAATAAATGAGGCCACTTCTCGAGAAACTGAAAAGTTAGTAGTTGCAAAAAAGAAAAAGATACAAAAAAAACCCACTAAAATCTTAGTCATTATAAGAAATATTTTTTCATACACAAAAAAATATAGTTCAGCAACTTTTTTATGTTATTGAAATTGAGCAAATAATTCAAAGAATGTCAACGTTATCAAAATTTCCTATCTGAACAAAATACCAAAAGAAATTTTTTCCCTCTAAAGAAAGAAAAGAAAGACAACTTGTTTCAAAAAGCAAAAACAGGAATAACATTAGTACATATTACAAGTATAACAAATTCAGACTTACGTGTGTGTGTGTGTGTGTGTGGGTGGGTGGGTGTGTGTGCGCGCGCGCAAGCAAAAGTTCAAAATAACCACTTTTTTAAAATGAGAAAACAACTCTCTGACTACACACACACACACACACACACACACACACACACGTGTGAGTATGTGTGAGCGAGTGTGAGAGAGACTAACCTGACATTTTTACTCAATGAATTTTGATCTGAAAAATTCATTGCACAATTTAGGATCTCTATGTGATTAATGAATGAATATCGATAAGTGTAGTGACATAAAAAAAAAAGATATTTGTTGAGTAAATGCTTATTTTTTTATCATTAGTCAATGGAGTTTTGATTCACTAATTCAGGGTGTCCATAAATTTCGTGTGCACTCTAAAAAATTTATAACTTTATTTGTATTTGCAATAGAAATAATTTGTAAAAAGGATTAGAAAGAAGTAAATCTATATTTTTTAAGGTTTCATTGAAAATTTATTTAAGTTTCCACATGTCCTCCATCATTAGCAATAAAGGGTAATACGATTTTTTTGCAGTTCACGGAAAACATTTGCCAACTGATTTTTTACAGTAATGCCTGAAATCACATTAGTTATTTTAGCTATACTTAAAACTAGGTACATTAAACTTTATAACATTTTTTAGAGATTATTACTATCGCAAATACAATTAATAAAGTTATAAATGTTTTTAACGTGCACACGAACTTTATGGACACCCAAGGATTCACTCAATACAAGGTTCGTAGAGGTAGAGGCTTACTTTTAAAATTTTTAATGATGAATAAGGTAAGGTGTGTGATATGAATGAAAAGAAGTGATAGAATGATTGAAAGTAAAGGTTATGTTAAAGAGGATCGATAATTGTAGTGTTATGGGAAGCACCTATGGAAGAGGTTGTTCCTCAAGAGTGGCAGGTCTTTGGAAAATCTGCCTGAATGGAACTTTCTTCTTACCTATGGAACAGAGGAAATGAAGGAGGGCGTTTTAACCCTGTACAAGTAGCATGGTATATACTAGTTGGCAAGGAACTAAAGAATGCAGACCATATAAACATTTGCCATGGAAATAAGTTATTTCAAACTTTTATTCACTTTAATGATTACTTATTTAAACTTGTAGTAGATAAGAAAGGGGGAAAAAATCACAATCGAGATTTCCTGTTGATTGCATTTAAACAGTTTTATGTTGGCAAAGTTTGAATCCATTGATTTTACTGTAATGCAATTACTTCCCTGCATCTATAATTTTTTTTATACCTCAAATTCAAGGAAATTTTAGCATGTAACCTGTATTGGAAGTCAGGGAAAAAAATGAGATTAGCTTTGGTCAGGAATTAAAAGTAGCAAGATAATAGGAACATGTGAATTACTTCTTGAAACCAATAACATTTTATGACTTTTTTCTGGTTATGGTTATTTCAATAAGCTGATGCCAAAATATCAATATTAATCCAAAATTCTGTTCACTACAGTACTTCAGACTTTCTCACAAGTATTATTAGCTTAATTTCATTGTTACTTTTCATCCAGTATGGTCTCATGGAGTAATCAGGTGACAATATATTGGTTAAAAATTATAAGAGGTAAAATGTAATTTGATATAATTCAGGGCACCAAGCTAATGATGATACTGTAATGAAAGTGTGAAAACTTGAAAATGTTATCTCACAAAATTTAACTATCAAATCAGTACTTTCCTGCTTTGATTTTGATCAGACAAAAATAAATACTAGACAAAAAAAGATACTAAGATTTCAAATAATATTAAGCTTGTTAGTTCATTAAGTATCATACGTTATATTTGCTTTGGTGATCATGTCTCTTGATTCATGAGTGACTAGGCAGAGGATTTTTCTGCAGTAGGTAATCATTACTTTCTGTCATAGACTGGTTGCCAACCAAGGCTATAAGACCAGTCAGTCCTGATATTCAACTCATAGCTGGTGGGAGAAGAGATGGATTCATACCTTTCCAAAGGGTATCTGTATGTAAATGAATGCAATGAACTCAAATGTAATTCGAAATTGGCTCTTCGATTCCTCATTCTGAACCAATATCAATTACTCCATGCATTCCGATAAGGAAAAGATTACGTTCCTGAATTATTTTATTGGGGGGGGGGGTCCTTTCATATTATTTCTGATGACCCCCCCCCCATTTCTTTTCTTCTTTTTTTTAAATGAATCAAAATTTCTAAAATAAAACAGTTACAGAATGAAATGAAAATGTTTTAAGTTAGCAAACATATCTGAATTCCATTGTTGGACAATTTTTCTTTGTTCTTATTCAAGCTTCTTGTTCCAGGAAACCATATGTTGTTCAGAGGGTTAACAAGTACACACAAGGGGCAGATAAGCAAACATAGTTTATGAAAGTAACAGCAGGTTTTGTCAACTTTACATTTTTCTTTCATTTATTCATCCTTTGAAATTATTCAATGGGAAATACAGTCATCTACACATGCTATATTTAGATAAGGTAGAGACCAAATGTCGCTAGAAATATTTCATATGATAGAACCTTAAAAATATTCTTTGGGTTTGGATATTACTAAAAGAAAAAGACAAGATGCTTTCTATATTTTGGGAATGTATTTTATAGGTTTTGAGAACATTTTGAAACTTTTTTCTTTTTTTTTTTAAATGGGAACAAAAATAATGCCAGTAACTATTGATCATTTTCTATTCTTTTCTTTTCTTTAATGCCATATCCTTTTATGGTGCAGGGAATCATGGCTCTTCAGTTTGCTAAATATAAAAAAAGGTAAAATATTTATCAACTTCAGGAAAAAATACTTTTCATGTTTCCTCAGGACCTATGAAGCAGCCTAAAATATGAATTATTTTTGTTGGTTAAAAGAAAATAATTAAAATATCTTTCTTCACATGCAATCTGAAATCAGGCCATTAAAATTATTATGTTTTCATTTTTACTTTCAAGATATAGAAAATCATGACTCTCCATATCTTCCCTAAGCATACTGCCATGACTGTTCTTGAAAAGTCATTATAGTAGTGAATTCCTGTTGTCTTATCCACAGTTTGAATTCAGTTGTTCTCTTCCTCCTCCTAAACTGATTGATTTATTTTCTATGGCTTATCAACCCATTGCAGGTTATTTAAAGCCAGAATATAGAAAATATTTTTAGAATGTAAAAAAAATTTTTTGTGGTGTGAATGACAGTAATATTTAAGTTTCTGACATTTTAAAAATACAATTTAAATGCAAAATTACTTCAAACTGAAAATCTAGAAATTAAAAATAATTTGAAGCAAAAAATATGGAATTTTATCTTTTGAATTTAAAATAACAGGAAATTTCTATTACATCATCAGAAGAGTGCACTACATAGTGAAGGGCAAATTGCCTATTATCAGCATTTTTAGCATTAATATTGAAAAGTATAGATTATGCTTTTGACATGACTTTTTCTTAGAACTTGGCTTGTGTTACAACATAGTGAAAATATGTATGTAAACAAGAGATGGTAAATATCATCATACATCTCTATCAAGTCATAATTTGTTTTGATTATCAGCTTTATTCTTCAAAATATTACAAGTGGTTACCAAAAACAGAAATTACTTATTACTAAACCTAATATGTTGCAATGTACTCATGTTGGTGTTGTTATAGCATTTAAGCCACTGATTGATAAAGCTGTGAATTTTAAGCAAACTTCATATATATATATATATATATATATATATATATATATATATATATATATATATATATATATAAAGAAAGAACAGTAAGATATATAATCCAGTGTTCTTATTGATATTTTTACAAAACCGTGCTCAATGTAAATTTACAGAGCATAAATATTATAAATTAAGTGATTTAAAATGTTTTTTTTTTCACTACACAGTAATGGCCATGTTTCAAAAACTGAAGCTAAAAACTTCAAATTTAATTATATAATTAAATGAAAAGCATTAGGTCTGTTTCAACTTCAAGTAAATTTTGGAATAACTTATTTCTAAATGTACTGAATTATATATATATAAAAGGATGGCCTTAGTTGTAACCTGAGTTTCATGATATCTTCAAATGACTTGAATGCAGATGGGTTTTCTCTTTTTCCCCCTATGAAGGTGTTGTCATTCACTGTTTTTTTTTTTTAAATTAAATTATTCCCCCACCCCATAATGCTTTAGGGTAATTTATGGTCCTGGGTTGTATAAAGCTCATCTCTCCCTTCTTCAATTTGCATTCAAGTTGTCTGAAGATCATGTAAAACTTGAATTATGACTAGTGCCCTCCTTTCATGGGATTTAACACTATTAAGCATTTTTTGCTCTGTCTAGACAATCTAAGCTTCAAGCACTTTGCTTTATTGAATAAGTAGGTTTGCCTTTAGGCCTTTTTTCTTTTTTCAGTACTGTCATTTTTGTTCAAGACTTTATCTGGATAAGAGTTTCAGGTGTTGGCAAGTTGTCTGTTCGTTCCGTCAACGGTTTTTGTTTTCTTTTTTATATATATATATATATATATATATTGATGCATGTTTCATTAAATAATATAGACAAGTTTTGTTTATTTATTTTAAGTAAGTGGTCATGTGTGACGTCACAAGCGGCGATGCAATTTTCACTTCTGCGTCTCGTATACACGAGTTTGTTGTTGCTTTGTTTCAAAGCAACAAAAACAGACTATCATTATTGTTCGGACGTGTATTGTTGGATATATTGAAATGTAATTGTCATCTTTGATAATGGCTTATGTAAGCCGAAAGCTTAGATAGGATTAAAACGTGTATCAGCATGGTGATTTCCTTTCGTCTTTCAATGATCATGTTAATAGGCTTATCAGACAATATGAAAGGAACTTATTTAAAATAAATATACAAAACTTGTCTACATTATTTAATGAAACATGCATCAATGAAAAATTGCTGCTTAAATATACACAATATACATATTATTTATACCTTTCTCTTCATGCAGAAGAGAGATTACCATATCTATGTCTATTTGATTACCCTCTCTTTACAGATTCATTTTAGGATAGGCAAAATAATCAAAAGGTTATGCTATTAATAATTCACACTACCTCATATCCCAATCAATCCTCTCTATAAAAAAAAGTTTATAAAAAATGCAAAAAGTTTTATACCGTAAAATCTTTGATTTAACATAAAATTGATGGTATATTAAAAGTTGTACTTTTTTTTCACTTATCACTGTCATAATAAAAAAAAAACATTATCCTATTAACTTTTTGGAATTTCCTTGAAGTAGATAAGTACTCACAGACAATACACAGAATTTCATGATTGCTTTATACATAAACTGCATTTTTTATTTATAGTTTCATATTTATTCTTGGGTACTTATATATTTCTCTTGAGCCTCCAATAACGAAATCTTATCTGCTTAAACACAAACTGAAAGTTGATAAATCTTAAGGATTAACAGCTCTACAGCTTAAATTATAAATAAATCAACAAGGTCAACAAGAGAGTTATCTTGAAAAGTAATAGTATTCTCATATATATCTCACTTTAAATCAAACTAATGTAAACTTCTTAATACTAAAAAAGACAGGGGGGATATTGTAGGAACCTTTCGGACAATCCTTCCTAAGAAAAAAAAAATGTTGGCAAAACAATTACTTATTACTTTCTAACAGGAAAAGAACTAAATGGGAAAGGTGGCTAAGTTCTCTTTTAAATATTAAGATGTTTACATCAGTTCTATTTAAGGCAATAATTAAATTTTGTAGTATCAAGTCATTGTTTATTTATATATATATATATATATAGTCATCCACAGAGACTGTTTCACTGTATCACAGCTCTTCAGTGTGGCTAGATGTCCGGTTGCCTCTAGCTAGGATTGAAACCCGGCTGAATTGCCGTCAGTTGGAGATTCTACCACTAAGTCAGGGGGCGAAGGTGAATTTTAGCATATTTATTTTTTCTAGATAAACACAACGGTAACTGAGAGGACTCGATTTGCTTGCTGAAGAGTTTTGCCAGATTATATAAGATAAAGAACAAAAAGGAAACGTTTATCAATCTAACAGGTTTCACTTAAAGCTTTAGAGAAAAAAGTGAAACTTGTTAGATTGATAAACGTTTCCTATTTGTTCTGTCGGATTCCAATCTATATTTGATCCTAACTCTCATATATTATATATATATATATCCGATGCGATGAGAACGAAAGTAATATATAAATTCCAACATTCGCAGCGTTAATTCAAAAAAGAGCTCGATACAGATAGTAGAGTGATAATTATTTATTTATTATAATTTTATCATATAGACAAAACCATTTTACTCACTACAAAGATGCAACTTGGTTTCAGTGCATTTCAACTGCACATCTACGAGTGAGGGTCGAAAATGGTTATGAACATTTTTGACCCTCACCCATAGATGTGCAGTTGAAATGCACTGAAACCAAGTTGCATCTTTGTAGTGAGTAAAATGGTTTTGTCTATATGATAAAATTATTATATATATATATATATATATATATATATATATATATATATATATATATTAATCTCAACTAGCTAAGTTACAAACTTTTACTTATATATATTAATGGATTTTGCTTAAATGGGACATTGGTTACAAGAAATAGCCATTTTGTCAAACCTGTTGTGCAAGAACAGGATTGAATGTATGTAGTATTTTTAACTTTTTTACACAAATTCATTTAAAAGGCATAGCCACTAAGAGATCATAATTCATTATTCACGGTGTGTTCTGCTTGCACTAAATTTTGTGTATGTGCTTACATGAGGGATGCTGAAAAGTTTCCAGCCTGAGTAAGAATTTAAAAAAAAAAAAAATTCTTAGATAGGTTTGATCATTTTAGAAAGTAGGTCAAACCGAGAACTTTACAGCACCCTCAATTGTGTGCATGTAGCAATGTGTGTGCACATTGGGAAGGAATAAAAAGAACAAGGTATAAGTAATTCAAACAAATTATTCTAGTAAGGAGCTGTGAGGTAGAGAAGTAGTTAGAAATGTAGAGATGGTTAAGAAAGAGTGAGAGAGAGAGAGAGTGTAAGTATCAAAGAAAGAAAAAAAGAATAAAATCTCTTACAGAATAGGAAAGGTTTGTGTGTGAGAGAGAAAAAAAAAAGAAAAATTAAAATAATGACAGACATATGTTATGCCATGTTTGCAACCAAGAAGAGTTGGAAAGAAGAGAAAAAGATGAGATGATAGGAGAGTCGTTTCTTTTTCTGTTGCTATGGTAACTTACATCTGTAAGTTCTTGCCCAGACAGATTCCCAAGGGTGACATGCATAGACAAACACCACCCACACATGCAAGGAAAAGCAATTGCTAAATTTACTTTAGGGAGAAGAACTAAATTTTGAGTGAGCCTTTTAAATATGTTATGCATGTGGAACCTAAAAGGTAAAAACAATAGATTTTTGATGATTTATTCAAGTTTATTTATTGCTGAAGGATTATCCTTGGCATTAAATAATAAATAGTTATTTATTGCAATAAATAACACCTTTTGTAACCAAAAAGCTTCATTAAGGCTACTGTGACTATACACACGTGTCGCTCACTCAGTCTTTCTCTGACTAGACAGCTTCACCTCATGTGTTTCAGTTCTCATTTGCATCAGTATAAACAAAAAACTGAGAAAGGCCCAGTCTACATTCAACAACAGAAAAGGTGAAATAATACCACAGTGAGAAAAGAAAACATGAATCCAGTTTCTATTATATTAGGTTCCATATCCACTGGCTGAGTTTCAAGTCAGATTTAGCACTCTCTGGGTGTATGGAGGTGGCACTTAGGTTTCTTTGTCTCTTCTTACTCTACCAAGTGAGTGATACCAACCCATTTGGTTGGACAGACACAGCCTTCTCACTCCAACTGTGATTTTCTCATATAAGCCCACCACCGGAATTCCCTTCATTCCAGCCAAGTGTCACTTGATCCAAAAACTTTTTATTAATCTATTTTATTTCCTCCCCACCTATTAGTGGACTACAGGTTGTTGCTTTGAAAACCTCACAAATAGATTTTATTGTTAATGCAAACATAAAAACTGTCGCACTTTAGGCCCAGGTAAAATCACTTACAGTCCACTGGGTGTTCTAAGCCAATCATGTGAAGAACTATGCTATCAGGCTAACAAGATAGACTTTACAAGCAGAAACACCATCCAGAAAATGACTTTAATAATCCTAGCTAAATTTGAATGATAGCATATATGTAATTTAAATCTTTCAAATGATCTTATTATTTTGTACAGGAGAAAATAGCAACTTACATTGTCAGTCAAAATGCTCCCATGTTGCATGCTGTTAGCGTTATTGTATTTAAAACAAGAAAAAAAAAGGGGGAGAGAAAAATCCTTTCCAATGAATGGGGCCAGTATTATAGGTCAGTAACCAGACAAATTTATCTCACTTCTGGCCAATTGTATGCATCGCAAATCACGTTAGACTGCTTTAAAAACTCCTATTCTTTGCCACCAGGCAGTTGAAATTTTTCTTTGGTATGACTGCAAGTTAGTTGAGTGAACGTTACGACTTTTTAAGAACTATTTGTCTGTTACACACTTTTAAAAGTAGACACGATCTGAACTCTAGCCACCTCAGATCAATAACTTATTGTGTGCTAATATTCTAGAGTGCCCTATTATTTCCTTGTACATTTTTACAGATTTACAAAACCAAATAATCACATTTTATTTACTTCAATAAAAAGAAAAAAAATCATAAATTCATCAAAAATTGATCAACACCAAAAACAGAAAAAAATAACAAATACATATGACCAATCTTTGAATCCTTTACATTTTAATACAGCGTCCCTTCTCAATAACAGCCAGTAATCTATTGATGTTATTAATTTTTTTTTTACTTCAACAGGTTCAATTTCCAATATGGTAGTTTTAATTGCTTCCTATAGGTCTGCTTTGATGTTATATTGTTTGCCACCTTTACATAATTTTATCTTCACAACTGACCATAGATTTTTGATCAGATTCAGATCAGGACTTGATGGTAGCCATTCCATTATCTTCTCTCCTGTAAATCTTTTATGCTCAAAGAATTCACGGATAAGCTTAGATACACGAGGAGAATTGTCATGCATAAACACACACTTCACATCGAAACTACAAGACTGGGACTTGTGCCATTCAAAGAAAGTCATCTTCATAAAATCACAATAGTTAGCACTGTTCAGTTAACTCTTTCATCGACTTTGAAGAGTCCAATAATTGTTTGGTTGACAATTGTAGCCTATATCATAACACTACAGTGTCCTCGTTGCTTTCTTTTAACCACAGGCATGTCTGATTTGGATAAAATCCATCCTTTGGAGCAGCCATCAGGACCATCAAATGCCACTAGAGATTCATCCATGAAAATTACTTTAGAAAAATCAATTTTCATGTATTTCTTGGCCCAATTTTGATGCTTTAAAATATTTGCTTTAGTGAGGGGAATTTGCCTAGGAGATTTTTTTTTTTTTTACAGATCCCAATTCACAAAGTATTCTATGTCGTTTGTCCTTGACTCACTCAATTCCAGCCTTTACAAAGATCTGAGCACTCGTCAAAAGTGGTCGTTTCACTATAACTTGCTTTATTTTATGTCCATCTTGAGGAAGCCAGTTCTTAAAGCCTTTTCCCTTCGAGTTCCCAACTTATATTCTCAACAGCCTTCTTTATTGTTCAATGATCTCTGCAGAGCTCCTTTGATATCTCCAACATGGACATTCCTTCATTCAATAACTTTATTTTTTGTTTTTCAGCAGTTGCTAGATCCTGCCCTTTACACATGTTTCAAAATATATTATGGACAAAAAAAAAAATTTTTATTAGATTTCAGACTTAAGCTGATATTAGTTTACTCTGTATATTAACTTCAGCCAGTCCATTTTCATAAATTCCAAATATCTCAAAAACTAACCATTAAAAATGGCAAAAAATTTAGTTAAATATTTTACTAAGGGTGGAAATGGATGAGTTTAACTTTGACAAATATTCGTTCAGAACTTTCAGTTATTGAAGTTTATTTGATTTGCATAATAATTTCAGACAGGCTGTATGTTGATAAAAGGGATTTTTTTTTCAAATGTTTATTGCTTTTCTACTTGTGCTTCATTTAAGATGCAATGTTCTTACAAATGAAAAAAAGTCATGATCTTGCTTGTTTCATATTTGCCTACTTAAAACTAAATTAGTGAAATGCAATATTTATATATACAACTGCATAGAGGAGAATTCAAAAAAATGCATTTCTTTCAGAAGACAACAATAGAAAAATACTGACTCAATAGAAATTCAATCTGAAACTTCCAAGAGAGTAACTTAAAGTACATCACAAAGTGCTGGATGAAATTTAACCAGTATTGGTCAGTTTTCTATCAGCACCTGATTGTGCATGAAACTCAGATTTGGGCTACCAGTGAGGGGGGAAAAAATGTACATTTATCAGATATATAATTTTAAAAATGACATTGTGCACAATGAAATAATCATAATGGCAAAACTTGTTCATTTTTGCAGTTTTCTTTCCTCCCCATGAATCTTTCTGAAAAAATGTTGGATAAAAATGGTTCGTTTTAAACTGTTCTGTCGTTTTTAAAACAATGTATAACGTCTGTGGCTTAAAACTTTTGTAAAAAGCTCAAACACTAATATTTCATGGTTATAATTTATTACAGTGGAATCGCAATCACGACCCAATTCATGTAATAAATTATAACCATGAAATATAAGTGTTTGAGCCTTTTATATTATATTCTTGGTCTGTCCTGGACATTGAGCTCTACCTGGATTCTATCCTCTTGGAAATTTTTATATATTAGTGGCCTATATATATATATATATATATATATATATATATATATATATATATATAATATTAGAGGTCAATATATATATATATATATATATATATATATATATATATAATATTAGAGGTCAATATATATATATATATATATATATATATATATAATATTAGAGGTCAATATATATATATATATATATATATATATAATATTAGAGGTCAATATATATATATATATATATATATATATATATAATATTAGAGGTCAATATATATATATATATATATATATATATATATATATAATATTAGAGGTCTATATATATATATATATATATATATATATAATATTAGAGGTCTATATATATATATATATATATATATATATAATATTAGAGGTCAATATATATATATATATATATATATATAATATTAGAGGTCAATATATATATATATATATATATATATATATATATAATATTAGAGGTCAATATATATATATATATATATATATATATATATATATATATATATATAATATTAGAGGTCAATATATATATATATATATATATATATATATATATAATATTAGAGGTCAACACACACATATATATATATATATATATAATATTAGAGGTCAATATATATATATATATATATATATATATATAATATTAGAGGTCAACACATATATATATATATATATATATATATATATATATAATATTAGAGGTCAACACATATATATATATATATATATATATATATATATAATATTAGAGGTCAACACATATATATATATATATATATATATATATATATATATATAATATTAGAGGTCAACACATATATATATATATATATATATATATATATATAATATTAGAGGTCAACATATATATATATATATATATATAATATTAGAGGTCAACATATATATATATATATATATATAATATTAGAGGTCAACATATATATATATATAATATTAGAGGTCAACATATATATATATAATATTAGAGGTCAACATATATATATATATATATATATAATATTAGAGGTCAACACATATATATATATATATATATATATATATAATATTAGAGGTCAACATATATATATAATATTAGAGGTCAACATATATATATATATATATAATATTAGAGGTCAACATATATATATATATATAATATTAGAGGTCAACATATATATATATATATATATATATATTGACCTCTAAATTAGTCCACTCCAAAAGTATTGGAATGGACAGGCCAATTCATTTGTTTTTGTTGTTCACAGAAGACATTTAGATTTAAGGTCAAAAGATGAATATGAGACAAGAGTTCATAATTTCAGCTTTTATTTCCTGGTATTTACATTTAGATGTGTTAAAACACTTAGGATATATCAACTTTTGTTTGAACCCACCCATTTTTCAAGTGAACAAAACTATTGGAATATGTGATTGACAAGTGTTTCTTGTTGGCCAGATGTTGCCTTTTAGATTGTTTAAACATTAAATAGCTCTGAATGACTACTCTTGGTTTTAGCCTTAGGTTTTGCCTATAAAGACTGAATTTCTTGTTAAAAAGCATAAAACAACATGAAGACAAGAGAGTTGTCTATTGAAGAAAAGTAAGCCATTTTGAAGCTGAAAAAAGGAAAATCAATCAAAACCATTGGACAAACATTGCACATAGCCAACACAATTTGGAATATCCTGAAGAAGAAATAAACTACTGTTGTACTGAACAACAGACATTGAACAGTAGGGTGGACAAGGAAAACAACAGCAGTTGATGACAGAAACATTGTGAGGAAAAATCCCAAAACAACAATCAGTGATATCACCAACAACCTCCACAGTGCAGGGGTGAAGGTTTCACAATCCACTGTTGGAAAAAGACTGAGAGCAGAAATATAGAGACTATATCACAAGATGTAAACCATTCATCAGTAGTAAGAATCGGGAGGCCAGATTGGAATTTGCAAGAAAGAACAGAAATGAGTGACAGAACAGAAATGAGTGACAGAAGCTTAGGAAGAATTTTTTATGGACTGATGAGACCAAGTTTAATTTCTACCAAAGTGTGAAGAAAGAAAGGATCTGCTTATGATCCAAAGCATACAAGCTTATCTGTGAAGCATGGTGGAGTCAGTGTCTTGGCTTGGGCTTGCATGGTTGCTTCTGGAATAGGCTCATTCATATTTATTGAATATGTAACCTATGATGGTAGCAGTAGAATGAATTCAGAAGTCTACAGAAACATTTTGTCTGATAATTTACAGAGAAATGCATCCAAACTAATTTGGAGGAAGTTTATCAAGCAGTAGGACAATGACCCAAAACATACTGCCAACACAACAAAGGACTTCATCAGGGGGTGGGGGACAGTTTTAGACTGGCCAAGTCAATCACCAGACTTTAACCCAATAGAGCATGCATTTCATCTCCTGAAAAGGAGACTGAAGGAAGAAACCCCCCAAAACAAACAACTGAAAGAGGCTGCCTTAAAAGTCAGGAAAAGCATCACAAATGAAGAATGCAACAGTTTGGTGATGTCAATGGGTAACAGACTTGATGCAGTTATTGCAATCAAGGTTTATGCAACCAAATATTAAATGTTATTTACTTTAAGGCTAACTGTTCATTTACTTTTGATCACCTAAAATTAGAGTGATCTGAAATAAAGAGTGTCATGCCCTAAACTGTTTAACACATCTAAATGTAAATACGAGGAAATAAAAGCTGAAATTTTGAACTCTTGTCTCACATCTTAAACCCAAATGTCTTCAGTTAACAAAATCAAAGGAATTGGTCTTGCCATTCTAATACTTTTGGCAGGGACTATATATATATATATATATCACTTTAACAGTTATTTTAATGGATACTCAAATCTGAATAGACGTTCCGTTTATTTATTAAACAGTATATTTATTTTCATCTACTGACCCAAATATTCTAGAAATCTTATTAAAGAAAAAAATGAACACTTCAGCAGGATTTGAACTTGTGTCCCTCTGGGCAGAGACACACCAAACTTGGCCACAAAGAAGCTTTGTCCATCAAGTAAGGTCTTAACAGTGTTTTTAAGTGAAATCTTTCTTGTCATAGATTACTCAAAATTATTATATCTGCTCAGTTTCATATCCAAAAGTAAAATAATTTTCTAAAGTAATTGACCTTTTATTTATTATTCTGACAGAATTTTTATCACTTTAAATGTTATTTTTTATGGATACTCATATTTGAGTAGACAGTTTATTTATTAAACAATGTATTTATTTTTCTCTATCGGCCTGAATATTTAAGAAATTTTATGAAAGAAAACTATGGACTCTCTGGCTGGATTCAAACCTGTGTTACCCTGGACAGAGAGAACCATCATTAGACCTGATGTGCTTTAACTGACTGAGCTACAAAGAACTTTTTGCTGATCAAGCAAGGCTGAATAGTACCTTTAAGCAAAGACCTTCTATAGTTATAGACTCAAAATTTTCATATCTACTCAGCTTCATATCCAAATATAAACAAAGCAATTTCTAAACTAATCAAGAAATAGAGTGTTTAATAAATAAACAGTGTCTACACAAATATATATATATATATATATATATATATAAAGACTAAAAGAAAACTTATCTTAGCCAATGCATCTTGTCCTCTGGGGGAATATATCAAGGAATTTGGCTTGATAAAGTCTCTCAGAGGACAAAACATGTCAGCTAAGATAAGTTTTCCTTTTTTTTCTTTATTTGTATTGTCCATTTACAGACTCATATATATATATATATATATATATATATATATAAATAAAAACACTGGGAAAGTATGCGAAAGACAAATATTTTATGAATCTCACTTAAATGCAAACAAGCAAGTTTTTTCTTTCTTTTTTTTCATGGAAAAGCATATTCTAAGCATTTAACCTACACTCCCCAGCCCCCAGCTCAGAATTAATGATCGTGAAACAATCTTTCTTGAATTAACAAGGCCTAAACTTTGCTTGTACATTCTTCAAGTAGAAATATACAAAGCTCACATTGCCAACATTTTTTTCCTTTTCCTACTTCCTTAAAAAAAAAAAAAAAAAAAAAAAAACTCCTTTGGAGGATTCTTAAGCATCACTGAAAAAATATGTGAAAAGTCAATGCAGTTTAGAAACCATCTAAGAAAAAAACATTAAATAAAAAGCAATGTATAAACATCATAACAAATACATTTTTTTTTTCATAAATCATATTTTATTTTCAACCTAAAAGAATTAAAATTTGAAGCATGTTTCCCACAGAATAATGAGCAGCAAACTAATACCCCACACTATTGTATATATATATATACGACTGCACACTGGGGAAAACTTAATAAAAAAAATGTGCTCTCCAGCCGGGTTCAAACCTGTATTCCCCTTTGTAGGAGAAACCACTGTTTGATCCAGCATGTCTTGTGCTGAATATAACATCAATCAGCTCAGTAACAAATTTTATTTGCATTAATCCTATCATGAAAATAAAATTAACAAACCCCTTGAAAATGACTTCAGACAAAGCCAATTTTTACACTCCCTTACCTCAAAACGGAAACATTTCAGAATATCAGAAAATTCTTTAAAATGTATCAAATATTCCTTGTCTGCTATATTCAAAGAAAGGTTGCTGCCCAAAAGAAGATATATATATATATATATATATATATATATATGTGTGTGTGTGTGTGTGTGTGTGTGTGTGCTTTTTCTTCATGCAGGAAAGAGATTACCATATCTATGCCTGACCTATTTCATTACTCTCAGTTTAGAGATTCATTTTAGGATAGGCAAAATAATAAAATGTTATATTAATAAATGACACTACCTCACATGCCAACCATTCCTCTCTATTACAAAAGTTCGAAAAAATATAAAAAAGTTTAATGTTTTATACCCTAAAATCTAAATATTTGTTTTAAGGAATAAGTTGTTGTATACAAGCAAAAGTCAAATCTTTACTTTATTATAGACTTGTGCCATTTTAAAAATATCAATAAATATCTATAATGTATAACATTTGATGGAATTAAATGGAATATTTTATTTTACTAACAATATACCATAGTAAAATTATTACAGCAACTTTTTACTTACTCTTGTGTGGATGCTTCCAAAAACACTACAATCTTAACCCCATTCACACTTCAGTGATTAAGGCAGACAGCTTGTTTGTCTCACAAATTGACCTGTCACTGGTTTCTGCTGATGTGGGGAATTATTTAGTGACCCACACTCACGCCCCAACCAAGCACTAAACATTTAACATGCCCCAACCAGATAGAAACACAAGGCAACATTGAAAGCACACACCTTCTCATACTGACATACTGAACAAAAAAATAAACCATCAACATAAAAAAATATAATTAGCTGTTCCTACCAGAAGATAATACCTCCAAGTTCTAAAGAGGCTTTTGCTCAATAAAAAGGACACACGCCCACCATTCCTAGCTTGGAGACACAAACAGCCATTTTCTTCCCTGATAGAAACCAGGATGGCATCTGCTTAGCAACACAAAAACATTTTCCACTACCAGAAAAAAAAAAAAAAAAAAAAAAGTTATCTAAATACATTATGGATAACCCAAATAATGCTAATCTGGTGTATAAGCAGCCAACCAACTGATGAGTGAACTCTTCTACCACTGTTTTAGTTAGTACATAAGAAATGAAATATCCCATGTTCAAATTCTTCCTGAGTATTGCATCTTTCATTAATGTTCTAAAATACCAAAAAAAAAAAAATAAAAAATGACTCCCACAAAACTAAATTTGTGTGTGTGTGTGTGTGTGTCTATGTATATGTGTTTATGTATGCATTTGTCTCAAACCTCCTGATGAAAGCACCGAATGATCATGAAAAGGTTTATCAACAAAGCTCTGGAGTCGGAGTGCTGAACATCAGTCAGCTAAGTGACAAATTTTATATTTGTATTAATCATATATATATATATATATATATATATATATATATATATATATATTATTTATTTATTACATACACACATGTACATACTTAACTCTTTCTTACTGGAAATAGAATTCTATAAAACTGTTTCACTATATACATCTGTTTGTCAATATACTATAAATATTGTATTTTTTTGTTATTTATATATATATATATATATATATATATATATATATCAGGTAGGGAATAGGAGGTAGGAACTAAGACCACAACTGATATGCTCTCTAGAGTAGTTCCAGATCCATCTATTTTTAAGGCATTTCTGATTCACTAACAGAAATTACTCAAAAACTGATTGGTGTTTACTGGGTTTTGTCCAGATGCTAAGAATTAAAGTTACAAGTGTAAAATCTGACATAAGAGTAACATGAAAATTTTCATTCCATGTTGTCATGATGTTATAAAAAAAAAAAGATACTATTGTCATGTAAGGGTTTCACTCAGGAAAGTTTAAATGTTTTATAAATGTTTTCATTTTATTTAAGTCAGGGACATACAGACAGCAGTATCAAAAATGAATACTATCTAGAAAGCAATGAAATGAAAGCAAAAGTGCTCTTGTACAGGTCAAGCAGGTTAGACATTAACAAAGTCACTGGCAAAAAAAAATATAATGGACTTTATATACACTCAACAACTGATTGCAGTTTGAAACAAGATGACCAATGAAGAATTATACAGAACCTACCAGAGATTATGGACACAGTGTGGAAAGTGAATGCAGTTTAGGGCCAATTGCTGAAGAAGTAAAAGAAAAAGCTGTTCATCATTGTATACTAAGGGATACAAATTATGGATATTGATGAAGAGATAAACCAGCAAGAATCTTCATTGATCAGCTCATAGATGGCACCAAAATCAGAAAGGAAAAACTGGTTAGCACTATGGATGACAAGCAGTCAGAAGTGTTTGAGAACATTCCTATAGACAGACATATGCATACTACTTTAGATATTTTCCCAAATAGACATTTTAAAAAAGAAGTACTATAAAGTTTTTACTTTTAATGTCAAGCAAATAATATTATCAAAAAAACTTATTTTCAATAAACTTCATTTTCACACACTACATTTGTTTGGCAACTATACAAATTTGCTTTCATGTAAAGGATTTTTAACTATCAACAATGAATTCTTCGGAAATCAAATGCTAAATGAATGTTAAATTAGAAGGAAAGATCATTGTAGATATTTTTAAGGTACACTTTATCTTCCCCCCCAAATATCTAACCTAATTTGTGTTGTGTAACCAACAAAAAGAAACAGCTAGAAAGTAAGACAAGAATATTATGTCTGCAATAATGAATCATGAAAATCCTTGATTTTTCAAAGTGCAAGGCATCAGGTTTTAATGACATTAATTTGTAAGATTTCATTGATGATCATCTCCATCAAATATTCCATTATAAAAAAATTTAAAAAATAAAAAATAAATAAAAAAATATCAAAAAAAAAAATAAATAAATAAATAAATAAAATAAAAATAAAAATTTTAAAAAATTTTTTTTAAAAAAATAAAAAATCCAGTATTATTATCTCAAGCATTAAGAGTAATTAAATATGGAAAATTATAGATACATGGCTACATGGTTAAAATGTAGCACCAAAGTCCTTGTATTTATCCATGATATTCTAACTTGACAAATATATTTTGCTCTACATAGCACAATGCACAAAAGACAAAAGAGTGTATGAGTGAACAAACAACTCTCCCATAACTATTGCCTAGACCTTAATAACAACTTCACACTCATAATCAACCATGACCAGAGCTGGCATATTTTCATTGTCCCTTTGTCATTTAATATGCATATTAGATAGTTGAAAGTATTCTTATCTGTACTCTCACAAAATAAATGAATAAAATTTTACAGTCAATAGTCAACTAGAATCTTATTAAATTATCATATCAAGAGGCCCACACTAAAAAAAAAGTAAAAGTAAAAAGGGTTTTCTATAAAAAATTTGATGTATCTAGTCCACTGACATTTACCCAGTTGCTGTACATTATCAGTACTTATAACTAGCCTTTTCGCCAGATGCTGCATGATATCAGTACATGTAACTAATATTAAATATATATTATTAATATTAAATGTAGACTAGATGAACCCAAAGAAATTCTACAGTTTACAAGTTGACACTGACATATTGTCTTTACAGTTTAAGGGTGATACATTTGAAGCATTCATTAACTACCTAAACAGTCATATACTACATATTCATTTTTCTCTTCTGTCTCCATTAAAAATATTCTTTGTCATACATCTTTTATAATATGATTTCTGGTTTTAATTTACTTTCCCCCTTTTATATACACTGCATAACGATTTCCTGCCTAACCATATCCTGTTATTTTCTTTCCAGTAACCCCTACCAGTGAAAATATGTTGTTTTATTTTCCTGCAGCAATTTAATTAAGTATAATTAGCATCAAGTATTTTATGATAGACATAATTATTATTATGTGCAAGTGAGACAAGCTTATCCAACCTCTGTAAGTATGCGAAATGAAATGCAACTATTTATTTAGTCTAATGAAGTCATTCACAAATATATGAAAAAAATTCTGATGAGACTTAACATACTATTCAAAAGTGTAATGACTTGGTTTGGTTTGTTTTGTCTTGTTTTTCGGCATATCAACCTCAATAGGTTATTTAATGCCAACAACATTTTTATTGCTGGTAATATTTTTCAAAAAAATGTATTGCTGGTATTAAAACCTATTTTTACACTTTCATAGTGTTTTGACCCCAGTTTGGGGGGGTAACTATTTGCCCATAACTGGGACCATAAAAGGTGCTACAACCCCAGATCAAGGTGGACCTGGGGACATCAGCAATTAAGAGGTGGTTTCACACTGCTCAAAACCTCCTGAACAGAGGCCCAACTGTTGAACATAGTTTATTGTCTTACCCAGGATGCAGATGTAATTTATCGTCTTACCCAGGATGAAAAAGTGTAATGAAGTGAAAAATATAGATATACGTTGTATCCATGATACATGTAATATTCTTCTATGTAACTGCTAAGAGCATAACGTACATGCTAAAGAAGCAGAATTATGATCGGTGAGCAGGTCCTATATTTTATCATTTCACCCCAAGGAAGGTGATAATGCCACTAGGATACAGGGGATTACAGGGAGTGAAAGTGAATGAGAAGACTTTAGTGATGAGAAGTGAGGAAAAGGACAAAGAAGAAACAGTGTTTGGGAAGACTGAAGATAGCAATTGATGTTGCATTTAAACTTTTGAAGATCATAGCAAGGAAGCAAGAAATCAGAAGGGAGTTCCCCCAGGCGAGAAAAGAAATTATTACAATAGAACTGGAAATTGCACCTAGCTAGTTGAAATGTAGTTGCCAATCTAGTAGCACACTTAAATTTATGCAGTTGCGACATCAAGGAGGCCAGAACATCAGAACAATTGCCATGATAATATTAGTAGAAAAGACAGAGGGTAGCCACATCATGTCAGTAAGAAAGTAACTGAGGTCAGGATTGATTACATTACAGACCATTCTTTGAATTTTGTCAAGAATCTTGAGATGTATATTAGGTATATGCCATCAAATATGGTAGCTTTCTTCAAGCTGTTTCCTTTATCATGACACAATAAATCTTCCATTTCTGTTCATTTTTAATTTGTTCACTACCATGTACACAATAACTCATTTTATCCTATTGGTATTTTAACAACATTAAAAAAAGATACATCACAATGAACAGATTAAGCATTCTCTTAAGGACAACCCATGGGCTGGAATTTCAAATTTGCATATAGTAATAAGTAAAAAAAACTGCAAGAAGACAGAATGCATGGTTATCAGCAAAAGGGTGAACCCAAAATGCAAATTACAAATTAGACATACCAAAATCAAACAAATAGAAAAATTTAAATATCTGGGAAGTGTTCTAACATAGGACGGAAAGCACAATACTGAACTCTAAAGAAATCCAAATCTGAGGGCTAAACAATGTATTAAGAAACAGATAAACTTCATTAGGAACAAAGAAAAGGATACTGAACTGCAACAATGAGGTTTTAGAGAAAAATGGAAACAAATAGGATACTTATGCTTAACATCAGGAAGAGACAGTTGAAATTTCTGGGGCACATAATGAGGAAAGAGGGCTTGGAAAATCTGATACTCACATGAAAGATTGAGGGCAAGAAGGACAGCGGAAAACAGCATATAACATACTTGACACGGTTTAGAAGAAATAAAAAGACAAAATTTATTAAAAGGCTACAAACGGCAGGAAATTGTGGAGAGCCATGATCACCTATGTCCTGAGGGGAAACTGCTTAAAGAAGAAATCATTCGTTTCTAGATACATCTTTAATTTTATTTGGCGATTAAAGTTTTCATATGTACTGATAATCAAGAAATTTATACTGTACCAATCAAGAGATTGTATGGCACTAAACTAACTTTCTTTTCCTGTATATTAGCAAGTGACAATAAATAAGTTACAGGAAAATTTAGGTTCTTTTCTTTTTTTCTATCAAAGACATTAGCAGAAAAAATGAGTATGATTAGCAGGCAGAAATTGACACTATTTTTCATAGGAGTCATTTTGCATCTCCAATCTTTCAGCAAACATCAAAGAATATTCCTCTATTGTTTACATACAGAAATCATGTGTTTATATCTTCTCAAAGAATGTCAGTTCTAAAATTTTGTCATTAGAAATTAACTGCTATGATATTTGCCAAACATTTAGATAAACTATTAACCACTGTGCAGCTTATAGAGAGAAAAAAAGCATTAATTCCCAAACAACTGTAAGTAGACAGAAGGAAGATAAAAGCAAGGATATGAGGGTAGATAAAGGGAGGAAAAGATATAGGGAGAGAAGAAAGAAAAGCAGTAATGTGATAGGTATGAACAGAGAATATATGGAGAGGAGAGTGAAAGGAGAAAGAAAAAATAAGAAACATCATGTGAGAGGAGGAGGAGGAAATAAAAATGAGGCAAGGGAGATAAATACAAGAGAAGAAAGATTTAAATGAACAAAGAATGCCTTTTTCTTTTTTTCTTGGGACTTTTCACCCCACATTCACAAGAAAGATAAAAAAAAAATCTATCAGGATGTCATCACGATGGTTACAGATATAGCCAGGAGATAAATTCCAAACCAGAAATTCATTTTCAATCAGAATAATAATCCTTGTGTTCTCCTCCAATGACAGATTACTTGTTAAACAAGAAATCAAAGGTCAAATGATATAAAATTCAAATTCTTGAGAGAAATACACAACTAGAAAGAAAACTTTTCATCAAAAGTTTATAACAAAGTACTACTGCAATAAATTCCTCAGAAAATCTAAGTTTAACAAAAAAAAAGAAGTAAATCTACAATGAATAGTCATTAAAATATTGACTTAATCAGAAAATGTCGAATAGCTTCAAACGAGTCATACACGAGGGTTGGATGAGGTAGATGGACTGGTGCAGCTAAGTCATCCAAGCAAGGCACAAGTATGCGACTGCTTCACTACAAGGGTACTACTACTACTACTCTTCCTCACCCCATACATCTAACCAGCTATGAATCTACAATGCCATCATCCAGTGCTACTATACAATGTCAAGACATGACCTTTCAGCAAGACCTCACTTCTTGTGTTCATTGGCTGCAAGTATTGCATCCTCAGGTCCTTCAACTGGTTCAATCTTGTCCAATGGGGAGCTAGCCAGAAAACTAACCAACCAAATATCCTCCACACCATTGCTCAACGCTGTGTTTGTTGGCGCAGTCACATCACAAGATGACCCAATGACCACCCCCACCATCATCTACCAGTTTGACCCACCATCTGCAGACAACCTCATTTGTAGACCATGCAGCCACTGGATGGATATTACCTGCCGTCTTGAAAGGATATGACATATAAATGAAGATGTTAAACATGGTGGCTCCAACCCACTATAGTAAAATTAAGCTAAAAGATCTCTGGAAGATGTTTGGTATGTCTGATATACAAGTAGCTGTCACTTAACTGGAGGCTGAAGTAAATCCTTACACAGCATGCTATAGCTCCCACAGAATTTGGGATGTTTTTGGTAAATTTTATTTTATATTTATTTAAATAAAAAAAAAATTTAAAAAAATAGAAAAGGAAAAAGTTGACTGTTGTCTGGATCACATCACAGAGTCAATGCAAATGATCCTTTCCTTAGCTGCATAAGATGTGCTTTGCCAGGGCTATATACAGCTTTAAATTCAGAGTTTTCTTTCTCCTACACAGGTTGCCACTCAAGGCTATATAGAACCTGTCAGTCCTTTGTTTTTATTTTGATGAAACTGATTAATTAATATATTCTAATAAGATGTCCATTATAATTTGAATCTGTCTATTTTGTTCATTTTCATGATCACAAATCCCATAAACTCTTAGGGTTGTAGGGGCACAACATCTACTGCAGCCACAGCAGCAGTGATGTTTCCTGGGCAAGAGAGCATGACAGAGCTCAAACCTCTCCAGGCCGGTTTGAATTCAGAGATTCCTTCTAGACTGGTTGCCAATCAAGGCTATAGAGCCCAATCTGTCCTGCCATTTACCCATAGCTGGGAGGTGAAGAGCTGGATTCATACCTTTCCCAAGGGTATTAGCACTTAAGCAGATGTAATGAAATCAACTGGAAATCGAACTCTGCTCTCCAATTCCTCAATCTGAGCAGCATTCTATTACTCTCCTATACCTCCTTTATTTTAGTAGCTATCTAAATATAATAATTTATTATTGTATTTATTTTAGTAGCTATCTAATTATAATATCATGAGAGAATATTTTACTATAAACTCTGAAACTATGTGAATTTCATTGTTTGATATGCAAGTCATTGAATAAAAAACAGAGTCAATTAAATCACTGAAAAATAGCAAAAATACACAAACCGAAGCCAAAGCTGCTATGCTAGTAAGCATTGTCATTTTTCTTCTCATTTTCCCTGTGATGTAAATATTATCATCCCATCCTGCTCTTAACACTTATTGTATAGAAAATTCTTCCTGTGTGCTGTTTGCAAAGTACAAAACTTCCACAAAATCCGGCCACACAAGTGTTGTAGGTTAACCAGATTCAGATATGTTATCACACCAACAACACAGCTGCCAGCTTTACTGAGCAGAAAAATAAAGAAACAGCCAATTCCAAAGGAAAACAAACTGAAGAACTCTTACACTTAAAAGCAGAGAAGGTGAAACACAAAAGAAAAATCCAGTTTAGGCTCTTGATAAATACTCCTACAGATTTTACAAGTACTAGACAGACTACTCAGAATAAAAATTCTCTTCTTATCAAACCATTTTTTTTTCTATCTAGTTAAATTGATATTTATAAGAATTGAGCATCAGTTTTCCCTAGTAGCAATAATTTTAAAAATAAAAATGTTATATAGGAATAAAGTGTCACTGCTGACACGAGTTTGAACATAGATTGCCAGAGAGTAAATACAGGCAATCCCGTTATTGAATTAAGTGGATAACATGACCACAGAGAAACACATAAGTAAGAAGTCACATGATGTCCAATTGCTCACTATTTCTGGTCTATCCTCCATTATTATATGGATCACCATTCCTACTCTATCCTCCATTATTATATGGATCACCATTCCTAGTCTATCCTCCATTATTATATGGATCACCATTCCTAGTCTATCCTCCATTATTATATGGATCACCATTCCTAGTCTATCCTCCATTATTATATGGATCACCATTCCTAGTCTATCCTCCATTATTATATGGATCACCATTCCTAGTCTATCCTCCATTATTATATGGATCACCATTCCTAGTCTATCCTCCATTATTATATGGATCACCATTCCTAGTCTATCCTCCATTATTATATGGATCACCATTCCTAGTCTATCCTCCATTATTATATGGATCACCATTCCTAGTCTATCCTCCATTATTATATGGATCACCATTCCTAGTCTATCCTCCATTATTATATGGATCACCATTCCTAGTCTATCCTCCATTATTATATGGATCACCATTCCTAGTCTATCCTCCATTATTATATGGATCACCATTTCTAGTCTATCCTCCATTATTATATGGATCACCATTTCTAGTCTATCCTCCATTATTATATGGATCACCATTTCTAGTCTATCCTCCATTATTATATGGATCACCATTTCTAGTCTATCCTCCATTATTATATGGATCACCATTTCTAGTCTATCCTCCATTATTATATGGATCACCATTTCTAGTCTATACTATTTCTCTATTCGGATCACTATACAGATTACTGTTTGAGCGAGTATTATCGAGCAAGTACTATTAGAGCAAGTGTTATTCGAAGCCATCTGACACCAGTATTGTTCAATGGCGTACCAGAGCTGTATCTGTGATTACAAAGTCTCTACTACAATGAGCATTATGAAAGTGACGTGTATTCATTGGCATCACAAAAGTGGCAACAAGTGTTTTTTAACATCACAAAAAAATGAAATAAGATTATAATTTTTTTGTTTCATTTTTACCTACCAAATTATAGATATTTAGCCTCATGAAATATCTGATAAACCACAGGTGATATCAGACAATTTGAGGAAAGCATTTCCCATGCTTGAGAATGTACAGGTAGTGTAATGTTTTGTGGCATGAAATAAGAAGTCATCAAGCAATGTTCAGATTCCAGTAGAATTCATTACATTCACGCAAATATCCTTGGGAAAAGGTATGAATCCATCTCTTCTCATTCCATCTGTGAGTAAAATAACATGGCAAATTAGGTCCTTTAATCATGGTTGGCAGTCAGTCTATAAGGACAACTTTGAATTCAAAACCTATGTAGCCCTGGCAAAACATACTATACAGCCTTTGAAAAGGTTATGAAGGTCTGTTGTGTGAGGTTATGGATTATGGTCTCCACTGTGGTCAATAAGGAAGATAGATATTTCCTGTGCTTCATATCCTGAAAGATAACTTTAATAGATGGAAGTATAATAAAAATAGAATAGGAGTATAATAATAAAAAAAATAAATCTGCAGGTATACTTGATGGAAAAGCTCTTTGCTAGATTTAAAAATCAAAATTATCCTTCTCCTAAAATGAGATGTGATATTAAATTTTCAAGTTACTACTTACAAAAGGAACTTGAACACATGTTCACCTGTCTATACCTGTATCTGCAAAGTTTTAAGTGAGTAGAATGACATTTAAGTTGTGCTGCCTCATAAGCTGGAACAAAAAGACATTTCAAGTAGTCATAGATTGTGTATTACAACTTGTATTTATAACCCCCCCCCCCCAAAAAAAAAACCTGTTTTCATCTCAGAGGAAAGACTTACAAAATTGAGAAGATTCATTATACAGTGATTATAAAAAAAAAATTTTTTAAAAGTTATTATACAGATTTTGAGAAATCAATTATAATTTGATGAACACTAAACTGAAAAGTGATAGATTTTTAAAAAATTGTTAGAAAAGAAAATTGCACTAAATGACATTAAAGCTAGATATGCAAATTAAATCTCATTTACATACCAACAACAAATTATTACACTAATAATTGTGTGTTTTACAGTAAAAGAAAAAAGCACAATGGCTGAAAAACTACAGTATTTATTCAGTAAGGTATATAGATCCCTTAAAATAACACACATAAGTCTGAAAGCTAATGATGGGAAAAAAGCCTTATTTTACACACTTATTTTTCAACAATTACATTCCTCATCAGTAGTGAATATTAGTCTATTAACCACAAAGACAAAACATTATACAATTGAAATTTTAGATAGAAATTCTGTTTAGGTTACAAACTTACTGATCCTGCATCATTTTCACTTCAGCTATTTTAAAATTCATTAATCATCAGAGAAACTTATACAAAGTGCAAAGCAAGTGAGGCTCATTAACAAACTATCATAAAAGCAAAGAAACCTATGAAGTTCATCATACTTCCAGTTAATGTTGTGCTTGAAAAATGAATTATCTAGAAATTATTGTTGGAGGTGAATAAGTTAATTTGACAGAAGGTGATTCCACATGAAATTTTCAAAAATTTCTTACCATTTTGGTACAATGCTAAAGGGGTCATCTTTATTCCTAGTTGGGGGTGTTTTTTTAATACAGGAGTTGAATCATAACACAGAAAGGGTACACAGACTTCAATAAAATCTCTTATGATAAAAACAGAAATAAGGAATTTTTTGACAAAAGAGGCAAAAAAAAGGTAGAGAGAAAATGAGCAAAGTATGTTAACAAGCGGATAAGAGTTAACATAAACAGGCTATAAAGAGAGACACATGTCAAACAGATGTCCTCAGTCAAACAGATGTCCTCAGTCAAACAGATGTCCTCAGTCAATGCCTTGCCAGAGAAACACTATGTCTGTGTCTGGACGGTTTCAGTCATAAATTGTAACAAATTGCTTTTGTCTTTTTAAAAACTAAATAAAGATATTCCAATCAAAAACTTTTCTTCTTTCACATGGCAAAAAGAAAAATGGATAATTTTTAAGATACTTGGTATTAATTGTTCTGCTATAAATTACAAGATTGTCAGCAAAATACCAATAGTTATTTGAACATTTTTACCAAATAAACCAGAGTACAAATCTTACTTTGTAAAACTACATTGACTACAAAGAGGTTAAACTCCAAGAAAACCTACAGCATGTATTGTGTTTTTACTTTTTAATCAAACCAATCTGACTGAAATGATTGCGTGGACACTGGATTAGCACAAGTGGATTAGGTTAATCTGCCTTATTAAGTAAGCAATTAAGCGAAGAAAGAGAAAAAATATGAATTGTATAATCAATGAGAAATTATTATGTAACATGATTAAAAAGTGCATGTATATTGTACGTGTGTGTGCCTCTCTCTCTCTCTATATATATATATATATATATATATGAGCCTCACCTTAAAATAATCTAACTTATGATTTTTTTTTTTTTTTTTTTAAATTATAGTTGGGAAGTTTTTGTTTTTTTTTAAATTATCTTTGGTGTCAGAGATGCTCTATTTCTAACAATGGTGGGATACGGCAGCAGATCAAAGGATTTTTTTTCTTCTGTAAAAAAATTTTTTTATCCTTTTTAGAACCTTGGAAATTTTAGTTAAAAATCTTGTTTTTCTGATGTCAATGTAGGACCATAAATTTGTACAGGAAATTTAAGCGCCTTTTTGTGGGAAAATTAATTTGGAAATTCTAGAAAAAATCAGACAGTTGTCGAATTTTGATAAAACTTTCAGAATATATTCAGAAATGAATTATTTTTAAAAGGTTTCTATTTTAGAAAACCTTTGTGCATATTTATGTGTGTGTGTGTGTCTATGCATGTACGTGTTACATCTGTTACCACCACCACCACTTAATTAACTTTATTAAATTGAGAAATTATTTTCTGTATTGCTTAATTTCATATTAGTTATATAGACAAGTCCCTGGAGAATTAAAATCCTTTTTTTTTTTTTTTCAAACACATCTCCCAATTATAGAAAATCTACTCTGAATTGTAAAATACAATAAAACTAACATATTATTTAATTAAAAAAGTTTTTAATTGGTTTTACAATTACAATATATTATGAAAACTATTGTCTTGCTGATGACTATGCATTCTGTTTTTTTATAGTTTACGCTTAGTCTCTTCTTCTCACTCTCCTTTGCTACTTTCTGTAAGAGGTTTTGTAGTTTTCTTTCCATGTCTGCTATCAGCATTGTGTCATCTACCTATCTTATATTGTTAAGATTATGGCTGCCAATGACAAATCCTGGTAGGATTTCTAGTTCTCTCAGAATTGCCTCGCTGAATAGGTTGAATAAGTCTGGCGAGAAGACCCATCCTTGTCTTACACTCCTTTCTATTATTATATATCTGCTGAACTCATTTTTTTATCCATATGCAGGCAGTTTGCTGCTAGGAGATTTTTGATTATTCTAATGACTTTCCCAAATATGTCAAGGTTGCTCAGCGGCTCTAACAGATCTTTGTGACGTACCTTGTTGAATGCTTTTGCATAGTCTGTAAAACACAGGTACATGTCCCTTAGGCATTTGTATTGCTCTTCTTGATAACATTCTGAGCATAAATATTGCTTTCCTGGTTCCAATGTCTTTGACAAACCCATACTGCTCTTGTCCTATCTCTGGCCTGATTCTGTTGCACACACTATTCATCACAATTTGGATGATGAGTTTTGCTATGTAGCTCACTAGCCTGATTGTTCGGTGGAGTTCGTATTTGTTTACACCTGCTTTCTTAGGCACTGCTATGAAAATAGTTCTGCTTATGTCTTTCGGTATATCACTACTGTTGTAGATTTCATTCATTATTTCTGTAATCTTGTCTATGTGAAGTTGTCTGAGACTGTCAGCATTTCTTTTACAATTCCATCTGGCACTGCCACTCATTTCTGTCCAATTTGGCCAGTTCAGCTTCTACTTTGGTTTTTAATGTGTATTGCCAGTTGTTCTCTTTCATCATGTAAAAGATCTGATATACTCGTTCCAGTGCTGAAGTAATTTTTCTTTCTCTAATATGTGCATTACATCCTTGGATTTTATGCAGTCTGTTGATGAGCACGTCTTTTGTCCTGTTCTCTTTATTTTTTTTTATGCATATATAACAAGGCGGTCACTTCTGCAGCCAGCACTTGGATACGTTTTACAGTGAACAACTGCATTCCTGAATCTCTTGTTGATAATTATGTCAGTGGTACTGCTTGAAAATTTCACCAATTTTTAACATCCTTAAAATTGTCAATTTTCATGACATCAGCAGACCAATTAGGCATTTTAAAATATTTTACCACATTATTACATGTTAGATTATATGACAGAAGTTTCATTTTGCGAACAAACTTTTACCTAGAGTTAAAAGATATTTCTAGAATAACTTTTCATGCCGAAATCATGATTTTGTCAATTTTGTCTCCTTGTAAATTTGATACTTAAGATTAAGAAAATATGAAGCTGAAAGTTGAAATCCTATAATTTTCTATGCAAATAAACTATTTTTTGGCTTCATTTTACCTTTGCTCCAAATAGTTTCAATGCAATAAGGCCTTAAAAAAAAATTTTTTATGGTCTACAAAATTTTTAACTGAAAAAAAAAAAAAAAAAATAAATAAATAAATAAATAAAAAAATAAATAAAAAAAAATAAATAAACCAAGGACATTAAAATAAAGATTACACAATATTATTTTAATCTATTTAGAACTTAACAGGAATGAATATAGTTACTGCATAGAAATAATCATTTAGGTCAGAAATGACAGAAAACTAATTTGGATGCTGTATTTGACATACTTTGTAAATGAGAAGCTCTGAAAATGAACAGTATATTTAGGCCATTTTCAGGTCCCTATAAAAATAAAAGTACATAAAGACACACCTAAACTGTTTATATTCTTGCAATCTGTAGTAAATACTAACTATTGTTGCCAAGTTTCAAATCTGTACATGAAGTATCTTTGGAGCTATGAATATTAAAAAATTGAAAAAAAAAAAAAAAATAGCATTGCAAATTTAGTTAGCTTTTAAAGTTCCATGCTGAGCCACTGCTTATGAAAATATTGATTACAAAATAATTATGTCAAATATATAGAATTGTGTGTGTGTGTGCACGCGTGCAATGGTGAGATCATTTGCATGTATCTCTGGATTAGGCCTTCTTACCAAGAATAAAGGAGTTAGACCTTTAGATAAACCCTAAATTGAGGAGACACTATGAACAGTGTCAGTTTTGGACATGTGCAATGCCTATAACAGCAGTGGGTAAACTTTTTTTTCATTGCAGGTTTTGTGATGTTGGACGGCTTCACTTGTCACTTTTGCTAAGTCAAGCAAAAGCCCGTTATCACTTCCAAGAATGCTTATTATATTCGAGACTTCGTAGATGCTGGTACTAGTAGTAACGCCTTCCCTTTGATATCTGCACTAGTGATACTTGTTCAAGTAGTAATCGTCAAATAGTATAATGATCAGAAGATAATCATAATCCATATAGAATAGAGAAAGTGAACGTATAGCAATTGAGTGGATAGACAAGAAGAGTGAACCTCGTAGTAACGCCTTCCCTTTGATATCCGCACCAGTAATACTTGTTCAAGTAGTAATCGTCAAATAGTATAATGATCAGAAGATAATCATAATCCATATAGAATAGAGAGAGTGAACGTATAGCAATTGAGTGGATAGACAAGAAGAGTGAACCTAGTAGTAACGGCTTCCCTTTGATATCCGCACTAGTGATACTTGTTCAAGTAGTAATCGTCAAATAGTATAAAACGTATAGCAATTGAGTGGATAGACAAGAAGAGTGAACCTAGTAGTAACGCCTTCCCTTTGATATCTGCACTAGTGATACTTGTTCAAGTAGTAATCGTCAAATAGTATAATGATCAGAAGATAATCATAATCCATATAGAATAGAGAGAGTGAACGTATAGCAATTGAGTGGATAGACAAGAAGAGTGAACCTAGTAGTAACGGCTTCCCTTTGATATCCGCACTAGTGATACTTGTTCAAGTAGTAATCGTCAAATAGTATAAAACGTATAGCAATTGAGTGGATAGACAAGAAGAGTGAACCTAGTAGTAACGCCTTCCCTTTGATATCTGCACTAGTAATACTTGTTCAAGTAGTAATCGTCAAATAGTATAATGATCAGAAGATAATCATAATCCATATAGAATAGAGAGAGTGAACATATAGCAATTGAGTGGATAGACAAGAAGAGTGAACCTAGTAGTAACGCCTTCCCTTTGATATCCGCACTAGTGATACTTGTTCAAGTAGTAATCGTTAAATAGTATAATGATCAGAAGATAATCATAATCCATATAGAATAGAGAGAGTGAACATATAGCAATTGAGTGGATAGACAAGAAGAGTGAACCTAGTAGTAACGCCTTCCCTTTGATATCCGCACTAGTGATACTTGTTCAAGTAGTAATCGTCAAATAGTATAATGATCAGAAGATAATCATAATCCATATAGAATAGAGAGAGTGAACATATAGCAATTGAGTGGATAGACAAGAAGAGTGAACCTAGTAGTAACGCCTTCCCTTTGATATCCGCACTAGTGATACTTGTTCAAGTAGTAATCGTCAAATAGTATAATGATCAGAAGATAATCATAATCCATGTAGAATAGAGAGAGTGAACGTATAGCAATTGAGTGGATAGACAAGACGAGTGAAAGATAAACATTACGCTACTTCGTATTTATTCACTTCCTTTATGATCATGTGATCTACTTGATAATAGAATTGCCTGTGTTACTCACTGATGATCTAGTTTTAAACCACAGTGTTGGCAATGACACTTACTCTTATACAACAGAGGGCCAGATCACAATAACTAGAGTTTTATAGTGACAATATAAATAACAATTATACATATGTTTTTTGTACATTTATTAACAAATTATATTTTGTGAACAGACTGCACAAATGTTTGAAAAATTAGATTTATATTTAGTACATTTGCTACTTTTTATGAGATTTGTACATTTGAGAAAAAATATTTTGCAAAAATAAGACTGCATGATTGATGGATTCATTTTCTACAGCTTAACACTTTACAGTTTATTTAAAGGCAGAAAATTCTTTTAGATTGTAAGAATTTTTGTGGAGAGATAATAATGGTTTTGTCTTACTAATTAATTAGCTGGGGGGGGGGGGGGTCATACCTTTCCCAAGGAGAGTTGGGTATAAGTGAATATAGCAACCCAACAGGAATTGAAACTCAAATCTCCAATTAACAATTCCCAGTCAATATCCATTGCACCACTGACACATCCACATTTACAACACTGGGTATTCCCAAGTGGTCACTCATCTAGGTGCTGTCAAGGCTCAATGTTACTTAACTTCAATGGTCAAATGGAACCAATATCTAAACGTAATATGGCTGTAAGCCCCAACAAAAATAAGAATTTCCCCAAAAGATCTTGTGTATCGTTTATAGCGGAGTGCAGAAATGACATCATGTGTACACAGAGTTCCCACAGTCTTTATGTCAGTTTATACTGGGCTGATGATTGAGGGGTGACACCAGAAAAATGTGGGATGTAACGATCCAGGTGCCTGTGGTAGTACATATCATGACATTTTGATTTTGTATGAAATGAGTTTTCTGATAATTGGGGTTCTCTGTTAAATATTTACATCTTTATGGTCCTTATTACTATTCTGTGTAATATGGGACTAAAAAATATCAAAGTAATATTTGTTGTACTCTTACAGGCCACATAAAATCTTCATGCGAGTCACAGGTCGCCCACCCTTGGTCTATTGCATAACAGGACTATCGGTGATATGTATTCAAAATTTTTTTTTTGTTTTTTTTTTTAAGGTGGCAAGCTCTATGTGACTGTTCCAGACTAAGCTAAACTTATTCAATATATTGCTTAAGAATAGGTTTCTAGATTAATATAATGAAATGGCAAACAAATTAATAGATTGGATACAACTTTAAATGCCAGATGAAGAGAAAGATGCTGATGCAATTATATGAAAAGAAAAGAACAGTTTTACAAAAAAAAAATTAAAATCTACCTGATTGATTAAGTGTTTACAAAACACCCTGTATCAATAGATAAATTCACACACACACACCCATTATTGATTGGACCTTGTTGAAATTGATTATGAGGGTAACAGCTTTTTACTATTTACTAAGTTTAGCAGGGTATCAAATGAAGATTAAACTCATTTCACTAGTAATAGTTTGCAAGGCTAGTTTGCTAACCACTGAACATTACAGGCATGTGTGGTTGCGTGATATATGTTATGGATTCACCCTTGTGAGTATTTAAAGATTCCACTACAGCAATCAATGTTGGCCAGTCACCTGATTGCGTACAATATGCATATGAAACTGAGAGACATTTCTTGTAAATAGTGTGTGCGTGGGAAAATTTCAGATAAAGTTTATCATTAAAGGATGTGTTTGTGTGTGACATATATATATATACACACACATATATATCGATTTTGTAGTGCGTATTCAATTTATGTAACGTAAATCATTCAAACGAAAAACAAATACTGAAGCTAATTATACGGCGAGAATCACTCTCACAAACAATATTTACTAATAAAATACAATCAACTTCGAATCCGTTAATGAATGGTGTGATTCTTGTTCATAAATTCCGGAATCCGTTAATGAATGGTGTGATTCTTGTTCATAAATTCCGGAATTTATGAACAAGGATCACACCATTCATTAACGGATTCGAAGTTGATTGTATTTTATTAGTAAATATTGTTTGTGAGAGTGATTCTCGCCATATAATTAGCTTCAGTATTTGTTTTTCGTTTGAATGATTTACTATATATATATATATATATATATTGAACAATAAAAAATATTAAAAATTTAAAACCTACAGACATACTGTATTCTTTCGTTTTTATTATTATTTCATTTTTATATATATATATGTGTGTGTGTGTGCACACAACTCAAAGAAAATTGTCACCATTGGCTGGCCTCTACTCAGTTTCATGCGCACATTTAGTGTGTGTGTGTGTGTGTGTGTATATATATATATATATATATATAACAAGTTTTGTTAAATTCAGTTGACAAAGTCTGTCTAATTATCACATTTCTTTTTCAATTTTCAAATAACTTTCATATCTAAATCGGAGTTTTGATTAGATAAACTGTCCAAAGTTCATGGTACTTCCAGCCATCTCGGTCATTATCAACAATTGAATGTTATAAGAATAGCAGACAAAATTTGAAGGGGGGGGATGCTAACATTTCAATTCAATTCAAATATACACATATATAAGTGATATGATGTATTTTGATTAATACACAATTCCCTTAAATCATTTAACTTCAATCTTGGATATTTGTTCAAATTGTCAAAATGACAAGATAACAGTTAACAGTGTACTTTAAGAATTCAAACCAACAGTGTTTCTATCTCACATTAATTTCATTTTTTTTATCTATTATTTCCTTTTCTCCCGAGTATGCAGCTTTCTTTTTTTCTTCTCCGTTATCTCCTAATCTCTCTTTCAACTACTTCTTCCCTCTCTTACAATATCCTTTCACTCTACATATTCTCATGCACTCTCATTCTCTCTATTTACTAAAATCCCCTTAATAAAGTACAAGGCCACATATGAAACGGACTGTATTACACCAATCTTTCAAGCAAAAGAAACTGCTGGCCTTGGTTAGAAAAAATTCAGTGTCCATAATTCAGGTTATTTTGGCTTCAATATTGATACCAACAGTAAACATGTAACTATTTACGAAGCAAAATTTAGTATGGCATAAGGCCAGAAGTGTTGGGTGCCTTATGAGGAGAACGAACTCACGACAGTAGCAATGGTCTTTAAGACTAGTTGATTAACCATTGCTCTACGGCAAGGTTTCTTTTTCTCTCCACAACTTCCTTTTGTTATCCATTATAAACTGTTTCTTTATATTTCCTTTCCTCTTCTAATATACTCTTTATCCTTTATTTTCTTCTTTTTGATATCAATCATAACAGCAATTATTATCTCAATCATTGTTAACTGTGGTCATTACCTCAATCATAAAATACCTTCTACCTCTCTTCAAAATTCATTGCTTTGTTTTCTGTATCCGTCCAACAAAAATTGCTGTTTGAAAAATTGTCAGCAAGTTTCCAGAGATTTTTAGAATACAGCCAATTAGCATGCATCAAACATGGTTCTGGGATTGCAAGAAATGTTTTGTTCTCTATGGTACACAAACATTTTTTTTTTTTAGAACAAAGCAATTTGTCAGGGATTTTACAATAATGAAAATTAGTCAACCAATTTAGGGACCCAAAGGTCAAACGGAACTTGTTTGAAATTTAAACTAACCATCTGCAAAAGTTCAACCTTTTATTTTCATACTATAATCACTTGGGCAAATTGCAAGTATATACCACCAAAGTTTTCTTACTCTGCTTAGGTTAATTTAGCAATTAAATTTAACCAATCTTTCTTTACTAATTTCCTATTATCCATATTAACATATAGTATTTGATAATACTAAAGAGGTACATTGTAAATTTAGTGGAATAAGTAATTTAAACAACAAAAACGAACTGTTTGAATTTGTTTTATGATTTATTTTATATCAGGCTAAATGCAATACAAAAGCTCTGTAGTAATAATAGAGGATCCAATGCGAATAAACACAAGAGCAAGTGACACTTTCACCTAAAACGTGGGGTTAATAACACATGGAAGAATTTGACGTGACACTTTCACCAAAATGAAACGACTATCACCAGGAACAAATAATACTCGACGGGAATGTAAGTAACACCAATGCAAATTCTTCTATCTGCCCAAATGCACACAATTCAGTGTCTTTTTCACAACTGAGCATGTGCATCTGCCACAAGCTCTAACAACACACATTTTTAATGAAAAGTTTATTATTAATAAAATAAAAAATACAAAAAGACATTTATACACTAAACTTTAAAGATAATAGAAGCAAATGAATAAATTTCTCTTTAATATTTTTATTTACCAACACAAGAAAAAATTCTCAAATTATAAGTCAGAATTTCTACAGATCTTACCAAAGCATTTATATTTCATTTCCTAGTCTTACATATATAGAACACAAGTTCATACAGTTTTCAATTGGTAGCATTTGAACACCTGATTTTGTTTTATATATGACTAAAATTTATGACATGTATGTAAGTATTCTGAAAGGTAACATTTCAAAAAGTGAAAATAGAGGAAAAGATGCATTTTTAATTATTTGATACTCTTATTTCCAGAAAGAAAATATGTGCCATTTATGGAGATGCCATAACAGAGTACTGCGCGTAAGTGGTTTAATAGGTCCAGAAGTTAAAAAAAAATTGATCTGGAAGAGCAAAAAAGTTCTAGTATACGCTATGTGAATTACTATGTTTGGGTGCCTCATAATTTAACAGAAAAAAACATTTAATGAATTGCATTTGCATCTGCAATTGTCTGCTAAAACTCAACAAAAAAAAAAAAGGAGCATTTTTTAAAAGAATGATCATAGGTGATGAAAAACAGGTTGCTTCCAACAATGTCAGCAAAAAAGAAGCCTGGGGAAACAAACTAAGTCACTGTTAACCACTCCAAAAGGTGGTCTCCATCTGAATTTGACAAGTACTGTTCCCAATTAGATCAATTAAAGGTAATAATCAAATAAAATGCCCAGAAGTGGTCAATCAGAATGGTACTGTTTTCCATCAGGATATTGCCAGACTTGATGTGTCTTTGCAGACCTGACAGGAATTGGTACAGTTTACCTGGGATGTCCTACAATACATACCCTACTCACCTGACCTTGCACTTTCGAATTACTACTTATTTCAATCCCTACTAAATTTGCTTAATGGAAAAAACTTCAGTTCTATAGAAGCCTGTAAAAACCACTTAAACCACCAACTTAATATACAGGGTATCCATAAAGTTTGTGCGCACTTTAAAAAAATTTATAACTTTATTTGTATTTGCGATAGAAATAATTTGTAAAAAGGATTAGAAAGAAGTAAATCTATATTTTTTAAGATTTCATTGAAATTTTATTTAAGTTTCTACATGTCCTCCATCATTAGCAATACAAAGGGTAATACGATTTTGCAGTTCATGGAAAACATTTGCCAACTGATTTACAATAATGCCTGAAATCACATTAGTTATTTTAGCTATACTTAAAACTAGGTACATTAAACTTTATAACATTTTTTACAGATTATTTCTATCAATACAAATAAAGTTATAAATTTTTTAAAGTGCACACAAACTTTATGGACACCCTGTATATTCCTACACATTAACACAAAAAAGCATACATTTGGCTAAAAATCAATGGCCTTACTGAAGAAAAATGGTCTGCTCATAAAAATTATGGAAAATTTTTTTCTAATTTTTTTTTATTAGAATTCTTTAAAATTTGTCAGAATCAAAACATTTTTTTTTTTTAATCATTTTAGGAGATCTTGATCATAATATAAATACAGTATCAAATCAATCTGATTTTTTTTTTTTTTTTTAAAGAATGTTAAATTTGAAGTTTTGTCTGTTATTGAAGACTGTGTACTGATGGTGTCCTCCCCCCCCCCACAATTAGGTATTTTCATCATTTTTTTTTTAAACAATTTTTTGCAAAATTTTTGGCTTTGATACTAAATATTTATCTTAAATGCTGAACTGTATCTTATGCATTCACTTGTATAGCTTTGACAAATGTTTGTTAAATGATTGTTTTTATTATTTTAAAATAAATCACATAAATATATATATATATATATATATCGGTTATTTCTCATTTAAGAAAAAAATTTATCTGATGTTTGTGCAAAAAAAAAAACAAAAAAAAAAACATCAATATGTTTTGCAAAAACTTATTTAAAACTTTTTTAAAAATTCAAAGAAAGGACAACATCAGTGGTACACAGAGCTTAACTATCATTTACCAAGCAAACAATTCTCAAGGAAGACAACACTTGACTAAATGGAATTGATAGACACAGGTAGAGTGCTGATAATTAGTTGCAAAAAATGAATTCAAAGGAAAGCTAAAAATAACATCTAGTAATTTAAATAAGATAATCTTGCTTATTAAGTTATTGTGCAAGATTTGACTTCAATACAATAAGCAATTACCTAATTACAATTAACAATAAAGTGATAAAAATAGTTTAATTATGGTGATCCAACTGTTCAATGAGGCCTGAGGTGTACTTCTCAAAATACTGTGATGAGATTGCAATACTATTTTAGTTAATTAGGCTTATTCCATTTAGTAAATTTTTGTTCAAGTCATTTTCCACATCCAAGTGCCCAGCAAATGGTAGTCAAGCCATATGCAGTTATCAATGAAATTTGTAAACAAAAAAGAAAAAAAGGAGAAGAAAAGGAGGAGAAAGGAGAAGAAAAGGAGGAGAAAGGAGAAGAAAAGGAGGAGAAAGGAGAAGAAAAGGAGGAGAAAGGAGAAGAAAAGGAGGAGAAAGGAGAAGAAAAGGAGGAGAAAGGAGAAGAAAAGGAGGAGAAAGGAGAAGAAAAGGAGGAGAAAGGAGAAGAAAAGGAGGAGAAAGGAGAAGAAAAGGAGGAGAAAGGAGAAGAAAAGGAGGAGAAAGGAGAAGAAAAGGAGGAGAAAGGAGGAGAAAGGAGAAGAAAAGGAGGAGAAAGGAGAAGAAAAGGAGGAGAAAGGAGAAGAAAAGGAGGAGAAAGGAGAAGAAAAGGAGGAGAAAGGAGAAGAAAAGGAGGAGAAAGGAGAAGAAAAGGAGGAGAAAGGAGAAGAAAAGGAGGAGAAAGGAGAAGAAAAGGAGGAGAAAGGAGAAGAAAAGGAGGAGAAAGGAGAAGAAAAGGAGGAGAAAGGAGAAGAAAAGGAGGAGAAAGGAGAAGAAAAGGAGGAGAAAGGAGAAGAAAGGAGAAGAAAAGGAGAAAAGAGAGAAAAGGAGAAAAGAGAAAAAAGGAGAAAAGAGAAAAAAGGAGAAAAGAGAAAAAAGGGAAAAAAGGAAAAAAGGAAAAAAGGAAGGGATCAATTTGATATTGTCTTTATGTTATGAAATGCTAAAATGCTAAAAAAATAAATATTTTTAGATTCTGATAAATGTTGCAAGAAAACAAATGTTTAATGAATGCTAATCAACAAAAATTAATCATTTTTTTTTAATGAGCAGACCATATTCATCTCGGTACTGCTAAATTGCCTAGCATTTTACCAAAAAGGCAAAATTACTTTTTTCAGAAGTGTCTTTTTTCTTAAGTCATTACACACACAAGCAAGGCACTAAAACCAATAAGATGCTAGGGGCTACTGAGGGTGAGAGAATATAAAAAAAATAAAAATAAAAAAAAACATAAGTAAGGAGCAAGAACAATAAAAGATGAAATTTTAAGAGGACAGAAGATAACGATTGATATTGCATTTAGATTTTTGAAGATCAAACTTGACTGGAAAGCAAGAAACTGGAATTTAAATCTACTTCAAGACATTTCTTGAGACAAAAATTAAAAACTGTTCTGCAATTAACAACTGCACACCCTAAAGAATAGAAAATTTTCAACCTCACATTTATATAAAATTGTGTCTATAAATTTTAAGAGATACACTAAGAAGAGATTAACCAATCAGAGTGGATACACAAAAGCAGAAAGCCTTAACAAGTGCTGCCTATCACAAAATAACCAGATTTACATTAATATAACTAGTTGAAAAACCAATTAAGTGAAAATTCTAATTTTAACAAAGTAAGAAAACTGAACAGATTTACAGACTAACAGCCATGTGTCTAAAAGATGTGAGTCGATAAACAGTTATTTTAGTCAGAATGTAACTATATTCATTTGATATCCAGTATTTTAAATGACCCTGGTGATAAGAAAGTTAGAGCTGGTAATTTAAGCCTAGTAGGGGTCATTCCAAGTTAGAAACTACTAACATACCAACACAAATTAACATTTGTGACAGCATTTGCTTACAATGAATGTGAAGACATTCAGTGAAAAGAGAAAAAGGCAAGATGACTTCAGTTTAAGTTAAGGGAGAAGGCAACAGTATTATTGGTGTTTGTAGGTGACAGCAATAAATACCAAAAGAAAGATTGTAAATTATGAATGCGAAGAAGAGAGATAGTGGAAGAATAAAAAACAGGGGAGTAAAAGAGTGATAGGAATACCTGAGAGAGAGAGAGAGAAAAGGGGGAAGAGAGAGTGATAGGAATACCTGAGAGAGAGAGAGAGAAAAGGGGGAAGAGAGAGTGATAGGAATACCTGAGAGAGAGAGAGAAAAGGGGGAAGAGAGAGTGATAGGAATACCTGAGAGAGAGAGAGAAAAGGGGGAAGAGAGAGTGATAGGAATACCTGAGAGAGAGAGAGAAAAGGGGGAAGAGAGAGTGATAGGAATACCTGAGAGAGAGAGAGAAAAGGGGGAAGAGAGAGTGATAGGAATACCTGAGAGAGAGAGAGAAAAGGGGGAAGAGAGAGTGATAGGAATACCTGAGAGAGAGAGAGAGAAAAGGGGGAAGAGAGAGTGATAGGAATACCTGAGAGAGAGAGAGAAAAGGGGGAAGAGAGAGTGATAGGAATACCTGAGAGAGAGAGAGAAAAGGGGGAAGAGAGAGTGATAGGAATACCTGAGAGAGAGAGAGAGAGAGAGAGAGAGAAGAATACCAATGACAGAAAAAAGGGAGAGAGAGAGAGGAATACCAAAGACAGAAAAAAGGGAGAGAGAGAGAGAGGAATACCAAAGACAGAAAAAAGGGAGAGAGAGAGAGAGGAATACCAAAGACAGAAAAAAGGGAGAGAGAGAGAGAGAGGAATACCAAAGACAGAAAAAAGGGAGAGAGAGAGAGAGAGGAATACCAAAGACAGAAAAAAGGGAGAGAGAGAGAGAGAGGAATACCAAAGACAGAAAAAAGGGAGAGAGAGAGAGAGAGAGGAATACCAAAGACAGAAAAAAGGGAGAGAGAGAGAGGAATACCAAATACAGGGAGAGAGAGAGAGAGAGGAATACCAAAGACAGAAAAGGGGAGAGAGAGAGAGAGATTTTTGTCTGACATTTTTATTACTTTAAAATTTAATTCAAAACATGATGCAGAGAACATTTTCTTTAAGATTTCTCAAATGTGCAGGCCTATAGACAATAGATGGAATACACATGGTTTAAAACGAAAACAGAGTGCCTATTTCAATCACAGGTATTCACTAAAAATGATGTTTGAGGTAATAAAAATGTTAGACTAACAAATCCATTAATATATATATATATATATAAAACGTGTAACAGCAAAATTGTCCAATTGCTAAATTAAACATTGAACTGTTCTATCTTACAATGATTAAAGATATCTTATTGGAATTCACCAAGGTTTTTATAACACTATTGGACTCTACTTTGAGCAATAAGAATGTATAATTGCTCTCAAATCTTAACAGAAAAATTGTGATGAAATCGATCATAAATAAAAATGACATGTTCATTAATTAATCATAGCTAAGTATCGGAAGCTCATGAAGGATTGAAATAAAGTTCAAATATATTATATATATATATATATATATTATTCCAGAATCATTTTTCCAACTTACTCAAGATGATCTTCACCCTCTCTAACCTTCTAACTTTCTGTTCTGGAATAACAAGTTGCCTCACACGTTTCATGTACGACTTAATTTTCAAGTCTTTTTTTCACTGCTCTTTGGACTGTCATAGCTGAAACTCCTCTCTCAAGTGCCAAATGTCTTATGGATTGAGTTGGATCTTTTCTAATTGATCTTTTTAGCTCTTAGTTGAAATGATCCCTTTTCCTGTTGTGACCTCCTGATCTAGTTTTCCTCTCTACTGTTTCCTCTTTTTTAAACTTATTCAACGTTCTCTGGATGGTTCTTGAATGGACTTTGAAGATGGAAGCCAGAGTATGAATGTTAGCACCATTACTGAAGGCCTTAATGATCTTTTGCCTCTCACCATTGCTCATTTGGAATGACAGTGGGACTGACACAAAATGATTTTAACCTGTTCTCTTTCTAGCTGAATAACTCAAAGGGTTTTTCAGTTATTCTCATGACAAATGGTGAGAAGATGGCTAAACGTCTTATTTGAAAACCTGGGAAAAACAAACTCAATTAGTTTAGTGGTTTTTTAGATATTAAACATTTTGTGGGGTGGACAATTATCCCATGCTGTTACACGATTTGGACAATGTTGCTGTTACACCTGGTATATATTATATATATCATTATTGACATACACACATGGAATGTGCCAGTTTAACCTCTTACAATGACATTACAATTACTCAATTATTTATAATAGACTACAGGACAATAAGCACATATCTACAAGCACAAAAATGAAAATAAATGAGTTACAAAATACAACAAAAAAATCATTTAATAAGCATTAAAATGAACCTGTCTAATACGCAGAACCTCAAGATACAAGTCATAATTAATCCAGATTTTTTTTTTTTTTTTACCTATTATACAATAAAACCTGTACAAAGGAAAAGTTAATCCTCTTAATTCTGTAAAATAAACTAAATATGCAACTCGCCCACAGCAATTGATTCTTTAAGCTGAAATATTAAAAAAAAAAAGACAAGATGCAATGTACATGAACAGAGAGGAAATCACCACAGAAAAGTCATATCTAAATGCACTATGTTTACAGACGAGATTACATATTTTCTCTTTACATAAAGTATTTTAATAAACACCTTAAGACAAAATGTCTACATTCTTTCACTAATATGATACAATATTCAAACACCTAACAGCTGTAAATAATCTTTTAATTTTCACTATATAGACATTTTAGTATAAATATTACTTCAAGTAGTACTTCCTGGTGAGAAACAATTTCATTTTAGATATGCACCATTTTTTTTATTCAATTCCATCAACATTCTATAGTTTGTTCTGCCTGAGTATATTTTGCAGGCTGCCAAGTTCCAATCTTAGATTTATTTTTTATTTTTTTATTAAATTTTGCAATGAATACTTATTTAAGTAATATTACCACTTTAACTGAAAATTTGCTTTTGATTTTTCAGATACTCAGCTGAGTACAACAATCTGTGGCAAGAGGTGTTGCATGTTTGTAAGGGATGCAGATGCAGTTGGTAACCAGTTTGTAGCAGGAGATGTTATGATGGAGAAGACTTTCAAAACAAATTCAACCTTTTCAAAAATGTATTCAACTCATAGAGGATTTTTATACATGTGTTTTTATATAAAGAACACCATGACTCACAAAAGATAAGAAAGAAAAAATTATATTAATGTGTATACAGATAGTTAAAAAAAAAAAAAATTATCCACTTAGCCACATGGTTTGTTTGAAATTAAGTAGCAGGTTTGCCAGAAAGAAAACCATCACTAACATTTTGGAGCAGAAAGAAAGAGTATGTTAATGTCCCTTGTTTTTATAGTTCTAAATACAATGATACATAGCAAGTTTACTGGCAGACAAGATAGAGTAATTCTCACAGTTCTGAACATTATAACAGAAAAAAAACATTTTCTTCAAAAATATGTATCTGATAATCTTGTATATAACATAAGGTAATGTCTAACTGTGTCTGCAAAAGAAAACCCAGTGTGTCAAAAGGACAGTTATTCTCTTGACATTACTATTACTGTATACACTTTTAACTCCCTCAGCAATGTTTGTTTTAAAAATCAATTACAATTTGAATAAAACCCAAACAAATGAAAATGGATTTATACATTTTCTTTATTCTTGAGAATTGACAACAAAGATGTTAAACACTATTTATTTATTGTTTATTTACAAGAATAATTTTATATTTACAAAATTATAAAAAAATATGTGAACCAACTGTAAAGAAATATTTATTATACACTATTTTATAAAAAAAATATGAAAATAAATTTTTTATTCCTAAATTTATAAAAATGTCTATTAACAAGAAAATTTCAATAGTAACTTTAATTAAAATTTTGAAAAAAAATGCATTTTCCAAGATTTTCTTTCATTTGCTCTTGTCACATAAATTAATTAAAATAGGTCGAGAGAATCTCTCTTACATATTGATAATTTTGGAATTTTTTTTTATAAATTTCTGAATAAAAAGATTTCTTTTCAAATTTAAATCATTATAAAAAGGTAAATAATAAATATCTCATTGTAATTGGTTCACATATTTTTAGAATCTTGTAAATAAACATTGTAACTCAAAAGTGTATACAATAATAGTGGTATGAAGGGAATAACCCTCCTTTTTCTTTTGTTAGCATGAAGGTCAAACATTGCCTAATATACAATAACTGACACCAACAGATTTGTATTCTTCCTTATTAATTCTAGAGCCAATTTAGTCTTTCTGAGATTATAAGTTATACAACTATATTATAACTTCTCTAATACTTTTTGAAATATTTTTCAACTACTAGATTATTCAAGTGAGAGAGGGGAAGAATTCTACGTACAGATTTTCAATTCAATTTTATTTTTTTTATTCTCTGAATTTTGTTAGACCATGATGTGTTATAATTAGTTTGGACAGTCGGGATTCCAAGAGCATGACCTCAAAAAATTGGGATCAAATATACATTGGAATGTGACGTTTCACTTTTATTAAAGGTTCATCAGAGAATGAAATATGGAGAAAAAGAAATTCTGATATTTTTATTTTTGTGTTTGATTTTCAATGGTTAAGCAGACTTTATGTGTATCATCTCCTTTCATGAAGGAATGACAGCTAATATCGTGTCTGATGGTATGATGTCAGAATCCTTTGATGTCACAAATGGCACCAAGCAAGGTTGTGTCATGGCCCCTGTCCTTTTTGCCCTTTTCTTCTCGGTGATGCTGAAATATGCATTCACAGACACAGAGTGGTGTCAAGTTTCAGTTTCGAACAACTGGTGGTCTCTCCAATCATCAGCACTTGAAAGCCAAGACCCACCTTCATACGCAAATTATTTGTGATTTGTTGTTTGCTGATGATGTTGCTCTTGTAGCAACATCCTTTGAGGAGGCCCAACATCTCTGCTGCATGTAAAGCCTTTGGTCTGACACTTAGCATAAAGAAAACTGAAGTAGTGCACCAACCTTGTCCTACTCCGAAGCAATTCTGTGGTGAGAAACAAAAACCACCAATATTATATATATATATATATATATATATATATATATATATATATATAGAGAGAGAGAGAGAGAGAGAGACATCTAATAAATCGTTTCTCTGCTGCATGTAAAGCCTTTGGTCTGACACTGAGCATAAAGAAAACTGAAGTAGTGCACCAACCTTGTCCTACTCCGAAGCAATTCTGTGGTGAGAAACAAAAACCACCAGTCTACAAATTTCCAGAGAGACCATTGAAAGTAGAAGACAAAGCCCTGAACTATGTAAAGTTTTTTACCTATCTTGGTAGCAAAGTTAACTACAGTGGAACTTTAGATGATGAAATCATGCATCGGATTGCTAAAGCTACCAGTGCTTTCGGCAAATTTCACCATCGCTTGTGGAATGAGCGGGGTATTCGACTGAATACGAAAATTCGGGTTTACAGAGCTGTTGTACTTGCCATCCTTTTGTACGGCTCAGAGTCGTGGACTCCATACAGGAACCATATACGCCAGCTAGATGTTTTCCATAAAAGCTGTCTGCGTGCAATCTGTGGAGTTAACTTTCAAGATAGGACATCTAATGTAGACCTGTTTAACGGGTGTAATATTGGAGGAATCGAGACTTTTCTCATACAGTCTCAGTTACAGTGGACTGGTCATGTCTTGAGAATGTCTGATGATACGATACCCAAGATCCTAATGTACAGCCAGTTAGATCAGGGATACAGGAATGTAGGACACCCATGGCTAAGATACAAAGACAAGCTGAAAAGCAACAGCAGTCAATATACTACATAACACCCTTGAGCGCTTAGCCTTGGAGCGGGTAGAATGGAGATCAACGTGTTTCAGTGGACTCGGAAGTTTTCAATCTGCTTGTCTGAATCATCTTCAAGAAGTGAGAGCAAGATCTAAAAAGTCAGCTAATCTAACAGTGATCTCATCTCACAATCCTCACACTTGCTCCATATGTGGCATCCTTTGTAAATCATTAGTGGGTCTTAAATGCCACTTAAGATTATCGCACAAAGTTTCATAACTGAATCAACTAAGCTGTCAGATCCTAATATGTTGAAACCGACAGGAGAGTCCATCATATATATATATATATATATATATATATATAAAACACCATTAATCATTTCAATAAGTTCCTCATCAAAGAGGGGGAGTAACTTTTTAAATGGTAACTGACATATCCCTCCTTGCAGGTGCAGCAAATTTTACAACATATGAAATTAATGTCTGAATTTTGTTACACCAGATGTTTTAATCATTAGTTTGAACAGTTGGGATTCCAAAAGCATGACCCCAGAGATTAAATTTTGAACAATGATTTAACCATTTAGGAATGACATGTCTATTCAATAAAGCTTTTATTTGACATTGTCCAATTAAACAGTTCCAGCATTACACTTTTGTTGTTGTTGTTGCTCTGTGTGTTTGTGTTTAAATTAAAATATTAAAAAGCTTTAACTTCTATTTAAAAGAAAAAGAAAATTAAAAGAAAAAGAAAATTAAAAAAATATGGTCATTTGGCCACTGGATAGTAATTTAATTAACCTGCTAAATATGTTGAGTTTCCAAATCCAGAGGTTCACTCCTGTTAGAGGAATTCTTCTCTGATTGACCATGTCTTCAAGGGTGTAGACATACTCACTAAGCTTGGCTAATTGCAGATTCCCATAGTTTGAATTCAGAGTTTTCTTTCTCATAGACCAGTTGCCATACAACGCTACAGAATCCAGTCTATCCTGTGATTTACACATAGAGCGAGAAGAGATGGATTCATACCTTTCCCAAGAGTATTTGCACATAAGTGAATATAACAAACTTGACTGGAATTTGAACTTGGCTCGCCAATTCCTTAATCGGAGCCACTATCCATGACTCCACCATGTTGAGATTATATCATATTTCAGGAAAATTTTACTTATTGCACTTAAAAGTAAAATTTTCATCAATTTAAATCATTTTAATTATATTCTTTGGATATTTTGTAAAGTGATTTTAAATTTGTCCAGTGTTCTTTATTCATTTTGTAAAGCTTGACCACTGAAACAATTGATTTAGTCGGACAGTTAAGCAACTTGAAATTGTTCTTTTATCATTTTTAAATATAAAAATGATAATGTTAAAAATATATTTTGCATCAATTACAGGCGTCTATTTGGTAAAGACAGAGGAGACAAACTTTTATATATACACAAGGATGATTCTGAAAGATTATTGGTCTGATCTACTTCCTAAAATATGACCAAACATCAGGGTTTTTTCCTTTTATTTTAAAATATAATAGCCCAGGCCAAGAACTTTTCTACCCTCTCCTTATCACCAAATAATAAGTAAAGGCTCCAGAAGACCGAGAAAAAGGGTTAATGGCTTCAATAATTTGGGATCTCAAATCTAAATAGTTCTGGGAACAAAGTTATTAGGATGTTGTGTTATCATTTAATTATTTACAGCAAAGGTCTTTAAGCTACATGCCTGACCTATTTCAATATTACAGAAAAATAGAATGACGTATGTTGTCAACAATCCCCAGCCCATCCTTGACATAGAAGCATAAAAAACAAAGTCTTAAAAGATAAGCTGCCCAAGTGAACTTTGCAACAAAGAAAGAACATGTCTTGATCACTGAATTGATAAATCAGCATTGGCCAATGATACACGTCAGGTACAAGACAAATACGTTTACGAGATACTATCTGAGATTATTAGATGAACTGGTAAATTCATGTTTTCCTTTCATTTTTAGACTAATCAATTATTGTTTTTTCAGAATACAGAATTTAAACTAACTATATGTACATTCACATTCTTATATGACATGTCCATCAGGATGTAAGCAATCATGGCTCTCCACAACTTCCTGTCCTTTGTAGCTCTTAATAAATTTTATCTTTTTGTTATTTCTCCTAAACCCTGTTCTGCCATACATTTACTCAAGCTCACTAGGTACGTTACGCACGGTTTTCCCCTGTCCCTTTTGCCTTCAATCTGTCCTGTGAGTATCAAATTTTCCAAACCCTCTTTCCTCCTTATGTTCCTGATAAGTTTCCTTTTTGTTTCCATTTTTTATAAAAAATTGTCATTGCTCACATAATCAGTCCATAGTATCCTCAGCATCCTTCTGTAGAACCACATTTCTGTTGCTTAGAGTCTTCATCTTTGAGCAGATTGTCCAGCACTCACTGCCATAGAGGAGGACAGATATCACATAACATTTTAGTACTCTTTTCCTTGTTTCTAGCAAATTTTTTCGATTTTTTAATATTCTGCTTATCATTTGGTATGCATCTTTGGCTATTCCAATGCGTCTTCAGATTGTAGTGTCGCTCTTGCCATCCTCTGTTAAAACACTTTGTAGATATTTAAATTTTTATACTTGTTTTGATTTTGGTATCTCCCATTTTCAATTTGGTCTCATCCTTTTGCTAACAATCATGCATTCACAAGACTATACAAAAAAAAAAGATTTATTATAACCGTATTTAGACATCACTATAACACTCATTATTATTATTATTATTATTATAGCTGTAGTAATAATATAAATAGTAAAATTCAACAAATTTGAAGGTGATCTTATCAATAAAAATAACTAAGCTATAATGTAAAGTTTTATGAAGTCTGAGATGCTAATTCACATCGCCAAGAGTGTGGCAGAGATCAAAAAAAAAAATTATACTGACATTCATTGTACTGTATCTTGGCCAAGTTCTACTTGCAAGATAGAGATAGATTTTATCAGTTTACAAAAGCAATAATGACTGATATGATGAGAAAAAGTTAAACAGAAGGACTTTGCCATACACCTGTGGGGAAAAAAATGCCCCAATAAACTTACTTGATAAATATACAGTACTTATCAATTGCAAAGCATTATACACAGGTGTAAATATTAGGAGGATAAAGAAAAAAGAGAAATTAATGATATTTAGAGTGAGGGGTAAAGGAAAGACAAGAGATTTTTTTTTTTTAATATTAAATATCACACTTGGTAACAATTACTGATAATATAAAAATGATTAGTCTTTTTCTTTATCATTTCACCCCAAGCAAGGCAATAAAGCAACTAAGACACAAGGGAGTTACTGAGTGTAAAAGAATCTGAGAGAGAGAAATTTATTAAGGCAAGAGGCTAATAAAAGAACAGGAATTAAGGAGAAAGAAGACGACGACTGATATTGCATTTAAATTTTTGACGATCAAAGTTGACTGGAAAGCCAGACGTCGGAAGAAAGTTCCACAAGTGAAAAGCGCAAGAGTTATAAAAGTAATCAAAAAGTAATCAAAAAGTAATCAAAAAGTAATCAAAAAGTAATCAAAAAGTAATCAAAAAGTATCAAAAATTTTAAAATAAAATATCAAAAATTTTCCCAAACTCAGATATTTAACTACGTATGCAAACTGTAAAATATGGATCCTAAAAAGCAAACACTGAAAACAGAAGAATGAATCTAATGGTAGAAAATGATTGTTTCCTAGAAGTTTATTTTAAAGACATTTGTCAAATAAGTACAATCTAGTGTAAAACTTACTAAATTTCTAAAATAAAATCTTATTTTCAATATCCTGGCAGAGTCTCATAACCCACTAGAACAAGATAGCCTGATGGAGCCCATCTTTCTATAGACTGGCTGCCATGCAAGTCAAGAGAGCTCAGTTTGCCTTGCTATTTAATCCATAGCTGAAAAAAGATAGATTGAAGCCTTTTCCAAGGTCATTAGTGTAAAGTGAACAAAGCAGACTTGGTCAGAATTTGAACTTGACACTCAGAGTTCAAAATGTATGTGGCTATGTACAGCATAGGAGTTATCATCCTGGAATAATAGAACGTATGAAATGTTCATTATATAATATCAATTGTAATTAAAGAATGGAAAATTTTGGAATATTAAAGACTACAGTCACTCAATAGAGATTAAATATTATTCAGTAAATGTAAATTTTTCTTCTTAAAATATGCAAAAAGATTACATCAAATTGTGTGATCTTGATGGAATTCCTCCATTTTTTATACAATCTAGCATAAAACTTTAATTTCTAAAAAAAAAAAAAAAACAACATATTTCTCAGTATTTCTAAACAATACTCTTCTTTTTAAAATGTTTAGTTCAATAAAGAGAAGCAGTTTATTTTTGGACAATTTTTATACCTAACCATAAATCTTTTTCAGCTTACATTATACAAAATACAGAAAAGCAATGCAGGTAGGTTTTTTTTATGTCATATCTTATATATGATCCTGAAAAGATAAGAGACTTAAACACAAGAGAAGAAATTACGACTAACATTGTTCTTAGATGTGATCTTTATGAAACTTAGAATGTTGAAGAATTGGCAATAGAAATAAGTATTTTACAAGGCTGACATTTTGAAGCATGTTCTTCTGTCATCACAAAAACTTCTTCAGAAATGACAAAGAATAGAACCTACTAGAAAGACGGATACTGATGGGGGTCTGCTAAGACAGTCCTATCTCCACTAAATCTGATTCAGCATGTCAAGGGTAATGACAGAATTAAGATGAGCAGTTGACAAAAGGTTATTCTGTGAGTTCAGGCATTTTCATGGTAAAGTCAACAGAAACATTAAAAAAAGAAACATTTGCTTTTTCCCCGCTAATACAATGTGTATACCATGTTTGTATATTTTTCTATTTGTGCTTAGTGAAATGCATATGAGAAATACATAAGACAGTTTAGCAAAAAAAAAAAAAAATATATAAATAAATAGATCCTCCTTCATCAGAAAAAAAAAACTATTTTACAAGAACAAAATCTAAATATGATTCACATTAAGATCCTTGATTTTTACTTATCATTATAGATAATATATATTTATAATATATATATAATATATCATTATAGAAATTAGATTTTAATTAATTTTAACTTTTTTTCTTTTTAAATGTTTCAAGTATCCCACATTGTGTCAATACTAATTTAGTAAGAAAAGAGTATATACTGAAGTAGTCCAGTTGTATATTAATCAAGGGGGACTCATAGCCTATTCTAATCTTATCACCAACTTGGCTTGCCACAGTCCAAATTAAGTAAATGAAAAAGAAAAAAAAAAGTTTTTGAGAACATAATCACCTTATTCACCTAAACTTCAGCCTTTGCACAAAAAGTTCAATCTCTTGAATTATATAGTCACATATATACACAGACACACACGTGTGTGTGTGAGAGACTACAGTTCAGAAGTTTAAAAGCCACCCCCAAAATTAGAATGGGATGAACTTGACAGAAGAGTGAAACCTTTCCATCCCAAAAATGAAAAAGAGCTCTTAGAGTCATTAAAAAAAAGAATGAAATCAATTATTAAACTTATACTTTTGCAATGAATGCCAAAAGTTTATGCTTCTGTAATCAACGCTAAAATGAGGATATTTTGATGAGAGCAAAATTTAATCATAAAATTTTTTTTTCTTTTTGTCACAATAAAATTTCTAATAAAAAAAAAACTGTTTCACTTGTTTTAACCGTGTATAATAATTTTCTCTTATTTAAAGTACAAAACAGCTACTTTTTGAGCCAATTCAAAAACAATTACGAGGGTGAGTCCGCTTGAACTTTTAAACTGCAGTGTGTGTGTGTGTGTGTGTGTATATATATATATATATATATATATATATGTTTGTCTGACGATCACAAAAGCATGAAACCCAGGGTCACAAACTCGTATCAATCCAACCAAATATGTTAGCTCTCTGATATTGAGCGCTTTCTAATAAGCACCGCGCATATATATAAATAATAATATATACATTACACATATATATTTATATATATATATATATATATATACACACACACACACACAATATGTATGAAAAATATTTTTACAAACCTCGAGGATGGGTTCCCCACACCAAAACAAGGGCAAAAGTCTGTATATAAATATGTCCGCAAATCCTTCCTTTTTTGATTTATTAAGTTTAAAGAAACTTTGCAGCAAATGGCACTGTGTTGCCATATAGACTAGGTTACATTTGTCATTTGTGGCTAGTCTGTCTTCAATGTTTAATGCATGTAGTAGTGAATTAAGAAGGTAGTTCAAGGGTTAAGGTTTTATATATATATATATATATATATATATATATATATATATATATATATATATAATAAAAATATAAAGTTTGTCACTTAGCTGATTGGTGTAACTTTCAGCATTCCAACCCTAGAGTTTCATGGATGGACACTCCATATTATATATATATATATATATATATATATATCTCTATCTCAACCAGTCACGCTGCTTGAACAGATTGTGACTGTCACCATCCAATTCTAACCGATTCCATAACCATGAATGCTGGCCTTATGGATGCATTGCAGTAACTCTCTTGTCTTTGTCATATGAGCACTTCCATGGGAGTTAAAGAATAGGACTTCCAACAGGGTACAACAACGTAAAAGCATTCGTTTTATACAAAAGTCTTTTTTATAGTAGAATCCCCTTCCTTATCTAAAGCTAACTTTGGTGCATGACTACAAGCACAAAGAACTCAGTGGAGAATAATCTTGGTTAACTGGAGAATGGCTTGTAAATATTAATACCTCCAAAACAAAACTGATTTCATTTATCATATATACTCATATATAAGCTGAATTCATGTATATAGTGACCCCTGTATTTTTTTACAGGAATTTTAACACCTCCAGAAAAAGATTTACTTGTGTGTCATGCAAACAGTTATGCTTGATTTTTAACCTCTTCAAAACAAAAAATTCCTGTGTATAGTGTGACCCACAATTTTTTGCATAAAAAAAAAAAAGATCATGAAAACTCACACTATACTTTAGTATATACAGTAATCACCACAGAGAACCTTTTTTGTCTGCCATCAGCATGGCTGATGCAAAACTCCACGTGAGCAACACTTTCCACCTTTCTGACTCACGTTTTCCACTGACATGACAGAGGTTGTACCGTACCAGACAATTCTTCATCAGAATCCATCTTGCACATTTATAAATTTATAACACCTTTTGATGCTGCCTACACCTGGTGGTGTAAATACATTTAGTGGTCTAGTCCTCATGGTCTTAGAATGGCATTTTAGCCACAGGACTAACTCAGCATTGGTTGTTGATCACTGACCACTTCAATACACATCAGATCTGCACATGCTGTGTCCTTGATCTCAAAGCAGTGGAAGATCAAAGGTCATAGTATTGCAGTGCTAGTTCAAACTGTGGCAGGTGCTATATTAATGAAGAAAAATATCTTTCTAATTAAAAATAAAACAAGAAATTCATGAGGGTTAATCTTCAATATAGCTCTTGGTACAACAAAAATTAACCCTTCCCAAAATCAATCTCTATAGTGACACTGGGCCTTGTCTAAAATTCCAGAGGTACTCAATGCAGGTTCTCAGGCCAAGTCTCCGAGCTCCCAAAGTCATCTGCTTATATGCACTTTGGCCCAAAACTAGCACAGGGCTTAAAGGTTTTGGGGATTCTGTGATTCCCCGCATTAATCCCAATAAAGGTTTTCTTTATTGCCTATTTCTGATTTCTTTCCAAATTTGGAGGATTACCCACCTTCCCTGGGAATAATCACACGTATTGTGGCTCCTTTAACTCCAACCTGCTTCACTTCACATCTCCCACCACCACTCCACACAGATGGGGCTAAATTCTGCCTCTTCCTCCTTAGTATTCTAACTCTGCCCACTCCCCAGGGCTAGCATAACTGTCTTTGTGACAAATCTAATTTTAAAGTGCACAGGTGAAAGGGTGTAGTTTATTCTCCTCATTAATTTAAATTCTGACTCTTTCACTTCCCTACTATTACCTCTGTCCAGCGAGAACACAAACCAGACCACTGCTTCTCATTTTAATTTTCCAATCTATAGATAAAAATTATTTGCCAATTTGTTTTTGTCAATGAAAATATATTTGTTTACCTAAATTCTCAACAAAGAGACATGCTGTTCTCCATCCTGAGACCGATGGCAGGCTTTGCAAAAACTTAAACCAGATCACCTGCCTGTTACAACAGGCTCAATTTTCATAATCCTAACCCCCACAGAGGGTTCATTCTGTTTTTGTTTCTCAATTCGTTTTCACCAATGAAAATATAATTCCAGCCTGGCTCTCTTCCCACCAATGATGTGTTTTTCTAATTTCCCAAGAACGAGATAAAGCCATTTTCAAATTTGCTTTACCTGCATGCTAGATTATCAATAGATAAAAAAAAAGTAACCTCTTTGTGCATCATCCCAATTTGTAGGGGTGAGACAATCCAGATTGCCCTTTTGTTTCACTTCTACATTACCAAGGAAAATGTCTTCCATTCTCTTTCTCTTCCAGTTTATATTTCATTTTGGGCTTTACTCTTTTTCGGCTTAGAATTAACATTTCACCACCTCACGGCTTCAGTGTCACAAATTTACCATTCATCTGTGCATTGAATACTGCTGCAATATCTGGTCTGGTGCCCCTAGTATATATCTCAAGATTCTTGACAAAATTCTAAGAAGGTTCTCTAATATAATTGATCCTGACCTTGCAATTTGACTTCAGTCACTTTTGCCACCAACACAACATCTATCTTTTCTACAAATATTTTCATGGCAAGTGTCCTGATGGTTTGATCTCCTTAGAGAGAGCTACTAGATTGGCAACTAAGTTTCACAGTTTTACTGTTGAACTAACCAGATGCAACGGTCAGTTCTATTCTAATACTTTCTTTTCTTACATTTCTCATCTGTGGAACTCCCTCCTGATTTCTTACTTCCCTGCTGATCTTGAAATATTTAAATACAACATCAATCATCATCTTTCTGAATTCCGTTTGTTTATTATCCTTTTCCTCACTAAAGTCTTCTCATTCTCTTTAACCCGTGTCTTCATGGCATTATAGCCTTGCTTGGGGCAAAATGATTAAGAAAAAACTTTTACAATTAATTCAGTAACTAGTCTATGTGACCCTATAAGACATGTAGAATAGGCAGCAAGATTCTTGGTTTACAAAGGTACATGGATACTACAGTGAACACAACTCACCCAAGCTCCTTAATTATTCACTTTGAGTTTCAGACATTGACTCTCTAATCATAATACTAGAACAGTGAATACAGTGTAATTTCAGCAGGTCTTCATATTTATGCCCACTAATACAAGAATTCTATTTAGGATAACTACATGCCATGCCACGCCAGGATACTGGCGATCATGGTTCTCCACAAATGCTTGTGCTTTGTAGCAATGAGTAAATTTTGTCTATGCTACATCTCCTAAATCCTGTTCCTCCATCCCTCTTGGCTTCAATATGTCCTGTGAGTATCAAATTTTCCAAGCCCACTTTCCTCATTATGTTCCCTAGAAATTTCAATCATCTCTTTCTGATTGTAAGTATAAGTGTTTTGTTTGCATCAAGTTTCTCTAAAACTTTGTTATTGTTTACATGTTTTTTCAGCATCATGTAAAACCATATTTTTGCTGCCTCAAGACTTTTCATCTATGAGGAGATTGTCCAGTATTCATTGCAATGTAAGACTGATATTACATAACACAACTTTTCTTCATTTCTATAGTTTTCTCAGCAACCTTCTGTATAACCACATATCTGTTGCCTTTTAGAAAAGGAGTATATATATATATATATAAAATATATCAAAAATTATTTTAAAATTCCCACTCATCTCTCAAATATTGTTGGTCTGAAGATAGCATCAAGATGTGAAATTGACACTCACTATGCAATGTTGATTCCTGTTTACAATGTGTATATCTACAAATAATCTATTTCCAATAGTGAGTAAAATTTAAACAATATGTTTATATAAGCAAGCATTTCATAAACATGCCAGGATAAATTTCATTCTACAAAAATAACCAACATGATTGTATAAACTTAATTGAATGTAAAAATAAGAATATTAACAGTTTTCCTTCAAAATTTATCAGCCAATTAGTTTTATCCTTAGTAATTGAAGAATCAATTTATTTATAATGATTAATGGATTAACTATAGATAAAGAAATCAAGTGGTTTCAGAGCCAGGGATGTAAATCACTATCTAATTGTATTCATGAAAATGTCTAACATTTTCACAGCATTAACTTTTGGGGGTTCAAAACTTAGAAAGCATTTAAAATATGCACGCATTTTTTTCAAAGAAAAACTAGAAAGATTATTCAGTTTTTAATATGTTTAATGTTTGTAATGATTTTGTGAACATTAAAATCTCTAATTGCTATGTAATTATTATAATTTTATTTTCACGTGACAGATGACCTGAGGCACTTCTACGTGGTATAATCGTTAGCAAACTTGTCTTGCTAGATCAATTATGACTGAATAGCGAGTTCGATCCTCACTGGGTGCCCCATACTTTCAACCTTGTGCCACTCCAAAGCTATGCCGAGAAAACCAACATAAATGCTGAACGATGAAGCTATGACCTAGCTTCAACACCCTGCAGGGGTCGAATGGCTGATCACATTCTATGCCTCAAAAAACAAAATCGTAACATTCCATCATCATCAAGAAGTCTCTGAATTTACATCTATCACATATCCAGGCATTCTCACAAGGGAGCCTCTTGGCTTGAACACCTATTGGGACCTAAGCTCACCCCAGGCATCAAACTGAACTCATATATACAATCTATCACTAAAGATGCAGGAAAAACAGTTCTCTGTACTGCTCTGGTAAGTAATGACCTCCTCGCACTATGCTCTACCTTTACAAGAGCTAGGTCAGGCTGAAACTGGAGTACTGCCATATCTGGGCTGGAGATGCCCAGGCTTCACTTACCAGTCTTGATCAAAAACATTTATACAGCCTTGTGGGTGATGAATTGTTTTCCACATTACAATCCCTTTCCCACAGATTAAACATGGCAAGCCTCTTACTACTATCGCTATTTCCATAAAAAATGTTTAGACATGTTACATTCCTTAGTTCCCCCAACTCTAAGCATCCCAGCCACACTGCATGCATCGAGGCAAACCACCCACATTCCCTTCATATTCCATTAATGAAGAGTAAGTTTAACATGGATAATTTCTTCCCATGAACGGTTGCTTTGTGGAACAGAATCTCAGGAGTATGCTTTCCTGACCACTTGGCTTCTTCAAAGTCTGGGGTTAACCATTATTTTTCCCACATATCTTCAAAAACTGCACCCCTTACTCTTACCACTAACACAACTGCTTTCAGTAACCCTCAAATGACCCTTGAGCCTTGTAAAGGGTAAAAATCAGTTAAACAAAAAAAAAAAAAAAAAGAGAGAAATGAAAATCTTTTACAAAAATCTATTTTTACATTTTTAAGCAAATTAAACAGAGGTGGTCAACATTTTAAAAAAATGGTGAATTCACTGTCATAAATGTTATTTCTTGTTGAGTCATCTAAAACCTTATGTGAAAGTGAGGGTCTAAATAGTTTTAAAGAAAAAAAAAGGAAAAGAAGAACCTATTTGTATAATTCTAACAAAAAGGTGGGGACTTTTTCTGATGTAAACTTAGGTTATACATAGTGAAATCGTGTGTGCGTCTTTCCCTATGATACATTATCAGATTACAAACAAATCTTGGTTACAGCCTGAACATTATTCAAATTTTTTTAAAAGAATGTGACTAAATAAAATATTTCAAGTTAATAGTTTTAACAATAAACTCAGAAACAAAACCTTAAAATTTTCCTTTTTTCCTCATATAAAATTTGTCTAACATTTCAATATTTTTATGCATAAACCAATCTTATAAAAAGGGGGGGGGCGTGATATATAAATTTGGGCTTAAATAACTCCAGGCCTTTTAGGAAACGAATAACACTGTTCTTATGATGTGTCAGTAATAAAATTTGGAGGATGCTATTCTAGATGGTGGTAGTGGTGTGTGTGCACATGTGTATATATGTAAAACAATAGGTGAATAGCTAAATTGCTGGGTACAATTACAACAGGTAAGTGATAATAGTAACAAAGAGATACAGGTGTGTTTGTGTATTTTGTGGATATAATAGTGGTTTTATTACATTTGCTTACCAAAATATTGGGTCCAGGAGAAAATGGCTACAAGAAAAATGAAAAGGTTACAAGGTTTGTTTTTTGATTTGCACATGCAATCACAGAAAATGTCAGAAAGCAGCAAGAACTTTTAAGAGAAAATGTTTCATAATGTCAGCTCATTCCCATTAAGTTCAAAGCAATATTTTTTAAATATTAAGTCCTTCGTGTTGCTTGGAATGATAGGAGTAAACAGTAGTGACTTTAAATTGAAAATATTAAATTAGCCTTCTGGTAAAAGGAATCCAGTCAAATAATCTGTTGTCTTATTCTGCTTGTCTGCCTATATGATCATTACACTTTTCTACCTACGCTCAGAGTGTAGTATCTGCTCAATTCCAAGGCCTTCTGAACTGGGATTTATTACAATTTCTGACCAAGAAACCTAGATAATAATATTAAGTAGAAAGGAACAGCAAGAGAGATGAGGAGGGAGTGGAAGACAGCATGCAAGAAAGCAGGAGAAAAATGAAAAGGAAATCAAATGAAAGGAGAACATGTGCATGAAAATATATATATATATATATATATATATATATATATGAAGGAATATAGTCTTAAAGTGTGCTATATTTATGGGATAAAGTGCTCAATATCAGAGATAGAGTGTGTGTAAATATATAAGTGAACATAGAAGTCAACACTTAGAGGCGACAGTCTGTTTCATGCTAGATGCAATCATCGGGCCCGATGATTGCATCTAGCATGAAACAGACTGTCGCCTCTAAGTGTTGACTTCTATGTTCACTTATATATATATATATATATATATATATATATATATATGAGAGAGAGACAGAATGGACAGAAAAAAACAACTGAAAGGAGTAATTAATATATATATATATATATATATATATATATATATATATATATATATATATATATATATGCATGCATGCATGCATATCATTCATTAATTGTACAACTCTGAGTTTCATTCCAAAGTAATTTTCAAGTGCTGGAATGATTTATAAAAAAAGAAAAAAACGTGTCGACCCAACATATAAACAGAAATAAAAAATAAATATTATAATTCCAGCACTTGACAATTGCTGAGGCATGAAACTCAGAGTTGTGCAATTAAGGTAATATATATATATATATATATATATATATATATATATATATATATTTTAAATGACTGTTACTTTACACTGAGCACTGTTTTTCTTACACTATAAAGTATTTATATACAATTACTCACTCATATACATACCTATATTTACCCATTCGGGTTTGTGTGTGTGTGTGTGAGAGAGAGAGAGAGAGTGAGTGGGGGGATGGCAACAAAAGAGAGAGAGAGAGGGAGGGACTTGCTGTCTGGATATCAAAAGATGATAAACAAAACATTAAAAAAGTGATTGAAAAGCATAAAATGTTACATTAAAATTCTTTATGGATGGAGCAAACAGAAGAGAAAAAAAGAGAGAAAGGATGCAATGGAATATATTTGTGCATTCCTTATTCACATATGAAATCAATCCTTGTTTGTATAACATTTAGATAAAACATTGATGGAAAAGCAATAATAGAAAGGAGAGAAAGATCGGAAGCTTGAAATAATGGATAATCTTAGTTATCAACATCCTGGAATTTCCAGCTAGTTAAAAATAAGGATTAAAAATTTTTAAAAAAATAAATAAAACAGTTAACTTTAAATGATATTTTTTTAGCTAAAAGTGATAACTATTTAGTGCTTAATAATTATTTTCATATTATTGTATTTGCTAACCTGCAAGACATATATAACATGTACCTATTTTATAAGAGTATTTCTGGAGTATTGTTTATTCTAATTTATCTCCAAATGCTACAAGGTAGTGCTACAAAATTAGCCTAATGAAGGAAGGCTAAGAAAAAAAAAAGGTCTATGTCAGTTTAAGGTTAAGGCTTCCAGTTCTTCATGGATAATTGTTCTATGGAATTAAATCATTAAACAGTGAATTAAAACATTGGTTTTTGAATTTGGTGACAGTTCAATTTCTGGGCTGGGCAAGGAGAACAATAACTGAGCAGTACTAAATATAAGAACTAGACAAGATATCCCGAGACATGGGCAGTGAAATGAGAACAATCTACTCCTGTAGATTAAATAAAGCATTCAGTTCAGAAATACCTGGACACCAGATGAAGGCCAGATGAAGGCCAGAGGGCACAAAGACCAAAACATTGTGATAACAACGACAAAGATGAGGACAATAGTCCAAATGTAAATAGTATAAATAAAAACTGGGTTTTATCATTTCATCCCAAGAAAAGTGATAATGCTACAAAGACACAAGAGGTTTCTGGGAGGGAAAGAGAATGAGAAGAATTGTGAGAATAGAAGAACAACAGCATTCAGGAAGAAAGAAAAAGAGCAATTGATGTATTTAAATTTTTGAAGAATGTGGGTAAGTAAAAAAGGTGAGAAGGACAAGAAAAGTAACTATTAGAATAGAACTAAGTTATGTCTAGATATTTGAACAGTAAAATGATGAGACCTAATTGCCAATCTAGTAGTATGCTTAAATTCATGCAGTTGAGGTACCAAGAAGGAGAGCTCATTAGAACAATTGCCATGAAAATATTTTGTAGAAAAGACAGAGGGAAGTTACATCACATTGACTGAAAATGACTGATGTACAGATACCAGGTTAGGACTAATAACATTACAGACCCTTCTTTGGATTTTATCAAAAAATCTTGTGTGTGTGTGTGTGTGTGTGTGTGTGTGTGTGTGTGTGTGTGTGGTGCATGGCCAAGTGGTTAAAACATTCGTATTCTGACCATGAAACCTGAGTTCAAATCTCACCATGGTCGATTTGTCAGTAAGGCGGCTTCGTGATGTTATTGAACTGGATTAAGGTCAATCCCAGTGGAAAGTGCCTGAAAACCACACCACAGGTTGACCCAAGCCTTGTGAGTGAAATTGGGTAGACGGAACTTTTAAGGGCCATCAATAGCTGTCCTAGCACAAAGACACAATTCATCATGGTTGAGGGCTTGAACATGCTAGCTTTGTTCAAATTGTTGATCATGCTAGATAACACGCTCTCTCCTAGAAAATGTAACTAAGATCGTCTCAGCATAGTTGCAGTATAAACCACAGGTGGGCTGTGGGTGTTGAGCAAACACAAATGTGCCTGAGCAAGCGTCTGCAATAGGGATTGGCTAGTCACCCGAGTAGACAGGTATCCTCGAATATATATATATATATATATATATATATATATATATATATATATATATATATATATATAACGACACACATTATGAAATGGACAAAGTTCGACAATTTTTTTTTTTTTTTTTTTAAATACCTTAAAATAGCTGTCAGACTTTGTGTATTTCATAATGTGTGACGTCATTTGTTTACATTTGGATACACATCAAACGGATATAAATGTACGTGAGAAAATCATGGAGAATTGTAGTTTAAAAATGGTAAAATCGACCTTGCTAACCGAAACAATCTTCTGTGGCTCAATCGGTTTAGGCACGTCAGGCCATATGACGGTTCCGTATATGATACAGGTTTGATTCCTGTCAGAGGACGAATATTTTCTATGAAAATTTCTCGGACATTCAGGCCAGTAAATCTTGTTAATACTGTTTATTATAAGCAGAGCATTTACTCAAGTATTTGTATCTATAAAAAGAACATATAAACATAAAAAATGTCTTATATATATATATATATATATATATATATATATATATAGCACAGACCAGATCTGGCTGCAATATTCAATGCACAAATGAATAGTAGATCTATAAATGTTTTGTCAAATCTTGGAAAGTTAATTTGGCTGAGAACATTTCAGCCCATCTTCATAATTGTACAGTTCAAGTCTTCACTGTTTAAATTCTCTAATACCAGTATATTGGAGTTAAATTAATATTTACATACTTTTTTTTTTAACTGGTGTGTTATAAATGTAGGTGTAACACCATATTTTCTTTTTAATACAATTTTGATTTATGCAAGGTTTTAGTTTAAGATATGCAACTTCCAAATTTTGTAAGAAAAAAATTTACCAATATACTTGCTTCTGTAAAACTGAAAATTCTCATCAAATCCTATGATCAGAAATGGAATTATATTTTTAAACAATTCGGGGATATTAAAAGATTTTCCTTTACAGACTTTTTGTGATTTTTTTTTTTTTTTTTGCAAGTAGATTACATTTGGAGTGATGTTAATTTTTTTAAGCAGGTTGGACATGAAATAAAAATCAAACTATTTTATTAGCAATATTTGACTAATGACTACAATAATAGATAGTTTTCCTTTTCCAAGAAGGCTGTCAAATAAATAATATATTTAAGAAATTGAAATTCAGAGTTTTTGATCAAATCTATAATTTCACTAAGCACATAAAACAGATACAACAGCTACTAAAATAGGAATTAAAAATTTACTAGGCCATAATATTTTTAGTTTAAAAAAAAAATAGAAAACGTTCAAGTTTTGTTTTTTTTTCTCTCTGAGGAAAATTGTACAATAAGCCTCAAAATCTGGTACTTGAGATATTTTGTATGCAAGATTACTTTTATTTCCTCTATGGCAACATCAAAATAATGTTATATATATATATATATTTATTGTTGAGAAAGCAAACAGCTGAACAGAACTGAACAAAAGGTTTCTTGAGGGAAGAGAGGATCAATTTTTTTTTTTTTTTTTTAAATAGTTAATCATTACAAAATACTTTCACATTATGTAAATCTATACACCATCAGGATGAAAGCCCAATGGTTATAGAACTTTCCAAAACCACAAAACTGAAATACTTATTGAAGGGGCAAAAATACCTTACCTATAGAAAAATAAATGTTTCTAATAACTAAATATATTTCTGTATACAAAACTGATTTTTCTAATGCATTATACTTTATGGTAACTATTCTTTTACTGATAAATTGTGTTCTTCAATATATCTTTTAGTTCCAGTTTTATACAACTTTGCCATTTAATTCAGATGATTTTATGCTAATTTCAATCATTGACAATAAATAATAGACCCTTGTAAAAATGACAAATACAAACAAATATTCAATAATAGTAATTAATCCATATTTATTATTCAATTCAAAAATTGCTTCCAGGATCATCAACATATGAGGGATAATTCTGGTATTATTTTTTTGTTTAAGTATTTAGTTAGTAAAATATGATTAACAAATTCAGATTTCTTTAAGAAGGATGAATGCTATTGTGCTTGAGAGAGACAATAAATCTATCTTCTACTTATGTGATGTGCAATGTTTTATTTACTGTGTTGTTATTAGAATAAGTTTTAAATTACACTCCATGCTTGAAAGGAAATATTTAACAGAAATATATATCCTGTCAGAGCAATGAACTTACAATTGATTAAATGATAATTTTGTTTTCAAGTTTGCACAGACAAGAGAGAAAAGTGGCCCGGGGGTGGGGACCATATTTGATGGTAAGTAAAGACCACTTCTTATTTACATTTAATACTAGTGTTATAGAGTAAGGTTACATATAAGTACTGGTTGCCTATGATGTCTGGGTAAACAGTAACCTACCAGATAGTCCAACTTTGCATCTAAAATCTGAAAGAAAGTTTTTTTTTGTTTGTTTTTTTTACAAAAATCACACAATAGAAAAATTAAGTATGCAGGAATCATTAGAAATAAAGAAATTTTATTTTCTTCATTTATCAAATTATTGTACTTTAAGATTTTCTCTTAACTTTTTTATATTGACTAATTGAAATTTCACTGAAAGGGATCAAATTGTCCTCTCTAATATAAATCATTTCTCACAACTTCAGTGATTAATCATTTTTGCTTTTATCTAACAATCAACTAGTTAGATCCCACTACAAGCTAATATAAGATTGACCATTATAAAATTATATGATGAAGACAATAATGGAATAGGCAGAAAAAAAGAGGAATAAAAGGAATTTTACCATTTTCTTGTATCGTACACTTCCACTTCGTTTTAAAGTCCCGCCCTTTGCTACATTCTCCTGTAAATCCACCTTGCCTCCATCTGCAGCTGTACGGACACTCAACTCCATCAGGTCAGGGACAGGCTGCACTTTGAGTACAACACAGTCTGTCGACTTTCGGATCATGTCAATAATCTCCTCTCGTTTGCTGTTCTCCACATTGGTTCCATTGACCTCTATGAGTCGGTCTCCAGGCAGTAAACCCGTTTCAGTAGCCTTGGGACCTGTGCCAGGCTCGGCGAAAATCACAGTACGCTTAGAACCGATTGTGTCTAAGTTGTGTCTCTCCATTACCACTCCCTTACGGAGGGAGAATCCAAAATCACCCCCAGGTTGACGTTTCAGATTCAACTCTCGAATGCGCCCTGGTTTTGGGGGAACAATAGATGGTAAAGACAAATCAAAGTCAAAGGTCTTCTCGGCAGGGCTTAAGGGAACAGCGTTTTCATCGTTGATAATAATGCTGGGTTTCCCTTTAAATAAAAAGAAAAGAAAAAGTAAAAATGAGCAAAAAAGAATGTACTCATATAGTTAAAAGCAAGCAAAATTTTATATTAACAAATCAACAGGAAGATATGATAGTCAATTCATAAAAAGAGAATATGAATATATATTTTTATATGCAAATTCTTCCTCTTTGTTCAGGATTTCAAATGCACAAAAGTTAAATAATCTGAAGATAGATTTACTGACTTTATTTTATATTATATGTAAGGTGTCCATAAAGTTTGTGTGCACTTTTAAGTTATAATTTTTTTTTAAAAGTGCACACAAACTTTATGGACACCCTGCATACAGTTCTAGACAGAATTATTCACCCCCACCTTCTTTAATTACAAATGAAGCTGTAATACCTCAAATTTTCTTGGAAACTTCATGTGCATTTTTTCACAAATAATGAAATAATGGATTTGAAAGAATGTCTACTGATGCCCATAACAACATTTTTATTTTAATGCTAAACAATAAACAATAAATAAATAAAGCATTTAACATGGGACAAAGTTATTAGCCCGCTTGCTCCAATAACAAATTTTTTTAACCTTTATTCTTGATTATTGCCTTTGTTTTTGATAGGTATTTTGCTCCATTCTTCCTTGGCAATAGCTTCAAATTTGAAGGACTTCTTTCTCTTATTTTTTTTCTTCAAATATGCCCAAAAATTTTAAATGCAGTTTACGTCAGGACTTTGTGCACAGTAAGCCAATACTTTAATTCTGCTATCATCTAAGTATTTTGAAACAATTTGTGTCATGTGTTTCAGATTATGGTTATGTTGGAACATCCAATGACGTCCCAAAGAGAGATGATTGTCTTTAATAATAAATCTTTCTCAGAAATCCTGCACATACATAGGAAAAAAACTCTAAAATTGGCAGGGTTATATCTTCTAGAGTAGACATAAAACCCTCACAAAATTTTTTAGTGAACTTGAGCAGGCATTGTAGATGTTAAGCAAAAAATATTATGAAAATTGAAGAGGAGGTATTTTTGATAGACTGACCGTAAGCTACATAGGTGAATAGTTGTTGATTTTGATGTCATGTATTTGGGTGAGTAAAATAAAATTTTCTATCAAGTGTAGGCTTAAACTAGTTAAATATTTGGATTCTACACTTCTTATTTGCCCTACATACCAAATTTCAGAAATATTGAAGGCATGGAAGTATTTTTCTTTAATTTTTAAAAAACATTGAAATTCGGCGATGTTGCGCTGGCTTAATTTAGAGGCAAAATAGGACAATTATATACCCCCCCCCTTAAAATTGGAACGGTAAAGTCTAGCACAAAATAATTTGTCACTTTCCTAACTCATGAAGGGGAACATTTGTGCCAAATTTCAAGTAATTCGGAGTCGGTGGGTGCAGATTTCAACTTTTTGCTGGTGTTTTGACATGGAATGACCCTACATTTAATTATTGCATTAATATTTAAGCTTACCTTTTAAAAGTTCAACAATAATTCTTCTGCTGCCACTTAATTTAAAGACAATTTCATGTATGTCGGTCCTTACTTTCTGTACAAACAATTATTTTTATTTCATGGGTGACTTTTGCTGGTTTTCACAATTAATTTTGATTATCCCAAATTTATTTCCAAGTTATAAAAATTGTTATTGTACAAAAAAATTTGTTGCAAATAATCAAGTTTAAACACACACACAAAGAAAACGGTCACAGTAATGAAAACTTGAAAAGCCAAAATTTCAGGATTGCAGGTCCAGATCCAGCCTGTCATGTTTTTAATTTGCTCATAGAGTCAACCTGATTCTAAAATGTTATATGTTGTTGGGCTATAGCTTCTGGGAATGAAGTTGAAAAAGTGTGACACACTGACAATCACATTATATAAAAGATTATCCAATTGCTGCTCTTTATCCCTGATACCCTGTATTCTCACTAGTTCTCCTGGTTCAAAAGCAGTAAAACATCCCCAGGAGTTGAATGCTTCCACCACTGTGCTTAATTGTAGGGAGAGTATTTTTTTGGTTAAGATCAATAAGATCAAAGTGCTGCTCGATGAAAGTATCTAGTGACTGTCTTTGATGATACATTCAACCCTGATGTCTTTACATCATTGAGACAATGCCCTTTGTCATTAAGTGAGGATTCTTCGAGTCCTTTGTCATTAAGTGAGGATTCTTCGAGTCCTTTGTCATTAAGTGAGGGTTCTTCGAGTCCTTTGTCATTAAGTGAGGGTTCTTCGAGTCCTTTGTCATTAAGTGAGGGTTCTTCGAGTCCTTTGTCATTAAGTGAGGGTTCTTCGAGTCCTTTGTCATTAAGTGAGGGTTCTTCGAGTCCTTTGTCATTAAGTGAGGGTTCTTCGAGTCCTTTGTCATTAAGTGAGGGTTCTTCGAGTCCTTTGTCATTAAGTGAGGATTCTTCGAGTCCTTTGTCATTAAGTGAGGATTCTTCGAGTCCTTTGTCATTAAGTGAGGATTCTTCGAGTCCTTTGTCATTAAGTGAGGATTCTTCGAGTCCTTTGTCATTAAGTGAGGATTCTTCGAGTCCTTTGTCATTAAGTGAGGATTCTTCGAGTCCTTTGTCATTAAGTGAGGATTCTTCGAGTCCTTTGTCATTAAGTGAGGATTCTTCAAGACATCTAACAATTTTCCTTTCCATCTTCTTAGAAATTAACCGTTTTCTGCCAGTCCTTAATTTATTCTCAATACCATGAGTCTCATACTTCTTGATAATGCTACAAATTGTTGATCTAGAAATATTTAAGCACTTGGAAAGTGTTGTATATCCATCAACTTGTTTGTACGCATCAACTATCTTCATTCAGAGCCTCACCATGATTGCAGAATGAATGAGTTATCACGGTACATGGCACTCATATATTGTCTTCATTACCGTTTAGAATTTTATAGAATCAGTTCATATACTATTTTATTTTCAAAGGGTGTTTGTATTAAATGCCAAGTTAAGAATAAAAAACATTACAATTACGATAGAGCAATATTTTTTCATAATTACCAAATAATTTTGGACTGCACCAACTTTTAGAAAAGTCTATGACAACGAATATAGTAGACCAAAACTTCTAAAATTTCACGAATTATTCAAAACTAAATATGGAATCAATTATTTATGGTAAATTCAGTAAGTACTTACAAATTCAAATATTCACATTTCCTTAAAAAATATGCAAATGGGGGGGGGTAATTCTGTCCACAACTCTCTCTATATATATATATATATATATATATATATATATATATATATATTGTTTAAACATTATATTTTAGTGAATATTTGTATTTGAGTAGACATGTTTATTAAACAGTATATTTATTTATTTTCATAAAAATAAATCCATCCCCTTCGTTACACCTATCTATATAATAAATGCAAATGTCAATTTGTCACACTTTTCAACTTTACTCCAAGCCCAGCATATAACATTTTGAAATCAGACAGACTCCATGAGCAAATTAAAAACATTCCGGCTGGATCTGGAACTGCAATCCTGAAATTCTGGATTCCCAAGTTTTCATGACTGTCATCGTTTTTGCCATTTTTTTTTTTATTTTTTTTTTTTTATGTGATTTTTTGTGACAAGTTTTTTTTGTATGATAACAATTTTTATAACTTGGAAATAAATTTGGGAATAATCAAAATTAATTGCAAAATCCAGTAAAAGTCGCTCATGAAATAAATGATTGTGCAAAAAGTAAGAATGTACATAGATCAAATTGTTTTTAAATTAAGTGGCGGCAAAAGAATTATCACTGAACAAAAGGTAAGCTTAAATATTAATGCAATACTTAAATGCAGCAATCAATTTTGAGTTCTTCTCTAGTTTATTGTTGCCTATCACATCTACTCCTCCCTACCTATTGTGATGAAGGCCCTTTTAAGATCTCTCCCCAGGAGCTAGCTTAAATGCCACCTGATAGGGCAACTTTCAGGATAGTATATTATACATAGGAAAATTATATATAATTTATATATATATATATATATATATATATATATATATATATATATATATATATCTATCAAGAACAATTTTAGGGGAAAGTATGACAAAGTGAAAAAAGTTTTTGTGTGACACGTTTCATTCTTTAGGACTTCATCTGACCAAATTCATGTTTACATAGATGCGGCTACACATGTGCACAAAAGAAAGGGGGTGCTGAGAATTTCCATTTTTTTTTTTTTTTTTTTTTAAATAAAAAAATGCTTTATGTATATTTTTTTTCTTAAACAAATGGAAAAAGGAAGTGAAATTTCACATACGGCTTGCCTACAAGCAGGATTGTTCACAACCATTTTCGGTTCTCACCCGTCGAAGTGCAGTTGAAATGCACTGAAACCAAGTTGCATCTTTGTAGTGAGTAAAATGGTTTTGTCTATATGATAAAATTATAATAAATAATATATATATATATATATATTTACAAAACTATACTAAACTACACAATTGTTGCTTTTATGAATTTGTTAGGAAGTAAAACATCTTGTCTTCAAACACCAAACTTATTTATGCTAAATCAAAAAAGCTGCTTTAATATTCAGCAATAACAAGAATCATACAGCAATAAGTACACAAGATATAACATAAGTTCAGCTGGAAAATAACACTCAAAATTGTTATCTAAATATTTGTCAGACATGACCTGTTATTAGAGCACTCAGTAAAGAACAGATTTGACTTGCAAAACCAGCTCACTAACCACTGCACAACCATTAATGTCATTTTTCTTTGCTGTATAAAACCAAATTTGCACAAATTTCTTGAAAGCATCAGATAAAATTATATTATACAACTCTCAAACCAAACATTTCTTCATGAGGTCATCTTTCAATGAATTTTGTTTTGTTATTATTAATTACTTTATACCCATTATTATTAAAAAAAACAAAAAACAAATCGGCTTCCCAAAAAAAAAAAAAAATTTTTTTTAAATATCGGGTAGCGAATTTTTGCTTTCATATCAGAAAGAAACAGTGGTATTATGATAGGTTAGACAATAATATTTCTTTAATAGTCATCTATTATTTGGTAAGTCTTGATAGTGTTACATAAACAGCCATTCTATAACAGAGATTGGATAAAAGTTAAGTTTTGAAATCATTTGAATTTGGGAATCAATCATTAAGAGAAAATAAATAAATACAAGTAACAATAAAATCAAAACCACAAACTATTCACTTCAGAATAAAGGGCACATTTGCTTATATGCACACAAGTAATCAAATAGTATTTTTAAGAATATATTTATAATATATTTAAAGCTAGCTTGCTTCCATTTAATAAGATTTTTCATATAAAACTGAAACCTTATGAAACAAACATTATCATTATAAAACTGAAATATCACACCATTCGATCAATATATGCTAAACTATCAATAGATATTAAGTACATTGATATATCCATTATATATCAATCAAATCAACTTGATCTGTGTATCAGTGTTTAACCAACCCTTTCATCTATAAGCTCACTAAGAAATCTTAATGGTTCACATTGATTTATGTTTATTGGTGATAACCTTTATGTTATAGGAAATGGCTTATCTTTTAGCAAATTTTATGCATAAGTCAACATCAGAGTAGCAACAAAAAAGAAAAATTTAATTAAAAAAAATAAGAGGAAATGAATCATTTTCTTCATATACAAATGAAATCTCTTGAGTGGGAATTTTATACCCACTTACACTTCTATGAAATCAAATAAGAAAAACAAAAATGCTCTTTTGACCTTATTTAAAGGCTCTCCTAAATGAAATAGTTTAGGATTAACAATAAATCACAAATTAGAACACAAATTAAGATGGCTTAAACAAAGGAAACCCATTTAGGAGCTAATTTTTTTTTTTCATTTTCCTCTTCATATAGAAATAGTGTGGAGTCTTGGTGGCTACTAACAAAGTTATTATTCCAATCAGGGATCCAAACAGCATAATGAGGCTGTATTAATTGTTTTGGTAAAAAATGACTAATGTATATAACCACGAAGTGAATCAACAGAGACTAACAGGCTTAGTTAAGACATCTGATAGACTAACAGCAATTTGAAAAGATTTAAGCTTTTTAACATTGTGAAAAATACATAGGATTCTTTCTTATTGATTTACCCCATATTGACAAAAAAAAAAAGAAAAAGAAAAAAAAAAATTTTTTTTTGGTTCCTTTTCTAAATAGAAGCTAAAAAAATAAAATAAAAATAGACCAAATAAGTAAACCACATTTTTATTTATAAGCAATAAAATAATAGTATATATAAAACTTACATAATACATACATATGACTATATTTCTGAGAAGAGGTATTATGTATACTATTTACATTATTTGGACTATTGTTCACATCTTTGTCACCATATTTATTACAACATTTCAGCCGTTGTACGCTCCTGCCTTCTTCAGGTGGTTGGAATGTCAAACTGAACCCTTTATTTTGCTCACTGTAATAGACTGTTCTCATTCCACATGCCATGTCTAATGGATGTCAGTTATCTCCTGTTAATTCCCCTCTCCAAGTTCTCCACACCCTTAACACAGTGGATAAAGGCGTTAGTTAGATCCACTGACAGGACCAAAGAGTGTGAGTTCAATACCTGGTTATGGTGGTGGCGAACTTGGAGATGGAATTAACAGGAGATAACTGATAACTGACATCCATTAGACATGGCACGTGGAACTAGAACAGTCTACCCCATTGAGTGAAATAAAGGGTTCAGTTCGACATTCCAACCACCTGTAGAAGGCAGGAGCGTACAACGGCTGAAATGTTGTAATAAATATAGCGACAAAGATGAGGACAATAGTCCGAATAATGTAAATAGTGTACATACATATGAATTTTTAACTAACAAAAACAGAACTTATTTATTGGTGCATGGCCAAGTGGTTAGAACATTGGCTTTCCGACCATAAGACCCAGGTTTGAATCCCACCCTGGTTGATTTGTCAGGAAGGTGGCTTTTTGAGGTTATTTGGCTGGAGAGGCAATGCAAGCATGCAGCACCTTTGGAAAGTATCTGAAAACCATGTCACAAGCTAACTCAAGTTTCATAAGTTAAATTGGGTACCTGAAAATGTTCGGAGGTTATTGATGGTTTTGCTAGCATGAAGTCACAAGTCATCGTGACCGAGGGTTTGAGTGTGCTGGCCTTGTTCAAACTGTTGATCATGCTAGATGATATGTTCACTCCCTCCCCCCTCTCTCTCAGAAACTATAATTAAGGTCTGTTCAACCTCGTTGCAGTATAAACCATAGGTGAGCAATATGAGTGTTGAACAAACACAAATGTCTCTGAGCAGGCATCTGAAATAGCCAAGCAGAAAGGTAAGTAACTGGCCATTATTATTATTATTAATTTCATATTCTATACGAAAGCTATTTATTACATTACAATCTATTCCAGATGTAACTGTTTCGTTACATTGTTTGAGCTTTACTAAATTTTTGGTTAAATGCTAAAACAAAATAAAAGTTCTGTTTATTATTTTAAAAGTTAAACTGTACAACTGAAGGTTAAATTTAAATTCAAGAATACACAGACAGCTGAATCTTCCACATTTATATCTAGTTTTAACAATACTCCAATACTTAAAAAATAAATCCATTTAACATCTAGACTGGATAGAAAGAGGACATCTTTTTTTATATATAAAAACTGGGAGTGGTCTTAAAATTTGTTATGTAAGAATTAATAATCAATTTTTCTTCCAAGTCAAATAAAGAGATTTGATAATGAATTTTATGCTTCCCAGATTTGTTTATCTTGTTCTATTCTATGTTATAAACATTTGAGGATGCAGACCTTAAAAATACATTTTTTTTTTTAAATGGTGCCTATTCATAGGGAGGTGGATTTCACACACTGCACAGTAATTGTTAAAAATGAAAGTAGAAAAGTAGCAAACGATACCAATATGAACTTCAAAGAAAAAAAAAATTTTGATGGACAACTCTTTTTGAAGCAAGTGCATGTAAAATAGGTATATTGCAAACTAGCAACAAGTGGCTTCATTGGCAGGAGGCTATTGAGATTATGTACGGCAGTAGATAATTATGCTGTTTTGGGCAATAGGTCTACATATTTTGAGATCAATTACGACCAGTGTCAGCTTAAATTGCAAAATAATTATACATAATAAGGTGTAAAGCAATACACAAACAGCAATGACATCAGACAACATTAAAGAAGATGGTTTTCATTTCTGGGCAGAGAGAGGAATAGTTATCTTTGTAATAGGGTAATTTGCCGCAGATCAAGATAGAAGAGAAATGCAGCTAGAGAGAGAGAGAGAAAGTGTTGGGTGAGAGATTAAAGAGAAATACAACAGGGAATGAATGAGAGAGAGAGAGAGAGAGAGAATGGGCAGAGATGATACAAAAAACAGGAAGGGGTCAGCGAGAATACCACAGTAAGTGAGGTCAGTGGGAACACCGCAGAGGAAGGGGGCCCACCAGTAAGGGGGGGCACCAGTAACGATGCAGCAGGAATGACAGTAGGGGGGGGGGGCAGGATCACTACAAAAATATTAAGGGATAGATAGAAGTGTGAAAAGACATTAAATGAAAACTCATTTACCAAGAAAAATAAATGATTTAAAAGTTAGAAATAAAAAAAAAGTTGTTCTTATTAACTAGTGGATATACAAGAGCATGTTGGGAAAAGTAGGAAATGAAAAATAGGTTTTAAAAAAAAAAAAAAAATACAAATTATTGAACTACTTTATCGACATTAGGGGAAAGTAAAGGAAATTAAAAGCAATTTTTTTAAATATTAATAAAAAAAAAATATTTACCAAAGTAGAAAGGGGGGAAAAGAAACAAAAAATAAAATAAAATTTTTTTCTTCAAAATTAGCAATGTAATTTCATGAGATATCAATTTTCAATGCATTTAACATTTAAAATATTTCAAAATCAATTTGCTTTTTCAACTCCAGAATATAGAATGTTACCGACCACATAATTAAATAAAATCTGATATTTTAGTCCATCTTTTTCTTAGACACTTAATGTAAAATAACAGATATAATAACTTAATCTCTGTACTGAAAAATGTTTACAGTTGTACTGAAAAATGTTCAGTTCATGTACATAAGGGCGTAGTAGAAATAATGATGCAAATTTACTTCTACAGAAAGTACCAGAGATACAAGGAATGTCATAACGTCATTGAATAGAGTAAGTTTTCAGTTCTAATACATTTTTCTTCCACTGTCACCACCAGTGTCTATATATGTTTGCTAACAATGAACCTGTATGCTGCACTCATATAAATAGTATGTTGCTACTACTACTGCCCGTCACCTAACTGTGCTTATATCCATTATTTTATCTCCATAAACATTCAGTAATTTTCATGAACATTAATGGCTGAAATATTTTTTGCTTGGAGAGATACAGGAAACATCTCAGCTTCATAAACACTTTCACATCAGACACGATCTGTAACAAGCCAAAAATTGTCAGTTATTGTTGGAGAAGATTGAACCTCTATTGCCATACCATCTCTAAGGTCGTAGGTCAACATGAGATCAGAGACATTACTTTCTGAACCACCCTCAAGTATAGATGCATCAATAAGTTGACATTCTAATGAAGAACATAGCATTTATTTTATACAATAAATGTTTACACAGGACTATAAAAGAAAAAAAAAATGTTACACAGAATATCTTGGTTAATTTTGAATTTTGGGAAACCAAATGCAAAAAATACCATCCATTTTTTTTTTTTTTTACCATTAATTCCAGAATAAAATATCCCACATAAAAAAAATGATCATGATTGAGTTAGGTTACTGGAGATGGAAAGAAAAAATAAATCCCCATTTGAAGCTTAACAATCTTAGTGTGAAATAAAAAACAACTGAAAAAACAAAAGAAATATAACAAGTGATTAAAATTTGAATATCAAGAGCAACTGTCATGGCAAGAATTTTCACTTATTTGATATTTTGTGAATGTTTAATAGACTTTTACTGTTTGTGCTACCCTTTGGAAGGGTATGAATCCTCTTCTCCCCCCAGCTATGGGTAAATAGCAGGACAGACTGGGTTCTATAGTCTTGGATGGCAACTGGTCTACTGCAGAAAGAAATGGCAACCTACTGCAGGAAAAAATCTGCCTCGTCAGTCATGCATTGAAAGATACATGATCACCTAAGCATGTATCATGCATGGCACATAACTGAGTAGTCAGCCACCATTCTTTTGCCCATCTTCATTCTTCTATAACTTGAAGATTCTGGTGGAATCTTTCACCTACCTCATCACTAACATCAGCCCAATTAAATTATATCACTGACAAACCCAACATTATCACAAATGTCTGATGCAAACTATATAAAGTGATGATATCCAAGAACTTTGCTTTCATTCATAACTCACAATATAATTCTACTGTCATTACCATACATTATCATAATATAAAAATCAGGTGCATGAGCAATCAAGAATTCAGTAATATTCATGGTTTTTTGCAGAAGGTATTCAGAATTCATTTGAGCATTTACGGGAAAATTGCCCATGAATATCAATGTTTTTGTTTTTAAATACTAAAGTTCTGTACAGTAAAATGTAGAGCTAATGAACTAAAACAGATTTGATTTTTGGTCTCTGCATCCCAAAATTAACCAAGAAAAAGTAGTAACTTGTATCAAAACTTGGTAGGCTAGTGTTATTTTTTTTTTTTTTTTAACACATCTTTTCTTTCACTTTAATAACTGTTGTAATTTGATCTAGACTTAATACCCCCCCACACACACTTTTTTAAAGCATCTATTATCCATGACCCAGAGTAACTGGACAATGGGGAACAAGATTACTAATGAAGCTTGGAGGAGGAGTTAAATCAAGCTAACAAGGAAGTAGATAAGTAGTTTTATGGATTAGCAGCTTCAAGATAAGCAATATGAGAAAGAATGACGTGAAAATCCCTAAGTAATCTTACACCTAATAAATTAGAAATAAGCTTAAAATCATGACTAAAACAGTATTATCCACTCTTTGAGAATATTTATCTAATGAATTCAAGGTAGATACTAAAAATTAATTATTTACAGCTGTGAGAGACAGAGAAAGAACCAAAACCTTGGTCCAGCATTATGGCAATTCATATATGCAGGAAAGATAAATGCACTAATTATAATATATATATATATATACACACAACATAATAGCTGACCACTTGTATTCGAGGATACCCGTCTACTATGGTGGCTAGCCAATCCTTATTGCAGGGTTTATACTGCAACTAACCTGAGCAGACCTTAGTTACAGTTTCTGGGAGAGGGCGTGTTATCTAGCGTGATCAACAATTTGAATAGGCAAGCACACTCAAGCCCTCAGCCATGATGACTTGAGGCTTCATGCTGACACAGCTATCAACAGCCCTCAAGAGTTCCACCTACCCGATTTCCCTCACAGGGCTTGGGTCAACCCATGGTGTGGTTTTCAGGCACTTTCCAAATGTGCCGCATGCTGGGATCGACCGCGATCCAGTTCAATAAGATCAGGAAATCGCCTTCCTGACAAATCGACCCTGGTGAGATTCGTGCCCAGGTCTCATGGTCAGAAAGCAAATGTTCTAACCACTCGGTTACACGCCCATACGTACGTACGTGTGTGTGTGTGTGTGTGTGTGCTCGCACATGATTTCATGTCTAAAATTATACATAATTGGGATATGAAAGCCAGCTGTTTTTCTAACATTCAAACAATAGAAAAGTCCACTTGAGGAACTGTAAGAATAAGAAAAATTCAATGTAAATTTAAAAGAACTGAATAAATATTATTTCTTATAATTGCTAATAAAATACCAGCAATATTCATAATTCCCATTAATAACTTTTTAAAAAATAAATAAAATCCTTTACTCAAGAAAATTTAGATGAGAGTTTTGATGTCCATGTCCTGGTTAAGATCTCAAAACCATTCTTTGAAGGAGAAGGAATGATTTTTTTTTTGTTTTTGTTTTGTTTGTTTAATTATTTCACCCCAAGCTAGGTAATAAAGCCACTAGGACACAAGGGGGTTACTGAGTATTAGAGAATATGAGCAAAACTACTATTAAGGAGAGAGGACAATAAAAGAACAAGAATTAAGAAAACAGAAGTTAAGACTTGCACAGTTAAGGGCACAGTTATTAGCTCATTTTCTTTTTTTTATCTGAAACCTTTTGGTCTACGTGATTAATGAAGAAATGTTGCATTAAGGATACTGATAGCAATGCAGATTCCCACATGTTAAAAAACAAAAAACAAAAACAATAACAAAATCATCACTAATATATTAATAGAATTTGAAAAGTTCAGGCAGTTTGATCAGCATAAAACTAATTCACTTCATTTATTTTGTAATATGCTTCTTGGGGGAAATCAAACTAAAACCTATATATATATATAAACTTAATGGTAATATTAACCATTTTCATTTCTTCATGCGGAAATGTTTGGCATTCAATGACTGAACAGCCAGCGCTACTTTCAGTTGAAATTTATAAAATGTTTCTCTTAAAACGGTTTTTCAGGAAAACAGTTTTCTCAAGTTCACTATTCGCATTGTACTTTATCTATTGATGGAAACTTCCTAACATTTTATTTGAAATAGTGGAAAAAGTCAACATTTTGATTATATCATTTTCTCTTCAAGTTACATATGCTATATTTTCTCATTGTTGTTACTACTGTTGAAAGTCCGTAAATGATGTGGTTTATATTATTTGGTAATGTTCTTTGTGATTCTGTGGTACTATTCCACATGGTTCAAATAAGGATGGTCCTCACTAAAACCAGGTTACTTCGCATTCCTAATCTAGTACGTCATTAATTATATATTATAGTATATCTAAGCTAAGCTTCATCTGGCATCCAATTTGAAGCATCAAGTGAAGATTGAAGTGAAACAGAAACAATGACAAAAAAAAGATGGCTGCTCAGTTATGAATATGCCTGACTGCTAAGGTGGTTAGCTAATCTCTGTTACAGATGTCTGCTCAGATATATTTATATTTCTGATACACCCACAGAACCAACCTGTAGTTTATACTGCAACAATGCTGAGCAGACAGTTAAAAAAAAAGCCCATATACTCAAACACTTGGTCACATGACTTGTGATTGATTTTTTTAAGATAATTTTCCTTTTTTTTTTCAATATTATTACTTTGATGAAAGCCCAATTTTGTTTGTATTTTTCAGTGATATTTTAACGAACTAAAAACCATTATAATTAATTTATACGGTAAGTTGTATATGGGTCCATATTTGTATTTGATGCTATATTTCTGAAAGTTGTTTAGCTGTAAATAAAAAATATTTATAATAATTTACATTACAAAAAGATTTACACAAAAAGAAAGAAAGAAAAAAGAAAAGAAAAAAGAAAAGAAAAAAGAAAAGAAAAAAGAAAAGAAAAAAGAAAAGAAAAAAGAAAAGAAAAAAGAAAAGAAAAAAGAAAAGAAAAAAGAAAAGAAAAAAGAAAAGAAAAAAGAAAGAAAAAAGAAAAGAAAAAAGAAAGAAAAAAGAAAGAAAAAAGAAAAGAAAAAAGAAAAGAAAAAAGAAAGAAAAAAGAAAAGAAGAAAGAAAGAAAAAAGAAAAGAAGAAAGAAAGAAAAAAGAAAAGAAGAAAGAAAGAAAAAAGAAAAGAAGAAAGAAAGAAAAAAGAAAAGAAGAAAAAAGAAAAGAAGAAGAAAAAAGAAAAGAAGAAGAAAAAAGAAAAGAAGAAGAAAAAAGAAAAGAAAAAAGAAAAGAAGAAGAAAAAAGAAAAGAAGAAGAAAAAAGAAAAGAAGAAGAAAAAAGAAAAGAAGAAGAAAAAAGAAAAGAAGAAAAAAGAAAAGAAGAAGAAAAAAGAAAAGAAGAAGAAAAAAGAAAAGAAGAAGAAAAAAGAAAAGAAGAAGAAAAAAGAAAAGAAGAAGAAAAAAGAAAAGAAGAAGAAAAAAGAAAAGAAGAAGAAAAAAGAAAAGAAGAAGAAAAAAGAAAAGAAGAAGAAAAAAGAAAAGAAGAAGAAAAAAGAAAAGAAGAAGAAAAAAGAAAAGAAGAAGAAAAAAGAAAAGAAGAAGAAAAAAGAAAAGAAGAAGAAAGAAAAGAAGAAGAAAAAAGAAAAGAAGAAGAAAGAAAAGAAGAAGAAAGAAAAGAAGAAGAAAGAAAAGAAGAAGAAAGAAAAGAAGAAAGAAAGAAAAGAAGAAAGAAAGAAAAGAAGAAAGAAAGAAAAGAAGAAAGAAAGAAAAGAGAAAGAAAGAAAAGAGAAAGAAAGAAAAGAGAAAGAAAGAAAAGAGAAAGAAAGAAAAGAGAAAGAAAGAAAAGAGAAAGAAAGAAAAGAGAAAGAAAGAAAAGAGAAAGAAAGAAAAGAGAAAGAAAGAAAAGAGAAAGAAAGAAAAGAGAAAGAAAGAAAAGAGAAAGAAAGAAAAGAGAAAGAAAGAAAAGAGAAAGAAAGAAAAGAGAAAGAAAGAAAAGAGAAAGAAAGAAAAGAGAAAGAAAGAAAAGAGAAAGAAAGAAAAGAGAAAGAAAGAAAAGAGAAAGAAAGAAAAGAGAAAGAAAGAAAAGAGAAAGAAAGAAAAGAGAAAGAAAGAAAAGAGAAAGAAAGAAAAGAGAAAGAAAGAAAAGAGAAAGAAAGAAAAGAGAAAGAAAGAAAAGAGAAAGAAAGAAAAGAGAAAGAAAGAAAAGAGAAAGAAAGAAAAGAGAAAGAAAGAAAAGAGAAAGAAAGAAAAGAGAAAGAAAGAAAAGAGAAAGAAAGAAAAGAGAAAGAAAGAAAAGAGAAAGAAAGAAAAGAGAAAGAAAGAAAAGAGAAAGAAAGAAAAGAGAAAGAAAGAAAAGAGAAAGAAAGAAAAGAGAAAGAAAGAAAAGAGAAAGAAAGAAAAGAGAAAGAAAGAAAAGAGAAAGAAAGAAAAGAGAAAGAAAGAAAAGAGAAAGAAAGAAAAGAGAAAGAAAGAAAAGAGAAAGAAAGAAAAGAGAAAGAAAGAAAAGAGAAAGAAAGAAAAGAGAAAGAAAGAAAAGAGAAAGAAAGAAAAGAGAAAGAAAGAAAAGAGAAAGAAAGAAAAGAGAAAGAAAGAAAAGAGAAAGAAAGAAAAGAGAAAGAAAGAAAAGAGAAAGAAAGAAAAGAGAAAGAAAGAAAAGAGAAAGAAAGAAAAGAGAAAGAAAGAAAAGAGAAAGAAAGAAAAGAGAAAGAAAGAAAAGAGAAAGAAAGAAAAGAGAAAGAAAGAAAAGAGAAAGAAAGAAAAGAGAAAGAAAGAAAAGAGAAAGAAAGAAAAGAGAAAGAAAGAAAAGAGAAAGAAAGAAAAGAGAAAGAAAGAAAAGAGAAAGAAAGAAAAGAGAAAGAAAGAAAAGAGAAAGAAAGAAAAGAGAAAGAAAGAAAAGAGAAAGAAAAAAGAAAAGAAAAAAGAAAAGAAAAAAGAAAGAAAAAAGAAAGAAAAAAGAAAAGAAAAAAGAAAAGAAAAAAGAAAAGAAAAAAGAAAAGAAAAAAGAAAAGAAAAAAGAAAAGAAAAAAGAAAAGAAAAAAGAAAAGAAAAAAGAAAAGAAAAAAGAAAAGAAAAAAGAAAAGAAAAAAGAAAAGAAAAAAGAAAAGAAAAAAGAAAAGAAAAAAGAAAAGAAAAAAGAAAAGAAAAAAGAAAAGAAAAAAGAAAAGAAAAAAGAAAAGAAAAAAGAAAGAAAGAAAAAAGAAAGAAAGAAAAAAGAAAGAAAGAAAAAAGAAAGAAAGAAAAAAGAAAGAAAGAAAAAAGAAAGAAAGAAAAAAGAAAGAAAGAAAAAAGAAAGAAAGAAAAAAGAAAGAAAGAAAAAAGAAAGAAAGAAAAAAGAAAGAAAGAAAAAAGAAAGAAAGAAAAAAGAAAGAAAGAAAAAAGAAAGAAAGAAAAAAGAAAGAAAGAAAAAAGAAAGAAAGAAAAAAGAAAGAAAGAAAAAAGAAAGAAAGAAAAAAGAAAGAAAGAAAAAAGAAAGAAATCCACCAAACATCAACTAATCATTTAATTTTAATATAATTTTCACAACTAATTTTATAAAATAGGAATTTTTAAAGAAGTTTCCAGTTCAATTTTCAAAGAGAAAAAAATTGTCTTAATATGATAACATTACCACCGGAAATATTTTAAGAAAGGCTTATTTAATATCAGAAAGTGTTGAAATTTCTAAGGCATATGAGGAAAGTGGACTTTCCAAATTTGACACTCTGAAGGCAAGAGGGACAAGCTTGTGTTAATGGTTGGCATAACAGAGTTTAGCAGAATTAGCAAAATGACAAAATTTACTAAGAGCTACAAAGGACTGGAAATTGTGAAGAGCCATGATTGCCAATATCATGAATAGACATGACATACATGTCTATATAAATTGTATTAATATCAATACAATACAGTATATACAATATTTCACTTTTCTTTTTACCCCTCGTCTCTCTAATCTTCAGTAGTTCAGGAAATCGACCACTACAGCACTTGTCTGGTTCCATGCTTGCTGAATGAGTTAAGTACAACTTGTACATCAGAAGCTCTAATTTTCTAAAAGCAAACAAATGATAATTTGTATAATATTTCAAAATAGATAAGTACGTGTGAAATAAGACCTATGTAGAAATAGTCACAACAGGTATTTTTTTACAACTGCCCAGAGAAATGATAAACTGCTGACTAGACTATAGACTGCAAAAAAAAAATTAAAAAAAGTATACTTAAGTGAGAGAGAAGAGTTCTTCTCACTCCACATGAAGCATAGGGTTACAGCCTCAACACATTCATATTGCTGTTGTGGTTTCTGTAGCAAGTAGACTTTTATGGAGTGGTGTTGCCAGTCCCACATCCAACCTATTTTGAATTCAGAATTATCCATCTTGACTGATTACCAACTAAGACGAGAAAGCTCCATCTGTCCAGCTATTTAACCCATAGTTGAGGGGAAACCAAATAGACCTTTCCCACAAGTATTTGTGCAAAAACAAACACCTCAGCCAGAATTTGAACTTGGCATACCAATCCAACTTTATATGCCAATAATGGCTTCATTATGCACATTTCCATAATAAAGTGTACTTCCACTATAATATGCTTAAAGAATGTTTTCTGCAATGTAATCCCTCCACATATGGCAAGCAGTTATTGAAACAAATTAAATGAAATGTCATAACAATAAAAGTTTTGAGTACCAGAAAATGATCAGCAAAAAGGATTTTAAACCATTTTATTTTCTAGTGTCCTATTAAGATGGAGACAATATTAATGTCTGCCAAGGTTTTTTTTTTTAAATTAAAACAAAACAAATGTTCCCTGCTTTGTATTCAGTTTAGTTTTCCAAAAAGAGGGTTCTAAAAAATGTTGCACACCCCCAGTATTATGCTTGTGCGAGTGTGGAATTTTACTGAGCTTGGCTCCACCTGATTTATCATTATAAAAAGGAATCACTCAGAGGAGATCAAACTTGCTACAAGCTGCCTATATGGCCTTCAAGTACAGCTCACTATCACTCTACAAGTAAAAGACATGTATGTATATGTTTGTGTACACACACAAGATTAATATAATAGAGGACTCTAAAATCTAAAATATGTTATGGCAAAATATCTGGGTTTTTTTTCCTCCTTTGGAGAAGGATGATAAAGAGGAGTAGCATCAAGTAAAAGATAAAATACTAAATGTCAAACATTTAATAATAGATTGATATTTATGTATGGTCACATTGTGAGAACCATAGTAAACTATGTTTTATATATATATATATATATATATATATATATATATATATACATACACACACACAATATCACTTATATACTGTAACATATACATTTATAAAATTATACTTTTTTTCTCAAAATTGCCAGGATGGAATTTAATAGAACTTTCCAATACTGCAAATTGGTAACATTAATGAACATTACTAGAAAATACTGGAACTAAAAACATTATGATGTTTAGTGACTTCATAAAAATTTGAATAAACAAACTCTCAAAATTTAATAAAAATATATTTTAATGAATTCCTACATTGAACATGCACGTGTGTGTGTGTGTGTGTGTGTGTGTGTGTGTGTGTGTACACAAAAAAAAAAAAAAACAGGGTGTGGCAAAAGTCACACACCATAGGGGTTAATGAACATTGAAAGTGTGCATCAACATTACCAGACCCTTGGATTTTTTTCTTTAGGGCCATTTGAAATCAGCTGTTTATCAGATGTGCCCAAGAAGTATTGAATTAAATCAATGCAGTAAAAATGACAGAGGAATCTCTCTGATGTGTTAATGAATCATGCAGGCACAGAATTGAAATGTGTTTTCAAAAACAAGGAGGTCATTTTGAACAGCATATATAACAAATAACTAGTAAATAAAATTTTCATGTGTAATTATACTTTTAATAAATTATCCCTATGGTGGGTGACTTTTGCCTCACCATATATATATATATATATATATATATATATATATATATATATATATATATATATAAAGGTAATAAATCTGATCGTATATAATGAGTTGAATAAGACTGACAAATTTTTTGTTGGTTGAAATAGGTCTATTCCCCATATGGGGTACTTTGGGATTTTTTTGTGTACTATATATATATATATATATATATATTTTAAGACATTTTTTTATGTTTATACATTCTTTTTATAGATACAAATATTTAAGTAAATGCTGTTTTATAATAAATAATTGTCAAACTTTGTCCATTTCATTTTATATATATATATATATGTGTGTAATTTGGCAGCAACTTTTCTTTCAAACATGTAGTGTTGAATGTTAAAGACAACATAGTCTTACATTATTTTACATTAGAGAATATGAGAAAATTCAAAAGAAAATATGTAAGACTATGTTGTCTTTAACATTCAACACTACATATATATATATATATTACAAAGAGTTAATCATACCTTGAATCAATTAGCAATATTAATGCAATTATTGGCGAAATCCCTTTGCTAGTAGACAATTATAAGCATTATACTACTAATAATCCACTGAATGATGAGATCCTTATGTATAAAATGGATATGGTGTATTTTTTAATTCAGCTAGTACTTTCAAATGCTTCACGCATTCATCTTCAGGCTGTACTTTTTTTCCTTTAGAATCAAAATTGATCCGCAGTAAAGAATTCCTGAGAAAAAAACTACTAACACATATCACTCTGTTAATTGAACTATCTACTTAGTTCATGTCATGTTAACTGAAAAACACTTATAAAAAAAAATTTGTGGATTTACCAAATTACAAAATTCAAAAAATTCTCACTTGTAATATTTGAACTTTAGCATTGCGATCTGCACGCTCCAACACTACATAGACGTTAATAAATAGCTCATTCTTTAAAACATCTTTCGGTCGGAAAAACACGTTTATTTTGTCTTCCAGTTTTGATTCTAAAGGAAAATATACAGCCTGAAGATGAATGTGTGAAGCATTTGAAAGTACTAGCTGAATTAAAAAATACACCATATCCATTTTATACATAAGGATCTCATCATTCAGTGGATTATTAGTAGTATAAGGCTTATAATTATGTCTACTAGCGAAGGGATTTCGCCAATAATTGCATTAATAGTGCTAATTGATTCAAGGAATGATTAACTCTTTGTAATATAAAATTATATGCTGCCTATATATATATATATATATATATATATAGGAGACTTTTAAAAAATGCTAATTGTGAATTTTATTCACTTGGACAAGTTTCGGGGAAGTAGGTCAGTCTGAGAACTTTTTAGCAATCTATTATATATATATATATATATATATATATATATATATATATATATATAATTACTTTAAATGCTATTTTTAGTGGATACACATATTTGAGTAGATGCTCTATTTATTCTTTTAAAACTGCATTTTATTTTGTCTACAAGCCTGAAAATTCAAGAGATCTTATTAGAGAAAAAATATGCTCTCCAGCAGAATTCAATCTCAGTCCTCCTTTGCAGGAGAAACTATCATTTAACCATCTCATTGGGTTTAATAATGGTTTGTACCACAAAGAAGGACACCGGTTCAAATCCAGCCAGAGGCACATTTTTTCTCTAATAAAATCTTGTGAATGTTCAGGCTGGCAGACAAAATAAAATACTGTTCAGAAAATAAACATTGTCTACTCAAATATGGGTATCCAATAAAAAATAACATTTAAAGTAATAAAAAAAAATATGTCATTAATAAATAAAAATTCATTACTTCTTTAGAAATTCCTTTTCATTATAAATTTTGAACAGCTACTAAAGGATCAAAGGAGCTCTCAATTCTGGGGGAACAGAATATTCACGATGCATAGCAAAATGCTTTTATTTACCAACAAAACATACAAGATGTAATGGATAAATTGTTGTCTAAGTTACACAAAAATGAAAATAACACTGACATCTCATTTTAACAGATCTATTTACCAAAATTACACAAAAATATCGTGAAATACTAAAGAGTAAATTCATTCAATAAAATCACCATTGGCTTCAACCACTGCCTCCAGATAGGGTGCGATGGATAAATTGTCATCGGAATTACACAAAAATGAAAATAACACTGACATCTCATTTTAACAGATCTATTTACCAAAATTACACAAAAATATCGTGAAATACTAAAGAGTAAATTCATTCAATAAAATCACCATTGGCTTCAACCACTGCCTCCAGATAGGGTGCGATGGATAAATTGTCATCGGAATTACACAAAAATGAAAATAACACTGACATCTCATTTTAACAGATATATTTACCAAAATTACACAAAAAAATATCTTGAAATGCTAAAGAGTAAATTTATTCAATAAAATCGTCATTGGCTTCAACCACTGCCTCTAGATGACTTTGGAATCTCCTGCAACTCTTCTGGATGGCCTCCTTGTTTAAATTGGTGAATGCTTCCATTATCCTTGCTTTCAGTTCATCTTTGGAAACAAAGGAGTTTTTCTGGTCTCTCGCTCAAATGCACTCCACACATAATCAAGGGGGTTGCAGGCCAGATGTAAGGGGTAATGTGGTCACAGAAATTGTCTGAAAGCCATGACAGGGTTCTCCTGCTTGTGTGGCATGGTGCAGAGTCCTGTTGCCAGACATAGGGTCTTCCAGCAGCCACCCTGTAGACCCAGGGCAGTACTAACTCCTCAAAGCACTTGATGTAGGCTTCCATGTTGAGTTTCAGGCCCTCACAAACAAATTTGGGAGTTCTTTTCTTATCAGAACAATCAGAGTGAGCTTTCAAAGCTGCCATATCTTTGTAATCACCATTAAACTCACCCAGCTCTTTCCAAATCCTCTGCACTGCCCTCAGGTTGATACCCAAACATTCTGAAAAGTATGTATTGGAGCTTGTGGCACGAATGCCAAGCAGTACAGCATGTAGTTTCCAAATATCTGGTGGAATGAATGGCATCATGGCACTCTTTTTCTCACTGATGGTGCCCAACTGACCCTACTATACGGTGCTGTGCTGTCGACAAAATCAATAACAAACAACACGCATCCGCAAAATTAAAAATATAAAATGGTGACAAGTTACCCATCCCACCCTGTATATACACTTGTTTTAGTTCTCAGAAAAGATCTAAGATGAATCGATTATGCCATAAAGGTAAGTGCAATGTCTTCATAAAAATAAACAAATTTCACCTCATCTACTCCAATAACAAAGCAATTATTATTTAAAACACTTATAATAAGTGGGTATGTGTGTGTGTAGCAACCCCTCTGTTATACAAGTTTTGTTAAAAATCAACTGTCAAGGTACTGCGGTTAAGTTCTTTTATTTCATTTTCGTTATGTTCATATATAACTTTCCTTTTTTCTTTTCTCTACTTTCTACATACATTCCAGAAAAGGAAAAAAAAAAAAAATCTTATATGAAAACAAAAAAAAAAAAATTAAACAAAAAGTTTAACTGCAATACCTTGTCAGTCATTTTTAACAAAAACTTTGTGTGCATATAAATTTGGGGAATTTTATCAACCTCCAAAGAGAGATTTTACATAGTGTAATATAAAATAAACAGCAACATGCAATTTGCTATTTTTACAGAGATATCCTGTAAGCATATATAATATCCCAACAGAAGAAGAATACTAAATCTTTTTGGGGGGTTGGATCTCTTCAGAAAGTGGGTAAATGTTAAAAAATTGTCCTATGTTAAACTAAAAAAAAAAAAAAAGCAGATACCAGAATTTAATTCCCGGTAAGAGTAATATATGTCAAAAAGATTTTATACTGGACTGATTAGCAAATTTAGACTGACAGATTTTCTCTTACATCATTGAGCTAAAAGAATTTTAAAGTCAGCTGAAAAGCAGCGAGAAAGTAAGAAAATACTTTTTTTTAATGTCAGCTTCAATGAGCTTCTGTATGCCTTGCACACTATTTTAGCAGTATTAAAAGTGTATAAGAAAAAAGTTAAATCAACCAATACAGTGATCATAATGATCCTGAAAGCTATTTTATATCCTTGATATGGTGACATTTAAATATACAGTATCATTATTGCAAAAGATGTCTCCCAGAAACTAAGAATCAAGGCAGGAAAATATTGTGAGAAACAACAAAAAAAAAAATAAATAAAATGTGCAGAATTGTTATTAATTATCAAGCATCAAATATGACAATTAATGCTAGGCAATCTCATCAGTGAAGGTATTTGAAGCAATGGAGATTTGGTTCTAATGATAAATGCTTAGAATATCATGAACAGAACATATGAGTAATGAACAAGTCTTAAGAAAACTTATCCTATTAAGAGATAAAAATTTTCCATTAGAAACAAAAAAAAAAAAAAAGAGTGCTGAACTGCTATGTAATATCTAATGTCTTATATGGCAGTAAATGTTAAACAACCACTTCTCAGATGAAGAGGATACTTTAAGTGACAGAAGAGATATCATTCTACTAACAAATGCCAAGAAACAAAGGACAGAACATGCGAGCAACAAGGAAGTTTCAAGGCGAATAGAAACTACAAAACAGACAGATACTAATAAACAGAAACCTGAAATATCTGGAACACAATGAGGAATGAAGGTCTAGAGAATTTAATACTCACAAAATAGTTATGACAAGAGAGATAGGGATAAACAGAAAATAACCTCCTTAACCTTTATCATTCTATGTCACTTCATTTGCTGTTCAAAAAGTTTATTCTGCCACTAAAGGTGACTGATACCTGAACAATAGTGTATTTGGATTTTTTTAGTTGTGTTGTCATATCCTGCTATGGCAACAGAAAACAACCGTGTGAAATTGACAATAAGGATACTGCAATTAGGAGGCGTTGAAAAAAGAATGCAGTAGAAAGGGGAGTAATATTAGTAATGCAAGGTGCTAAAGATTAATTAATGCACTTCAGCTTCGAGAAACTTATGAAGAGTGGTAAGTATTTTGACATTTACCAATTGTATTTAACCACTATCACTCTGTATGTGACTTCATTTGTGGTACAAAAAATTTATCCTGCCACTGAAGGTGACTGATCCCTGAAAAATAGTGTGTTAGAATTTCATTGTTGTGTTGTCATATCCTTCTATAGCAACAGAAAACAACTTTGAGTGAAACAATAAGGATACTGCAATTGAGAGGCCTTGAAAAAAAGAATGCAGTGGAAAGAGAAGTAATATTAATAGTGCAGTGTGCTTCAATGAGTATTTAATTGGATGGCAGAACAGAGACAAAGAAGGATGGTAAAAAATCAAATATTAAAGCAATGAAAAAAACGTAGTTGCGATATTAATTTTAAGTTCAATAAAAAAAAAAAATGAAAAATAAAAAACTGATATTATTTGTAAATTTCACATGTTTGGGTATTATTAAAATTCTAAAAATAGATTTTTAAAACAATAAAACTTGCAGAGAGCGTATAGAATAATAGCACTGTCAAGAGAAAAAAAACATCCTTTTGACATACTGTTTTTTGCAGCTACAATTATTAAACTTTGCCAAAAATTGTTTTTAATGTATCCTTCTCAAAAATTTAAAGACTGATAACAAAAGCTGTATATTTCTTCACAAACCATTCTTGCTTAAGAAAAGTAAAAAATTCTTAGTGTTTTCAACATTAACCCCAAGGCATAGCAATTCATCCAAACCCTAGCAGAAGTAGAAAAGTAGTGGAAGGGGTATTTAAAGAATGCTGGAAATTTGAAAAAAAGCAATCAAAAAGCAAAAAAAAAAAAAAAAAAAAAAAAGTTGAATAGAAGCTAGTATGAGTTCAGGGGAAATGGTCTTGCCTTTGAGAGAAAAAAAAATCAGAGATTTTGAAAAGGCAGGAAGCTTGAATAGAGGAATGGTATGTGAAGAGTAGCAGAGTTAGGGGTCAGGAGATTTAAGCTTGTTAGGGATATCAAAAACCACAATTACCCTACAAGTCTCTTGGAAAGATGTACATCTTTAGTGACTGTTTGAAAGAATCACTAATTGTTAGCATTTTTGCTACAAAAGACTTTGACAAAAGAGATCCATTTTCTGTGTGATAATCTAGATATTTTCTCCCCTTTGGCACCATGCTAACCTTTATCCTGAAGTATCAAAATTTTCTAAACTCAAATGATTCAGCACAGAAATAAAACTATGAATATCATTACTTTAATTATTTGATACTAGTTTTAATAACGTCACCAGAAAATGACAGCAATATTTAATTTTACAAGTGCATTGCATTTATCAAAATTGAAGTTCTACATTTTCTTGCTTATGCACAATATTTCTAGAATATTAAACTAAAACAAATAATATTCTATTAATCATTGAATAATTATTCATAGTTTTCTTTATAAAGTTTAAAATAAAATTCACTGTATCACCAGAAGAGTCCACTGTAAAAAGATGGACAGTTTACTCATTTCTATATACTGAACCTTTCTGATGATATAGAAAAGTTTTAATACGAAAAATGTGGTTTAATGTATTTGGAACATTAACTACACTTAATATTATCCAGATTTCATGCCGCTAAACCAATATCTAAACAGTTAATTGTATACAATCACGTTCTCAGATCAAAGGTTAAAAATGGTTTCGAGCAAGTGAAGTCTGTAGGTCTTAGCAAAGACCATCCTTTACAAACCTTGTGGAATGGTACTACAGAATCACAAAGAACACTACAAAATAACAGAAACCTCATAACTTGAGGGCTTTCAACAGCAGCAACATCTGAAATGGATATAACATGGAACTTGAAGAGAAAATAATGGTATAATCAAGATGTTGATATTCCACACTACAAACACACACATCAATACGAGAAAGAACAATAACAGTGAAGTTGAGATAAAACAATTTTTCACAGGAAAATAGTTAAGAGAAAGATTTTATAAATATCAACCCACAATAGAACTGGCTGATCGGTCAGTGAATGCTAAATGTTCCCTTATACAAAAATGACTAATATCACCCATTTCAGCTTCATAAGAATGTAGAGTCATAAGTAATTTCTGTTTTTGGAAACAAAATTTAATAGTTTAAAGAATAAAACTGTTGAACAAAAATGGAAAATATTTATGACTTAATTCAGGCTTAGCCTCCTGGTTTTTATATATATATATATATATATATATATATAATATAAAAAGAAAATGATATCAATTTTTATATACCAGAACAAAAGTTAGGAAAATTAATGGAACAATTTTTGTTTCGTAGATATTTGTTGACCCTTCAGCAGTACAAGCCTCAAAATAATAACTAATTATTATAACAAAGTAATTTTATTTCCACTGCCACATAACCAGAATTAACATTAAAATGCTGGATGTGCACATTTGCAATCCAAACCTCCAAGTTTAGTTTGCTATTATTTGAATGCCTAGAGAGACAAAAGAGAAACAGAAAAATGAAGTCTAAATGATTAATTATTAAGGATACCTGCAGATTTGTTTGTCCTTGTTAAGGGTTTTGGTTGGTAATATAATATCCCCACAGTTCTGTCATTGTATTTAACTTCTTACATAGTTGGAAGTAAATTAGCACAAAAAATGTATCCTTTTATTTTTATCCTTGAGGACTTCATCGGACTAAAGTGCTGTTCAAATTGATGTAACTAAGCAAAGCAAAGAAAGAGGACACTGAAATTTTTAAGTTAAGAATATTTTTTCTCTTTTTAATGTTTTTGTATATATAGTCTAGCAATTTTTATGTTTTTATTATTGTTTATATTTTTTGGTATTTTTGTTATGTATCCTACATTGTGATAATAGATTTGCCAAGAATGATGAAATATTGCAAGAATCTAGATGCAAATTTACTGTGGATCATCGAGCAATTGAAGTACTTTCTAGACATTTTCATCTTAGTAAATTGCTTTTGCTTTTAATTAAAGTAGAATTTTTAAAATCAAAATTATGGCCAGACTCCTAGCACACACGGTGTATTAGTTGCTCACCTAAAGGATGAAATGTGTCACATGAAAATTTTTTCCGTTTTGTCATTAATTTTCACGATATATATCTTAATAATAGCAAGTATATAAATGACAAGGTAGAAAACGGTGTTTTGGTAAGTTTCATGTCTTTATTTTTTGCTCATCATGTAGCAAAACCTTGTTAAATTAATATCAGTGTGAAAATTATTATTCCTACCCATCTTAATCTTTGAGTTTCAATGTTAATATTTAGTTAAATGATTGTCATTTACACACACACACACACACACACACACACACACACACACACACAGATAAAAAAGAATGAAAAATTATGTTCTAAATATGATAGACGCAAAAAGGATGTTTTACAATTCCAAAATGAACTCCGATATTATTTTTCATTTAATTACTTCATGCATGGGAAACAGACAAGTGCTACGATGGTGTTCACAGAACAGAATTTAGTAAAAGGAAATAAAAGTGGATTTTGTAGTTGTGTGAATGACAGAAAGTAGCAAACAATCTGGTAAGCAAAAAGAATCTACCTATTTGTTTGCTGCAGGCTACAAAATCATACAACAAAAAAACTGCTAACTTTGAAAAGTTTTCAAATTTCAATTAAAAGTAATATATTTATGCAAATATATTTTTAAAAAAATAGAAAAAGTGAAGCCATACAGACAAAGAGTTTCAAATGTTTTACAAGTAATTACCTGATGTTAAAAAATACAAATTCTATAAAAATCAATTTCAATGTTGGTAATTTATCTATAGTTTGTTATGCTAATTGCTTTGAAAATTGCAGACTTCAAAATTTAAATCCATACAAGCATCATGTTCCTCTGAAATGAACAGACAACATCAATGTTTGAATTATTTTTTTTTTTTTTTTTTTGTTAATATCTCTAAGGATTCCAAAACTAACTGCAATAATAAAAGACATTTTTAATTTGTAACACAATTTCAATATAAATTTGTTATAACGAACAACATTTAAAGTCAGATATTTATTATGCTATGAAACTAAAATTTCAGCCTTTATTTAAACTTTAAATATCCAAAGCACATCACAGGCAAGAAAAGAACTACATTTTGCTCAAGAGTGATTTGAAACAAGGGGTTTTATCTGTATTGAGGAAGGATTAGGTTATAAATCCTTGCTTGATAGCACAAGAAAAACAAAGTACTGCAGGTGAGGCAGAAAGAAAATACAAGAAGTTTTTTTATAAAATTCTTTGCATTTCTGATACAGCAGATCAAGTTCTGTTTATGGGCAAGAGAAGTGACCTGGAGGTAAAGCCTGGAGATGATACTTGTGTCCAGTCAGTTGGTTAAGGTCACTAGTGGTGACAGTGACAGCCTGCCCACTGGTTCATGACTGCCTTCAGTGTCATGAGCAGCATTCTTTAAAATGATTATGGGTGGATCAAGACTCAGCATTTTTTGTCATGCCTTTTGATTTAGCAGTGATGTTCAGCACCTTTTATTTTATATTGTTTTGTGGAGAGGGATTTGTTTTGTGAGCCAAATGTGATACTTCGAGTACCTGCGCAGTGAGCAACTTTTTAATTTTGTTATCTTAGCACTCACATCCGACTGACAAGTTTTGATGTTTGGTTTGGTTTGTTTTACGGCATATCAACCTCAATGGGTCGTTTAATGCCGAAAAAAATTTTATTTCTGGTAATATTTTTCCCTCAAAAATGTATAGCTGGTAATATCTTTTTCCCTCAAAAATGTATAGCTGGTAATATTATTTTTTTAAAATGGATAGCTGGTAATATTATTTTTCCCAAAACATATACCTGGTAATATTTTTTCAAATACGTATAGCCGGCAACACTATTCTTTCAAAAAAAAAAAAAAAAATATAGCCGGTAATATTTTTTAAAAATTGTACAGCTGGCAACATTATTTTCCCAAAACGTATTATCAGAGGCCTTGCTGTTGGACATGTTTTATCGTCATACCCAGGACGCGGATGTAGTTTATCGTCATACCTAGGACGCAGATGTAGTTTATCGTCATACCTAGGACGAAAATTTTGATGCAAAGTGAATCAGAAAGAGATCTAGTTTGAAGAAATGCATAACAATCAGAAGCGATATTCTATTCAGTACCAAAAATGAAACCCAAATCCTTATGACCAGCAATCCTACATCTTACCACCTGGATGAGCAAATATATATTTTTTTTTTAAAAAAAAAATCATTATTAACATCATCATAACCACTTTTCATGCAATGAACCACTTTTCATGTATAAAATATATATGGTGATGGGCGCAATCTTGATGTCAAACTTGACCATCACAAGTTAATTGTAAGACTCGATTGTGCCTTGAACAAATATGGCTCTTTCAACTTGACAAACTTAATGCTGACACAAAATTGGCAGACATAACACACACACACACATTTTGTTATCAAATTTATTTTTGTAAATATTTGCATGTCTTTTTAACCCCACTAGTTGACTCACACATTTTTCCACAAATATTAAATAAATTGTTAGCATTTAATGACATTTTGTAGTTGGTCAGTACTCTGGTACAATGATTTAACTTAATTTTTCTGCTTACTCAAGCAAAACCTACCACAATATCACGGATGAAGTCATGCCTGTTACCTATGCAGATACATACAAGAGGGAACTGAAAAATCTTCCCCAACCAAAAAGTTCAGCAAAAAAATGTCAATAAATGTTAGTGTGCACCTTTTTCTTTGCACAGAAGAAATTAAGGATACTTCTGCTTCATAAACATTTTCATATCACACTATTTTTCCAAGCTGCTACTTAGCAACAATCTGCAACAAGGCAAATATTATAGGTTATTGGTAGTAGAGTTCAACCCCAACTGCAATATATTGAACTCTAATGTCATAAGACAACATAAATAAAAAAGGTGAGGGTCATCACTTTTGGAGTGACTTGTGTGTGTAACATTTTGACTCTTCTGGTGACAATCACCCATCTGTTAGCAACTCTTCTGGTCATGTTGTAAAATATAATTCTATCTTAGACTAGATAAAGAAAACTTTATAATTATTCAATGATAAATATTTAATATAAGCAAAATGCAGAAAAATAAAGTTTTTGTTATTTTACAAATACCAGCACAACTTGATGCTGTAGAACAATGTTTTTCAACCCTTTTAAGCAATGGCATACCCAGGAGCAAATGAAAATATCACAGCACACTTAGCAAAATTTTTGAAGGGTATACATTTAAATGTTATGAAATAAAACCATAGAATTAAAAATACACACACAAATACGAATTTACTTTATTGCAATGTTTCTATTCAACTATTTGAGCAGTTTAGTGCTTAATTTTATTTTCTTCAATGTTTGGTCGAATGTGTGATAAGCAGACCCTCATTTCCTCTTCAGTTGAGCATATTCTTTCTCGCTTCTTATTTTTTATGTTATTTAGGGTTGAAAAGCTTAATTCATACAAATAATTTTTTAAAAATTGCAATAAAACTGATAAAGCCTTTTTAGCTAATGTGGGAGATTCCTTTTGTATTGAAATCCAAAACGTATCAAGAATAGTGACAAGAATTATTTTGAGAAAAAAAAAAAAAATTAATACTTATTCATTTATTCAAATACTAATGCTGTACCATTACTACTTATATACACACACACTGTGACAATATTTTACACCACACTAGTGTGCCATGGCATGGCAGTTGAGAATCACTGCTGTAGAAACATAAGATATGCATAATTAGTGGGCCAGAAGTGTATTATTGAATAGTTATTACACAAGTTACATTAGTCTGGTAACAGTTCTGGAACCAAGGATGCCTGAAAATTGGTGAATGACAAATATTACCACCATTTTAAAATAAGTCACTAACATCACTAGCTATGTTTATTTTTTCATGATACTTTAAGCAATAAATACTAAGGAATGAAGACATTTATCATAAAAAATATTGCTTAAAATAGCATTATCAAAAGCAAACAAAATGTACATGCATACAAAATAGATTTTTTTCACTTTAACACCTCAAATAGAAACTGACATCACAAAAAGCACATTAACTGGTTATTACAGGTAAACGATGAAAAAGTTATTTATTTTGGAAGATTACAGGAGAAGGGTATCAACTGTTTACAAATTAAACTTTTTCTGCTAATTTACTTCCAACTATATAAGAAATTAAATGCAATGACAGAACTGTGGGGATATTATATTACCAACCAAAACCTTTAACAAGGACAAACAAATCTGCAGGTATCCTTAATAATTAATCATTTAGACTTCATTTTTCTGTTTCTCTTTTGTCTCTCTAGGCATTCAAATAATAGCAAACTAAACTTGGAGGTTTGGATTGCAAATGTGCACATCCAGCATTTTAAACTTAATTCTGGTTATGTGGCGGTGGAAGTAAAATTACTTTGTTATAATAATTAGTTATTATTTTGAGGCTTGTACTGCTGAAGGGTCAACAAATATCTATGAAACAAAAACAAAATTAAAGGATTAGTTATAACCGGACTAAATTGTCTTACTAAAAATAAAGGCAATTTTAATATGACAGTTATGTAAAGCTTGCTTCTGATATTTGTAGACAACTTGCAACTTAATAAATGTCAGTTTTAGTCTATTCATATAAAGGTCATCAAATCATTCCATGTAGAATGTATAATTCCAAGATCAAACCTTGTCAGTTTTATTTTAACCCACTCCCAAAAATCAAAAGTCAAACAACTCAATCAGCCCTTGTCAAAATCAAAAAGAAGTGGCTAGCTTGTGAAATTAACAATAGGGAATTTCTCAACTAATCACATTTAATCAAATTTATTCTAAAGATTCAACCAATAAGTTGCTTTAATATCTACCATATAAAATGTTTTTATATATATATATATATATATATATATATATATATATATATATATATATATATAGACTTGCTATTCATCATGGACAGTCCTGAGGATATAAGCTATCAGCATTTGTATTTTTGCTTAGTGTCAGTCTAATGTCATGAAAACCCTTTATTATACAAGAAAACTAAATCTATAATAAAAATTGAAAACAGTCTTGGTTTGGGCTTGGAAATTATGGTACACCCATTTTTGAGATTTGTATTGTGCTTCACTGGCTAAAAAGTTGTTTGTGCATCCAGTTTAACAAATGGAGTCAATAGCTTATTGCCATTATTATAATAAAAAAATTAAATAATATAAAAACAAAATCAATTTTTTTCATTAACCACTCCTAATTTTTGATCTTTAGGTCAAGTTCTCAAAGACCTGTCAAACGTCCAAGATAAGGCTTAAGATATCTCTGAGAGGAAGCATCGTCATCATTTCATTTAATAGATCAAAGCTTTGACAGCCAGACTTGTGAAGAGTTTCAACTGGGGAAATGATGAAATATATATATATATATTTGGTTGGATTGATGTGAGTTTGTGACCCTATGTTAGCTCTATCTCTGATATTGAGTGCTTTCTAATAAGTACCGCGCATATAATATAAAAATAATAATATCTTACACACACACACGTGTGTGTGTGTATATATATATATATATATATATATATAAAATGTGCACTCACAAAAAGACATTTAAAAAATATGCTTTACAGCAACCAAAAAATCTGTCACTAAAAATTGTGGTTAAAAAATGTCTAATATTGCTGTAAGGCAATAATGAAACTGTAGTAGGAAAAAACATATGCAGGTCACAAGAGTTGCAAAGCCAAAATTCACAGATCATGAGAAAATCATGGCATATGACCAACAAAACCAATTTCTCCTTCATTCTCTTGTTGGCCACATCTCAAAAGCAGGGGCACATATACACCCAAGATGCCCATGGTTGTTCACATAAAAATTTGTATACACTATGAAAAAGAGAAACAATGTGCACATTTGTTTTGTTTTTTACCATTTTCAGAAAGATTACATGCAACATGTGGGCACTTTGTTCCTCAGCAAGCTAAACTACTATTACAGTGTTGATTGTTTTATTACAGTTTATCAACCTTTTGCAGGTTATTTAAAGCCAGAATATATTTTTAGATTGTAAGAATGTTGGGAAGATAATGATCTACTGATACAGGTCCAACTAATTAATCCATACCTGGAAAGAGAAGCGGTGGGTTCATAATTTTCCCAAGAGTAGTGAATATAGCAAACCCAGCAGAAATTGAAACTGCTCTCCAAATTCCAATTTGGAACTGTTATCATTGCACTACCTGCACATCCAAGCTTACATCACCTGGTCACTTGACATTGCTTAACTTTCATGATCATACAAGAAAAAAAATGAGAGAAACTTAAATCAAAGAAATCAAATCTACAGCCATCAGAATCATGAATTAGAGCAAATATAAAGCCAGCCATGAGTGATTTGATAAAGACAATACAAAGGACGAGCAGTTTAAATCTACAAAAAAAAAAAAAAATTTTCTTGCCTATGTATAGATGAGAATTTTTTTGCAACATATCGACACCGTGTTGAAATCCTCACAGTATTTAGTAATGTTGAAATTATCACAAACACTTCTTGAGATTTAAAAACTCTACATTTCATTCAATTTCACAAACCAATCATTTTTCTAATATTTTTTTTTAATTTTCATTAATTTTTTTCACCATAAATTAATGAAAATTTATTGTCCTAAGCTACACACCCTAGTAAACCCAACCATATTTTGCACACCCTTACCTGTTTGCACTTCTCCCCAAGATTTGGTTTTGATCAATGTTTGGCTATTTTAGAGAGTGTGACGGACAGATGAACAGAAGTCACGGAATATATATATATATCTGTTGCTAATGAGATATATATATATATATATATATATATCTGTTGCTAATGAGATATATATATATATATATATATCTGTTGCTAATGATATATATATATATATATATATCTGTTGCTAATGAGATATATATATATATATATATATATCTGTTGCTAATGAGATATATATATATATATATATATATCTGTTGCTAATGAGATATATATATATATATATATATCTGTTGCTAATGAGATATATATATATATATATATATCTGTTGCTAATGAGATATATATATATATCTGTTGCTAATGAGATATATATATATATCTGTTGCTAATGAGATATATATATATATCTGTTGCTAATGAGATATATATATATATCTGTTGCTAATGAGATATATATATATATCTGTTGCTAATGAGATATATATATATATCTGTTGCTAATGAGATATATATATATATCTGTTGCTAATGAGATATATATATATATATATATATATATATATATATATATCTGTTGCTAATGAGATATATATATATATCTGTTGCTAATGAGATATATATATATATATATCTGTTGCTAATGAGATATATATATATATATATATCTGTTGCTAATGAGATATATATATATATATATATATCTGTTGCTAATGAGATATATATATATATATATATATATATATCTGTTGCTAATGAGATATATATATATATATATATATATATATATATCTGTTGCTAATGAGATATATATATATATATATCTGTTGCTAATGAGATATATATATATATATATATATATATCTGTTGCTAATGAGATATATATATATATATATAGCAACATACGATAGATATATAGAGAGATGGATCTATCTAGATAGAGAATGATGGAGATAGATATGCAGAGAAAGATTAATTTCATGAAAAAAAAATTCCAGTCTATTGAACCAGTCCCATACATGCAATGAATTTCATCTCCAGCTTAAGAAACTAGTAAAGGAAAGAAAAGAAGGATTTAAAATGGATAAACTTTATATATATATATATATATATATATGTTAACCTGTTTTCTTGATATTTGTCTAATGAGGTCGCATTTAAGAAAAATGAACCAATGATCTCTTTACTATCAATGTCTACCAGAAAATGACTATCAGCTCAAAGACCCACCTTGCACAATTGAGTCTTTATCCTGAATAGCAAGCATAAAGCAACGACCACACTCCTTATCTGTTGCTGAAAAGATATTGTCAGTTTAATGGACAATTGAAAGTATCTTATACAAGACATTATCTCACAAGTTTAAATACGGTAACCTTAATAGTCATGTTAACACGTCACATACTTCAAAAAATAGGAGTGTATTCATAGATACAGTTCAGTTATAAAACTGGGGACGCAAAAAAATTTTATTTTATACACAACTATAAGAAAAGTTAAAGAGTAAAGCTACTTTGATGTTGGTAATTTAAAAAAAAAAATGTAAAAATTGCTTTAGAAAACTTTCAAATTGCATTTGAAAATATTTAAGGGGGAAAAAATTTTCTTTTCAATAGACTTTTCATTCGTAAGATTATTGTAGTGCAAAGTAGATGCCTTAACTTAGAAATATTACCTCAGCTTACAAGATATGGTTTTAAATATTACAAGTTTTTAGGGGGTTTTTTTTTTATGATGTCATCTGTCTGCATTTACAATTACCTTTTTTCTCCTGACAAACAATGACATTCAACAAAGCAATCCCATATTGCTTTGCAACAAACTGAAAGGTAAGAGATGACACAACACTCCTTGATTTTTCACAGATCAGTGACTTCAGTTTATACCATAGACACCAACCCAAACCTTCCCCTTCCAGACAGCCAAAATTACTTGTCAAATATTACTTTTGTTCCTTGCTGTCACTGAACAGGTATCATTACAATACTTTGTGGATGCTTAATAAATGAACAAGATTGTTCCAAATATTTCTAATGGGCAGTCATTTTCTTTTTTTTTTGTTTTGTTTTTCCAATGTTATTTGAATTAACATGCAAAATATATTTACTAGGTACATTCACTAATTTGGTATACATAAGGTTTAAAATGAATTTTAAAAAAATGAAAAGGCTTTCTTGAAGCTTTCATTTTAACTTTAATTGAAAGCTAAAGGATTTCAAATTTACTATTTCCAGTAAGCAAATTACTCTGTGGTGTATTTCAAATAGAAATTATATTGATCAGAACCAATTTTTTTTTTTTTTCATTGAAATCAATCAAAACTGCCATTTTTGACATAGTGTGTAAACAAAAGTTAATTCTTGCTTTTAAAAATCTTGCAAAAATAAAATATATATGTAAAATAATGAAAACAAATCTTGTCAAAATTCATTTCTCATCAAAAAAAATTTTTTTTTCTTCAGACAATATTGTCTTTAATATTATATATTATTCATCAAAGCAATTAAAAGCTTCTCTAGTTAAATAATGTCTTAGTTTTATAGGATTTTTTATTTTTCAATTCAGAAAAGATTTTGCAAAAAAGAAAATTCAGTGATTTAAATTCTTCAGAGAATTGTTTTTAACTAATATAGTCACTAAGAGATTATCTCATTGAATTTCTCAAGTTTTCATAAAATTAAATAAGAGGCTGAAACACATATATATAAAATATATATATAATTTTACCAAGATTTTTCTAAAGTAATTTCATTCGTTTGTGAATAAGTCCTACAAATTTCATTAAAATTTGACAATTATTTGATTTTTGCAAGAATTTCCAAATTAATGTGTCTGTCACCACAAAAAAGAGGCCAAAATTTGCTATGCTAAAAATTAATACAACTACTGATGCAAGAAAAACAAGTTTTTAATCCAAATTTTGAATGGTCTAAAAAGAAAAAAAAAAGAAAAGGTAATTAAATAATCAAAAAATACTTTGATCCTTCCTCTTAATAATAACAATGATTTTGATGATAAAACTGTTTTCATTACGTTTGGAGTGTTTTCATCACAGCCTGCTGATTTTTAAGCGTTTTCATGGAAGCACCTAATATTTACTATAGTGTTTTTCTTGGTTTTTGTAGCTAAATTCTTCTACAATTTTTGCTTTGTTTTTGATACTTAATTAAATTTTACCTCTTTGCAGACATATACCAATGATGTGTCGAGTAGAGAAAAAAAAAATGAGTACTTTCAACATCAGCTCCTTCAACACTACACTCGCTCTCACGTTGCTAATTTGGCCAAAAATGCCATTCAAAAGAATGGCAGATGTTCTACAGTACCCACCATATTCTCTTGACTTAGTGCCTTCAGATTATCATGTATGTCAGTCGCTTTTCGAAAGTCGGTATTTCATTAAATAACATGAAGTTGAATACATGGCTTGAAGAATTCTTTCAGTAATTTCTACTATGAAGGCATTGACAAGAAAGTGGAACTATGAAGAATATATTATTGAGAATTGGATTAATATAAATGAAAAAAACAATTGAAATTAGACTAAAAATAAGAAACTGAAGTGCATAGATAAAAAATATACTGATAGAAAGTAAAGTAAGAAATATAGACAGAAAGATAGACAGAAAGATAAAAACAAAAGAAAGGAAGAGAGAGAGAGAATATAGTGAGAAAGGACAAAACCTGGAATAAAGAAAATAATATATATAAAAAGAAAAAGTAACTGAGAAAGATTAAATAAAAAAAAAATTAAAAAAGAGAGAGAGAAAAAAAAAAGGAGAACTGAAAGAAAGAAAAGTATGAGAGAAAAGAAAAAAGTGAAATCAGACAGTGGAGAACTTGATAGAACAAAGAAAATAATCAGAGTGCTGAGTTACAAGTCATTGATTTACAAACACTTAACCTGAATTTTTTTTTCCTTTTCTTGGAATGTCTTAGAAGACATAAAAAACATCCCAAGTATGTGTCATCAATTGTATTAAAATAAGGTAAAGCAAGCACAAAAGGTGGTGGGTAGTGAGGAGGCAGAAGGTATCTTAAAGCTTGAGTACAACTAGCCAAAATAGAACATATGCATGATGTGCAATCAATAAGGGTACTTCAAACATACCCCCCACCCAGCCAGCCAAAGACTAGTACATACAGTCATGGCACATAAATACTTGCTATAAAGTGACACCAGCAAACTAATCTCAAAGATCACTGGAGCTTATGGCCACATCACGTTGACACACCAGTTCCTGTACAATAACCAAAGTTAAGCAACGTCAAGTCTGGCCAGTACCTAGATGGGTGCTGTAAGCTTAGATGTGCAGTTGGCATAATGGATCAGAATTGTTAATCCCAGCTGAGTGTGTTATATTCAGTTACCCTTGGGAAAGGTATAAATTCGCCTCTTCTTAACCCACCTATTAGTTAATTAGTAAAACTTGTATTGTTAAACAATTATTATCTAAAAAAAAAAAAAAAAAAAAAAAAAAAAATCATGTACAAAATATTTAAATTTTGGCATTAAATAACCCATAGAGATGTTGATATGCTGTTAAACAAAAACAACCAAACCAATCAAGGACCATTGCTTGTATAAAGAGTTCAATCCTTGCTAGATATCCCACCTTGTGTGTGTGTGTGTGTGTGTGTGTGTGTGTGTGTGTGTGTGTGTGTGTGTGTGAGAGAGAGATATAAACATCTAATTATGACAGATGCCTAAAACAGATACCAAGAGATGAACAGATGTAATGATAACAGAGTTTGTCAGGTTTTTTTTGGGGGGGTGGGGTCGGGAGGAAAGAAATAAGTAAATCCTGCAACAGTCACAACAAATATGAAATTAGACACAAGATTTTTTTTTTTTTTTTCTCTCCAGGTTCAAGCATTTTCCTATTCTAATCCACTTTTAGGCTAATTCACAGTCTCTTTAATAAAATTACAGAAACATCTTAGAATGCTCATGCAACTTTAGAGATGAATCCAAGATATGGACAATTTAGATATCTGGGAAGTGTTTTAACAGAGGGCAGAAAGTATGACATTGAACAGGCACATTGGGATAGCAAAAGATGCCTTCCAAAAGTTAAGCAAAGTATTAAGAAACAGAAAAATTTCATTGGAAACAAAAAGAAAAGTACTGAAATGTTACATAATATCAATCCTCTTATATGACAGTGAATGCTGGGCAATCACCTCTTAAATGAAGAGACTTGAAGCAACAGAAATGTGGTTCTACAGAAGGATGCTGAGAATACCATGGGCTGAACATATGAGCAAGGACAAAGTTTTAGAGAAAATGGAAACAAAAAGGACACATACTTAACATCAGGAAGAGATAATTGAAATTTCTAGGGCACATAATGAGGAAAGAAGCCTTGGAAAATGTGATACTCACAAGACAGATTGAAGGTAAGAGAGATAGAGAAAAAAGTATAACCTACCTAGCAAGCTTGAGTTAATGGATGGCAGAGCAAAGTTTAGGAGAGATAACAAAAAGACAAAATTTATTTTGAGAGCTAGAAAGGAGAATAAAATGGGGAGCACCATGATGACCAATGTCCTGGAGAGACATGGCACTTGGAAGAATTCAAACAAAATTGGGAAATGTTACTTGATTTTTTATTGTTTTTTGTTATCATTTATGTTTAATAAATTTAATTGTAAAAGAATTGTCTAAATGTGTACTAAGTAACACAAATGTTACTTTTCAGTGATCATACTAAGGGTAAAAGCAACATGAATGCTATTCAGTTACACATTAAATTATAAAAGCATATGGTAAAGTCTTAGTCTTAATGTAATGCATGTTAAAGAATAGAGTCTTAAATGAATACCAAGGATACTTTTAGTTGCAACTTTAGTTTTGTTCTTTTTTTTTTTTTTTTTTTTTTTCAAAGCTAAAATACAAACAATACTTGCAAAGGTGCAAAGAGAAAAAAATGAAAACAATGAGGAGTCACAAAGCAAATGAGAACGGATCATCTAATCCAAGTTGATCCTTTGTTAAATAAGAATTTGAATCCTTTATGTTGTTGAATCTTTAAAAAAAACTTTCCATTTATTATTTTCCATTTATTTCTTATATATTTTTTTTATTTAAATTTACAGATAATAGCATTGTTCAAGTCAAACTTAACTTCTTATCTTTTTTAATTTCAATCTTTGTCAAAATGTTTTGAATGAAACTCAATGAGAATCTAAATATTAACACATTTTTGTTAGTGTATCATTGACTGGTAAGAGACAAAGCCAAACAAAACTCATGATCTAATATACATTTGCAAATACGTAACTGATTATTTACATTTTTAAACCACTATAAATGTTACTGAACAGCAAAATTCTGTATTTTAGTGAATTAAAACTGCAATATCAACTCACTATCTTTGCAAATCATAATTTTCATTAGATATTTCAATAATCCACACACACACACACACACATATATATATATATATAAAAATACATAAATACAGAGCTACCTTCATTCAATAGCACATGATGTTACTCAATAGAAAATCCAACTCACACATATGTGTGTGTCTGTGTGTGTGTGTGTGTCTGTGCGCGCGTAATCAAAGGACAAAAACTGTCCAGTCCCAACAACCACAGGCATGCTGGTACCAATATGATACCAAGTCCACCTCTCTTAGTACAATGAGAAAGGTGATGCTACAAAGTTGGAATCCCTGGGACTAGTCACCTTCTCCTATCACATCTAAAATAAAAATAAAGTGAACAGTTGACTCCCCTTCTGGCCAAAATACTAATTCTCTTGAACTCTCTGCAGGTTGAAGATTTTATATATATATATATATATATATATATATATATATATATATATATATATATATATATAGAGATAGAGAGAGAGAGAGAGAGAGAGAGAGAGAGAGAGAGAGAGAGATAGCAAAAATATATAAAACAAAGTGGGAGCAAAAATAATTTTTTTAAATTATTCAGTGTAAGGTAGTGAGTCAAAAAAGAAATAACAAAAAAGGCAAACCAGTTATAACTCCTTGCTCTTCAGAGCCAACTAAAGACAAAAACAAATTTGTGTAAATACTTATTTTTGTTCTTGATTGGCTCTGAGAAGCAAGGAGTGATAACCAGGTATTTCTTTTTTTTTGTTGTTGTTACATTTTCCAATTCACAATGCACTTTTTCTTATATATGTTCTTCCACCAGGTGGTGCCACTTTTTTTTCTTTTTTTTTTTTTTTAATCATTTCACCCCAAGTAAGGCAACAGAGCCACTAATATGCAGGGGCTTAGTGAGTGTGAAAGAATATAAGAGAAATATTATTGAGAAAGAACAATAAAAGAATCGAATTTCTTTAAAGATGACAGAAGCTAATGATTGACAGTGCATTTTGAAGATCAAACTTGACTGAAAGGCAGGAAGCCAGAAGAGAGTTCCACAAGCAAGAAGTGTAAGAAAAGAAACTAGACATCAAACTTATGGTTACATCTAGCCATTTTGACTGCAAAATGACAAGATCTTGTGCTTGAATTCAGAGTCTACGTATCATAGAGGAGAGTTCATCAGAACATTTACCACGAATGTATTCATCCAAAAGGCATAGGGAAGCTACATTATAACGGTAGGAAAGTAACTGAAGTCAAGATGCTAGGTCAAGTCCAGTTTTTAAATATATATATATATATATATATATATATATATATATATATATATATATATATATATATATATATACTTTTAAAAAGTCTGTTTTGAAAGTTTTAATACACAACATTATCCAAAAATAAGAACTGTAACTATAGTAAATTTAAAGCAAAATTAGCTAAAATTCAATAAAACATTAGATTACTTAGAATATTTTCCTAAATATTTAAGATTAGTGGGTAGTTAAAAAAAATTATATAAAAAAGGCACTCACATTATATTTGCCAAGTCATTTTTAATATGTCCCCTGTAGAAAAAATTAGTTAAATTTCCTAAACATCAACCTGCCAACACCTCATAAAAACACCCACCTCCATGTTAAAAAAATGCTTTCCTGCAACATTTTAAACTAAAAGTATTATTTGTTTCAAATCAGATTGATTAAACTTTAAATCAGCTAATCTTCCTCAAATAAAGTTTGAGAAAAGTATATTTTATTTTTTAAAGATCTTTTAATAAGGAGTATTCCGTTGTGCAATTTTTAGTGATTTAAAAAACAAAACAAAAAAAACTCATTCCAATCAATTTAAATTCATTTAAAATACAGCAAAATATTTTGCTTATTGGAAATATTAAATTTAATCTATTAGCTTGAAATTAAAAGTAAAATAAAAACTTCAAGAAAGATTTTTTTATTTTAAACCTTAGGTATTACTTTTCCTTGGAGGGAGCTAAATATAACCGATTCTTATTTTAAGACACACACACACACACACACACACACACACACACACAGACACCATACAGAACCATGAGATATTGATTATCTTTTAATGTATTATTAACAAAACCTGTTTTACATTGGCTTTTTAAATACAGATATTTGATTAAGAAAAGAATGGGAAATAGCAAATCTATAAAATTGGTAATGTTGAAATGGAATAAACATTTTGTATTTTGTGATTCTACTTTGTTATGAGGAGCTAAGAGTTTGTGTAATTCAAGTTTAGGGAGATGTTTAAAAAAAAAAAAAAAAAAAAAAAAAAAAAAAAAAACATTAAAACTTACCCTGACACCAATTTTATGACATCTTCTTTGAAATCACCCCTTGGGTATTTGTAGAGCAATCTCATAAGGAGTCACAACAAAAGTTATTACTATCTCAATTTACACATGCTGTTTAAATTCCCCAAACTGAGTAATGCATATATATATATATATATATATATATATATATATATATATATATATATATTTCTCCAAAGAAATGCAATACCTTAGGCTTAAAATGAACTTTTAAAAAACAAAAAACTTTCTTGAAGTTTTTTTTGTTTTAGTTTTAATTTCCAGCTAATAGATTAAATCTATTATTTCCACTAAGTAAAATACTTTGATTTTCATCAACAGTCAACACAATGTAAATCTTGTAAAAATTAATTATCAAAAAAATAGATAAATAAATAAAAATTTTCTTAAAACAATAGTGTCCATAATACATCTTATTGATTAAAACAATTAAAATCTTTTCTAATTAAATAATGTCTTAGTTTTATTGCATTTTTTATTTTACAATTGATTCATAGATTTTTGATAATTTGTGAATAAATCCTGAAAGTTTCGTTAAAATCCAACAATTTAATTTTTGCAAAATTTCCAAATCAATGTGTTTTTCACTGCAAAAAAGATGCTAAAATTTCCTATACAAATCTTTGGTCCACCACTGATGCAAGAAAAATAAAATTATTAACCAAAATTTCAAACAATCTAAAAAGGTTCAAAAAATTTAATTTGATAATCAAAAAATCCTTCTTAAGGATTTTGATAAAATTTTATTTTTTTTAATGAAGTTTGGGGCATTTTTTATATATATATATATATATATATATATATATATATATATATATATATATGCTCATTTTTTTTTTTAGCAAACCTTTGGAGGTGCACTGAGAGAGAGAAAGAGAGACAATTATATTTTATTTAATGTGTGTTTCATTTTATATTATAATGGCTTTGATAACCGAGTCTTTCTTTGCAGCAAGCCTTGTATAATATTCTAGCATTATTTACTTATGTTGATAGTTGTACTTATTATTATACATACATACCTTGAAAGAATATAGAGAAGTAAAAAAAAAGTATACTAAAGAAATAGAGGCACAAACTGAAAGAAAAAAAATTAACTCCTATATATATATATATATATATATATATATATATATATATATATGAACAAATATATCATTACAAACACACACACACACACACATACATACATATATATATATATATATATATATATATATATCTCAGATATTTGAGTAGACACTACATTTATTTATTTATTGAACAGTATATTTATTTATTTTCATCTACTGGCCTGAGTAAAAAAAATTGTGCACTCAGGCCAGTAGACAAAAATACATAAATGTAGTGTTTAATAAATACCTGGAGTGTATTTGAATATATGTATTCACTAAAAATAACATGTAAAGAATATATATATATATATATATATATATATATATATATATGTGTATAATACATGCATACAAAAAATTGAGATTCTATCCAACAAAAAACTACTGAAACGTGTGACAAGCAAGACTTTCTTCCATGCGAAACATCCATTACATTATTGCATGAGTGAAGAAATTTAAATAAAGACAAATCATGGTACAATTAAAATTTTATCCCAAAAACAAAAACACGATACATATAACAATAATAAAAAACATCAAGAAATAATTTCATAGATGCCTGAAGATGTGCGGAGCCTGATTCACTTCCCAAAACCTGGTCAAATATCAGAATTTGGAAAGGAATTCCTTTGTGGTACCAAGAACCTTTTACCATGCATTTGTACATATTATATACACACATACATATATACGTACCTTAAAAGAATATAGAGAAGTAAAAAATATATGATCGACTCTCCCGTCGAATTCGACGTATGAGGTTCAGGCAGATCAGTTCCTAGAAACTGAGAGCCCGACACCGACACATGAGATTTGATTATAGTGGTGAAGGCTTTGTGCAGGGCCATCCACACTTTTTGGAGGGACGAATACCGAGACCTGGTGCAGCGAATGCCACAAGGTCCCCAAACGACCCTCCGCTGGTTTTGAATTCAGAGTTGTCCTTCTCCTAGACCAGTTGCCATCCAAGGCTATAGAACCCAGTCTGTCCTGCTATTTACCCATAGTTGGAGGGAGAAGAAGAGGATTCATACCTTTCCCAAGGGTATTAGCACATAAGTGAATGTAATGGATTCGACTGGAATTCGAACTCGGCTCTACGATTCCTCAATCCAAGCCGTTATCCATTACTCCACCGTGCCTAAATATACTAAATAAATAATAGGGGTATAAACTGAAGAAAAAAAAATCTAGAAAAATCCACATATGACCAAAATATATAATCACAAACACAGGTACTTACTGCCAAACAGAATTACTCCAGATTCAGGAATGAGTAAATTCAGCTAAAATATATGTAAACCAATGAAAGGACAATAGTAAATCTAAAAATACTGAATATATCCAAAAATGATTAAGAAATTATAGGGAAATGTCTACTTCTAATGTTATAAAAAGGGATAGAAACATGAGCTCATACAGATTAGGTGATGTACTCAAGAATGTGTGTGTGTGCGTATATTTTTTTTTTTTTTTTTTATTAATTCTGGATATTGTTCTCCATATATATATATATATATATATATATATATATAAAAAGAACATTCAGAATTAATAAATCTGAAACAAAAATGAAAATACCTGAGAGTATGCAGGGAAGGGAAAACAGCATAAAATAGGGAAGATTCTGCAAGATTTTTTTCCCCAAAAGACACAGAAACTAAAATTCATATATCTAAAATTAACCCTTTAGTTCATCATTTACATTGTAAAAATACTTTTTTATGTCTATATTTGACATGACAATAAAAGTATCAAATAACCACACAGAAGATTCTATTTCCAATACAAATAATAAGTATTATGATTTCTGCTTATTCAAAATAAATGATTAGAACAGGAATAGCAGCTTGCTGTAGTAATTTTTTTTTTTTTTTAAAGAGGTTGTAAAATGATAAACACTAAATATTAAAAGAGCAATAAAAATGTATAAAAAGTATATTAAGATTAAATGTAAACATTTTAATATTATTACAAGGAAAAGTGAAAGAAACGTCCTCTCTAATTTTCAAAGATTTTAGGTTATTTACTTTTAATCAAATGCTACATTTTTAAGAAAAGTCATACTACATAATCTTTCCGCAGTGAGCACACATACTTGCCATGAAATTTGCTATTTTTTTAACTTAACATGTCTAAAACTACCAAGTACAATATGCAACAATTCATTATGTAATTATGTTTATTTTAAAGAAGTACCAGTTATTGTTATATATGTAATATGTTGGTAAAAGAATTTTTACTGACAAATTTTAGACAACATACAGTATAGAAAAATATGAGCTCGCCAGCAGGATTTTTGAACCTGCATTCCCTGGATCTTTTTGAACCTGCATTCCCTTAGATCTGATGTGCTTTGACCTCTCAGCTACAGAGCATATTTTTCTAATAAGCCTTCTTGAATATTCAGGCCAGTAGACAAAAATAAATATACTGTTTAATAAATAAATGGTGCATCTACTCAAATATGAGTATCCACTAGTTTTAGAGATAGGTGCAGGCTATGTTTAGGGGAAAAAATTAGAACAACAAAATAAAATAATCAATGCAAATTATTAAATCAAAGGAAAGAGCTAATGTTAAAATGTAGACATAGAAGCAGGTTCAAACTTATATAAGAATATAGATCTTACCTTATTACTTGCTAACTCCCAAAAAATGACAGCACCCCCCCCCAACTGATGCCACCCCCTTTGATTAAATTTTTACTTTAACATCTTCCTTTCAGGTACAGCTTGGTATTCCTAATAATTTAACTGATCCTTAATGATGTAAATGGATTGTGTGTGTGTCTGTGTGTGTGTGTGTGTGTGTGTGTGTGTTGTACAATATGATTTATTCCATTGGGTGTTTCGGTATTACTTACAGATTTTAGGAATCTATTATTTAGATAATTTATTCTAACTTTAAATTGTTTTGTCTTTAAATCTCCTACCACTTAATAATATAAAACCCATATTGTCGAAAAACAATTTACTGTCAATCCTAAAACATATATGCAATTGGAATAGTTTGGTATCCCCTAGCAGGAACCTAATTTCATTTACATACAACTAAAGGTTTTGGTCATAAATAAACTCCCATCCCTTCTTAGAGATAAATCTCACACCCTCCTCTTGTCACCAACCCAGGCTCCTTATCTAAAGGTCTCCCTGACTGCTATCTAAACTTAATTCAACCCCACCACCCCCATTCCAAGACAGTCTAGGGCTGAAGAAGACTGGCAGAAGGTTGTTCCAGTTTTAAATAAATTATACTTACATAGGTATCTCCATCGCTAAAAACAGAGCATAGCATCATGAAAAAGACTTGATAAAAACAAAATTTTAGCATCTAAATGTTTGTTATTATTGAGAGGAAAGATCAAAGTATTTTTTAATTATTTTTTAAATTTTTTCCTTCTTTTTAGAACATTCTAAATTTTGATTAAAAAAACCTTGTTTCTCTTTGTGTCACCAGAACTAGTAAAATAACATAAAATTTTAGTACATTTTTTTTCTGTATGACAGACATTAATTTTGAAAATCTTGCAAAAATAAAAAAATAATTGTCAGATTTTAATGAAACTTTCAGAAACTATTCACAAATGATGGAACTTATTATAAATATGTTTTTCTTTTTTAAAGTCATGGCAAAAAAAAATTTTTTTTTCATATGTATTACCCCACCTCCCCCCGCTAACTAATTGTACGAAAACTCTATAATTTCAATTTTGGGAAGATTAGTGATTATATTAGTTAAAAGCACAAGGGTTTGAGGAAACCAAATCATTTTTTCTTTTTTCTTTTAGTTGGACCACCTCTACCTAAAAATCGTCTCTGAATTGTAACATACAAAACTCAAAACAAAAATATTATTTAATTTCTTTTATTTATTTCAATGAACATGGACAATATTGCCTGAAAGCAAAAAGATTTTGATGAAAAATGAATTTTTAAAACAATTATTTGTTATTTCTGAAATATATTATTTTTACATATATATTTATATTTGTTTACATGTTGTTAATTCTTCTAAAATTAGGGGAAAATTTGTAAAAATTTAATGAATGTTGTTATTAAGTAGATATATATTTACAGATTATAATTTCCAAAGCTTTTTATAAACTAACAAACAACAGTATATAAAAAAAAATATAATTTGTGTCAATAATAACACTGTAAATCAAATTTACGGAAGACCGGAAGTATCATACGTGCAATAAAAAAAACGTCACGTGGATTGAGATTCTGTCTAGTATTTAACTTAAATACTGAATTTTTAATACAATTATTTGTTATTTCTTTAATTATAATACATTTTTACATTCAAGTTGTTAAAATATTATAAAATTAGTTAAAAGCCGCATTCAGTTTCATAAATGTCCTTTTGAGATATAGATTTATTTTTGCGAAATACGTGTGGAGAAGTTAATTTGATTTTTCAATTTCAACTGAGAAGGGTACCTACAAGTATCGGTATCATCTTATGAAATTTAAATTTGTATTTTATGTACACTTCTGATAAAATTTCATAAGAAAGGTACCTATAAACTAATTAGATACCTTTCTTATGAAATTTAATCTCACTATCAACAGTCTTATTTTAATTTCTTTATAATATATTTTCCATAAAGCGTTTTAAACGTAAAGGTGAAAGCTAAGTACAAAAAATAAAAAAATTAGAGCGCTGAAAGTTTTCCTTAAAAATAACGAGGTAAATAATTTGTTCACTTAAATCAAAATAACTTCACATCTCTCCTTCCGTAGAAGGAATTATCCTCACGTAAGCTATCAAAACATCACGAATGTCTTTCGTCACTTTGTCAAGCGATGCAAAAGGTTATGACCTGTTTGTTTTATTTTCAAACTACGTCTTTTTGGCGCAGAAACTAAGTTAAGCTTGGTTCAAAATATTTTAAATAAACATTATACTTTGATTTTCTTAAAATAAGTTTTGAAAAATTATAATTGATTTTTAAAAGAATTTCAAACTGATTTTCTTTTCTTTTTATAAATTGGAAAAAAATGGATGTCATGATATTGATTATCTGTCAATTTTGCTGACTAAAAAAACAAGATTTTTAACAAAAATTTTGGATGTGCTAGGAATGATTAAAAAATATAAAAAAATACCCCAAAAATACTTTGATCTTTCCTCTTAATAATAACATAAGTATTTAGATGATAAAGTTTTGTTTTCATCAAGTTGGCATCTTTTTCGTCATACTATACTCTTTTTTAGCAATCTCATGAAGGTACCTATCTCACATGAGGTAATTTTATTTTATATATATATATATATATATATATATAAAATTCAATTTACTATAAAAAATATTCACCATCAGTCTTGACACATAAGTAAAAAAAAAAATATAAAGCATACAAAAATATTGATTTTTGTGTCATGAGTATTTGTCAAGACCTAATAAATGCCATACTCTGCTGTGTTCAGTCATTGTTCATGACTTATCATTTCTGAACCCACACATTCAAGAAACACCTCTTGGTTAAAAGGAGTGAGAGAAAAGAACTTTCAAATCAACTTTAATTTACAAAGATACATGAAAGGATAACCATTGAAAAAAAAAAAAAATGTTTGAAATTATGTTATAAAAAAAATGTACAGGTCTCAGATAGTAAAAATTTCTGTCTGAATTTCGGGAATGAAGAATTATTTACATCTTTGTTCTAATTATCACAATGTTTTGGCCATTGCATCCTCTGGCATTCATTAGGTGATTTTTGTTCTGGGTTTCATTTAAAGAATTTCAAACCAAGTTCTTTATTTAATTTATTGGGGCATATTCTTATTCCACTAACCATCCCTAGAGAGATCTCATCTAGTTCTTCTTTATTACTGTTTAGTTATTGCTCCCTTTATTTCCACAGAGTTCAAGTACAAGTGAACTCAAAATTACTATGTCACCATATTCACAAACCAATACTTCAATCCACTTGGCTATCGTCCCAAGCTATAACGGACTAGTACTAAATAAGAATTAGATGACATATTCAATGATATAGTAAGTGGAACAAGAACAATTCATCCCTGTAGATTAAATAAAGTGTTCAGTTCAAAAACTCCCTGAAGGTTATCTGAATCAACAAGCACTTGATGAAAACCTAGAGAGCACAAAAGCTGAACCATTGTGATAATTAAAACAAAGATGAAGACAATAGTCCACATGTAAATAATAATGAGATAAAAAAAAATGAAAGAGAAAAAAGATGTCATGCAGAAAAGAACACTAAAAACTAGATACAAAATATATGAAAAACAAAACAACTAAAATCTGTATAAACCACAAAATGAATTTATATATTTATCACAGATCCTTGTGTCTTCTATTTAACAAGGAGGGATTCCATTACTATGGAAGGTCTTACAGCCATATAGAATTGAAACACTGGTTCCTGTACAATCACTGAAGTAATGTTGAGTCTGGCCAGCACCTAGATGTGTAACTGCTTCGAAATACCAGGTGCTGTAAATCTTGGACGTGCAGTTCGTGGATAATGGCTCAGAATTGTTAATCAGAGAGCCAAGTTCCAATTCCAGTTGGGTTCGTTATATTCACTGACATGCAAATACCCTTGGAAAATCCAACTCTTCTCCCCCCAGCTACGAGTTAATTGGTAAGACTTGTATCACTAAATCATTATTATCTCAAATAAATAAAATAAGATAAAATAAATAATCTAAATATATTTTCTGATTTTAAATAGCCTGAAAAAGTTGATAAGAGTGGGGAGGGGGAAATCTGGCAGCTGATGTTTCATGCTAGCATTCTTTTTGGTGGTTTCAGTTTATAATGGAGAGTGATTCATTGCACCATTTTGGTTTCATATTTTTCCACAGACATGAAGTGGAATGATTATACTGAATCAATTGCTAGATCTGCTGCTAGGAAAGTTGGTTCACTGTGTCATTCAAGACAACTCTTCTTGCTGGGATCTATCTTACACATTTATAAGTTTACCATTCACACATAAATTGTATACTGCTGTTGCATCTAGTTTGGTGCTTCTGCTATGTATCTAGAAACTCTTGATAAAATACAAAGAATCTGCAATGTCATTGGACCTGGCATCTCTGCTTCAGTCACTTTCTTACTGTTGTAACATCACTTAGCTACCCTGTGCTTTTTCTATAAATATTTTTATGGTAATTGTTCTGATAAGTTTTCCTCTTTGGTACCTTGATTTTATAAATTTAAGCACAGTACTAGTACTAAGTTTCACCATTTTACAGTTGAAATTGCTAAATGTAACTAATAGGCTAATAGTTTCATCTCTGACACTTCTCCCTTATGGAACTTTCTTCTGGCCCCTTGCTTTCCAGTTAACTTCAAAAATTTAAATAAAATGTCAATTGTCACCTTCTGTCTCCTGGAATCCTGTTCCTTAATGGGTTTGTTTTTTCTCATACTCTTTCACTCAGTAATCTGAGTGGCTTTAAGACTTGCTTGAGGTGAAATGATTAAGAAAAAGAAAAGAAAAAAATAATCTTATATGTAGAAATTATAATCAGCACAATTATAAATTTAGACATTGCCATCATTTTTTGATGCTACAGGTAAACTAACTAAACATAATTCTGTACCAAAAATGAAAATAAAATAAGAAATTTATAGTAATATTCATATTCTTTTTGTAATACATCAACCTATGATGTATTAAGAACTTTATTAGGACAATATTACAGCTTTTTTTTTCTGGGAAGATTTTGTCTGCAGACAAATTATTTTGACATTTCTGGTCAGTAGCATTAAAGTATATTCCAAATCACAATTAAATATAAATATATCTATGTAGAGATAGATACACAACTGTAAATGTGTCGTGTGCGTGTGGGTTATTTTTGTTTTGTTTTTTTGTTTTTTTAGGCTTTTTGTTCAATTATTTATTAGCTCACGACTTATTTAATATATGAAGATATACAAATGAGTTAAAAATCCTGTACCACATGAGGAGAAAAAAAAAAACATCCACCTTATGGGTTCAACAAAGCAAATACACATTTTCATTAAAATAGATTTTTAGGGGGAAAAAAAAAAAAAAAATCACACTGAATTAAATTTTGTTTCATACGTTCCATATTATAATGTTATTGTAAAAACAAGATTGGATCATTCATATATAACATTAGATTTTTATAGGTTGCCCATCACCCAGTTCACACTCCTTCCCTGTTTATTGAACAGGAGTAGAAGTTTATTCCTCATTTCCTGTTCCTTCTAAAGTCTTTATTCTCTTTCACTCCCAGTAACCCTTTGCATCTTTGTGACATTATCACCTTGCTTGGGGTAAAATAAGAGAAAAAAGGGGGAAAAAGATAGAAAAAAATTTCACATTGGACTTTGTCAATTACTGTCAGCCTCTGGGGGGGGGGGGGCATGTGGTGTGGGGAGCATGTGATGTGGCTGTGGTCCATCATCCAAGTGTGGGGATTACATTCTTGTGTGGATATAAGACAGAATCTCAGGTACCTCATAGATCAGTGTTTATATATTTACCATTCATACAGCCCCCTGCCATCACACACACACGTGTGTGTGTGTGTGTGTGTGTGTGTGTGTGTGTGTGTGTGTGTGTACACAAGCACACATTGGTGCAGTTGAGCTGATCATGGATCTGCACTTGGACAGGAGGTCATCCCTCAGGTTAACTCTTTACCTAGCTTCTCTGAAAGAAACTGAGTGCAAAGTCTATTCAAGCATGATCTGAAGTAAGACACATACAATATTTTCCTATAATTGCAGAGGTTAATTCAGCTGTTTTAATGTAAAGTTATGCAACAGTGTAGTCTTTTCAACTATATTTTTGAAGCAAACAAAAAGATTTTGCATGATGATAAACTGAAAATAAATAATGTTGAAGAGAATATTGTTACATATTCATATTTATTCATAATCGGAAAATAAAAAAAGTCAAAGCATAATGTATCAAAGAAATTTTTTAAAAAATGAAAATAGATAATTTACCAAAATTGATAAGACATAAAACATTTAAAATAATTAAATAAATTAGTAATACTGGTTAGTACAACCATGCAATTTTAACTTTATGGCATGACATGCATAGGTAAGGAAGAGAAATCTAAGCTAGCTGGCTGAAAGACATTCATTTTTAAAACAAGAAAAGTTTTCCTGTCTTATTGGTCGTCTTCAATTCTATGCTTATTTTCTATGGTAATATTAAAGCAATTTCATGATAAATGTTTTTAAAGCAATAGTTACTAATTTCCAACCCAATGGACTAACTAAATAGGCACTTGCGGAACAAACACACAATTAAGAATTTGATGAAAGACGTAAATATTCTTTAACTATTCTTTTCAAAAAAAGTATGATTTTATCAATGTTAAGCAGTATTTTTCATTCTATCAGATTGTTCAGGAAACAGAATAGAAGACATTATCAGTACTAGTCTTCTCCTCATATAAAACGTTAATGCATCACTACTCATAACTGAGGTCCAAACATATAGTAAAATGTAAAACTATGTAAAACTTTGGTGGATTCTCGATGTTCCTGCTCAATTGTGAATAATTGTGTGTGTCACTTATAGAGAAGGGAAAAAATATGAAATTGGAAAACTCAAAATGCTGTGGAATTGGAAGTTGACATATGCAATGCAGATTTGGTCACGGTTGAAGTTTTGATAGTAGACAGAAAGCCATTTGGATCTGATCTCAGAATTAATGCTGTTAAAGCACTGAGTGACTTAGAGATCAATCAATTGAAAACAAGGTTTTCAACTAAGGAACACTGTCTAAGTGGCCATTTAGATCAATGAACCTGATTTCAGAGTAAATTTTAATGACAAATGAAAATTCTGGATTGCAACATCGAGCTAATTAGGAACCTGAGAAGCTAAGGTTTCAGATTACCTCATATCCACACAAGTTAGGGAGAAATATAAACATGAGATTCACATATGAATCAAGAGCTGGTTATTACCATATCTTTCTCTTTCCCTTCTTTATCAGTCGTTTTTGTTTATTGTGCAGGAGTAGGAGTATCGTCCACATCCCCCCCTTCCAGGCAACTGGCTAGCTGCACACAAGGCAGTTCTCACTCCAGACAGGATCTGTTGATGAACTTCTCATAATATGAGTGGAATGAGGATTTTTAACGGGATCACCTATCCTGGATGTCATCCCAAATAGACTTTAACAGCAACTGAGGACTCTGCCATTCCCATGCCTGGTTATTGTCCTCATAAAGGGATCATCTGCTGAACCATACTATTAGGTTGGTGCAAAAATAATGTCGTTTTCTCACATGAAGTTGAACGTCAAAAAACGACATTATTTTTGCACCAACCTAATATTTGCCCATACCTGGGATCCTAACAGATGCTACCACCCCAGATCAGGGTGGACCTGGGAACAACAGCAATTAAGAGGTTGTTCCACGGCCCTCAAAACCTCCAATCTCTCCTGATTAGAAGTCTTGCTGCCGGATATAGTTTATCGTCATATATGGAGTAGAAATTTCAATTCCCTAAAACTTGATTCCTCTGAAGTCTGTTGTGTGGCAGAACAAAGTACAGCCTGTAATGGACTACAGACAATTGGTTGGATATATTGATGCATTTATAACCAATGTGAACATCGGTACAAACAAGTCAACGGTATGGCAACAGTAAAGTAAAAATGGGTCCAGTATCGACTTAGGAAAGCATACTTGCAAGTATCTTCAAGAGTTCCTGTGATTATTTCAGATAGTTTAAAAGGAGATATTGCCATTACAAGATTCAGCCTCAATGAAGCTCCGTTGATCATGGGGTCTGTGCTCAGTCATGAATCCAGTAATATTAGTGCACTTATAAAGGAATTGACATTTTCCCTGGTAAAGACTAAGTTGAGATGGCTCAGTACAATAAATAAATAAATATAGTGAGTCTATAATAGCCATATTTTGCTGTTGTTAAAAAAGGGGAGTCTTAGTCAAACAATGAAAATTTATCAGTGTTTAAAAATGAAAAGAACACTGTATTTTAACCAAATGAATTTGCTCTTCCATATATCATATCCAAAGTAGACCTTCAATTTGTGATCAAAAAATGTAGAGCACGTCAGTCAATAGACTCGGCATACCAGTATTTACAGAAAGGGATATCAGAAGCAAGCAACATCTGCTACAGGCTGGGAATAGTAGTTACAATAGACATTATGGTAACAGGCCTTATTCATCACCCATTTGAGCACCAGTTATATATATATATATATATATATATATATATATATATAGCTGGCCACTAGTATTCGAGGATACCCATCTACTAGGGAGACTAGCCAATCCCTATTGCAGATGCTCGCTCAGGCACATTTGTGTTTGCTCAATGCCCACAGAGCCTACCTGGGGTTTATACTGCAACTATGCTAAGCAGACCTTAGTTACAGTTTCTGGGAGAGAGAGTGTTATCTAGCGTGATCAACAATTTGAACAAAGCCAGCATGCTCATACCCTTGGCCATGATGACTTGTGGCACAAAGCCACAAGTCATCATGGCCGAGTTGGTGAGATTTGAACCCAGGTCTCATGTTCAGAAGTTGAACATTCTAACCAGCCATGTGCCCATATATATATATAAAAACATTATTTGACCAGATAGCAAGACACTATTTTGTATATAATATATGAATATTATATTACAAGATTAGCAAATTAAAATTTGTACAAATACTGCGAGTCCACTGTATCTGAGTAAACCTGGACCCACTAAATACTTTTACTTTACCTAAAATCCAGATATGTTTTTGAGCATATTGGGAGGAATGTCTTATATCACATCAAATCTAACAGGTGAGTGAGCAGGCACACAAAAAAAAGGATGCATCAATAAGTCTGCGGCAAGACATGTAATTATTACCCATACTTTGATCTGAAATTTTTCACAGTTAAAGTGTTCAATCAATATTATTAATTTAAGATTGGCTACTGAATTAAGTACATTGACAAGAGAAATGCAAAATAAATGCATTCTTCATTAGAATGTGTACATATAATAATAATATCATTGGCCTGGGGTGGCAAACTCAGTGCATGACACCTTTGAGAAGTGCTTGAAAACTACACCACGGCTAAGCCAAGCCTTGTAAGTGAAATTGTGTAAACAGAACTGTTTGGAAGACATTGATGGTTGTGCTAGCACAAAGTCAGAAGTCATTGTGACCAATGGTTTGAAAATGCTGGCTTTGTTCAGAAAATTGATCACGCCAGATTATGCACTCACTCCCGGAAACTATAACTAAGGTCTGCTCAGCATAGTTGCAGTATAAGATAAAGGTAGACTGTTGAGTGAACAGTCAGATAAGTGTGCTTGGAAATGAGTAACCAGCCATTATATATCTCCTTATGTTTTTAACCATCAGTTTGTAAGTCAAGCTCACACTTTCCTACTCCATGGTTACTATAAATGACTATTTGAAAATAGTTAAAGCCTCTTCTGATTAATATTCATTAAGCTTACTTTAGTCTAGCACAAGGATACAAATGTTAATGAGGCTAGAACTTACTACAGTTTTAATGGTTGACAAAACTAGATAGTTAATGATTGCTTCAAACCCCAAAATCTCTTATTTGTATTCCAAAGACATTGTTCTTTCATTTGGATGAGAGTTAACTAAAAATGTAACAATGTAAGCCACCATAGGATAAAAATATTTTGTTTTTAAATTTCTTTTTTATCACTATAGTAAAAAAAAGAAAAAAATTATCTTTAGTATATTAAAATTTTAATAATCCAACTTTAAGAATTGCATCTTCCTACACACAATATTCGCCTTATTAAAGGATAAATCGGCCTTCAAATGTTACATAATTGAAAAAAAAATAAAATAATGAACCTTATTAATTTATTAGAGTATGAATAACTGTACATTTTTATTAACTTAGAAATGATAGTAAACATTTAAGTTACTGAAACAGGATTCTTAATCAAGTAGAAAAATAAAGTGCCTTTATTTAGTTTAACTTAAAAATAAATAAAAAAGAAAAGAGAAAGAAAGCATTTAGTTATTTATTAAACAAAACTTGATGAAAAATACAAAATACCACTGAAAATCCATTTTTTCAATGATATAGTTTGAAGACTTTGGTAAATGTTCAACAAGAATAGATAGGATCCAGCTAATAGGAATGGAGAAATAGATCATGTTGGTAGGAAACAGAAAGGCAGCCATTCATTATATTTATAGTAGTGAAAGTAGAGACTAAATTAGTTTGAGATGAAAAAAAAAAAATTAAGAGCTTGTCTCTTCATTTCCTTGTATTTTTATTATGAGGGGATACTGAAAAGTCTTCAGTCCAACCAACTTCCCAAAATATGACTAAATTACTAAACATCAAAATTATTCTTTTTAGTCTATATTTTATGGAGGAAACTTATTTAAATATACAAAGTATATATTGTGGCTTCTTAGCTTTTATTAAAAGTAGTACTATATTTTTAAAACTAATACTGTACATATTTCTATGCCTGTATCTCTATACTCATTTTGTACAGGATAAAACAATAACTTTTACTAATAAGTAAAATAAAATTACTAATAAGTAAAATAAAATTACAAATAAGTAATAAATTGCACTCAAACCAAACTGTCAAATAAAAAAATTAAATTAGATTTTTTTTTTTTCTAATTTCCCATAGGGACAGCCAATTTTATTCAACTTTTAAAATCTTAATAAGTACTAATGATTTTCAGTTATTACTATCTCCAAAATTATCTCATACTAAAATATCAAAATAGTTCCTAAAATTTTTTATAAGAACAGATCTCATGCAAAGAAAAAGTTGTAATATTATGGACATAAAATTCATCTTTTTTTGCTATGGGTGTAGGATGAAAATCATGAATGTAATATCCAAAACTATTCATGGCTTTTCTGGTAATAAAATAAAATGAAAGTTAAAAAGAAAATTAAAAAAAAAATAAATAAATAAATAAATAAAAAAATAAAAACAGTCACTTTCTTAGTTTCATTCCAAAAAAAAGTAAATGTTCTGATTATGGGTAAATCTTCTCTACCCACAGCTTTCAAGAGTGTATACATGTAACATCTTTTCTCATGATATAGCCAAATATACAATAAAGACTACTTGGCAAAAAACATGGACCTTCATGCCCCCCCCCCCCAAGACTGAATGTCAACAGGATGGGGTTTTTTTCCATGACACCACTATTATTTTAACTATCTTCACACTTCGGCAATGTTTGTTTTAAAAAGCAATGACTGGAATTGTAATAAAACCTAAACACATAAAAGTGAATTTATTCTTGAGGCTTGACAACTAAAATAATGAACCATATTAATTTATTAGATTGTTTATTTACACTATTTATTCATATTGTTTATAGGACTAATTGGCAAAACCTTGGCTAATTGCCAATTGATTCATACTTTATAAAATAGTAAATAAGTACTTCCTTATAGTTGGTTCACATATTGTAATAATTTAGTAAATGTTTATAGATTTATGAATAAAAATTTGTTTGCATATTTATTTCTTTATAAATTGTTAAATGATAAGTATTGTTTTGCATTAGTCATAATACAACTGTATTGGTTTTTACTTTTTAGAATGTCATAAATATAAAATTATTCTTGTAAATAAACAATCTAATAAATAATTAGTATCTAATATTTTTGTTGTAAATTCTCAAGTACAAAAAAAAATGTATAAATTCACTTTCATCATATGTTTAGGTTTTATTACAATTCTAATCACCACTTTTTAAAACAAACATTGCTTAAGACTAAGAGTGAAAGTAGTTAAAATAATAGCCCATCTTTTTGACACTCCCCGTAAGCACAAACATCTGTTTGCCAACTATTTTCTTCTCCATTTTAAGAACAAAAATAAATGGGAAATGTCACCTCAAAGTTTTTTTTACTATTTCCCCACAACTTAAGTTAGAATAATGACTTATAAGTCATTCTTGTTTTATTTTTTTTACATTGGGAATAAATTGTAATGATCTTTAGAAATACAGTACTTATGCTTTCAGTCATTAATTTTGATATATTTTATTTTAATACAGAAAATGAAGAGCAACTGAGTAACTGTAAAGAAGAAAAAACAAAGTTTAAAAAGTGTGTAGAGACTTTAACACAGAGAGGAAAGGTTACCAGACAATTAACCTTTACTGTTTATTAAATGAATAATTTTGGGGACTGAGAGAAAACAAGCAGGACAAGTTACTATGGGTAGAGTACTTTGGGAAAGGGACTTATCAATGGCTGTAAAGAATTTTGTCAAGGGTCTGGATGAGAGGTCATCAAGAACAGACAAACCTAGAATGCATTTCTCAGAATTCCTGAAGTGGGCTGCAGAGGGACTCCGTCTGCCACTCACATAGAGTTTGCGCATGTTCCGCGCCATCAACATATGTCCTGAAGAATGCAACACTCGAAACATTATTTCAGGAATTAAAAAAAAAATACGTATAGAACAAAACATCAGAAAACAAAATATGAAATTAAAACAAATTTAAAAAAAAAAAAAAGAAAAAAAAGAAAAAAAAGAAAAATTTAAAGAAAAAAAAATTGAAAAATTGAAAAAAAATTTTTCAAAAAGTTAAAAATTTTAAAAAAATCTATATTGTCAATTGCTTTTTTTGCTTTTTTTTGTAGGAAATAAAAAAATATTTAGTTGACATGTAAAATTTTTATATAAAAAATATTTGGATGACATGTAAAATATGAGATGTCCAGCAGATCTAAATATGGCATATTTTTTAATTGATCTTAATTCTATTTTTCTATATATAAGTAACCCAAATATTTGAGCAGTGTGAACAGATTGATCAATATGTTTACCTGTTAAGTTACACAACATTACTCACATAGGGCCACCTTGCCACAGTGTTTTGAAATGACGAAAGGTTTTAAGTTAGGGTGGCCACAAATAAGAATTTGCATACTAAAATTAGTTCACATTTTTACCAGGGGGAAGTGGGAAATTATTTTGCAGCATGTCCCTACCGCTCCTGGATTGGGCCAGCACTCATGTCTCGGACATGTCACAAATATTTTAGAATCACTTCAACAAGAAATAAAGAACTTTTTTTTTCCTATCAATTTATTTTTTCTGTGTGGAAGCCATTTACTATTTTAACTTCTGCAAACCTTTGGTCAGCACGTCAATACTCAGAGAAACATGTGTGCATATGCATGCAAATGCATCTACAGAAAACTGCTCCTAATAGTTAAAATAAAAAAAATAAAAAAACATTGTAACACTGAATTCCTTAAATAAAATCTATACATAAATCTCTTCCAGATGACATTCTGAATTTAAGCATAATCAGCAACATAAATAACACTGATATCTCAAGCTTTAATTGGAAATTGTGCTAATACTGTCTATAATTTTGACTGAAGTCAAAATTCAAAGAATTATTCAAACAAATGAACTCATTCTTTGTGTTATGTTGTTCTGACAACATTTCAGTCAATCTATTCTTTGGCCTTCTTCAAGTATATTTTCTGAAGCAGAATGTCACAAAGAGATTATTCAAGTTGCTAACAACAATGACTGTAAAAGTTATTCTCCAATTTTCTGTTTTGCACTAAAAGAGACCTTTCCTTCTCTCTCTCTCTCTCTCTATATATATATATATATATAGTACAATTGAAAAAGGCTGAAGAATAGACTGACCAAAATGCTATAGGAACAGCACAAATATTTAATTGCTTACATAACTCTTGGAATTTTAAAATGTTACAAAAGGTATATAACTGAACAGAGAAAATTAACATCCTAGAAAAAAAAAAAAAAAAAAAATCAACTTTAAACATTATAAAGTTATTAAAATGCTTACTTTCAGTTGTGAGTTAGAAACATCAGACTTCATTCTCTTCATAAAGTTTATATAAATAAGGCTTATTATTACACTATGGGCCAAGACCACATAAACAATAAATTAAAAAAAGGAACCAGTCACTAATGGCAATTCCACAGATCAGAGCCATCCATGATCTCCACATCCCATAATAAATGATAAAATAATTCTCATTTAGAGAGCAAGACATGTCTTTATCGACACAAATACATGCATTAATAAGAAATCCATTCATTTTATTAACTTAATTTATTGGGATTGAAACACATTTTCAAACACTATTTTGTTCAAAATTGAAATAGTGTGTACAAAAGTTCCCAGCCTTTATTTTTAATGAAATGTTTAAAAATTTGGAAGAAAAAAAAAATTTTAATTTAAAAAAAAAAAAAAAAAATTTTTAAATTAAAAAAAAAAAAAAAAAAAAAAAAGGTTCCTGGAGACTTTTACACAACTAATATTTTTGTTCAAATACAGTAAAACCCAATTATTACTTTACAATTCCATCTCATAAATAAGCATTGAACACTTCTATTATGAAAACATTTTGAATAAAGATAGTAAAAGGTTTGTGGGAATATTAACCCTATTCAAATATGATCATCAGTCTATTTGATTGAATAGCTTTCAAGCAATGATGCACAAAAATGCAAAATAAATTCAGGAGTCAATTTTAAGAATATTGGAAAACAGCAGGTGAGCCTTAAAGAATTTTAGAAATATTTAGATATTATATTCCTCTTTTGAAATAAATGATGAAATACTCTTAATACTTTGATTAGTGCAAAATCTCTTGACATGAAGGCATGCTTTCATTCCCCCGACCCTTGCCAGTTGCACAAAATGGCTGATTATATCTGATTAGGCAATAGAATGTTAATCTGGTTTCTGAGTTAAACAAGACTCAAAGAGAAATTAGGCCAGATTCTTGCATCAATGCAAACAACATACACAGCAGAAAATACATTTGGAAGTACACACCCACACCATGCAATATTGCAGCCAGTTATGATCTTAGGCATAAAAGCAAAACGTTAAATAACAACTGAAAAATGACAATTTTTTTGTTTATGATATATTTTAGTGACATTTACATAGCTTGAAGTAAACTTATTTCAAATTCTTTAAATAAATAAACTAGAATAGCTACCTTTTGATTGTCAATAAAAATATTCTTTAAGAAATACAACTATTATACATATTTATTGCCAACCAAATTAGCACAGATTTCAACAAAACCGCAACAGGAAAAACAGATTTTTTTATAACCAGAATTATAACCAAGCTTGAAGAGCTCTAGGCTATACCCGCCTATAGGATAATCCAGCCTTGCAGACTAGGCTATACCCGCCTATAGGATAATCCAGCCTTGCAGACTAGGCTATACCCGCCTATAGGATAATCCAGCCTTGCAGACTAGGCTATACCCGCCTATAGGATAATCCAGCCTTGCAGACTAGGCTATACCCGCCTATAGGATAATCCAGCCTTGCAGACTAGGCTATACCCGCCTATAGGATAATCCAGCCTTGCAGACTAGGCTATACCCGCCTATAGGATAATCCAGCCTTGCAGACTAGGCTATACCCGCCTATAGGATAATCCAGCCTTGCAGACTAGGCTATACCCGCCTATAGGATAATCCAGCCTTGCAGACTAGGCTATACCCGCCTATAGGATAATCCAGCCTTGCAGACTAGGCTATACCCGCCTATAGGATAATCCAGCCTTGCAGACTAGGCTATACCCGCCTATAGGATAATCCAGCCTTGCAGACTAGGCTATACCCGCCTATAGGATAATCCAGCCTTGCAGACTAGGCTATACCCGCCTATAGGATAATCCAGCCTTGCAGACTAGGCTATACCCGCCTATAGGATAATCCAGCCTTGCAGACTAGGCTATACCCGCCTATAGGATAATCCAGCCTTGCAGACTAGGCTATACCCGCCTATAGGATAATCCAGCCTTGCAGACTAGGCTATACCCGCCTATAGGATAATCCAGCCTTGCAGACTAGGCTATACCCGCCTATAGGATAATCCAGCCTTGCAGACTAGGCTATACCCGCCTATAGGATAATCCAGCCTTGCAGACTAGGCTATACCCGCCTATAGGATAATCCAGCCTTGCAGACTAGGCTATACCAGCCTATAGGATAATCCAGCCTTGCAGACTAGGCTATACTAGCCTATAGGATAATCCAGCCTTGCAGACTACGCTAGGCAGACACCTTCCATGAAGTAATGGCTAACAAGTTAATCTTATTGGATCTTTACTTCTCTCATTTTTGCTTCTCTGAGCCAAAATAAGCTAAGACAAATTTAAACAGTACAGTAAAACCTCGAATGAACAGACTCCAGATTTAACTTTAAAACTTTTCAAACTTTATATAGGATATATAAAGTAACTTAAAAATAAAATACATGTTGTACATATACACTGTATTTACATTTATTTACAATAATTTTGTACTGTACTTGGTGTTTATAGGCAACAAAAAAGTGCTTCAAATTAATGGACAAACAGCTTCAACAGATGATCTCCTCCTATTAGTCAATTAAATTGAGGTTCCACTATATATTCAGGCAACAGTCCTTCATTTAAATATGTTCTATTAAATAGAAATTAAAATGAATGTTTGTTAAGCCTTTTGATGTGTTTCTCCTGGTGTTGAATAAATTGTTTGATGTCAGGTAAAATCTTGTAAAGCAAATAGCATCTATCCACAAATCTTTACAGATACACTTTTCCATTTGTGTTCTTGTAAAACCAGAAATTGAACAAAATACATGCATTATAGATAAACGAGACAACAGACAAAATAACCGTTAATGTGGCCTTGTATTAAATTAAGCAAAACTTAGCAAATACATTATAATCAAGCAAATGCAAAAAAATTCAAATGGATCATTTAAGAAAAACAATTGGGGAGGTGTATTTAAAAGAAAAGTAAAGCAAAAAAAAAAAAATCAGATCATGTCCTCATTGAGTTGGGAATAAAAAATAATCTTGGCATTCATCAGATATTTCCCCTCCTTCTCCCTCAACCACTTCAATGCTTCTGAACTTTGAAGTCACTACACACATGGAATGTGCCCTCAATTATTTTTTTTTTAAGCCTTTCAGGGACAGAACAGAAAAGTTTACAAAAGATTAAATCAAGAAACATGAAGTCAAAATACTGACTAAATTAAAAGATATATATGGTTATAAAAAGACAGGTTACATGACTGCAATATATTGAAAGTCTGGATATTAAACAAAAAAATTTCTAGGATTCAAAGATTTTTTTTGATTTTTTTTTTTTTTTATAATGTTACTTTAATGATACTTTTGTAAAATCAACTAAAAGAATACTAAAACAAAAAGTTGCAATATACAAGAGGGTGCAGAATCAATAATCGCTTCCCCGCCAAAAAAAAAAAAAGCATTCATATTTGATCATTTATTCTGATTTTGAGAAGCAGATTTTGTACTGAGAATTATTCAGCACCCCCTCATAAATTATTATTTATCCATCCATTACAAAAACAAATGTCCTCTTCTAAATGTGTACAATGTAACTGTGAATTAACAAATTTGGAAATGTTTTATATTAAGATTGTGAAAAAAGATGAGAGAAGTGGAGATTAAAAACGAAGAACTAAAGCAAAAGATAAGAGCAGAAATAACGAGAAATAGTCTTGTTCAAGTCGACACAAAAATCAGAAAAAGAAAAAAAAATATTACCTGAATTAAATAAGTAAACCAAAACTTAATATTTTGAAACTTTTTCATGCCAAAATATCAGTGGCCTGCCAACAGTATAGAGACATCTCTGTTCTTGTCCGAATAAAATGAACAAATCCAGACAGCAAATGAAGATGGAATTAAAATGTGTTTGTTAACTTAAGACATTTCACAGGTCAAAGACTCCTAAAACAGCCAACTTTCAAAAATAAATAGCAGTAATTGCTTGAAGTACTAATACTGAAAGAGACCACTTAGGCATACTACAAAATTAACTTGCGATATGTACAAGTATGTAAAACGTATTTAATGGAATGAAGAGTTGGGGGGGGGGGGGGACAAAAGAAAGTTGCCAATTAACATCAAACATTTACTACCATTCTTGGGAAAATTAATTACATTCATTAAGAATGTCAAATCGATTTTACTTGGCCCTAAAGAACATCAACTTTTGTCAATCCAAATAAATGCAGATTTATCTCAATGGAAAACTTGTAGTAGATTTTACAAAGAGATCAATGGAGATTGTTATTTCTCAAGAAATAATCTCTTCCATAGTCTTTGTGCTCAAAAACAAACTTAATTGAATATTTTAAGAGTGATCAAGAGATAAATTAAATCAAATTTGGAGGGAGGTTGTAAAACATCCACCGAAAAATAAACGCTTCAATAACAGCTTTCAAATCCTCTTAAACTACACTTCTTACCTCCTCTTACATGCAACAACCTCAGTTAGTAAACCACGACTGAGTGGCTCTTGGGCCTTGTATTGAGTAAAAAATTAGTATTTAAAAAAAAATAAAAAATGCTTACTGGTCTTTTTATTCTCAAACACTAGATTTTAAAACTCATGACATGGCCTGAAATACAGCATCAGTCATTGAAATCATTTAACATGAAGGAAGTATGTACCTCACCAGGGCCACATACAGTTTCTATATAATTTAGTTTAATACCAACTCTCAAAAGGTTTGTAGGTTTAAGGCAATAAATAAATAAAAGGTTTCTATCAAATTTCAGGAACTGATGAAATGATCACAAAAGCAAAAATAACATGAATGTAAATGGATGAAAAGAACACTTTCAAACAGTCTAATACTTAAATATTAGATAACTGAATGATATAAATCAGCAGCAACTAGATTACAACATAATAAATCATTAGGAATAAGATTAACTGTTAATGGAAACCAACTGCAGTGGTTTGTAGACAACAAAGCAATCATGTTACAATATATGACAGCAGAAGCCAATTTTTTTCAGGAACCCACCTGGAAAAAAAAAAGATAAATCAATATACTGACTAAATTTAAAAAAAAAAAAGATACCAAACAAACTATGTTAATTCATTGTCTCGTTTCAAAATGTGAATGGGTTAAACCATGTGAAACAGTACAGCAGCTGGAATTGGTTTTTCAACTATCAACTGCATGAATACGAACTCTTCTGTATTCGATTTACAAAATATGGCCATTTTAGCTTTAACATGATCAGGATGTTTGTGTAGATTTGCATTATAAAAAAAAGAACAAAATGGATGAGCCACATTCAAAATTAAAGTTTAAAAATATTATTTCTACACAAAAAGAAACTAAAGTAATTTTACTAATTCTCAGCATCAAAAGCTATATTTAAATTATTTAAGTTTTGATATATGCTTTGCATGGAGGCACTGTGAATAATGGTTAGCAACTCTGATTGAGGAACTGGAGAACAGAGTTCAAATTCCAGTAGAGTTCATTACATTCACTTATGCACTAATACTCTTGGGAAAGGTATGTAGCCATCTCTCTTTCTCCCAGTTACGGCTAAAATAGGACAGACTGTGTCCTATAGCCTTGGGTGGCAACCAGTCTAGGAAAAGAAAACTAAATTCAAACTGGATCACACAATCCTAAAAGTGTGTATACATGTGGTTGGCAACAACTTTGTGAATCTAAATTCCCACTGAAACTCCTAGTTGCATGTCCAAATGTATACAGCGTTTGCTACGTTTGGTCGGCTTTCATTCAAAAGGGAATTAGGGAACTAACTAGAAGCATTTTTTTAGCTTTTGACCTACAAGAATCATCAAATTCTGTCTGAGAGAAAGGTAAAGCAAATTACACATAGACAATTCCAGTATAATAAAAATAAATATTTATGGTTTGAAACAATCAGATTATAG
>OZ038499.1:100958372-100963372 GCA_964036315.1 Acanthosepion esculentum
ACCCTTCTTGAAATTAAAAGACTGCTCAAAATTATATTCTAAATCATATCACTTTCCTACATTTGTATTTGCTGGGTGACAGAAAACTGGAAAAACACTAAATTTCATTATTCCCAACATTTGCTCTTGTCAGTCATATTTCATGAACAGTTCAGCAATCATATAACACCTAATCTATATCAAAATTTGCATAAGCTGTGGATTCTTGTACGGGTTTCTTGAAATAATCCACTAAAACCAATATATATTTTTAAAGGATTCATTTATATTCCCTATTTGAACAAATTAATCTGTTTTACTAAACAGAAATCAGAAGTTTTGTAACACGGAGTTTAAACAGAAAGAGAAAAAAATTGTTTGAACCTCCAAGATCACAATGATTATTATTCACAAGAGAAATGTTTAATTGCGAACATACACCATCAAAGTTTCTTGAATCCTGATAGAACATTCAAAATAACATGAATAAAAAGATTTTCATATGGAAATTGGTAATTTTCAATTCCAAGCCATTATCCATTACACCACCCATACATCTAAGCTTACAGCACCTGGTTTTCTCAAGCAGTCACTCATCTAGGTAGTGACCAGGCTAGACGTTGCTTAAGTTCAGTGATTGTATGAGAACCAGTGCTTCAATGTGATACAGTCATAAGCTGTTTCTATTAGAAAAGTTTTAATACTCTGGCAAAGACAAACTTATCTTGAAAAATGGCTTTATCAAACCTATTTTCTATTCTTCCATGGAATGAGGAAAGTGCCCAAAATGAAAATTTAATATCGAGATAACAACTGCCACTTCACGGGTCTTTGACCCAAAAAATGAGCGAGTAAATTTGCTTAATTTTCTTTATCTTCAGGTTTCACTGGAATGGTACCAGACAAATGCTTCAGCATCATTGCTTTGGCCAATACAGATTTATGATTTATCACCATCACTTTCATCAGATCAGCTACACCCCTCCTATGATTGTGTCTTTCCCATTGTAACTGTGGGTTTTTGTTTAGGTGTAAGTGTTTGGCTTTCATCTGGCTTTTCTTTTCTCTATGTAAATTCTATTTCATTCAGCCTTGTCTGACATTTGTTGCAAATATTAACTCCTGCTTCCACCTATTTATTCTACATGTTTTGTTGTACATTTCCTATTTGATCTCTTCCATGGTTGACTAGTACATTTTCCTTCTATAACCGTCTCATTTTGTTTATACTTGTACCAAATTTTAGACAAAACTGACAGATCAGCTAACACCTTTTACCACATTCTATGATGGACTCCCTTCTCTAATGAGTTTTATAATCTTTTCCAACGTTTCAACAGACAGCTTTCTTATTGAAGCTGATTTTCTTTTTAATTGGCAAAGTCCAATAGCTTGTTAAAGTTTGCAAGCACACTCTTAGCTACAAACTAATTTTCATAATTATACTTGTGCTAACATTTGTTTTAAAAATGTAAATTACAAGCAATCATTTTTTTTTCCTTCTACTTGATCTGGAAAAATATGGCATTGATTTAAATAATTTAACCTAATTTGTGGTATATTTCATGAAGCCAGCTATTTTCAGCTATTAAACAAAAAAAAAATTACTTGTTGCAAAGTAAAAAAAAGCTGGGTGAACATCCTTTAAGTCTGCTGATAACATTGTGTGTGTGTGTGTGTGTGTGTGTGTGTGTGTGTAAGTAAAACAATATGAAAAACTGTATTATGTCATGTTTCATCCAAAATGTCTTCAAAGAAATGACTGATTTATTACTGAATTCAATATTTAAAAAAAAAATACAATCAGATACCAACTATAGTTAACATTAAAGATAAAGAAATACATAAAGTTAAACTTTGATGTTCAATAAATAAATTTTAAAGTTACTCTAATCTTATTGTGCTTTTTATCACTTTATATAAAATTCATTACAACTACAAAAACAATAAGATATATAATCTATACAAAACAAAAAAAAAAATCTGAAGCATGAATATACAAAATAGATTACTGAAAATGATCTATAAAATACATTGTGGATGCATTTAGAAATTTAAATACAAAGATTATATGAACGAAGGGGATTACAAAGCAATATAAAATGCATTAATCATTCATCATAAATCTGATCATAATTTCCATTAAAAGAATGTGATAATGATTGAAAGAGGTATAAATTTATTAAGACAAAATGTATTGAAAGTGCACTAATTTCAGAATCCTCTACAGTAAATTTGCATCCAAGTTCATATCTCCTCTCCCTATAAAATTACTATTAATAACACATGGGATAATTAAAAATAACCAAATATATAACAATGTAGTGTAATAAAAACAACAAAAATAAGATGAGAAATACCAGTAAAGAAAATGTAATAAAAAACAGCACTAGAGTTTTTTTTACATACTTTTATCTTTTAACAAAATCACAGAGTTGGAGACTGGGAGAATCCTTCTTCCTACAAGGAAGGACAAACCAATACTTAACCTTTACTATAAGGCATTACCAGTATTTTTTAAATACATAAAATGAAAAGAGAATTTTTAAACTATCAAATAAAGATATTTTTTTTCCTTGCTAAATTTTTTATACTGTAAGATTGGAGGCCTATACCGAGAGGCATTCAATATCATATGCATGATACATTTCCTTTCAAGAACATCTCCAGGAATTCTGGCCAAGAAATGTGTGTACTATCACCATACCCCATTCGCCTCCCAGAAACCAAAACTTTTGTCATGATTGTTTTAACATTTTTTTGTGGTGGTAGTGATTGGTGGAGTACATTATATAGTGGAAAATAAAGCAAATATTGTTTGCAAACTATTGGTATTGTCTTTTATATAAGAAATTAACTTTAATCAGGACTTACTGTCTAAAGGAAGAAATTGTTCTAATTTATTCAAAACTTGTAGAATGGCTTATTTTACCCATTGGTATGTACTTAACGGTCAAGATGAAAACTTATTTTATAAATTTCATTGAAACTTTTTGGTTAGAAAATATTAGAATATTCAATTAAAGAATGCAAAGATTTTTCTCAGAGCAAGAAAAATATATGCAGATTGTTTTAAAATTATGTTTAATCATTCTTGTTTCTTTAAAAACAAAAAAAAATTAAGTTTCTTCTATCCAAACTTATCGGGATCTGAAATAACTTTCAATTGATTTCTAAAAGCTAAATCAGATTAGCAGATATTTTAGAATCAACAAGCTTATTCTAAATTTAATGAATTGTTTTACTTAATTCATTAGACACTATAAAATGTACAAATTAGGCTGAAAATACACCTACTTTGTAAATAGAGTCTATGTGAAGCAACCGAATAAAGTTTGTTTTTCCTGGTCATTTCTTCCAAATCTTATGCTATTTCTGACCAGATCACAGTTATGCCTAGTTGCTGAAGATTCATCTCCAAGGCAGTACCTCATCATTGCACTAAAATGTCCTAGGGTTAGAGCTATTCCTGGATACCACCAGTAATATGCTGATAAAACTAGGCACTTTGTGTACTTACCCACACACAAATTTGTATGGAATCCTACAATAAAAACAACCATATTACATTCCTGTAGGAGGATGTCTAAATATCAATACAAATTGGCTAATTTTAGTTGAAGGGAAGCTACTTCTTCAAAGTACGACAATGCATTTTGCAAAAACACATTCTGAAACTGCTATTCATAATCTTTAAGCCTCAATTCCTATTCGCAAGTCAATAATCTATATCACAAGCCGCTACATGAATCATAGTTTAATTCACTTCATCTTAAGATTGAACTCAAAAACCGACAAAACAATCTAAATATTGTGTCATCAATTTCAGGCTAAAAGAAATCATTCAGAAAATATTTTGCAGAGATTAGAAATGTAATTGGCTTTTATTGCCGGCAATTGACAAAGGATCCTGTTATTACACCATTTATAAAAAGGACAGGAATAGATAATCATGCAATTTTTTTTTTCATAATACGAATGAAAAGCTTCATTAAAAACAAGGCATGATTCATGATTTGATAATTGCAAAGTGAGTTTATCATTTTTTTCTTTTTCATTTTATCAGAATGACTCAAACTGAGACCAGATGTAAAAGATCTTGAAAACAGAAAATTACACTTATGTTTCGAGTGCATATCTAATGTGCAAAATGTTTTGCCTAAACCTAACCCAAATCATTTAAGAGGCAAACAAGCTATTTATAGATTTTTTTTTTTTTCAAAATATTTTACAACTGATTTTTATCATACATTTACAAGTTCTGATATTAAATTTGAGAAATCCTGATTGGAATACTTGAAAACAAACTGATTTTAAATAGCCATAATAAAATAGAAAAAGTAAGATATTTGGATGACTAGAAATTTTTGCAAAACATGTCAGCATGTTGAAATCTTCACAGGATTTAGTATTGTTGAAGTTATCACTAACATTTTTTTTGTTGAGATTTACAAACTACATTTCATACAATTTCGCAAACCAATCAACAAAATTTGAATGAGCAGATTTGTTTGGAAAAATACTTTGACAAAAATCCTACTTTGTGGCCTAGTAAAACCAACCATACTTTGTAACCCTTGTTTGCATCTCTCCACCAAATTTGTTTTGATCAGTCAATGCATGACTATTTTAGAGGGTGTGATGGACAAACAGACTAATAGAAGTCACAGAATTTTATATATGGGTAGATGGTACTGCAAAGAAAGTTTCAAATGAATAAGGCACACCAATTTTAATTTTATTTTACCAATGTTAAAAGTAAATAAAACAAAACAAAGATTAATCATTCACTCAGAAGAAATTTTAATCAACCAATATTTACATTTAGGTCTAAGATACTCTGTTGTGCTTCAACATCATAAATGGACAAAAAAAATGATACTGTAATTCAAAATTCTAAAATATTTAAAAAAAAAAAAAAAAGAATTGAATTCATTAAGGCATATATATATATATATATATATATATATTATTTTAGAAAAACATGTTGAAATCACTACACAGCAGCTTTCGTATTTCGG
>OZ038499.1:100968372-101000872 GCA_964036315.1 Acanthosepion esculentum
TCCTGTCGGAAGTATTTTATTAAAAGTCACTGAAAACTTTATTTTTTGTAAATCAATTTCTTCAAAGACTGAAACAAAATTTGTCCTCAACATATATTTAGATAAACTAACAAGAAAAGATACATTTTGATCCTAGAAAAGCAGCTGCCAAAAAAAATAGAAAAGAAAAAAAATGATTGGACTCCTTTCTCTCCTTTCATTTACAGATTCATTTTTATTTTGTTTTTAAACATTTTGCCCCAAGCAAAGCAATAAAGAGTATTAGAGAATAAAAAAAAATTAAAAAAAAAAAAATTAAAAAAAAAAACACAATTTGAATGATAGGGAGCAATAAGAGAACAGGAATTAAGAAAACAGAAGATAACGATTGATGTTGCATTTAATTTTTTAAAGGTCAAAGTTGACTGAAAAGCAAGGAGCTGGAAGAGAGTTCCACAAATGAGAAGTGCAAGAGAAGAAACTGTTAACATAGGACTTACAGTTACATCTAGCCATTTCAACTATAAACCTTGGACCAATCTAGTAGTGTGCTTAAATTCATCAAGTCTAGGTGTCAGAGGAAATTCATCAAAACAATTACCATGAAAATATTTATAGATACAGGTATAAAAAAAGTGTCAAGAATATATAAGGCAATGCAAGGTAACCTTGCCTTATATATTAAGATGTTTTAAAAAAAAAAACATTTACCATATTGCAAATTAATAACGGAAATAAAGATTATTTTTGTATCTCAAAGTTTTCTCTATGTACAGAAGCAGAACTGATAAAATGTTGTGTTGAACAACTATGATATCGATGAGCAAATACCCAATTTGGGTTAATAATGAGATTTTTTTTCTCCTTTCCTATTCATTAATTTTCTGATGTAGTGAGATCATCTTTTTCTCTATCAATTCTCATTTGATGATCCCTGTTTCTGCTTTGAATAAAGTAATACAAAAAAAAAAATTAAAATGATAAATGCTAGTCCATATATAAATCAATCAGCTCTGAAAAGTGATCATTAGGAAAGAAGCCAAAGCCAATATTCATCTGGTTTGGGGAGGAGGTGTTCAAAAACATGAAAAGTAAAAAAATAAATAAATAAAAAACAAAAACGAGACGAGCATAAATAAAGTTTTTCAAACCATCAAAAACAATCAATATTTTGTCTTTGCCTTTCATTTTTCAAAGTCACACTCAATCAAGTATTTTTGGAAGGTAAGTAGCATATGTAGCATCATGTCTAAAGCGGCAAATTGGCATGAAAAAGGCATGAAGTCCCATACAAAATATTTGGTTAATGGTGCTTGACTCCCTTTCACCAGCAATTTTAAGCTAGAGCAATAAAACATTTATTCTGAAGCTGGAGTGCTCCAAGATGTCTTTTAAATCACACATTAAGTAGAGTATTCAATCTTTATTGTGTTCTGATCAATTATGCATGCATAACTGATACATACATACTTAGCCGTATGTCTCTTTAACATAATCTTAGGCTTATTTTGAATGGCATCCAGATAAGGACAAAGTGAATTAACTCTGTTTATTTAAGATAAGGAATTAATTATTTATCATTCAAAGAAAAAAAACAAAACAAAATGAACAAGTCTTCCCAAAAATTATCCTTAGAATAAATATATATAAAAGAAATTTGTTTGCTCTGGTTCATTTTATCTGCCCTGAACTGACATCTTGGTTTAGTCACTTACCCACCATGACGTGGCTTCCATGTGCCTTTTCTATAAATATTTTCATGGCAATTTTTCTAAATCTTTCCTCCATGGTACTATGACTACATGAATTTACGTGTGATACTAGATTAGAAACTAGATCTCATCATTTTACTGTTAAATTAACTAAATGTAACCATAAATTCTGTTCTGATATCTTTTCTTGTACTTCTCATCAATGCAACTCTTGATTTCTTGCTTCCCTGTCACAGACGATCTTCAAAAATTTAAATGCAATGTCAGTCGCCATCCTCTGTTTTCTTGAATTTTGTTCTTTGTCTTTTCTCTTCATTAATGTTATCTCATATTTTTTTTTCACTATCAGTAACCCCTTACATTTTAGTGGCATTATCAACCTTGATCAGGGTGAAATGATTTTAAAAAGTACCCAGGTGACTATAAATACACTTTTACACAGTGTTCATACATACCTCTGGCAAGGTAAATGTGTGATCAAAACCAAATAAATAACATTTGGATTAAATGCTCATGAAATCTAACTAGATTTAGGCAGGACAGATTGTGATCATCCTCCTTAGCAGAGAAACAAAAAAAAAAATTTTTTTTAAAACTTCTTTACATCAACTACTTTCTCACAATATAATTATGTGCTTACAAGATTTCATACTCAGTCTTTCAGGTGCCATGCCCATTCAAGGACACAGTCATGGCTCTCCACAACTTCCTACCTTTTGTTACTCTAAATAACTTTATCATCCATTCTTTTGTCTTTGATCTACCATCCATTCACACAAACTCATTACCTAGGCTTCTCTAGCCTTCAAAATGTCCTGTGAATATTAAATTCTATAGGCCTTCTTTCCTCATTATTCGTCCCATATATTTCAGTTGTCTCTTTCCGATTGTAAGTATTGGTTTCATTGTACTTCCTATTGGATTTAAAACTTCCTCAATGCTCACATGTTCTTTCAATGGTATTCTTAAGCTTTCATTGGTAGAACTGTATCTTTCACTTCTTCAATACAATATCAATGTTCGTTAAAATTGAATCTTATGCTCTATCTTGAAAACTGTATCTTTCACGTAAAGAGAAAGAGAGAATTTATTTTTAACATTTACAGAGCAAATGATTAATTTCAAAGATTCCCTAATGATAAAAAAAACTCATTGGTCACAAAAGAAAGGCATTTGTTTCAAGAGTCAGACTTAAAGTATTCAAAATGGAATAATGATGTAATAGACAACAAATTCAAGTGCAGTATTATAACACATGCAATGGCATACATTATTGCTATACTTGTAAAATCTGACAATATACATAAACACTTCTTAAACAAAAATATAGCATATATTATCTATATGTAAATATTTGCATATTATTTCTATTTTAGATACAAGTAAAATAAATAGTGACAACATCAAAGTTCATTAAAGGAAAACAAAAGCTCAAGAAATACAGTCAAGAAGTTTTTCATTCTTATTATTGATGAAAGATATTAAAAGGAGAAATATATATAAATATGTATATAAATTATTTCTAAAACAAATGGATTTGATAATATGATAATATTACAAGTACAAGGTAACCAGTCATCTAAATTACAACAGTGTGTGTGGACATAGGAATCCACACTGGTAACTATCAGTTCCACTCCTCAGACCATAGTTTGAAGATCATTTGAGGAGACTGACAGTCATAATGCAGTACTGATTCCTTGGTCCTACTATATCTATAAAAGGTCTATCTCAGATACTGAGCACACTTCCCCAATAAATATTGCAAATTTTAAATAAAAACAGCCATTTTCTCAGTCTATTGCAAGACTCACTAATTCCCTAGTCTGTCAAACATGAGTAAAAGGCCTTCACCTGTTATGCCATCAAGGGGTTTGAATTCATTTTTCACTCTGAGATTGGTTGCCATATTAAGGATAATGAGCCCAATCTAAGAAGCTCAGAAGGGAGAAAATGGATTCATGCTTTTCTCAAAAGCATTAATGTAAAATGATTGCAAAAAGCCTTGGCTATAATTTGAACTTGGTCTGTCAATTTGATTTTCATTGGTAATATATAGCCATTGACTGAGGTATTTCTAAAAGATAGCATTTTTAAAACAAGCAAATTGGCAACTAATCTCAGAAATGACCTGCAGAAACGGCTTGTTAATTTTAATGCCTCAACAACAAACACACACACACACACACACACACACACACACACACACACACAATCTCTCTCTCAATCATCTGAGAGAACCTTTTTTGCCTTCCATTAGCATGATGGATACTAATCTCTAGGGAAGTGACACATTGTACCTTCTCAGGCTAACATTTTTCAATGACCTGAAATGGAAAAGATTATATTGAATAAACTGCTAGGCCTGCTGCTAGGAAAGTTATTTCAGTTTCCTGCTAGACAATTTTTCTCACCAGAATCTATCTTACTCCTTTATAAGTTTACCATTCATCCATGCATTGAATATTGATGCCACATCTTGTCTGGTGCTTCTATATATTTAGAGATTCTAGATAAAAAATACAAAGAATCCTGACCTGAAGTCTCGGCTTCAGTCACTTTCCCACTGCCATAATGTAGCTTCCCTGTGTTTTTTCTATAAATACCTTCATGCTAATTGTGCTGAGGAGTTTTCCTCTTTGGTACCTAGACTTTAAGAATTTAAGTGCAGTAAGGTTTTATCATTTTACAGTTGAAATGGTTAAATGTAACCGTAAGTTCTATGGTAACGGTTTTTTCTTGGGCATTTCACGCTGTAGAACTCTTCTGACCTCTTGCTTCCAGTCAATTTTGATCTTCAAAAATTTAAATGTCAGTTGTTATCGTCCGTCTTCTCAACTCCTCTTTTATTGTTCCCTCTCATTAATAATGATCATTTTTTCTCATATTCTCTCACACTCTTGTGCCTTTATTATTTGCTTGGGTAAATTAATAAAAAAAAATGTAGTCTTTGTAATTAAAGTACTTGATAAGAGATAGAGCATTTAAAATAATAAAATTAAATATGTTACTTGCTTAAACTGAGTTTTGTGGAGATTACATCCAGTGTCCAAGAGACTTGATTGTAAAACTGAATTTAATTTCAGAAATCCTATTTTTCTTAAAAAATCATTGATTAATAAGAAACTTGTCTGAATTTAATCTTCTTTTAACAATGTTATTATATGATGTAAACTTATTTGAATTTGTTCAGTTGATATGTATTAGATAATTTTTAATATAATAAAAATTAATGCAACTTTTGAGTTGAATAATATGTTTGAAAGATTTTGAGGAGGCATGTGTGTAAAATATTTTCTCAGTAAATTGTTAGTCTAGTGAATGGCTCTAACTATTTATAGCTTAGATTTAATTGACTTATTTATATATTTGTTAAGGATCTTGGTTATATTTATATTATTGTAATGTTTCAAATTATGATTGGCTTGTTCAAATAGAATTACAGTTTATATTGGAGACGGGTAGATATAGTAAATAGATAAATGGATAAAAATAAATGGATGAATTATAATATTTTTATATAGTTTTTTTTAATATTTTATGTATATATTTTATTTTTTAATCTGTTTTTATGAAACAAAGTAGATGTGAATAAGTCTGCATTATCCTAGGAATTAAATCTTTAATTTATTTTGAGTTTTGAAATTGATTAATTGGAATTTTTCTTCCAAACATCGTAGACAGCTTTTATTATTAGAATTGCAAAGTGGTGTTTTTTATGGTTTCCAACTTAATGTTGGTGAAATTTCTAACTTACTCCAATGTTCAAAAATATTCTAAACACCCAAATATATTTCTTTTCTGACAAAGGTGATTACTGTTGTAATTTGATTGGTTCTTGATTATAATAAATAGGAAACAGAAGAGACCACACTGCCATTTTGTTTGGTACTGAACTCAATGTGTTGGTTAAGTATTAAATGACTGTGGATAAACTTGGCATTTTGATGACAAAGATGATCTCCATTCTTGGTCATATGGACAAACACCGTGTCAAATCTGGTATAACATCCTATTTAGATCACACTGAACAATATTTTTATAGCTAATGACATAGCAAAACAAAAAGTGCAAGGCAGTTTTGTTCAGTGCTGTCAGTGTTACTTACAGAATCCTAGAAGATTCATTTAATCTTAGTTACTTGAATATTTGTACTTATAAACCATTTTTGGCAAAAAATCCAATAATAATCACTTAATTGGGGGGGGAAAAAAAATTTCAAATGTTCTGCTTCCAGTCTGAAAAAGTTCAGATGAAATGGTTTACTCTTTATGCTATTACAAAAGCTATGCCTTGGAGCAATATTCAGGAAAAGCTTCTTCCCGTGAACCGCTGTTCTGTGGAACTGACTCCCGAGAGAGTGCTTCCCCAATCACTACAATCTTTACCTGTTCAAATCTAGAGTTAACTGTTATCTTCTCTTTAGTATAAACTATGTAACCCTCTACCTCAAGTGGCCTCCGGACCTTGTACAGGATAAACCTTACTATAATAAAAAAAAAAAAAATAAAAAAAAAAAAGTTTAGGAGAGAAAAGGATTCTGATCCTGTGGCAGCATTTTCCTCATTCATTGCACTAAGAGAGGTGGGGGCCTGTGTAGCATCAATGCCAGCATGACAGAGTCACAGGGACTGGGCAAATTTTGTCCTTGAACCAAATGTATATGCGTGCATATGCCCACACACACTTGCATCCTTAAAATAAAGGCTGTGTGAACACCCTGTCTTCGTGAGAAGGTCAGGTAAATAACTAAAAAAAAAATTTTTTAAAAAAACATTACTAATGGGGAACAAATATATCTGAGATTTGTTAAGACAAATTAGACAAAAAATGGTGACAAGTGAAATGAAATGTTGCATAAAGCCTTGAATATAGACCATAATCAATACAGAAAAAAAATTCGATATCTCATCAATAGAACATATACAAATAGAGGACTTAAAGAAGTGAAACCATGTCTATATTTAGGCCAAGCTTTAATAACAAACATTTGAGTTGAGAAAAAAAAATACCAGATGGAAAATGGTTTAATGGATGGCTTTAACAAAATAAGGTAAAAAAAAAAAAAAAAAAAAAGTGCCTAGAACAAAATTCCACATAATTAACAGCATAATTCTTTTAATCATTTTACCCCAAGAAAGGCAATAAAACCACTAAGATGCAAGGAGTTACTGGGTGTGAGAGAATGAGAAAAGGAAAACATTAAGGAAAGAACAATAAAAGAATAAGGAATTAAGACAACAATTGACATTGCATTTAATTTTTTGTAAATCTTAGTTCCACATGCAAGAGGCATCATTGATTTAAAAGAAAGAGAACGGTATAGCAATCAAACCAAAGAGTAATGGAATTAAATATTCTTCATGCATTTTTCTTCTATATGTTCATTTAGGACACAGGTGATCATGTTTCTCCACAGTTTCTTCTCCTTTGTTGTCATAATAAAGTGTCTTTTCACTATCTCTCCTAATCCCTGTTCTGCCATCCATTTACACAAACTCATTGCCTTCAATCTGTCCTGTGAGTGTCAAATTTTCTAAATCCTCTTTCCTCATTATGTAATCTAAAAATTTCAACTCTTTCTGATTAAGTGTTCTTTTTAGTCCCATTTTCTCTAAAACTTTGCCATTGCTCACATGTTCAGTCCTTGGTATTCTCAGCATTCTTCTGTACAGCCACATATGTTACCTCAAGTCTCTGAACTTAAATTGTCCATCATTCATAGCCTTATAGGAGGACCAATATTGCATAATAGTTCAGTACTGTTTCTAATCAAGTTTTCCTATTAATACTTTGCTTAGCTTGAGAAAGTCAACTTCCATTATTCCAATGCGCCTTCAGACTTTGGTGTTGCATTTTCCCTCTTATGTTAAGACACTTGGTCGATATTTAAATTGTTGTACTTGCTCGATTTTGGTACTTCCAATTGGAAGCTTACATCTTGGATTGTTCCTTTTGGGCGACAACAACCCTACATTCTTTACAACCCTACATTCTTTCTTCTTCTTACAATTGATGTTTACTCCTTCCTTTGCTTTCCTTTACGACCTTCTATAGGAGTTCCTCTAGTTTTCTGTGTCTGCTGTCCACACTGTCATCTACATATCTAATGTTGTTAAGATTGTTGTTAAACTGCAAATAATGAATCCTGGTAGAACTTAATCCTCTCAGGATCACCTCACTGTATAAGTTGAATAAGTTTGATGGGAAGCTACATCCTTGTTTTACACTGCTTTCTATTTTTGTGTAGTTTGCTCGAGTTTAAGTTCTTGACTATTCTAATGTCCTTCCCAAATAAATCAAGCTTACCTAGCAGTTTAAACAGTTCTTTGAACTGCTAAGGCTGGCTCCATAACCCAAATGTTAGACAACAGATAAACATTACAACAGTTTGGTCTGTGAGAGAGAGAGAGAGATCACTGATAAGAAGTGGCAGAATATAACTAGAGACTGAACGGCGTAAAATGATCAGTACACAAGCTGAGAGACCAATCAGACGAAAGATAAAGGATCATGAAGTATTAAGTTATAAAAGAGAACAGAGGGTTAAAAACACTGAAGATTGCATGTCTGTGTATAGAAAGAGCCTATCAGATTCAGATAAACCAATCCACTAAGTTGATGTTGGAACCTATTTTAATGAAGACAATCCCAAGTAACTTTGCTTATATCTTTATAATGTAGTCTTACATTGGCTTGAATGCAAATGCTGATGAAGGGGTTGGGGAGAAAAAGAAAATTAATTATTTACAGAGAATTCAAATAAGAGAGACGTCTGACAGCCAGCTGGCTCTCTCAATACTTCAATTTGACAGCTTTATCAACACAGCTGTTAGTACAAAAAGATGAGAGGTACATACCTGTGTGCATTAAACATACATATGCCAGTCACCAATACACTGCGTAAATGAAAGTAAGGAGTCTAAACCAAAGAATAAATGTGTTAAAGAAATATTTACACTTATCTCTAAATATCAAAGTCTGTGGCAAATTCACATATGTTTTCCTTAAAATATATATCCAAAATAACCTCTACCAAGAATTATATATAAAAAAAAATCATAAATTAACCAGATGACAGTTAGGAAATTAAACCAAAAGTTTCTCATTTTCCTTCAAAAAAATGAAAAAATTACTAGACAAATGACAATTTCTTTGCTTTTATACATTTTTTTAAATTTAAAATTGTAGAGTTTTTTTCCCAGTAACCCAACAATTACATTTGATTATAAAACTTGGTTCTGCTGCATTTATACACGACCCTCTATAATGATAACTTACTTTTTTTACTTGTACAATGTAATTATTTAAATATAGATCAGCATTTCCCTCTAGGATCAGAGTAGGTTTCCTTTGCAAGGTAAGAAAGTATTATTCCTTAGCCCTATGCTTAAGATAAAAGTGTAGTGCCTGTGTACTTTGGAGAAAAAAAGTGTTACACAAACAACCAGCTGTCTTCATTTCCGCACAACAAAATTGGGAGGGGGGTGAAATTTTTTTTTAAAAAAGGAGAACATGTGGGGGGGGGAAGAAGGCTTGAAGGAGTTATGGTTGAGAGCAAGAAAGAAAGCTGAAGAAAAATGAAAAGAAAAGCAACTGAAAAGAAAAGGGGTGGAGATTAAAGACTAACTTGCTATCTTGGGTTTTATTACTTCTCTTATTTTTAAATTAGTTGAAGCTTTCCAATTTTTTTTTCTTTTGAAGTGTCAATATATGCACACCTTACATCAAAAGGTAGTTAGATAAGATGGTATTAATACAAAGAAAATAACTTATAAACTGTCTTTAAGATTACCATGTTTATAAGTAATGCATAAAATAGGTTATATATAACTGACAGAACTGGATTTTCATTTCATAATTTATGCGCAAAAGAAATTATTCAACTTCAAATTTCTATTAATACTTTTCAAAATAAGTATGATTTCATTCACATGCCCATATTACACAATTTTCTTCATTATTCCGATATATTAAAACAGTAACTGTAATTGTCATTTTATTAATGCTGAAGACATAACAATTTTTAATCTAAGATCATCGTTTAATAATTTCTTGATCATGACAAAAAAATCCTCTTCCAACGAAAGTCAAAATGAATTATTAAAACACCTTTTTTATAAATTCTATAATGATATATATTTTCATTTCAACTATCCTTTTCCAATGATATACAGCAGTTAAGGTTAATGTCAGAAATTTTGTTCTTTTTGTAGTATAGTTTCTATGATATTTGAGGACTGAAACATTTTTGGTACAACCAAGATGCCCCCCCCCCCCAAACCTTGATATTTGCCTATTTAGCCAGATTGCTGATAGTGAACCAATGCAAAAACTTTTTGGTACCCCCTGGTGTATGCGTGCATATACACACACACTATCCGTCAAAAGTGTATAGGTTCATTTCAATTTTCATTTATCATTTTTCGTTTCACCGTTTGGAAGTGGAGTCTGATGAGCCAGTGTCCTTTAATAAAGGGCTTGGCGAAATAAATTATTACATGGAGCCATAAAGTGGTCTGTTTTTCCTTTAAATTATTATATATATATATATATATATATATATATATATATATGAAGTGCCTATTCTTCTCCATGATTCAACAGGCAGTAATAAACTAATTTAAAGATATTAATAATGTAAAATGACAAACAAAAATCCTTTCCCTCCTTTAGCATACAAGCTGGAAACATTCAAACAGACAAATGGTTTAAAGAACAAAGTAATAAGCCAAAGACAACCTTTATTCCCATTTGAAATTAAAAATCTTAAACACCTGCACACATTACAGACAGCTGTGCAAACCACAACCATGAAGATATAGATGAACTTCTTACCCCACTTCCTCATCCTTCTACTGCTGCAGTGTGGCTAAAAACAAGTCCTTTCCTTTCTAGACAAGAACATACTGTGCCTAGTACAAAATGACTTCATATGAAGAGAAAGAAAAAGAAAAAAGCCTCAAAGTTGCCATGCAACACTGAGTACATGCATGTGTATACAGAAATAAGTACATGTGTTTTTCTAAAAGGTTTTGTTTCTTTTTTCAGCATTCTTTGTGTAAATTCTTTCTATATTTATCTATGTGCATATTAATGAAATCAACTGAAGGTTATTTCACTTTGATAACATACTTTGATAAAAATAAAAAGACAAGGATAAAGATCTTAAAAGAAAAAAAAAAGTCATCAAAGTAAAATCTTCAAGTGCAGCCTTAGCAGACAGTATAAACATAGAAATCTCAAGGTTTTAAAAGAAGCATCAAGAGTAAACCAACCAGAAAGAAAAGAGATTTCATAGTTTTCAGACTTTCAAACAAGAACTCTTTTCAAGTAGGACAACTTCAAATGCATTTTATCAGATTTCTTTAGAATAAATTTCATAGGAAATCTATAATCATTTTCAAGAACCTTATTTTTAAAACTGTATAATTTTGCACTTACAGAGAAAGAAAGCAAAACAATGTCCCATATATACTGATGTATAAACTGATTTCATATATAGTGCAACCACTGAATATTTTTTACATTAATTTTAACCCCTCCAGAAAAAAATTTTACCTGTGCATAGTGCAACCAGTCTCTGAAAATGCATGATTTTACCCTCTTTAAAAAATGACCCGTATATAGTGCAACACCCTATTGTTTTACATTAAAAACTGATCATAAAAACTCACACTATACTCAACTATATACAGTAGAGATCTACAAATTTTATATATTTTTAAATTAAAATATTATTAAATTAAATATCAAGTAATATTTGCCAAGACAAAATATTCTTTTCAAAACTCAAAGAAAAAAAAATTGTTTTCCTGAAAACAGTTCACAAAATATACCAATGCAACTAAAATCTTGAACTTCCCAATTAAATGGGAAGTACATAAATTCAACACTAAATATATATTAATTTTTTTATCCCATTAAAATAATACAATCAGAAGAACTGCTGTATTTGTTGCATAGAGTCTTTTCAAGGGTCAACAATTAACAAAACATCTAATGCTCAACTTAAGCGGAATTACAACTTTGTTTTAACACTGCCATAAAAACAAAAGTAAAAGACAGACACAAATCTAAAGGGTGTTCCAATAACTTGGACCGATTTTAAATGTGAATTAAGTTCAAACATCTAATGATTTTTTTCTTTTTCTTTCAGATTTAACAACTTAAGTCTTTGGCAATTTCAATCATGGAAAGATTAACAATCAAAGGGTTAAAGTTATTGAAGCCTATTACGAAAACGGATGTTCAAACAGAATTTGAATGGGAACTTCCCAGGTTGCATCATCTCTCGAAATAGCGAAGTCAATTGGCCACCATGATTATGCAACTTGACAGCTTTAGATTTCTTCCTTGGGGGGGGGGGGGGTCTCAAAAGTAAGTTCTATGCCAACAAGCCAGCAACAATTCAACAGCTGAAGGATGACATAAGGCATATTGGTGAGATCGAGAAGCAAATATGCAGAGACGTCACCAGAAATGTTGACCATCGAGTGGAGGTGTGCTGTCAAAGCTTTGGCAGATATTTGGCCAATATTATTTTTCACACATAATTGCCATGAATTAAATAACATGATCCAATAGAGGAATAAATAAATTTTCACCAATAACACCGATTTATTTAATGCTGATTTTGATCCCTCTTAATGAAACACCCTTTACATGTGTTGAGAAACAAACTTCATTTTTGAAAAACAAAGTGAGGGAAAATAAAAAGATAAAATTACAACCATTATGTAATTACTATAAAATCTAAGGATGTCATCTTTGATGGTGAACATCTGTTGTAATGTCCATATAACCACTCTGAAGATGGCTCATGTGAGCCAAAAGTTTAATTCGAGCAACAGCATAATAAAAAATATCCAAATGTTGGTCAGTTCTTGTCTTTATTTTCTCCTGAATCTAAAGCCACTATATGATCAAACATAATAGACATTCATTGTCTGTTATATTTAACAATATAGGTTTAAATAATGATCTGCTACCCCAACTATATATATATATATATATATATATATATATATATATATATATGTGTGTGTGTGTGTGTGTGTGTAAGTTATCAGTGGATGAGAAACAAAGGGATTATATACAAATTTCATGTCATACCTATCACTTGACTCATTCAGTCTTCACTGATCTATTATATAGTATGTTAATTTCTTCATAAAAAGACATTTAAAATTAGTAGCTATAAAGTGTGTAAGCAATTTGTTACAATATAATTAAAAAATAAAATAAACATTCTTTTCCAGATGTTTTTCCAGTGGAAAGGTAATATTCATTCATAGTGAATAAATAAAACAAAGTATATGCATAAATTTCTATTTACTCTTAAGGGAGATAAATCAGTTCTTAAAAAAACATGGATCACCCAAGAAGATATTCACCATTTTTCATACAAATTTGATCAATGATGACTAGGACATAAGAATGGCAACTTTAATTCACAAATTGGATGCTCTGAAAGTTTTCCAGCTTAAGGGAGAAGAAAAAGATACATATATTAAACATTAACAGCCGATTTAAGAAGAAAAAAAGGAGGCAGTGGATCCAAATTTAAGTACGTAACATTTTGAATCTTGACAGTCAAAGATAAACAGATTCAAAATAACTTAATTTTAAACACTACATCAGTCTTTCCTCTCTTTAGTTCCAGGAAAAGACACTCTGAAAACATGTTAATGGACTATTAAGATTCTATCCCTTCAAGCAGAACCCCCACAACTTGAAATGATTTCTGTCTGCCAAGTCAAAACAAAAAAATCAGGCAGTTATAGAAAAAGAGTAAGAGCTTAACCAAAGGATAATATTCTAATGTTTATATCATTTATCTCTACACAACAAGTGTGTGGAGAGGGAGAGGGAGAGAGAGAGAGAGAGGTCAATCATCTACAGAGTTGGGATTGAAAACATTTTCCAAGTGAGTGACAAGTTAACATGGTTTCTTTAACATTACCCAATTAAATTTGACCTTCATTGAGGAAAGCTTTCAACTTAAAAATAAATAAAATATAATCAATAATCAGTTTCCTTTACTCACTGGTATTATGAATTTCACAAGCTCACAAAGAAAAGGGATTTTTTTTTTTTACCTACAAGATTTTGAAGTAGGAGTATTTATGATGAGTTTAAATCAAGGATAATACAAAGATAACACATAATTTACTTACAGTAGCCATTTTAATAACAGAACCAAAAGGTGTGTGTGTGTGTTTCATGTTTTTTTATTACTTGCATTTTATATGTTGATATTTCCAGCTTTCATATTTTAAGATGTTCTTTATAAGTGTACAGATAAAACTTCAAGAAAATTATAACTAATTTTGAAAGCTTTCATTCTAAATAAATATAGATTTTAGATATCAGTATAAAAAACAAAATTAAATTAATATAAACATGTTTACCACAATTGAATGATAATTTATATGACATTTTGTCTGAAGAAACTGGTGAAGTTATTCTGAGCAGACAAACATTTAAAGAGTTGAGATCTTGGATTCTTGACAATTTGTACGTTTCAGCTTTAAGTAACTCAGGAAAGGCTGATAATCCGTGTAAAAAAAAAAAAAAAATTTAATCTTGACAATTTGTAAAATACCATTCAGACATAAATATAGGTGTCACTACAATGAGTAATGAAAGCTTATATCCAGGTAAACAAATTCGGCATTATTGTCACACAGGTGAGTGTCATTGCATAACATGCCTACATTAAGAAAAATGTAACATCTGGAAACCATGACAGATCTGATTTAAACTACCCACTTGTACTCAAGATATATTAATATTTGTCAAACTCTGGAAAGATTGACAGTTTGTGGGACTACCATTAGATAATTTTATGTTATCAAATCCACTTTTAACATGCAAGAAACACAGATAGTAACAGAACAAGAAATGTAAAAAGTTTGATTTGTTTTCTAGAAATTTCTACGGTTTATATATATATGTGTGTCTGTGTGTGTGTGTATATATATATATATATATATATATATATATATATATATATATATATATATATATATAGACATATTGATAAACACAAATAACAAATTTACTATTTCGCCATATAAAAAACCTACTAGCATAAATTCATGTACACTTAACTACAAGAGCGAATGCCCATATTACTACAAAATAGCAATTATAAAAAATCTAATACATCATGCAGAGATTAATTCATCCACAAAACAGATTTTTTACAGTGAACTAAAGAATATAAAACAAACACTTGTTAATAATAATTTTCCAAACTATATAATTGATGAACAAATAAGATGCTTTCATAGAAATCTCAATACTAAGCAAATAGTACATAATACTGCTTCTACTAATCTCAAACATATTAATCTCCTATATCATAATCAAATGCATACTAATTATAAACAAGATGAAAATATACTAAAAAAATTAGTAAATACTAACATATCTACAACAAATCCTAGCAAAAAAATTAAGTTAATTATATACTACACTAAATCTAGTATATCCAACTCAATTATTCGCAATGATTCTTCTACCCCGGTTAGCGATTTGGAAAAAACCAACAGTTTACAAATTCAGGTGCCCTTTGGGAGATTGTATCTCCAACGAACTAAATAATATCTATGTTGGTCACACCACAAACTCGCTTTCACGACGCTTGACACTACATTTGAATGATAACTAACATTTTTAGGCATTTAAAACAACATGCCTGGCCGCATACACAATTCCGGAAAATCCTCGTCGAAAACACAACTATACTTAAACATGAAAACAATAAACAAAAACTAAAAATTCTTGAAGGTATATACATAAAACAGTTGAAACCTAACCTGAACAAAATAAACTATGAAATCTCCACAAATATCCTTAAATGCCTATTATTAGTAACAGAAGCCATTGGTTCATACCAACGGCTTTCCATACTCAATACTCATCGGATTCACTCTCGCGTGGTCATGTGTGATGTCATGAGCTGTGCTGCGATTTTCACTTTCAGCGTCTTGTATGCACGTGTTTATCGTTGCTTGGAAATCATCCATGTAAACAAAAACAGACTATCATCAATTTCTTGTTCGTGTATTGCTTAATATATTGTGTAATTGTCATCTTTGATAATGGCTTATGTAAGCCGAAAGCTTAGATTGGATTAAAAATATGTATCAATATTGTGATTTTCTTTAATTGTTTCATGATAATGTTATTAAGCTTATCAGACGATATGAAAAGAACTTACAAAAAATATATAGACAACACTTATCTATATTATTTAATGAAACATGTATGAATATATATATATATATTGCAGATGATAAATGATGGCTCGGTGGTGACCAACTTCTATGGACATGCATATGTCTCCAAGGTCTGCAGGTGTTTTGCAAACTTTTAGGCAGATGGAATATATGCTGGAGCCATTTCACTGTAATGGGTAGGGATCAAAAGCAACACGTTTCCAGAAGTGGACAGCAAGACCTGCTTTACTGCGTGCAACAAAGCCACAGTAGCAGGTAAAGCTATCATTGAGAGGATCAGCATTTACTTATTTTCTGGAGTGATTCTTATAGCTTGTTTCCAAGCATAAATTTTGTATAGAAACTTTATAAGTTAATGTTTTAGAAACAAAGACAAAAAAAAATTGAATTTTTATGATTTCAGACAACTGACACAGCTCAGCTTAATAACATTGTAATAGATTGAGGTCAAGAAAACTTCGAGTTTAGTTCCAGAAAAAAGTGGGGGTAGTTGAATCCCCCCCCCCATAGCACTATGAATGAGAGAAATAATCTTTGATACTTTTTAATATAAGAAATCTGCCCAGTGCTTCAATATATCTGGAAAAATATACATATACACATTTTTTACTCAACTAGTTTTACAAAGTTGAAAATTGTTAATCATACTTCAATTAAAGTTGTGCTTAGCAACTTGAATAATTTTAATATATTAGCAATTAAGATTTTTTTTTTTTTTTTTAATTTATGTAAATGGAAATATTTGCCAAGTAGTTTCTCATGGGTATAAACTGTGTCAAATTCATAGGTCTTTACTAGCAGCAGATGGCTTGAGGAGTTGTCAAAAGCATGATTTGTCCTCGCCCTCCTCCTTTACATCTAAACCCACACCAACTATCCCCCCACACAATCATTGAGGTCATTCCTTAAAATTGAGGTCAGGAGTCAGGGCAATCACATGACCAAGGAAAGTCAACTCAAAGAATGACTTACTACTACTTGGTATGGTGAAGCAAAAATTCTAAAACCAAGATTTTACAAATGTGAGACTCAAACATATAGAAAAGGAAAAGTGACCTAAAAAGCGATACTCTCAAAGGGTCTTTTTAAATAAAATAAAAAATGGTGACATATGCTTCTTTTGCATTACAGATTTTACTGAATGAGTGAATAAATAGTTAATAGTGCCAAATCTGACAGATGGAAGGGTGCTTTGTTTATGTGTCTTGAAAACCTAAAAATGCCATGCAACAAAGATTCCAACTACTAAGTTTCAAAAAAAAAAAAAAAAAAAAAAAACTTCACTCCTGTCATAGCTATCACCCATGAGCTTTTCTCTATCAGAGAAATAGATATGAGAAAAGATAAAAAAATAAACATGCAAAGAATTCCAACTGGTTTAATCACAGGAATTGTTTTTATGTCACAATATTGCCACCTAAAGAACTTAGTGTTTATTTACAGCCATCACCAGAAAGTTTGCTTTAATTTTCACTTATCAAATCTATATACAAAGAAAAAAGTTTAGAGATCAATTTTCTGGTCAAAATCATTCATCCACAGACACTCAAATTCAATAAAAATAGAAATTAAAATAATATTGATCGTAATGGTGGTGAATTAAATAGCATTCACTTCTTCATTATTTTGAAAATATTGCATTCTCTCCTCATCCCCATTGCAAAAAACAGTTATAATAAAAAAATAAAAAATAAAAAATAAAAAAATAAAGGCTGTATGAAAGGTCACATTCAACATCCAAACATTTCATTGGGAATTGACATTATTCAACTAAGTTACAAATTCAGAGTTTGTTTTTTTTGTTTTTTTTAAACATACACAGCAGGAGAAAAATCAATACTTTCTCAAAGAAACTACAACTTGTGATACTTCATTGGTGAGATACTACTCATAAAATATGTGATGTTATTTCTAGAAGGTTGTGTTCAGATTTTTTTTTTAATAAAAACTGACGAGTTAGCTGTAGTGAAGAAAACAAAAACAAAAAATGAACACACTCCAGTTAGTCGTAGAGGGTTTTTTTTTTCTTTTCAAACACTTAAAAATCAATCAAGATTATTGGACATTTCAACTCATTCTTTGTTATTTCTGCTGTTTCCAGTATTTTTTAACCAATTCATTCTATGCCCTTCAGTATAGAAAGTAAGACTAACCCACTCCCTAGTAAAAAGCATTATCAAATAGAAAATTCTGAATATTAACACACACTTAGTTATTCTTTTTTCAGTAATGTGTGCAGTATGGCCTGTTCCATATTTTTTTAACATGGAGGTGTTGTCAATTCCTTTTTCTGTTAAACAAAGAATTTCATATGTCCCCAGGAACAATGAAAGCCATATTGAAATCCACACTGATTTAACTCATGCATAAAGCTAATAAATTCATATGTTAATTCTTTCCATTTTCCTATACTTAATCAGCATTCTGTCTTATTTATAGAATATTGTTCATCTCATATACAATAACTTAGAAATCAAGTTTTACATATGATTTGTTTAAGATTTAATATTTTTTTTAAATACAAGACTTCAAATTCAAATTACAAATATTATACACACACAGCAGACAATGCAAAGTTAGAGGTCAGTTGAGAACTAGTACAGACTTGAAATAGCTTACAAAAGGCAAAGATTTAAAAGGAAACAAAATTAAAAATTAATGTGATATTTTCACCAAATCACACTTAAAGATTTACAATTATAAGTCCTCACACAATACAGACAGGACACAGATCACTGACAAAGCTAAAAGAACTATTAACAAGTAAAAGAATTAACCTCCAACACAGAAAAAAATGACTTCAAAGTTAACAAAATGTTAAAGTCCCTGACAGCATCAAAATCCTTCCATATAATAAACAAAATAAACAAAGGAAGTTTTAAGTTGTAGTTATATTGACAGAATGGACAAAGAGAGAAAAGCACCAATAAAACAAAGTTTGGATCAGACCCACTGAGCTAGAAGTGGGTTCCAATCGTATTAAAGGACAACTTCAATGCCATATTTGCATACAAATGTTATATATCTGTCTATATTTCTGTGATGAGGTATTATTTACATTATTCAGACTATTGTCCTTATCTTTGTTGCCATAATTATTACGTTTTGGCCGTTGTACGCTCTGGCCTTCTTCAGGTGTTTGGAATGAAGAAATGAACCTTTTATTTCGCTCACTGGGGTAGACTGTTCTAGTTCTACGTGCCATGTTTAATGGATGTCAGTTATCAGTTATCTCCTGTTAATTTCCCTCCAAAAGTTCTCCACTGCCTTAACCGGGTATTGAACTCACTCTTTGGGTCCTGTCAGTGGATCTAACTAATGCCTTAATCCACTGTGCCATGTGCCCTCAACTAGAACAGTCTACCCCGGTGAGCAAAATAGAGGGTTCAGTTCAACATCCAACCACCTGAAGAAGGCAGGAGCATACAACTGCCAATACGTTGTAATAAATATGGCAATAAAGATGAGGACAATAGTCCGAATAATGTAAATGTTATATATTATACATTATTTAAGGGGAAAAAATTCTATAATTATCTAGTATCTAAACAATGGCCATAAAAGTTGATTTTTTTAAATTATTTTATATACTATGTTCTCACAATCTATTTAATGCTTAAATTATACAGTAATTATACTTCATGATGACTTTGGCATAGACAAGATCACTGAAATAACAAATGAAATCTACAACAGCGGGGATATAGCGGAAGACCTCAGCAGATCCATCATCATAGCTATGCCTAAGAAACCAGGCGCAAACGAATGCAAACTCCACCAAACAATCAGCCTAACGAGCCACATGGCAAAACTCATCATCCGTATTCTGATGAACAGAGCCTGCAGCAGAATCAGGCCAGAGATGGGACGAGTGTGTGTCGGCTAAAGACACCGGAACAAGGAACGCGATATTCATGCTTAGAATGTTATCAGAAAGAGCGATACAAATGCAGAAGGACGTGTACCTATGTTTCATAGACTATGCAAAGGCCTTCGACAAAGTACGCCACAAAGAACTATTGGAACTGCTCAGCAACCTTGATATATTTGGGAAAGATATCAGAATAATCAAGAACCTATACTGGCAGCAAACAGCATGCATGAACATAGGGAATGAGTTCAGCGAATATACAATAGAAAGGGGCATAAAGCAAGGATGTATCTTCTCACCTGACCTGTTCAACCTATGCAGTGAGGCAATTCTGAGAGAATTGGAAACCCTACAGGGAATTAGCATTGGCAGCCACAATCTTAACAACATAAGATACACAAATGACACAGCACTGATAGCAGACACAGAAAAGAAATTACAAAATCTCCTACAGAAGAGATGGAGAGTGAGAAGAAGGGACTAACCATAAACTAAAAGAAGACAGAATGCATGGTCATTGTAAACAGGATGAGCCCAAAATGCGATTTGCAGGTCAGGAACACTAGAATCAAGCAGACACAGAAGTTTAAATATTTGGGAAGCATTTCGACAGAACGGTAAGTGTGACACTGAAATCTATAGACATATTGGGATGGCCAAGGACGAATTCCAAAAACTGGGCAGAGTATTGTGAGACAAAAGGATTTCTTTGGTAACAAAGAAAAGAATATTGAACTGTTCAGTGACATCTGTCCTCCTTTACGGCAGCGAATGTTGGACAATTTCCTCAAAGAAGAAGAGACTTGAGGCAACAGAGATGTGGTTTTACAGAAGAATGCTAAGGATATCATGGACCAAGCATGTGAGCAACGATGAGGTCTTTAAAGAGGATGCAAACAAAGATGAGGCTTATAGTTAACATCAGGAAAAGGCAGCTGAAGTTTCTGGGACGCATGATAAGGAAGGCAGGCCTGGAGAATCTGATTCTCACGGGTTGAATAGAGGGAAAGAATGACAAGGGAAAACAATATGTGACATATCTAGCAGGATTAAGCAAGTGGATGACAGAACGTGGTCTGGGGGAGGTGGCAGAGAGAAGGAACTTGTTGAGGGCTACAAGGGACAGAGGGAGGGAGAGCCATGATCGCCTACATCCCGAAACGATGTAGCACATAAAAAGTAAAAAGAACTTCATACCATACAAATTCTGAGATAAAGATCAAAAGTTTCATCCAATGAGAAAATAAGTTAGAATGCAAAACAAAAAAAAACAAAAAAAAACAGAAGTTTGGGCCAATAAAGTCAACTAACCTTGGCTCTAAATAGAAAATCTTTTACTATCTCTGTTAAACTGATGTATGAAGTTAAGGACTATTATATAAATACAAAAGGATTATTTATAGATATAGTACAGTAGTAGCATGTAAAACTGTCTCTACCAAATGACTGTTCAAGATAATTATTGCTACAATATTATCCACAAGAAAAACTCACTTCCAACTAATCCAAATTAGTTTCTGTCTGATTTTTTGGGAAGTGCAGTTATAATTTACACTAGTTACATGCAGTCTATTGTCCTCATCTTTGTTATCACAAAACAAAAAATAGTATCAAATAGAAAATTCAGAATATTAACAAAAGTATTCACAATATAAGGTATTCTTTTTTCAGTAATGTGTGCAGTACAGCTTGTTCCATAATTTTTAACATTGAGATGTTCTCAATTCCTTTCTTTGTTCAACAAAGAATTTCATACCATGTTCCCAGGAACAACGAAAGCCATGTTGAAATCCACACAGACTTGACTTACACATAAAGCCAATGAAAAAGTAATTGTAAGTTCAATCCATGGGCCAAGCAGTGTGTACTTGGACTCAGTGAAAGCAGTACTAAAATATAGAATTAGATGATATATCCCTAGATATGGGAAACTGAAGAACAAGAACAAGACTAAATAAAGGTTAAGTTTAGACTTCCCTGTAGGTTATCTGGGTCAATATTGACCTGATGATGGTTACTGGGCACAACAATCAAATCTTAAAAGTGGTAACAACAACAACAAAGATGAGGACAATAATCTACATGTAAATTAATATTTGTAATAAACATCATATTGAATCAGTTATGTGCCATGTTTGATACACACTTAGGCGATCATGTATCTTTCAATACACAACTGACGAGGCAGATTCTTTTCCCTGCAGTAGGTTGCCATTTCTTTCTGCGATAGACCAAGGCTATAGAACCCAGTCTGTCCTGCTATTTACCCATAGCTCGGGGGAGAAGAAGAGGATTCATACCTTTCCCAACGGTATTACCGCGTAAGTGAATGTAACATCATAATTACAATTCTAAACAAATACTCGTATCAAGATAGATACTATACATACTGAACGATAATAGATGTTTTGCAAAGGTAATTTTTAGATTACAGCTCACTGTAGCTGACTGTCAGTTTACAACAGTTTAAGTTTTTAGCAAGCAGCCTCCTACTTTTAAAAGCAGCACATTGAATATAATAATATTTCTGTAATATTTGAATACTTTTCATTAAAACCAAAATATGTCTGCAAGCTAGTGAATATATCATGCTGAACAGTAATTAACCTTTTACATGGTGGACTCTCCCATCAAATTTCATGTATGAGGGTCTGGTTGAGCGATTCTTTTTTTACAGCTTATCAACCCCTTGCAGGTTATTTAAAGCTAGAAAATATTTTCAAATTGTAAGATATTTTTTTTTTTTTTGAGGTAATAATGGTTTAGTGATACAAGTTTTAGTAAATAACCCATAGCTGGGGGAGAAAAGGTGGATTAAGACCTTTCCCAAGGCTATTTTTATGTAAGTGAATATAACAAACCCAAAAAGAATTGGAACTCAGCTCTCCGATTAACAATACCAAGCCATTAACCATTACAGCACCTGTTATTCCCAACCCAAACAATCACCGATCTAGGTACTGACCAGTCTTGAAGTTGCTTACTTTGGTGATCCTATAGGAACTGCTGTTTCAATATGATTTGGCCTTAAGCCTTGAGGGTCTAACAGTTCAATTTAGAACTGAACCATTAGACTCCCAACATGGAGGATTTGATTCTAGCAGTCAAGGCTCTTAGAGATCCAACTACACTTTTCAGAAGAACTAATATAGAAATGGTATGCAGTGTTCCATGCATTACAACCTAAAATGACCACAGATACTACTTGCTGTACACTGTCCAACACTTACAGACATATCACGTTGAAACACCAGTTCCTGTACAATCACTGAAGTTAAGCAATGTCAAAACTTGTCAGTACCTAGATGGGTGACTGCTTGGGAATACTAGGTGCTGTAAGCTTGGATGTGCAGGTGGTCTAATGGATAATGGCTTGGAATTGTTAACTGGAGAGCTGAGTTTCAATTCCCATTGGGTTCGTCATATTTACTTATGACCAAATACACCTGAGAAAGGTATGAATCCATTTCTTTTCCTCCCATTTATAGGTTAATTAGTAAGATATCCCTAAACTGTTATCTAAAAAACATTTTTTAATAATCAAAATATATTTTCTGGCTTTAAATAACCTGCAGATGGATAATAAGCCATTGAAAACAAATAAATCAAACAATTACAGCCAATTAAACAAAATGATGTATAAACTTGTTACCTTATTTCTTTTGCTTGTCACTGTATAATCACTAATCAGACCCAACAAAGCTAATTACTTAGCTATTCCTACTGATTATGGTAATGGTAATATATTAGTTACTTCCTTATATAGAAACATTTAGCATTCATTGACTGAACAGCCAGTGTCAGTATTGGTTGAAATTTATAAAATCTTTATATAAAAAACATTTTTCAAGAAAACAGGTTTCCCAAGTACAATAACTGTATTCAAGTTTTCCAGTATTGATGGGGACTTCGTTCCAAGCCTTATATTGGAAGTAGTATGAAACATCTCGATCATGCCCTTATTTTCTCTGTGTTACATGTGCTATCCATTTTAGTTGTTACTGCTTTTGAAAATCATCAATTATTTTGTACAATAGTTTCTTTGTGATTGTGCCAGTCCATGAGGCTCAAATAAGTATGGTCTGGAAATGTTTAATCTTCATGCCCACAAAAAAAAAAAAAAAAAAAAAAAAAATGGTGTGTCAAAGCAACAGTTATTGCCTTGGCACCACTATTACACCATTTTATTTAACTCCCTCAGCAATGTTTATATACAAGATTATAAAAATATGTAGACCAAGTACAATGCAATATTTATTATTTACCTTTTATAAAAGATTTATTTACCATTTTATAAAGAAATAAATTTGAAAAGAAATCTTTTTAATAATATTTATAAAGAATTACAAAATTATCAAAATATGTAAAACCAACTACAATTCAATATTTTTTATTTACCATTTTATAAATAACTATGAAAACAATTTTTTTTTTTTTAAAAGTAAGACCCGGTAAAAATTACACACATTCTATAATTACACACAAGGAATAGGACAACACACACTTGAAATATTGAACATTTTCATTCTTGCCTAAAATCTAAAATTAAAAGAATGTTTGGTTTAGAGGAAGAGATGCTCTCAACCTATTTTATATGTTGAGAGAAAATGAAAAGTTACACATCATTATGTGTTTATTTAAATTTTCTTGTTCACAGACATTTTTATAGATTTATGAATAAAAAAAATTCTTTTCATATTTATTTCTTTATAAAATGGTAAATGATGTATAAATCATTACAACCAATTCACATATTTTATAATCTTGTAAATATAAAATTATTCTTGTAAGCAATCTACTAAATAGTTTTTAATATATTTGGTCCCAACTCAAAATTATCAAAATATGTAACAAGAAAAGATGCTCTCAACCTATTTTAGTGAATCTATGTGGTGAGAACAAATTAAAATATGCCCAGAAAATTCTTTTTTTTTTTTTTTTTTTATTTATTACATTTACACATCATTATGTTTATTTAAATTTTCTTGTTCAGACATTTTTATAGATTTATGAATAAAAAAAACATTCTTTTCATATTTATTTCTTTATAAAATGGAACATACTAAATATTTCATTATAGTTGGTTCACATGTTTTTATAATCTTGTAAATATAGAATTATATTTGTAAATAAACAATCTAATAAATAAGTAGTGTTTAATATCTTTGTTGAATAATTCTCAAGAATAAAGACAATGTATAAATCCACTTTCATATGTTTGGGTTTTGTGCATACAGTAATAGGAGTGTTAAGGGAATAACCATCCTTTTGAAATACTTTCTTTTTTTTTGAAGGCATGAAAATTAAACATTGCTGATGACCCTCTTTAAAACCTACAGGCTTTATTCGCTCAATAACAGATTTCCATCATATTCATTTAACATCTACTTTCATACAGAATTATCAATAAAGTAATTAATCTTGTCTCCTACTAATAAAACACGCATACCAAATTTATTTTAGTTTGGACATCTTATACTAAGATAAGTGTCATGTAAATACTTTATTCTCCAATCTACAACACAAAACATTTTTTTAACAGGGTAAATGGAGAGGAAAGAAAAAACGGGGGGGGGGGGTTACATTAATGTTTTGCTTACTGTGTTTTTCTCAAATTCCCCTAATCTAAGATCTCTAATCCTAGACATCTAAACAAAGAGAGAGAAAGTCTGGAACTTCTGTCACTCCAAGAAATTCTGTAAGAGAGAGGTGGATTCGAAAATATTTTGTTTACTCAAAGCATCTTTAAAGTAGTTTAGAAATATGTAAATAACTCCAAAAAAAAAAAAAAAAAAAAAGCCTTCAAGAATCTTTTGGTTGCCCCCGGAGCAACTCCAACACCCCCACCCCGCCCAAACAACAAGAATTCCTTGTTGGCTAAAAAGTTTTTATCCAAACATTCTGCAGTTTAAAAAACTTTCACTTTCAAGAAATTAAAATTCAGCCGCTACAAAAGTGGGCAGGTGTAGATGACTTAACAGGCATGTAAAATTGAATCACCACACAATTTAAAACTCCCAATGAGACAGTGAAAGGCATGAACCCACTTCTTCCTCAAGTAATGGATAAATAACAGAGTAGTTGAAGCCCTTCAGCCTTATAAAGCAGTTCCATGTTATTTGAAAGAAGAGGAGTGCAGCCAAGTGATCCCCATTTTGCTCCGAGATGCTATAAAGTAGAGTTACACAGCATGGCACCCCCGTTGGAAAAGAAACAAAATGGAATATTCAAGATGGATTTCACTGGAAAATGAACCCATTGTAATACCATTATACATGACATTACTATAAGCTTGAAATATTTAAATAATATCAACACAATTCAATCAGTTATTGATTGAATCAAGTCAAAAAAAATAAAAGTGAAAGAAGCAGCTAAAAAGAATTTAAATAAATAAATAAAAGATTAGGCTACCAGAGACTGTCATAAGGCAATTACCTACTTAAGGAATACACACCTTGTGTTAGGGAATTTTTGAATTGGTATCTGCTGGCTTCATTTTTGAACCCGAAACATAAAACATAACATTTTTTAAATTGTATTTTTTAATTCCGTATTATTTCTTATTTCTATAAACATTATTTTTTAGTGGGTATACATGCTCAAACAGGGAAATTAATATCAACTGGCCCAGATAAAGAAGTTTTACTACAGAAAAATGTCCCTCCTGATAGAAATCAAATCTATATTCTCTTTTTTTCTATGAAGGAAACGACTCATATAAAAAAAATTTTTTTTAAAATAAAAAATTTAAATAATTCTGAAAAACACCTGAAAGTTGATTTTTTTCTTCTTCAATCTGCTAAAATGCTTAAAACAAAAATTAAAATAAAATTAGCTAAAACTTGAACTAATTCAAATTTTTAATTTTGAACTCATATTAAGATCACAAAAGATACAACATCGGAGTTAGATGAAAAGAGAATGAGATAAATAAAGAATGAAAACAGAAAGACGAAGTGGTCTATTGAGGGATATAAATTTAGAGATAATTCAAGAGTAAACTGCTACGTTTCTAGAGAGAGAAAGATAATAGCCTTCTCTGTAAGGCATCTATGTAAGGAACAGTAAAAACCAAATCAAGTCCAACCAATATATACTAATGCTAATGACCGAAAAGAAAAAGAAACTAATTATTATCATAATTGTCAAATGAAATCTAAAGCAAGCCTTTTGGCCTTTATTGTCTATCTCCTTCCGGCAGCCTTCCTCCTATAAATAACCAATTTGGTCAGCTGGTGAAGCACATACTACTTTGCAGCACTAGCAATACTAGTGAAGTACAACAGTAGTCATACAATCAATTTCAAATAGCCTGACCAAATACATACCCTCCTCTCTACCTGGCTACATTGCAACATCACCCTGAAATATCAATCAAATGTCCCTCACCAGTGGAATAACAGAAACAGTAGCCGTGAGAGCAATGCAACTCAATTTAAGCTTCATAAAGGCTATCAGAACAGCATATAGGTATGCCACAAGAATCAACCAATCAGAATTTGACATTTAACTAAGCAAAGTGGTTAACCAATAATGAAGATAAACGGTTTATTTTTTTGCTTCTAAGCAAAGTGGCAAAGCAGTAATATTTAGAATAATATTTAAACATTTTAAGATTAATCCGCATTTAAATAAAACACATTGTTAGTTTAAGACTAATCCAGTTATTTAACTGACTCAAAGTATTTGTCCATTTTTAGGTTAATTTAGCAGTTAAGAGTGGCATGACTGTGGATCTGAGGCAAATATTTCATTACACAAAGTTCATAATTTTCAGCCAATAATTAAAAATACTTACTGCTCAATAAACCAGATTGCAAGCCTATAATAAAGTAAAAATATTTTTAAGATTAAAATATTTTTATTTTTTATAAGGAGATGAAAGTTCAATACGTTTTATTTGGATTGTTGGAGTGATATTTGTGATTTGAAGTTTAATAGATAATCAATTTATTAGCTGAAAGCAGCACAAATGACTACCAAATAAGGTTTACTGTTGCAGATTTATCTGAAGAGTGTTGTAATAATTCTAACTGGATTTTTATATTTCATAATGTTGAATGGAAATACAGTATTGTCTCGGCTAATGTTCTATCATCTTAAACTAGAAGTAAAACTAAACGGAGCATGCAGCTGCAATTTTTAGGTTTCAATAGACACTTAAGTAGAAGTTAAAATGCATGTATTTGTCAAGTTTCTTCATCCAAAATGACATCAACATACAAAATCTTTCCCAGGGAAAACCAGAAGACCAATATAACACTGATCATCTGATTTCTTTCCTGGCCAGTATTTTTATTTTGAAAAAAAATTTTATTCTCTGCAAGTTATTCACATCAGAATTGTTTTAATTGGAGTGATAAAGAAAAAATACCTTTAAGGAAAAAACAACTTTGTTCACTCTTAAGATCATCAGCTATTTTGCTTCTTTCTCCCAATTTTAACTAATCTCTTTATAAAAATGACACAAGTGAAGATCCTAAGAAAAATATTTTTTAAATTATCAATTTTCTTTTGTTTTCATAGTCATAAACTTTATTCATCAGTACCTGAATGAACTTGTAAAATCTACATTTCAGAAATATCAAAGTCACTATGATTTAATTCACTTTATGGCAAAGTATAGCAAGGAGACACAAACTGAAATACAAATGGGGGGGGGGGGTCAGAGTTTTAATGTCATTTCACAAAGATATGTAAACATTTTCACAAAGTAGCAGTTCACACGTGCTCATGGTCATGTTGTCAGCTGTAATAATGCAACTAATTCAAACATTATAAATAGTTTTGTTGGAGAGTTAAGACTTCATTCATAAGTCCTGACCTGAACTAAATCAACAAATGACAACTAAATAACTTTTCTATTTGCTCACCAAATCAATACTTGTTGCATTGTCAAATGACTCAATGGAAAAGGTATTACTTCAGCTAAAAAAAATGAAAGATGTGAGCCAATTTGAGTCCTCATAATACATTAAGATACCCAGAATATCATTAGAATAAGTTTTAATTACTTATTAGATTCTGTTTCTAGATGAATAAAAACTGTTTGGAAAGGCTGAACTAAATAGGAAATCATTTTTACAGGATATATTAATTTGTATATGGAATATTTACTACAACTCTTTGTTCTTTTTATTTTAATTCCTTTCTACATTGATCAGGAAAATGGAAATGGCCAAAACATCTATTAACATAATTTTTGCACATCACATTAATATTCAACAGCAAACTATGGTTTTGTGCTTGTGGAAAAATAAATTGTTTTTTTTGGTCTAATTTACCAAAGAAAAGAAGCATAGACATTGTTTTGTTAAACAAAAAGTTGGTGTAGAAAACATCTAGTATGTATATTTAGTAACCACAAACATATAATGAAACCAATTACTTTTTACTAAACATGGTCTTTGTATTTTTCATGAACTTAACGAGAGGTTTTATTTTATTCACATCAACTCCACAGGGCAGGATTATCTAAAGGGATTAGTTTTGTTCAGTGTTGACTTAACTGGATTAAACTTAAATCCCTAAGTGCTGTAAAAGTAGGTAAGTGAGTTTCAAATTGTAACATATTTTGCTGTGCTTTATTTAATATAATAGCAACTAATCTCAAACTCAAATCTAATTTTTTCGTGCATGTGGCAAGGGGACCTTAAGGCCAGGCTTTAGATACTTTTTTTTTTTTAAATTCTAAATTAACTCTCTAGATACAGATACAGTATCATTACTTCTGAAGTGATGGCAACAGGAGGTGCACACACACTAATTAGTACATGAGGAGTACTAGTGATAATAAAACAGTACTTGATGTAAAATAACAGAGCTTATATATATATATATCTCAGTGGTGACTAAGTCAACGCCATTATTCAGGCTCAGATCCATCACCAGAAAATCCCCCAAGTGAAAGTAATGGGAATAGATTTTAGTATGCTAAAATCTATTTACAGCCTCCACTCTCCAAACTCAAGGACTATTTTTCTCCCACTCAAAAACCCTGGCCATGAGCCTGTTCTGGCTTATTACAATTTCTAACAAAACTTATTATACATATAATTTAGGATAAGAATTTTTTTTTAAATCTTTCCAAAATATAGGCATCTACAATTTTCATCATAGAAATTTGATATCTATAGCTATGAAACATGTATAAAACTTAATTTTATAGTTAATTTTTTTCTGATAATTGTCAAGACATGGTTATCAGATAATTTTCTTGAAAATCAGGCTAAATTATATACACTTCATTATACCACATAAGTGCATGGTAGTGTAATTCTAAGTAAACATTTCTAACCTTTTTTTTTTATTATATTTCGCATATATGCCTGCGTTTTAGTATACCACCATTTATTGTTTTGTATGAGCAGTGTCAAGCAATGACATCAAAGTTTGTTGCAGTCATTCATAATTCCTTGTCTGACCAAATCACAAAGCACACTATCAGATTTTTTCAGCCTGACTTCATGTTTTTTTATTTACCTCATTTAATATTATAAATGAACAAAAAAATGAATTCAAAGATCTAAAGCTTTGAAGTTGTAACCAAAAGGTATTTTTTGAAAAACAGAATAAAAGTTGTTTGACTTGAGAGTTAAAAAAAAAAAAATTTTGATAGTTCATCTATAAATCTATTCACCCGAGTCATAAGTATTTCCTTTTGGCCATATCAGGCTGGAATTTCTGGTCCCAGTAATAATTTTACTCATGTTGATTTTTTTTTTTTCTTTGTGGATAATTCTTATAAACACTTTCAGCAAAATTTATTTAATTCAATATTTTTAGAGTATGAAGTTAAAAAGAAAACTATAAAAAGTAATAAATTAAAACAATTGGAGATTATTTTATTCTTGATGGGTTGTGCACAAATTGGGCCTAATGACAAATGTATTTTTAGAGATTTTTGTTGCTTTTAAAAAAAAAAAAAAAAAAAAAAAAAAAAAAGAAGATACATTTGGTAGTTGGATGACTCCGGTTCAGCTCAACTAGTCAGACCCCCAGTCAAACCACACACATTTATTTATGAGAGAAATTTATTCACATTCTAAGTTAAACAATCAAATTCTAGTTTCACTGCTAAAAATCTATTTACCAATGTAGCCATAGACATTATTATAAAGAACACTACTAACATTGTACGAAAACTAGTTAGAATATATCACACAAATCTCCTTCTATATGAATCTAGGAAATTCTATATATATACACACACACACACAAAAAAAAACTCATGGAGTAGCTGTGGGATTTCCTCTAGGACCTACCTTCTTTTAATTATATAGCACATCTCAAAAATTAAATTGGTAGCACAACAAATAAACCCTCTATATATGTCCAGTCCATTGACTGTCTTTTTCATACAGATTGCATAATAACTAAAGAAAAAAACCTTTAAAAGCAATTCCAGTTTTACATATGAATTCAATGTAAAAAAAAAAATAAAAATAAAAATAAAAAAAATTAAAAAAAATCCTTTTCTCAATGTCTTTACAGATAATAATCATCAGAACTTCTTCACTTCAGCAAACAAAACCTTACCAACATTAATTCCTGTCTCGCTTACTATCAAAGCAAATACTTTTACCAATATAAGATGGCAGTCATAAAAATAATTAATCAGCTGTGTTAAATTAATTTCTTCTATAACAATATTCTATAAAGAATTATCCAATATTAAACAAACACATAATAGCTTTCTTAATCACATTGTTGATGAAAAAAGTTATTTTCAGACAACTGGTCAGAACATATATAAACTTTATTTAAATCCCAGCAAAAATACCATTAATTTATTTCACTGTTACCAGATGCACTCATTTTGAAAAAAAAAAAAAAAAAAACTAACATTCTATACCAATTATCATGTCCCTTAAGAGACTGACAAAATAAAAAAAATCATACCACATTTCTCTGAGGAAGAATGACCTTTCACCTTTCTGAGTAAATTATCATCTATAAAGATTTAGCACAAATCTACAATGTCCCGTCTAATTACTGCAAGATTATGGCCAACGGTACAAAAGTTCTCTGCTAGTGAAACTGCAAAAAATGATTAAAACTTGTGGAAGCTCTCAAAAAATGGCAAATCACTATCAATAAAATTGTTTCAATCTCTGAACACACGCGTTAAAATGCCTTTGTCCTGCAATGATCATTTTAGTCACAAGACATTAAAATCTATTTTACCACCATATCATGTGAAATCACATTCATTTTAAACTTTGGACCTTTAAACATTAACAACAAACACTCTACTGATTATCTCTCAAATACGATCTTATTTCCCTGAAAATAACCAATGGTGAACAAAGTACTCAGAACATTATACACAATTCTGGCAAGTTCCTTTACAAGTTTCCAGCTGGCATCAAATGGCTCAACACCAACAGAAATTCACTAAAACACTTAACAGACAATATCCTATGTGTCTTATTTAACAAAATATGTTTAAATGAAAGACTACCTGATGACTTGACATTCTATGTTTAAAGTGCGTGCATATATAAAAATACACGATGAAAAGCAACTCCCAAAAAATTATACTAGAATGGCACACTGGAAAATAGTGCCCAACACCAGAATGGAAGAACATTTCTATTTTTCATACAATAATATGGCATACACATGAACAACAATGACTGCCATTCGAGTATACTCCTTCAAGAATTGCTTTTCTTTGTATGTTA
>OZ038499.1:101003372-101035872 GCA_964036315.1 Acanthosepion esculentum
AGCCATCACACCCTTTTACTATTGTAAATGGAAATAGCTATTGCAAATAAACTGATGGAAAGAAAAGAAAATTTCAACACCCCGGATATTTGTCTATATTTCTGAGATGAGGTATTATGTACATTATTTACATTATTCGGAATATCGTCCTCATCTTTGTCGCCATATTTATCATAACGTTTCGGCCGTTGTACGCTCCAGCCTTCTTCAGGCGGTTGGAATGTCGAACTGAACCCTTTATTTCGCTCACTGGTGTAGACTGTTCTAGCTCCATGTGCCATGTTTTAATGGATGTCAGTTATCAGTTATCTACTGTTAATTTCCCTCTGAAAGTTCTCCACTGACTTAACCGGGTATTGAACTCACACTCTTTGGGTCCTGTCACTGGATTTAACTAATGCCTTTATCCACTGTGCCATGTGTCCTTGAGGATATTCATTTCAATTCACTACAGTTCTAACAGATCATATAGTTAGCTTGCAGAAAAAGATTGCATATACAGATTCCAAAATAAAGGATTTATCTATGGCAAATAAAGGATGCACCAATAGATACCATATTAATACACTGCATATCCTCCTTAGAAGTGAACACAAGCCTCTACTCTTACATGAATAGAATTTTATGCAAATGGAAAATGCCATCTTATGATGCTCCAAATGTGTTCAATGGGGCACAGGTCTGTCAATCATGTTGACCAAGGAAGTTGTCAGACATTTTGTAAAGCATTTTGAATAGGGAAAGTACTATTCTGTTGGAACAGTTGCAGAGGAAGAAGTTAGACAATGTTCTGGGTGCACATAAGACTGCTTAAAATTTCCTCTACAAACACCAAAATGAAGCAAGTGTTGTAATATGGCATCCACACCATGATACCAGGGCTTGAGCCTGTATGTCATGAGTGAATACATATTAGAAAATTTTATTCCCCAGGTCAATTTCTCACTCTCACACACACTTTTTACTAGTGAGTTTTCATTCAAATCTACTAGGCAACCCAGTAAGGGTCACATTCATTACACCAGCAATGGCTTGAGAGCCCAAAAGTTAACTATTATTCTAGTGCAAGTACCTTTCCACTTTTACACATTATCTTCTTGGGAGGAGAATAAAGATGAGCAATCAACATTCCTATTTTTCCTTTAACAATACTCAACAGCTCCAATAAATAATCATTATCTTCAAAACAATTTTTAAATTTTCTTTTCAAATTTTTTTTTTGTTTGCAATAAATATTAAAATATAAACAATCTAATTGCATTTTCAGGTTTTGTTGATTAAATACTGACTATTTACCCTCTCCCTAAACTTTATACTTATCTTACAGTAAAAGTACAGTAGCCAGATTGGGCTACAAGTTGGGAAAAGAATTACATTTTGGAAGTTTTGCACTTTTAAACTTTGATTTGACTGTCTTACTAGTTGCTGGAGTTAGCTCAGCTTATTGTAAAAGTAGTGAAATTCAAAACATTGGGCTTTCAAAAGTATCTGGAAACCTTGGACAAAGTCTGTGACAAGTTAAAAGATTATCATAAAGATATATCTGTTTGTACCTTAAAAGGATATTCACAGATAACTAAATTGTTTCTTTCTAATGCCTACATGTTAAATAACCTATACTAATAATTCTCAAGTAAAATTTAGAGTAGGTTAGCATCAAATGCATAAAAATATTAATAATTGAAGACATTGCCATAAAGGTTATGCTCGGATTCCATGGCTTTAATACAAACAGATAAACTCACATCAAACCAGATATGAAAACATGTGACTGAAATGTTTTGACCTTCTCTTACTATAAATAATGTTGGGCAATTTTCCAGGTTTTGAAGAAACAGCATTACTTGTCATTCTGACTTGTGACTTAGCCTTGGCAGTTTCATACCACCTTGACTAGGAGTAAAAATCATTCAAGAGAGAATTGGGTCACATTTACTGGGAAAACAACTATTTGTACTTCCCCCCCTCTCTATTATTGTGGCCTTATTACTTCAGCTCAGTTGAGCACTTATCAAAAATAGAAACAACAGGTATAGGAGAGGAGGAGAAAAGGGTAGTGAGAAAATTGGTACAAAATGAATCAAACTGTACAGAATTAATCCTAGAATTATAGAAAATAGATTTTGGAATAAGCTATGCTTAAAAGATATGGACCAGGAAAATAAAATAATGTTTTTTACAGTTTCCTATCTGAAATCTGTTATGGAATAAGACCTGTCTGAAAAAGATCCAGTCATTATGAAAACTGGTTATGCAGCCTTAATACAACTTAGCAAGAAATCAGAGAAGACTACTGTAGGTACATAAAAGATACTGCTCCATGGGAGTAGTCAATGTCAGTATTTTGCATATTGCGTGACCAGCACATTCATATTGAACATGTATGAAGTTTCTGCTTGAAACTTAGGCATTCATCCACAGAAACTAACCAAATGATTACTGTGCCTTTTTGGAATGATTCAATAACTGAAGCCCAGATGCAATTTTCATACCAACACTTCAAATTTGATCAGGAATCCATTGAAACCAATCCACATTCTGGAAGGCTTTTCAACAAGCAGAGCATTCCAAAAATGCTGAATACAATCAGACTTCAATGAAAGGAAATCAGTAATTGACAGTGTAAGAATTAGGTCTGGGAATCTCATGGACTTCATAGAAGGTATCCAGAAATTTTGAATATCCTGACAAAACTATTCTTCAGATCTCATCCAGATTTTTTTTTTCAAAATAATGCATCACCCAAATATGTCAGCTCTTCTACAAGCCCTGCTATGCGTTTCCATAAACCTAAAAATCAAAGTTGGATACGATTAATGTGGTGAGGCAGCAAATGGAAATTCAAAAAAGGCCTTTACAGATTGTTTTGAAAAAGTAGAAGAGACACTGTAGATCCCAAGAGAAGCGCTTCGAATGGGATTAGGTCTGCTACTTTTTCATTGATATTAAATGGCTGGATCATTTCTGCACAGAACTTCTGTATTGCTACCTATTATTGATGCAATTTAGAAGCAGAAGTATAGAATTGCATGCTGGGTAATGTAGAAGTTTCTATCTGATCTCAGGCTTGTAAACTCATCACTACAGTTGAAGAAAAATTGGCATTAAACCAGAGCAATGCACCTTCATTCTCTCAAACTTGCAAATTATACAGAAATATTTTAGTTATGCTATTATAATTACTAATTCATAATTATATACATATATGTGTGTGTGTGTGTGTTCCTTCTATCCTCAAGGCATAGAACTACAAAATAACAACTGAAACTTAATTTAGATTAATAGAACATGTACTTTATTTGAATGAGATTTAAAGGACTTTATGATCAAGATATTTACAATTATGATGCATTAATCATTTGTTGGCCTATAAGACACATGACTAGGCCTTTGCAATTCAATTTAACAGCCAGGTTTCTGTGTTTTGTTTGCTATCTATAAAACCAATGCATAATATACAGTGTAATGTTTACATTCTAAAAAAAAAAATAAGATAAAATAAAATTGCACTTTAGAGAAATTAATATATTCAAAACAATTCCACTAAAATCATACATTGTAGCTGTTATATTTAAAGTTATAAAAATTAAATTCTAATGAAGCAAAATGCAACAAGAATTAATAAAGATATTATATCAAGAAAAAAATGTCATTTATATGGTAGAAGCATTTTTACTTATGAATATCTTGTTTTAGTCCTTCCCATAGAAATTTAATAAAATGCAAAAATATTGCTTTCTCATGTTCGGCTCTTGTCTTTCCTCAGCCCAAAGCCTTGCCTAAGATACTTGGTTTAGTTCAAAAGAGAAAAAAGAAATTGTAAATATAACAGTAGATATTGGATTGCCTATTGAGAGTACTGCCGAGTGCTGAGATTCAAAATCATCACCTACCTCAAACTTATCATGGTGACAAGCTCCCTACAAATCCTCCTAGGCATAAATAAGTCTATGCCTGATTGTCAAGATATTGAAATTCTATCAATAAAATAATATAATCCCAAAATAAATGGTTAATTTCTAAGCATGCCACCACTATATAGAAGCCATTATGTTGACAGGGCTGCTTCAATAACATAACCCTTTACAGTTAATTGGTATTATCAAATTTGATTGTAAACAAACATTTTTAGCCAATCAGATCTGATGACTATCTGGAAAGGGTTTTAAAAAAATTCAATATAGTGATTGTCTGCAGCAAAAATCAACTAATAGCTATAAACATAAAAACAATACGGCCTGAAGAAATGTGCAATATAAAAGGATTTGGAATAGAATGCTTCCAGTTTACTAAATATAGGTGTGGGAAAGATCAGAGGGTACTGGCCAATATATTGGAAAAAAGACAAGGATATTAATCTCCTAATCCAAACAATAGAATAAAAAAAAAAAATTAACCCCATACAATAACACCTTAAATCTAATGTCTGTTTGTAAATATTCTATTTAAAAATAAATTTAAAAAATTAAAAACTGTTTCCATGATATGCATTTTTATCAAAATGTTACCGAATCCCCCAACTATGTCACTGTGCATTCAATAAATCCACAGCAGCTAATGAGGTGTAAGAAAAGCAACAGCAAAAGGGAGAAAAGGATTTTTGTTGATGCTGAGTCCACAGAACCCGTTACCGTTCACACATATAGAATAAAAAAAGAAAGAAATGAATAAAAACAACAACCCAGCCATCTTCTCTAGAAACAAATTACAATAACAGATATGGAACTATATTTAAACAAATACAGTATAAACTGCAAGAAACAGTATAAATCGTATCAGCAAGAAGCTCCACCAGCAAAACTAACATAGAAGTTAGCAAGTTATTCTTGTAATTCATCACTACTGCAGTGACTTCAATTCTTATTGAGTGCCCCCACACCTTTGACCTTCTGTTAGACTAAACTCAGTAAATAACCAGATGAAGTAGTAATCAAAAAGATTGGGTAACTCAGCAGAAAGAGTCTTACAGCAAAGAAATCACTTGGAAAAACAAACCCAGCTTATTAAATAAATAATCCAAAAATAATACTCATTTTTAACCAAATTATACATTTTTATATATATATATATATATAAAAAAAAAAAAGAGTAGGGAATAAATAAACCAGAATGTTTGGGTGGTAAATTATGAAGATATTATTAAAAAATTAATTAAATATATTTTTGGCAATATGTGTCCATGACCAAGGCAGTCTTTCAAGTCAGATGACATCAGCTGTGATCTGACTGGGAGAGGGATGGCTCCCTCTAGGTTTAATTTGCCCAAAACATAATGAACAAGAATGTATATCTAGGGTGACATGTGGAGTGTGTTGGTCAAGTTTTCAGCTTCACAGTGACCCTGTGACCACACTCGATCATAGGACTAATAATGATGAATCAAATTCACAACTGATTAACAAATGAGAAAAAAAAAAAAATTTTGCTGAAAGGTCAAAACCATAACCAAATTCTCAAGTAGCTACTTTTGACTATCTGCAACTGAGGTACCGTTGATATTACTAATGCATAAACTTTACATAATTTTGATATCTGAATGCAAACAGTTTTTAAGTCACAACATATATAGCAACATGGAAAATGACTTTAAAGCTGCCATCATGATAGCAATGATATCTTCTACCAACTTGTTTTATTTATTATTTTCTACTCAACTAGGTGATCTTTGGTGTTTTTTTTGTTTTGCATCAAAAGACATGTTTCAACATATGTGCATTTACAAACATAATACAAAGAAGACGTATATTTGTAATAAATAACCAACCATGTGAAAAGGGATGATGACGAGAAACTGCTGAAAATGGCTGCACACCACAGCAATAAAAATAAATCTTACAGTGAATATCTAAAAGATGAAAGAAGACTACTTAATGCTACTAGTTCTTGGCAACCAAACCAACTATCTTATGCAAGGCTTTGGGCTGAGGAAAGACAAGAGCTGAACATGAGAAAACAATATTTTTGCTTTTATGTGTATACAACATATTATATTTTAAGCTTTTCCGTTTTTTGGCAGGGAGGGAGCTCCTTTCGAACCACTTGTTTAACTTGGAACATGTCTTGCATGGCCTAACTCAAAATCCTCAAAATAATTACAGGTAGTGATAATACAGTGGTTCACATGAGAGGAGGACAGTGTAATAGCCCCAAATGAGTAGGGAATAAAGCTACAGATTTGGTGTCACTTAAGGGGATGTGGCAAGAATATTAGTGTGATGAAGGCAGCCGAAATGTTTAATTATAGGAGTGGTAATGACAGACATAAGGATGATCATAGGCTGTGTTAGGGATGGTCATGTTTATGAAAATGGGACATATATATATATATATATATATATATATATATATATATATATATATATAAAGAGAGAGAAAGAGACTAATGATGCTGTTGTGGATAATGAATTGTACAAGTATTGAGGGAGGCTGGAGGAAAGTGCCGAGAATTGAAGGTGGAGGCAAAGCCATGTTAGGTGATGTGTTTCAGTGAAAGCGTCGGAAGCATTTTGCAAATCAAAGTTAGATAGGAATATTATCATATACTTCCTTTTCCTTTCAGAAATAAGTCAAAGAAAAACATGACCCCCACACCAACCAAAAATTCACTTCTGAAAGGCAATGCTTTCTAAAGTGAGCGATTTTTGTAATTAAAGAACTCGATATCAAGAGAGTATTAACAGCAAAAAAACTTGGAGTTTTACAAATATGTTATCCACTCATCAGGGCGACTTGAAACCGAAAAATGAATTTATTCCCAAAAACTCAACAACTACAAATTAGATTGTTATGCAATAACATCTTTGAGAAAGAAAAATTAAGTAATATCTTAATAAAAATATGATTTCTGTAAAATAAGTTGAATGTTTGAATTTATTTGTTGCAATATGAGAGAGAAAAAAAAATATATATATATATATATATATATATATATATATATATATATACATACACAGTGATCTATAATGATTGAACACATTTTAAATACAAGTATCTTGGATTATAAAAGGGACAAAGTATCAAACATTTATTACATCACTGATACACAAGTGTTCATCTAAGATTTGAAAATTACATGCCGCTATGGTGGATCTTTGGCTGGTGAAATAGGCTTCCACTACGTATGCAATTTCTTTTGGAGTTCACAATATTATGGGGGTCCACCATCAGCAAAAGAGATCAGATACCTGTAGAAAATCATAGATAATGAACACTTGTATATTAGTTATGCAATAAATATATTTGGTACTCTATGTCATTTTTCTAATCCAAAATACTTGCATTTAAAAAAATGCAAGTATTTTGGATTAGAAAAATGTCCTATCATTATGGAACACCCTGTATACGTACCTTGTCGGTCATTAAAAATGACCGACAAGGTACTGCGGTTAACTTTTTTTTATTTAATATTTGTGTTCTTATAATTTTCTTCTTTTCTGGACATAAATTATGTAGAAATTGTCCAAATATTCTGTATGACTAAGAGCTTTTGGCTATACTTTTAGCCATTATCACAGCTGATTTTTTTTTTCACTTTTAACTGTACAGGGTGCGATGGATAAATTGTCTAAATTATGCAAAAAGGAAAATAACACGGATATCTCATTTTAAGATATATTTATCAAAATTATACAAAAATAACTTGAAATAATGAAGAGTAAATTTATTCAATAAAAATCGCCATTGGCTTCCCCACAACCTCCAGACAACTTTGGAATCTCCTGCAACTCTTCTGGACAGTTTCTTGCCTTCAGTTACTCTTTCGTTTTACAAGGAGTTTTGTTGGTCTCTCACTCAACTGCACCCCACATATAATAATTACCCTCTGAAAGTTCTCCACTGCCTTAACCAGGTATTGAACTCACACTCTTTGGGTCCTGTCACTGGATCTAACCAACACCTTTATCTACTGTGCCATGTGTCCTGATGCAGTGGAAAACTTTCAGAGGGTAATTTAACAGGAGATAACTGATATCCATTAAAACATGGCACGTGGAACTAGAACAGTCTACCCCAGTGAGCGAAATAAAGGGTTCAGTTCGACATTCCAACTACCTAAAGAAGGCCGGCATGTACAACAGCCGAAACATTGTAATTATGGCGACAAAGATGAGGACGATAGTCCGAATAATGTAAATAATGATTGTCACATTTTAAACTGGATAAACTTTAAAAACTATGGAAGAAATTTGGCAGAAATGAGATTCAAACATTTTGTTGTCATTAAGTATATTTTGTGAATGTCGGCACATCTTTTCAGTCCACTAACTGACTTTTCCACAAATGTGACATTAATTGTTAGTATTTAATGCCATTTACTGGATTGGTTCTCTAATATGACAACTTCATATAACTCAATTTTTTTGCTTTACTCAAGCAAAACCTACCACAAATGCTACAACTGAGAGCATGGTCATCACCTAGTCTGAAAGCTCTACATCATGACCTTTTCAAGGAGATAAAAAAATGTTATATATATATATATATATATATATATATATATATATGTGTGTGTGTATATTTGCATAGCTGAGTGGTTAGAAAATTTGCTTTCCAACCATGAAACTCAAGTTCAAATTTCACAATAGATGATTTATCAGGGAAGTGAATTCTTGATGTGATCAGCCTGGGGAGACAATCCCAGCTTGCAAGCTGAAAACCATACAAATTGAACCAAGCCTTGTAAGTGAAATTCGGTAGACAGGACTATTCAGAAGCCATCCACGGTTGTGCTAGCATGAAATCACAAGTCATCATGACTGAGGGTTTGAGTTTACTGATCATGATCAAACTGCAGATCATACAATATCTGCCAGAAACTGAAATTATGGTCTGTTCAGTATAGTTGCAGTATAAACTACAGGTGGGCTCTGTAGTTGCTGAACAAACACAAATGTACCTGAACAGGTGCCTGCAAATAGCCAACCATTTATACTACTTTGATTTCTGCCTCTAAATAACAAAGTTGATCCACAGAATTTCCAGCTCGCCATTCTTTTCATCAGCATGATTTCCTTGATAAGAGAAACGAAAAAAGAATGAATTTGTTGCCAATGATGATGAGGTAAAGTGACTATTGTGATGGCAGTGCAGTTAATATGACTCAGGGTGAAGGTGAGAGAAGTAATCATTGCTAGGCAGTGCTTGCCTGGTTGCCAGTTCTTTGTGCGCTGTAAGGAAAGTGTTGTCATGGTAATGTAGCTGCAGTCAGCCATGCCAAATAAACAACCTGTATAAAACCAGCTTTGATTTTTATCGGGGGCAGACGGTCAGTCTATGTTGTATGGACAAGTGTATATAACTGAAAAACAAAAAGTACTCACAAACGTTATCAATCACAGATTTTCATGGGAAAAGCCAGAAAAGAAAAAGCATTAAAAAGAAAAGAATTTGGAAAGATTACAAATAAAAGGAACAAGGTTTATTAGAATAAGGATCGCTTGTAAACCTCACATCATTTTGTACAATTTTATGTTAATCATTAACAAATTCTGATGAGAATTTGGTTGTCTTTTCCAAAACTGTCTACAGCTTATTGAGATAAGGAGTGGAGACATGAACAGAAAGGAATAAAAAAAGAGGTAAATAGAAAATAATGAAGAGAGAAAAGGCACAAAGGAAAGAGAGAAAAAGTACCTGGAGGAACAGGAGTGGTATGAAAAAGAAGGAAAAAAAAAGATAGAATAAAACAGTGATTAACTGGAGAGAGAGAAAGAGAAATGACAAAATATGAATACAGAAAAAAATAAATGATAGAAAGAATGCCTAAAGAAAGAACTTGTGTGACACAATAGGATTTGACACAAAATCTAAACAAAAGGTCAAAATAATTTATTGAAAAATTTATGAAAAACAAATGAAAAATCTATGTATTCACACCAAAAACAGAACAGAATGATGAATCACAACAATAATTAGTGAATTGCATATGTAAGGAAAAAGTTAATTTGAAAGAGATTTTGTTTTAAAATTTTGACAAAAATTATTATTAGTTCATACTTTATATTCTGCTTATCTTTAATATTGATAAATACTTGCCCATCTCCACTGATTTCAAGTTTATTTGCCAGAATTTCTGACATCCATAAAAGTTACAAGGTTTATTTTTATAATGGCTATTAAATTATAATAGCCTACTGGATTAAAATATTGGTTCGTGAATCTAGTGACACAGTAATTACGAGTTCACTCCTTGAGCCAGGCAGTGTGTACTTGAATTCAGTGGAAACAGTGGATCAACATAAAACTGATGAAAACCAGAGGGCACAAGGGCTGAAATGATGAGGGCAATAGTCTGCATGTAAATAGTGTCAATAAATTACAAAGATTTCAACATTTAAAGAAATAAAGCTTTTCTAGATACATTTCCAGAGAAAAATAACTGGAAAAAAAACATTAATTCATTCTTGAAATCTTATTTCACAAGAAATAAGATTTTTAAAAAAAAATGTATTTTCACTATATTTATTATTATTATCATCATCTCTTTTACTTATTATTTTAACATTTTATAAAAAAGAAAAAATTGTTTGGGATGATCGTTCAGTTGAACAACATTTTTATATATTCCAACTTGAATAACAAATAATGACAAATAGTTCCCAAACTTTAGGTAAGGAACTTACTGAATATAAACTATTCCCTTAAGTTTTACCTCTTTAATATATACTATATGTAATAGCAGAAAGGACACTGCTATATTAGAAACTGCACCATTTAAGCAGGACATGTCCAAGAAAAAACTTATTGTGTATATTTACGACTGTAATGTTTAAAAGCAAGTTATCAATACATTACAAAAGTATTTTAGTTATAGCAGAAAACATTACCATTTATATAAAAAAAAAAAAAAAAAAAAAAAAAGTAATTTAAGCCACGCAACTGAACATAAAGCAAGAAATCACTACATCAACACACCTATTCCTTCCCCAATCATTCTTCTTTGACAACTTCATATGAGAGACATTCCTTTAGGGCCATAATGCTATGTTTCCTTAATTAGTGTTTTACCATTACCTGCATTTCCTTTCAGTTACATCCCTTTCTTCTGTAGTTTCTAAATGGTTAATGATAGAAGGGTATATTTAGGTACTAGCTTAAAAGTTGCCCTATCAGGCAGCATTTAAACTATCTCCTGCAGAGTGCTTGATTGGGCCTTCCTCACAATAGGTAGGGAGGGAGGAGTAGATGTGATAGGTAGCAATAAACTACAGAACTCAAAATTGATCACTGTATTTAAGTATTGCATTAATATTTCAGCTTACATTTTAAAAGTACCAATAATAACTTTTCTGTCACCACTTAATTTAAAGACAATTTGATGTACAAGGTAACCAAAAAAGTTCTGTCCATTTTTAAAGGAAAAAAAAAGAAAACGCTTCACAGTATGTGTAACTTATATTTAGTCTTCGAAGTAATCGCCATCGGCATCCAGCACCTTCTGCCAATGTGTCTCCAGCTGTTCAATGCCCTTGTGGTAGAACTCAGGGGATTTTGATGCAAAGAAGTCCGTGAGGGCTTTGCGCAAGTCTGCTTCATTGGTGAAGGATTTCCCACGAAGATGATTATCCAGAGAGTGGAAGAGGTGGTAATCGGATGGCGCAAGGTCAGGTGAATAAGGTAGATGGCACAAAGTCTCCCACCCAAGTTGCTGTATGATATCCCTGACCACTCACACGACATGCGGCCTGGCGTTGTCATGGAGGAAAAGCACACCTTTGCAATTCACCAGAGCTGGCTCCTGCTGCCGCAATGCCTGTTGCACACGTTTCAATTGCTGCGAGTATAGGTCTCCAGTGACCGTTTGGCCCATTGGTAGCAGTTCATAATGAACCACTTGACGATCTGTCCACCAGACACAAAGCATAATCTTGAGTGGGTGCATAGGCAGTCTTGCGGTGTGAGGGACAGCATCCTGAGGAGACAACCAATGTCTGGAACGCTTGAGAGTTTCGTACAGAACCCACTTTTCATCACTGGTAAGCACTCGATTGTATAAGGATGCGGTACGGTGGCGAGAAAGCAGCGATACACAGGCTGCCACTCGTTGTCCCTTGTGGACCTCCAACAGCGTTTGCGGAACCCACTTGCTCAGTTTGTACATCTTACCTAGGCGGTGCAGGTGAAGTCTAACTGTTTCATCAGAAACGTTGAACTGTCTTGCAAGTTCACCACACGTTAGACTACTGCCCTCTTCAATGGTCGCCTTCAGGACCCCGTCATTCAACACCTGTGGTCGTCCACTGCGAGGCTCATCATGGAGAGACAAATCTCCCGACTTGAATTTTCAAAACCAACGCCTTGCAGTACGTTCATCCACAGCACTATCCCCAAACGCTTGACATATGCGGCAACTTGATGCAGCTGCTGATAAGCCCACTTTGAAGTCGTAAAGCAAACAGCCCCGAACGAGATCTCTAGACACTTCCATCCTTCTCATAACTGTCTGGATTATAACTGATGGCCGGGCACTGTGCATGTGTTTTTTATAAGTCTGATGTTCCTACTTCCGGCTGTCCGAATTTGAAAACAATTGCTACACGCATTTCATATATATTTCAACTTCATTCAATGACTAATCAAAAAACGGACAGAACTTTTTTGGTTACCTTGTACATAGGTTCTTACTTCCCATACAAACAATTATTTTTATTTCATGGGTGACTTTCGCTGGATTTCACAATTAAGTCCAATTATTCCCAAATTTATTTCCCAGTTATAAAAATTATTATCGTACCAAAAAATTTGCTGTAAAAAAATAAATAAATAAATAATCACCAAAAACAATCTCGGTAATGAAAATTTGAGAATCCAAAATTTCAGGATCTGGCCCCAAATGATTTTAATTTGCTTATGGAGTTGGCCTGATTCCAAAATGGTATGATATGTTGGGCTATGGCTTCTAAGAATAAAGTTGAAAACCCAGACAATTTCATTTTGAAACACTGTAATTTGAGAACAGTAATTTTTTCATTTGAACCTGAGCTATTGAAAGTGGGCCCCTTTAATTGTTTTTATCAGTAGAAGCCAAGATGATAGAATTCAAAAATAACAGTAATGAAAACTTAGGAATCCAAAATTTCAGGATTGCAGAATGTTTTTTTTTCTAGTCAGCCTCATTCCAAAATGGTGTATGTTGGGCTACGGCCTCTAGAAATAAAGTTGAAAAAGTGTGACACACTGACATTGGTATTTATTATATAGATGATGGATCAGCTGGTGCTGACTCATGTCATCAATACTTTATGATAATTACTTTTACAATACCATTAGTAGTAGTAGTAATAGTGTTTAAATAAATATTATGAAGTCAAGCTAAGTAGAAGTGAACAGCTAAAGTAAAATTCATAGCCTGTTAGCAAGTGTTAGTGATAAAATTCGTCTTTTTTTCTTTTTTTTTTTAAAAAGGGGGTACTTTAAAACAGGGAAATAAAGAAAAATAGATATATAACAAAATGAAGTATTTTTTTTTTTCACCATTAATTTTTTACTTGTCTTTTCATCTTGTTGGTGAGTTTTACCATAATTCTTTAGGTTGAAAATGTATTGGTCGTTAAAATAGAATGAGGTAAAAAAAAAAAAAAAAAAAAACTACTTTTAAATTCTTACTTCATGTTCATGACTTCAATAAATGGAGAGTATCTAATTCTAAATGTTATGGTAAAAACTGATACCAAAATGAGAAAAGACAAACCAGAAATTAACTTCAGTAAAAAAAGAGGTAAATGCACAATTCTCAAAACTAGGTTTACACATGACAAAGGCTCAAACATTATTCTGTATATTCCAATGTAATAAGCTAAAAAAATGAATTGACCAGCAAGAAAATATTTGAAGAAGCTCTGGTTACAAATGTAGACAGAGAAAAAAATGCAGAATATGAAGATCATTGATTAAACACAACCAAACTACAACCTTTAAATAAACCTCACAAAGAAAAATTAGTTTTAATGATAAATGTAGAGCTACATTGGATGGACCTGATGTCCAGGCTAGAGATTAGGTCCTTCAAAGAAAGTCAACCAACACAACTTAGAAGGAAAAAGGGTAGGAAAATGGAGTAATGTTTTGGGTTAATACTGTAGGTAGTAAAATCTAATTCCCTTCAAAGTTGATGATATCAAAATACTTCTAAAAGAAAAATTAAGTTTAAAGTCACATTCTGAAAACTTACTATTAGCCACCTTGTCAAAATGGTGTTAAAAAAAAATCACCAATTTAATAAAATGGTACACAGTTCCTCTAGATATTGATCCTATAGAAAACACATGGTCCATCATTAATAAAGATGAATACAACAATGGAAAATAATATTCAAAGATGATGTATTGGATGCAACAAATACTGTTCCAATTAATGTTTAAGACAAAACAGACACAAAAAAAGGATCAATTAATGAAAAACTGATGATGGTTGTAGAATGTCAAGAAGCTCATATTAACATGGAAAATAGTAATATTTAATTCAGGTATATGTGATATTGTGTTAAATTTATAAATAAAAAATTTAAGCTGCACTTAGTTTGTTTATATAACTTGACAACCTCTAAAAAAGAGGTTTTCAATATTTGTAATAAGGATAGATACAAGCTGAAACTCATATTGTTCATATAAATGTATCCTCAACATATGGCCATCATGGGTTCATTAATACCAATTTCATTGACTTACAGAATAAAATTTGATAGTAGAAAATAAATATTTCACTTTGGTGTACTAATTTTACAAGGAGATCACGAGCTTTCATAATTAATGCATTAAAATTAACAATGAATTCAAACTTTTCACTTGGCATCTTTTGAATGAAACAGCCTACGAAAAAAATTGCAACATTAAAAACAACTTGTCAATATTTTATTGTCCAAAATTCCCAAGTAAATTTGATTTCCCACTGGTAAAAGTATTAATGAATTCATTTTTATTTATGAGCTGTTCATATAAATTTGATAAGCACTTTATAGGAACTTAAGTAAAAATGTAATATGAGATTAGGTAAGGATAAATTATCAACAGGTTTTATGAACTACACAAGTTCAATTGGCATTAAAAAAAAAAAACTTGCAATAATAGGTTATATAAAATATTAGCTTTATGTAAGTTTGGGTTAAAACAATAAAATCAAGATAAATATAATTCCATAAGCCATTTGAATAGTATAAAAAAATGAAAGCATTCTTTTCTCTGACAATAACAGAATTCCAATGTCATTCAACATAAAGAGAAGAAAATATTAGGTAGATAGCATCTCAGCAATATATTCATAAACATACATTAGAGACTATTATTTATATATATATATATATATATATATATATATATATATGTATGTTTCTGTAATGCATTTTATGAATATATATGAGCTGCACCTTTTTTTTTTTTTATCTAAAATTCCTCTGGGTGAAATAGTCACATTTAACAATTCAGTCTTCAATTGGGTGATTTGAAAAAAATAATCCCTATGTTTAACAAATCCCTTCAGCATTGAATTTATTATAAAATCTGAAGCCATACAATCTTCAATACTTTTATCACAATAAAATCAAGATAAATATAATTTCATGGCCAAGCAGAAGACTTTCATGATATTTACAAATTTTATTATTCTATAACCAAATATTAGTTTCTACCCATTATTTTTTTCTTTACTTATATAATTTGATACAAAGATTTTATCTTTAACATTTTCACTTCCAATCCAAAACTTTTGAACTTCTGAATTCTTTAAGTCGATCCATTACCAAATGTCAACTTTAAAGCAAGAGACAAAAATGTATATTTCTCACCAAGAAGCAGTTATTAAAGCTTCCTTTCCATTTCCTTATGTCCACTTTCATAGCTATTGTCAGAGAAAAGCGTTCTGATCTGATTCTCTACAAAACTACTTTTATCAAGAATCTATTGATTCAAAAGACTACCAAAAAAATTGTTTTATGAATGGAAAAAAAAAAAAAAGAGACAAGTCCTTATTCTTTCTTCCCTGCTTCCTTTTCTTCACTTATACATATCTTTCTTTATACTTACATTAAGTAGCATACCTAGCATTTATGCTACTCGGTGGAGGTGGGGGGGGGGGGTCATAGAAATTGCTGCCCATCTAACCAACATTCCAAAACTGGACAACATGTACTTCATTAAATGCCATCCCCAAGGCTTACTGCCCTTTACACCTCCCTCTAGATCCACCAATGCTTGCATCAAACATAATACACGAGAAAAAAAAGTATAGTGTGTGCATGTGTGAGTAAGTCTACAAGAATGTTATATATATATATATATATATATATATATATACACACACACACACACACACACGACAGAATTGAATGGACACCAAGATAAATTTTATTTCTGATTTTTTTTTAATAATCAAGATAAATTAACTTAGATTATTTGATTAAAATTGCAGATAACAATCCTGGAACATGCCACGAAACAAAGGAGCATCAGACCTATCCGAATTTCAGCGAGGACGTATCGTGGGCAAACATGAAGGTGGTCTTAGTCAAAGAAAAATATCTGAAAATCTTTCAATACTCCTTTCTACTGTTAATAGAGTGATCGTACAATTCATCAGAGAGGGCAAGAAGTGCACAAAACCTCATCCAGGCCACCCTGGGCCCTCTGAAAGAACCATGTGTCTTGTCGAAAGAAATGTTGAACAGGATCCACGTTGCAAGGCCTCTAACATAGTAACACAAGTTGATGTCAGTTCCAGAACAGCTGTCAGATATCTTCACAAGCTGGGCTACTATGGCAGAGCTGCAAGAAGGAAACCACTTCTCCGTCCAGCCAATATCAAACACAGAAAGGATTGGGCTCATGAGATGGTGGAGAGACCTGCGACCGTTTGGACCACTGTCATTTTCTCTGATGAGTCAAGATTCGCATTATTTTCCGACAGTGGAAGAGACTCTGTAGTCAAGAGTTTGATTTAAAAAAGACTGCAGCCAACGGTGAAACATGTGGCCTTTCAGTAATGGTATGGGGTGCAATTTGGAGTGATGGTCGCTCAGAGCTTGTGGAGTGTGAAGGAAACATTAATTCGACCAAATATGTTTCTATATTAAAGAAAGGGCTCCTTCCAATATTCTCAAGTAGTAGAATGAGCAAAGTCGACTCCCTATTTATGGAAGATGGAGCTCCATGTCACACTGCTCAAGCATCACAACATTGGTTGAGACAAAATGGGATCATTAAACTTCCATGGCCAAGTCAGTTCCCGGATATTAACCCTATTGACCACCTTTGGGGCATATTAGATCGAAAACTCCTAAAAAAGAACAGGAAGCCATCTTCTAAGCCCGAACTTTTAGGATTATTGCCTGAAACATGGCAAGAAATCCCTTAAGATGATATTCGTGAACTCATCGCTAGCATGCCTAGAAGGGTCCTTGCATTAAAAAAAGCAAAAGGGATTTCAACCAATTATTAGTTATTAAATTTATGACCACTTCATTTGTATAAATTACTTGTTTAATAAAATAAACAGTTTCTGTGAGCGTCTATTCAATTCTGTCATGTCTGTATGTATATATACACACACACAGTGTGAGAGAGAGAGAGAGAGAGAGACATGGTGGAGTAGGAGACAGCGGCTTGGAGAGCAGAGTTCGAATTCCAGTCAAACCCATTACATTTACTTGTGTGCTAATACCCTTGGAAAAAGTATTAATCCTCTTCTCCATCCAGCTATGGGTAAATACCAGGACAGACTGGATATGACAACTGGTCTAGGAGGACAACTCTGAATTCAAAACCTGCAGAAGGTCGTTTGTGGACCTTGTGGCACATAGTGCACCAGGTCCCTGTATTCAGCCCTTCAAAAAGTGTGGTTGGTTCTGCACAAAACCTTCCCCACCATCAAATAAATCATATATGCTGGTGTCTGGGCTGTCGGTTCCTAGGAACTGAGCTGCTTGACGACGAGAGAGTCCACCATATAAGTTTGAAAAATACCTACATCTATAAGATGGTGCTGAAAAAATAAATTTCAGCTCAATGGGATGCTAAAAACTGCACAAGAGGCAATTGTTTTCAGTCAATTTCTTTCATATATTTGGAGTATGCTTTTAATTCAAAGACCGTTTTTCTTTAATCTAGTTCAGATAATTTGAATTTACAACCAAATATTTATCTACCTGAAAAAACTTGTCTTTCAGTATACTATTTATAAATTTATTGCACACTACATAGTTTAATTTCCATTTAGAATTTACCTTCCACACAAACAGCAAGTCTTTGACTGTTTTTCAATTGAAACAAATAGCATTTGGCAATAGATAGACTGAATAAAATTTGAAATTTATCTGTTACTAAAAAATAATTTAAATTCTAATTTTATTAAATTATATTTAAGTGCCTAATTATGGATTATTTGGGGTAGGAGGCAAAATCTAATCTTCAAATAATCAAATTTCACCCTATCAAGACAATGCAACTAAGACGCTAGGGGGTTACTGGGGGTGAAAGAGAATGAGAAGACTTTAACTTAAGGAACTGGAAACCAAATCATAAACAATAGATAAAAAACGTCTATGTTCTTGGGTATGTCGTTTATCTAGATTTAAATTTTGGAAAGCTACAATAATTTTTTTTAAGTTATATCATTTTTTCAGTGTACTTGACAATTTGTACAAAAACATTTGCTCGAAACCAAAACTCTGTAAAAATAACTATCTGCATTCAATATTATTTCTACTTTTTTAACATTTACCAATTTTTTTAGAAACTATTTCTGAACAAAGTAACAAGAAAAAATATTGCGGTTTTCTCTGAATGCATGTAAAAAGAAGATAGATTATAAAGGCAACATAAAAACTAAGAGCAAATGATAAAAATAAGTGTCATCTTTCTTTTCTTTTACTCTCTTAATTAGAATTGATATAAATCAGTGATCACAGATCAATTAGTTTTTCGTGATATAACCAATAATGCCAATAGTTGTTTCAAAATGAAAGTTTTAAGCCAATTTACCTAAAAAAATAATAATGTAAAATAGTTTTATTATTTAAATTAAAACGTTTAAATCGCTTTTTTGGTTCCGTAAAAAAATTTTAAATCCAGTTTTTTTATTCTTAAAAAAGAAACTTTTTTTCTAGTTTTATTCGTCGTAACACCGCATAGATCGCCCACGTGTATTGTAAGACGTGAAGACATTTCTAAAGGTGTATGCTTTCTTCATTTTTGCTTTCTTTTTAGATGAACGTCGATTGAATGTTGAAACAACATATGCTTTTTATTTAACATCGCTACCTTTTCTTTTCCTTTAATGAAAATATAGTTAAAAGAAGAACGTAAGAACATACACGTGGCTTGTTAGCGTTGTTAAAAAAATTGATTCAATACGAATAATAATATTCTTACAGGTCAAACAAGGTCCACTGGATCAATCTTTAAAATGCAAAAACGTGGGGAATTAAACTTTTGAATTTGATAATTCATCTTCTTTCTCACTATTGAATATTTGTGTATTCAATTGTCACAGATATATCTCCATTGCAAGCTTCTTTTTTTTTAATCATTTCACCCCAAACAAGGCAATAAAAGCCACTAATACGCAAGGGGGATACTGAGTATGATGAGAGAACACGAGGAAAAAAACATTAAATGAGAGAGGGAACATTCAAAATCAAAACGACAGCTAATGATTGACATTGCATTTCATTTAAATTTCTGAAGATCAAAAATTTACAAAAATCAAAACTGACTGGAAGAAAACAAGAAGCCGGAAGACTAAGAGAATTACTGACACAAAAAGTGGAAAGTCCGAGAAGAAACTTATTTGTTAATCTGAAAAATAAATAATTCTACCAGTGAAAATTAGAAAGAATTAAAATAGATTTTAAAATGTTTAAAAGAAAGCACAACATTTGGAAGAACCGAGTTTCCGCAAGAAAATATACTAAATTCGTATCGTTTTTTTCTTTCACAAGTGAAGTCAATTCAAAATCGATAAAGAAAACTGGAGGTATACATTTGTTGAGTCTCACCAATGTATACCCCCAGTTCTCAATGATTGAGAACTTAATTGTCTCGGCAAAAACGAAAGTAAAAAAAAAAAAAAAACTATTAGTGATCTGATTTCTTTAAGTTTAAGGCTTGAATTGTTTTTTTTTTCTTTCCCCACTGCTTGATATGCTTTTTTTTTGCCGTTTGTCCTTTTAAGCCGCGAAAGAAAAAAGTTTTTCATGTTCACCCACTCTTTTCTTACATAACTTGTGTACGTACACACTAAGACGAAAACACTCGTTGCTATATATAACTTAACTACAGGGGATTTGCTAAAAAGGTTTTGTACTATTGTGGGTGGGGGAGAGAAAAACTTTCCCTCGCAAATTAATTTACAAAAAAAAAAGAAAAAGAAATCTAAAAAAAGCCTCCTTAGTCCTTAGCCGACAACTGCACCACTGAACCAAATCCGTAGTGCTCTCATTATCATAACTGAACACACGAGAAGAAAAAGATGTTCTATTTTTATTCTGGCTACGGGTTTATGACAACCCAGTAATAAGGATTTACTACAAAAAAAATTAAAATGTCTTTTTTTGGGTAATATTTGCAATTATGAGCAAAGTGAAATGAACAATGAACGACTCGGTTGATATTTTAAAATAAATCGAATCTATTTCAATTTTCAATTCAGTGCACAACAAAATCACATGGTGAATTTCTGCAACGTCATGCCGCAAAATATTTTCGTTTAAGTGCGAGTGTATGAGACTGACTGAAATAAACGAGTTTTAGTACAGCTGGTACATACGACAAACTTTACATGAATGATTGAAATTCCATAGTATCACGCGGTAAAAACAGTTAACTCTACATAAAGAACTAAGTACTTACAAAAAACAAAAAAACACAAAAATAAAAACTTGAGAATCGTTTTTTTCACTTGTAAAATACGTGACGTTTTTTATGGGGATGATTAATTTTTATTTATTTTTTTTTTTTTTGCAAAGAGACTGTGACTAAGTGACTATTGCTTCCAACATACATTTTTGGCAAACTTTACAAACTACAAAGCTACATTCTTAGTAGTCTAGTAAGTTAAGTTACAATAATGCATAATTTTTTTTTAAAGTCACGATGTATGTGCATGTAAAATCAAAACATCTTTATTTTTATATTTTATAATATCGTGATTAAATGAGACCAATTTTCAAGAAACACGCTCATTCTCAACAAAGGTACACTAGTGAGTGACTATATAGTCAGCTTCAAGTTATTTTTAAACTACTACAGTACTCTCACAGTGACAAAGAAAGAATTCACCACAGATCAAGTTACGTTTTCTTCCGTCTTAGCAATTTAAATATGATTTACAATAAAAACCATAATTAAATTGCTAATTACTTTTAACAAATCGAGTTTAAGAAAAAAAAAAAAAAAAAGAGAGGAGGATAAAGATTTTATCGCAAAAATAAGTGTCAGTGAGGTTCACTGATATGTTTTAAAACTTCAGTGGATAAAAAAACCATAAAGTGATTGATACTTTTTTTTTCTCCTTAATGCACGTGTGTATGCACCGGGGGGGGGGGGGCAGTGTAAAAAGGAAGGACATATACAGTGAAGAAAGGATGTGAACATTTGACATTTTGACGAATGACTGAAGTTGCCATCATGTCAATATGACCAGTTACACAACTGTGCCAAGTGTAAAAAAAAGGATATGTGTCATATGTGTGCACGTGTACCTGGATATTGCAAACCTAATCAGAGTGCCACACCTATCTTGTTGGCAGAAGTCATTAACTTTCAATAAAACATCACTTAAAAAAATAATAAAATTAAATTAAAAATCGATGCAAACTTCGTTAGCACTGACAGACAGAGTTTATGGATAACTTACTGTTAAAAAGCCCAAAAATATATAATTTCACCAACTGTTTCAAAGTTTTATGTCATCGAAAATGAAAATTAATTTCATCAGGTAACCATAAATTTCCGAAAAAAAAAAAAAAAATTATATATATATATATACACTCTCGTCTTCAGTAAATCATAAAGTGTAATAATGAGAGTAATCAATCACTCATTATTGGGTTATTGTACACTTGACTACGGTCGTTAACTAGAATTTTTAAAAATACATGCATCATCACCATTTTTCTTCTTGTGTGTATTTTACAACCAAAAAAAGTAGGAAAGAAATTACTTTTAAAGCAAAGGCCAGGTAATAAATAAATAAATAAATAACCTCCAAGGTTTGTGGCGTTGGTTGGGGTATAAACAAAATTCTTGCTTTCCAAAGAATGGCATGTATTTTTTTTCTAAAGTTTTAAAAAGTAACAAAAGAACTTTTCTAGTTTTAGAACTAGAAACATTATCGGTTAAAAAAATGTTTTCGGGTAATTTCTAAATATATCTTTTTTTTTTTTTAAAAAAACAAAAAACTTTTTTTTTTTTGTTATCAAATAAAATGAAAAATAAACCTTACAACTTCCCGCCCAAGAAGTTTGCAAACAATTTTTTTTTTTGCATCATGATCGAGTGACCTAAAATTTTCTTGGATAATTTTTTTTTCTTCGCACTGAGTTAATATTTAATTTAATATTCTTATTCTTTATTAAACCAAAAAGCATAGCAACGACCATTCCCGGTGTAGTATTTCTTTTTTTAACAAAGTCAAAATACCGTTGAAAATTATAAAACAAAATACAAAACCGCCATCAGTGTAAGAAGGTTAAAAAAAGGTCGTTTTCAAACCAAAAAATCAATCAACCAAGTAAGAAAAAAAAAGCACTGACAAATTGTTTATTTAGTTGAGATATCATTTTGTCTCGGGAGATTTAAACTTTCGTTAAATTATTTTTTTTACCCCGTTTATAAAAAGATAAGGACCACTAAATCGGTTGGGCAAGTCGCTATAGATAAGCGGGAAATATGATTTCTTGGAGTTTTTTTTTTCTTTCATAAATCGTGAATTTTTCTATAACTACAAAATATTAGTAAATTTACTACTAAATATTCGGAAATCACTAAGTACACACTTGGAAATCATATTTCCCCACAAACTGAATCCAAGAGTTTGTTTCACATCGTAACTTTCCTTTCGTAAATAAACTAATAATGAAAATTGAAAATAAAAGAAAAATCTGCTTCTGTACTTCACAATGACTTACAGGCAAGTTATTTTACATTTGCTTTAGTTTTAGCGAGGATATTTAACAAATCCTGGTACACACCAAAAGGGATACGTTTGTTTACTTTAGTTTTAGACTTTAGAGACGTCCGTAATGTCTGGTACAACGCCCCTACTTAATGGTTAAAAAAAAAAAAGCCACCTAAATATTTCTTTATGTATGTTTCTACTTTTTCCTGATTTAACTTCTAAAAGAAATGCTTGCAACTTAGAATAAAACAAAGTTTTGAAGAGGGGGGGGGGAGATTCGCCGTTCTCACGAACTTTGGTGAATCATTCCTTCCTCGATTTTTGTGTACACCTTTTAGTACGTGAATACATTTTTTCAACCTGCAACTTTTCGTTAAAAGAAAAAAAACTTTACATTTATTATTTTGATATAGTGAATATTTTTTATTAACTTTTTAAAGATCTAAATTAACGAAAAAATTATATAGCTAATAAAATTATAATAAATTTAAATAAATGTTCCTAATTTTTTTTTTTTTTTAGTTTTCCTATGGAACAAACAAGAAAAAGAGTCTTTCTTCCCTGCCCAGATTTATTTATGAAAAATAAGAATCATTTTAGCTGCAGTAATTACTAGTATTATTTATAATTTAACTGAATGTTTGCTTATTTTTATTTTAAAAAAAAAGGAATCAATTTCATTTTGCATCTTTTTACCTTGCTGGTGATGTCATCCCTGGTAAAAAAAAAATTATTTAAAATTTCATCATTGGTGTTATTTTGAAACACTTTTACAAAAAGTTAATTAAAAGTTTAAAATTATTAAGCCATTTTTAAACTAAAAGTTACTTGGTTTTTTAACTTTTAAAAAAGGTATGACTTGTTAAATTTGAATACCAATTTTTGAGTGAGAAGAATGGTAATTTTTTTTTTTTTTTTGTCTATCCATTTTTTTTTTTTTGCCATCGGTCTCTCTACTACTCCCTAAATTTTTTAAACAAATCAATGATTCAAAAGAAAACGACCCTACTGAGTTGAAGTGTAAGAAGAGAAAGAAATGATTGATTTTATTTTTAACTGAGAAATTAATTATATTGCGCATAAAGCTTTTTTATTTTTATTTGTAAGCGCGTATTCGTACCTACCTATGAAATGGACATGCTTCTTCAAGAAGTTCTTTAGCTTATTCAAGTGGTTGTATAACAATAAACTTTATTTTTTAAACTTAAAAATGCGTCAGAAGACAATGACAAACTTTCAATAACAAAACGAAACCGTAAAAACCAACAAAAACTAAAAAATGTCAAAATCCGTTCTATCCATAAATCTTAAAGTACAACATTTTGCAAGCGGATAGCAAGATTTTTATTTTTATCAGGATACAACTACTTTTACTACCAGTTATTAATAAGAAATCCACAGTAAATAAACAATTTAAAAAATGACAACAGTTGCTCTGTTCACAAAATTATAAGCTTTAAAAGTTTTTCGAATGCTTTTTGAAATTAAAAAAAAAAAAAAAAAAAATTAGCAAAAGTTTTTTTAAAAATGCATGGTTCAAAGATTGTTTTCTTTTACTTTTTACACTAGAGAAAATTATTTATCAACTTAACAGACACTTAACAACTAAGAGAAGATAAATGAATAAATCACTTTTCTAAAGTTTCATTTAGAGATCGGATCCTATATTTCTAATTTAATTGAAACAGAGAACAAATTGACGTAAAAAATAAATGTGAAAAGTAAAATCCATATATAACTTATTATTGCAACGAGAAACATTTATTTAAAAGGGTTAGAGCTGAGGACTTTTAAATTTTTAATTAAACATTTTTTCAGCATAAAACGTAAAAATTTAATAAAACATGAACAGACTTTGTGTCTCTAAAATTTCTACTTGTTAAGCTCCGAAGGAATATACTAGGACAAAATTAATAATATATAATGAAATTTAAAATTAAAATAAAACATTGAATAGTTTGATTCTTGATTGCAGTTACTGTTTTGAAATTAAAAATAAAAAAAAATTACGAACTCAGTTTTTTACCACGAGTCTTTCATTTTGCAAATAATGAATCGACAGCTTCTTTTCTTTTTTTAACCCAAGTGACCAAAAATTATTAACAAATGGATTTTTTTTTATGCAAGCACAAAATTAAAAAAATAATTATCACCAGTTACAAATGGACACAACCAAGATATGAATTTTCAGTAGGGGGGACCAGGGAAGATATTGGGTGTTACCAATGTCTTTTTTTTTCGTCAAGAAAAGAAAAATACGAGAAGCAGTTAAAAAAAAAAAAAAAAAAAACAATTTTCCAATGTTGTTTACCTACTTTTTCTCATTTTAAGGACTTTGGGGTGCTAATTCTTAATTTTTTAATGTTTAATGAGTTATTATTTTAATTTTGGAATATATGATTCTTAAAATTCAGTTATAATTTTTTTTAACAACTAAAGGTGAAAAATTAAACTTACCTTGAAGCCCCATTGCTGGTTTTTGTGGAGAACCGGTGTGGGTCAGTTCCTTGGAGGATTCGTTGGATTTGTCTACAAAGTTTGACTGAATTTGAATTTCATTTAACAAGGTATTCCTTTGAAGGGTCGAAGAATCATCGATATTTCCAGTGACCCCTTGGTTAGGTAATCCTGGGCCATAATTCGAAGATCCCTTTAAAATACTCTTTGGTTTGGGTTGAATCATCGGCGGTTCCTTTCGTCCAGGGAGTGAATTGATCTTTTTCAAAGTAACCGTGCTATTTTTCTCAGATTTGGAACCATCCACAATTTGTACCTGGGGCGTACTCCCGCTCCCTTCATTGGAGTTTTCAGTCTTGGGTACATAGGAACCGCTTTTTCGGAAAAGCTTGCTGCTTCCACCGCCACCTATGCTTTCTTTTTCACTATGTCTTCGGAATAGACCCTTTTTTACTTCATCGAGTTTATTCAATTCATCTTGAGTCATTGAAGTACGATCTTTGCCTTTCTTTTCTTTGTCATTCTTTTTCTTTTCTTTTTCTTTCTCCTTCTCTTTCTTTTTCTCCTTTTCTTTTTCTTTATCCTTTTTCCGAAAGCTAAACATGTTTGCGCTTATTTAGTTCCAAAGTAATAGAGTAAGTTGGTCCGACGAAGCAAAGTTTGGTCACTTTTAGTTTTTTTTTATTTTAAAATGTGTATTGTAACTGTAACACATCGATTCAAGCAAGACACGTCGTAGATTCGTTTTTCTTTTATTATTTATTTATGTATGTATCCATTCAAAAAGTGTAAGTATTTCCAACGTATCACTGGCACTTCTTGTCTTGTAAGTATAACCTTTTTATTCTGCTAAATCCTTGTTTGATTGTCGGTTGAGAGCAGAGCCGGCAAACGCAAAGTGAATGTAAAAAGCGCGCACATTTACACACATAACACACACACACTTTAAAAAACCTTTTCGTCAGCACTTGTTCATAAAAGAATACGTTTCCTCCTCTACGTACATAATATTATACATATGTAATTTGTATATAAAATACTGTTGTTGTGTACTTATTGTTAAGAAGAGAAGACAGATCCGTTACTTTCGGCTTTTTTACGTTTTATCCCGATTATTCCTGTTTGTGTTTGGAGTCACTTTTTGGACTGTTGGTGGTGTCTAAAACTAAGAGTAAAAAGCAGTCAGTTCCGTCTTTCTTTTTTTTTTACCTATCTCCTACTTTTACTTACTTGCTACTAAGCTATAACTGACTTGTTAGTTTTTTCTTTTATCTATAACTCTTGAATCTTTCTTTTACAATTACTTCGCCAACAGAAAGGTCGATTCTCTTTCTTCTGGTCACCACAGAGAAATAAACTCATCAAGTATTATCGTTTTTAACTAACAATAACAACAATGTTATCGTTAGAAGTAGAATCCAAGAAAAGAAATTCGAAAAATATTAACTAATTTTTTATAGATTCATCCGAAATAAACTTGATCTCGAAAAACAAGACACTTTGTTTGAAGTGGATAAAAAATGATTCAACTATAATTTGATCCGTTTGGACGGTATGACAATAAAAAAACAAACCACCTTCTTAAAAAATACCTTTCTCTCTCCTGTATGTTACAGACTTAAGGCCACATATCAGAATATCAAACCAACCAAGAGGAGGGGAAAAATTAGTATGTGTTGTGTACACACTCATGTAATTTCTTGCGACAAAGCTTCCTGAAGCTGGCTGGTTGTCTTTTCCTGGTGGTTATATTGTTGTTGTTTGTGTTTACGCCAATGCGTATGCATGAAGATCTCCCAGTCGTCAGCCAACGAAACATACACTTTTTAAAAAAAGAGACAGACCCAAGCAGCTGCTGCTGCTACTCCTGCTTAATAGCAACTCTAGTATAACAACATGGCGGGACCCCACCTCGTAGTACTTCCGGATCAAACCCACGTGTTTATCTTTTCTTCTGTGCTGTGGGTTTGGCTCATACAGTTATTAGGTTGGTGCAAAAATAATGTCGTTTTTTGACGTTCAAGATCATGTCAAAAAACGACGTTATTTTTACACCAACCTAATACAAACTCGGGAGTTTGAGTTTTATCTGCATGGTTAAGAAACTCATTAACCTAAAAAAAAATTATAGATCAGAATTGTTTTTAATGAATGTCACTGAAAGAAAAAAGTTATATGTGCAAGTTAGGCTGAAGGCCTCAGTTCAAGGAAAGAATTCAAGTGGAAGGGTATTTTTATGCAAGGAGGACATTAAATGACAAAATAATCCAAACCATGAAAAATTAACAGAATTAACTTTATTAATTTCTGTACAAATTTTTCTGATAAGGAAGATGTTATCATTTACTCGGACTATTGTCCCTCTTCTTTGTTGCTATTATCACTTCATTAATTTGTCCCTACTACTATTTTTACTTTTTAATCAGATAAAAATATCTTAAACTACGCAAAGTGATAATTTTTCATTGTGTGTGTGTTCGTAGTTACTCTTCTTATGCCAGTATGCCATGTTGTTTTTAAAAACAAACCTGTCCCCCTCTGTGTGTGTGTGTGTGTGTGTAAAAATAATCCAACTCGTTTTATTGATAAGTAATTATTATCATTCAGCTACCTTTCATGACTAACACATTCTTCATCAAGCCGCAAAAAAATCTAGTTTTTTAAATTCTAACAATTTTCTACCAAATTTTTTTTTTGTAATTATCGCTCTAACAAATACATTTTTGTTTAATGATTTACAATACATGTTTTTTGTTTTTACGTTCATTATGAAAAAAGAATGGAATCATAATTCTTTAACTTTTCTTTTAATTCCATACAAAATGTTTGTTGCAAGTTACTTCCTATTTTTTTCCGATGGAAGTATTTTCATTCATTCAAAGTGAAAAAAAAGGAATCTCAATTTTACAATTTTTGTATGTACTTGATGAACATTTGAAGGTGATTCTGTTTTTAATGTGATTAATTACACATTGATGTATGGTTGTTGGAATATAAATCACTATTGCTTCTGAACGATTCTGAGGTTTCTTTCAAAGTAAAAAATAAAAAAAACATTTAAAATTAAAGTATAGTCTTTGATATCTAGTTCCATGTACTTTTATGCATTTGTTTTAGCATTACATAAAAATTTGGAGAGCATTTTCCCTGACATTTGGTATTGTAATCAGATTGACTTTTTAGAACAAGTGTATAAAAAATGTTATTATTTTTATTAAAAATAAAACATCCTTCTTTGGTTTACTTTCATTTCTTTCATGACTATCTTCTTTATGGGTGTGCCATTTAAAATGGAAATTCTTACACAGGGTGTATCAAAAATACTTTTACAAACTTGCTCCAAAACAAGGACAAAAGTCTATATAAACAGATGTCACAAATCTTTCATTTTTGGAGTTATTAAGTTTAAAGAAAGTTTACAGTCCATGGCACTATATTGCCATATAGACTAGGTTACATTTGACATTCATGTATATCTGTGGCTAGCCTGTTTTTAACATTTAACGTGTGTAGTAGTGAGCTAATTGAGAAGTGTTCCATTTAACAATGGCAGGATATTCATATCGTGAACAGGCAGATATGATTTTTACATACAGCCGTGTGAATGATAATGGGCACAAGGCTGCACATCTGTATCAGATTGCATTTCTTAACCGAAGGTCGATGAATTATCCAACATTTTCTGCAGTTTTATTGTCTCGTTGATGAGACAGGATCCATGGCACCACAAACAATGGATTGAAGAAGACCAAGATCCGCTCGTGCACCTGACCATGAAGAACACATTCTACAGGCTGTCAGAAATGAACTAGGTATTAGCACAGGTCAAGTGGCCCTAGTATGTTTTACATTTCATAGTACCACATGGAGGGTACTTCAAGAACAGCTCTTGTATCGATATCATTTGCAACATGTGCCGGGTTTTTTGTCTTCTGATCACTCACCACAGGAGGACTTTTGCCAATGGTTTATTATACAAACTATCAATCCATTATTTGTCTCTTCAGTCTTGTTTACAGATGAGGCAACATTTGGAAGAAATGGAATAACAAATTTACACAACCAACATTTGTAGGCGGATTGGAATCCCCATGGTACAATGTAAGCTAGACAAAAGCATCAGTTTACGATTAATCAGTCTGGTAGTTCCATGCATTCTCCCAGCATGTCTTACAGGAGCTGTCTGCAGGGATTTTATTATGAACACACTTCCAGACCTGCTAGAGGATGTACCACTGCTAATACAAAGACACATTTGGTTTATGCATGATTGGGCTCCAGCATGTTTTAGTCACATTGTGATGCGCTGACTGACATCTACCATGAAAGATGGATAGGGGGGATGCGACCAGTTTCATGGCCTGCACATTCCCTCAATCTCAATTCTTTGGATATTTATCTGTGGGGCCACCTAAAATAATTGGTTTATGAAGCAGACATAAATAATGCAGAGACACTTCATCAACATATCTTGGGGCCTGTGAAACCATTTGACATCATGTGGGAGTATTTGAAAGGGTCCAACAGTCAATGATCCAACAGGTGTATGTGTATGTAGAAGCAAGTGGAGGACATTTGTTATGAGTTGCTGTGTTGGGGTACAACAATCGCTTTTTAGACATATGTTTATGTGGACATTTTACCTTGTTTTGGTGTGAGAAATCCCCCCACCCAAAGTTTCTGAAAATATTTTTGATACACCCTATATATACATACATATATATATATATATATATATATATATATATATATATATGGTATAAAATGACAATTGGAAAAAATCTTAGATTTTGCCTTCCAACTTTTTCAAGGCAAAAATGAAATCGAAATGTCTCTGTTGTTACAGTTACATTTAAAAATCAAAATTTAAAAAGATAGACACTTCTGTCCAAGCCTTTTTTTTCTGGTTAATGTAAATTACCTTTATAGTAAGAGAATTTTTTTTTTCCATGCTGACAATACAGTTAAATTCCCAGATCAATTTTAACTATATATATATATATATATATATATATATATATATATATATATGTATGTATGTATGTATGTATGTATGTATGCATGCAGCAAGAGCTCAAAATTGTAGATAAACTGTCCAAAGTTCATATTGTGTTATTGTTTTGTTATAATTCCTTTGTCTTTTTGTTTCAGATACTATTATACATCATACAAAGAACACACACATGCACAAAATACAAAACAATAACCTATTAAAATACATAAAATTACTATAATTTGACATTTTAAAACAAGTTTGTCAAGAATGTGCTCAATAGAGAACTATTTAACTTTTATTAATTTATTGAATATACCAGGTGCAATGGATAAATTGTTGCCATTTCATATTTTTAATTTTGCACATGCACGTTTGTTTTTGATTTTGTTGACTGCACGGTATAGTAGGGTCAGTTGGGCACTGTCTGCAAGAAAAAGAGCACCATGACACAATTCACTCTGCCAGAAACGGTATGCTGTACGGCTTGGTATTCATGCTGGAAGCTCCAATATGAACATTTCAGAGTGTTTGGGTGTCAATCTGAGGACAGTGCGGAGAATTCAGAAAGAGTTGGATGAGACTAATGGTGATTATGGAGGAATGGCAACTCGTGAAACTCACTCTGATCATTCTGATAAGAAAAGAACTCCCAAATTTGGTGGTGAGGGCTTCAGACTCAACACGGAGACCTTTCATCAAGTGCCTAAAGGAGATAGTTCTGCCCTGGGTCAAGTGAGTGGTTGCTGGAAGACCCTATGTCTGGCAACAGGATTCTGCACCATGCCACACAAGCAGGAGAACCCAGTCATGGCTGTCAGACAATTTCTGCGACCATATCACCCCTTACATCTGGCCACCTAACTACCCAGACTGCAACCCACTTGATTATTATGTGTGGGGTGCAATTGAGCTAGAGACCAACAAAATTCCTTTTAATACAAAAAGATGAATTGAAGGCAAGAATTATGGCAGCATTCATCAACTTAAACAAGGGGACTGTCCAGAAGAGTTGCAAGAGATTCCAAAGTCGTCTGATGGCTGTGGTTGAAGCCAATGGCGAATTTATTGAATAATTTTACTCTTTAGCATTTCAAGTTATTTTTGTGTCATTTTGGCATCTGTTAAAATGAAATGTCAGTGTTATTTTCCTTTTTGTGTAATTTAGATGACAATTTATCCATTGCACCCTGTATATATATAGAGAGAGAGAGCTTATCAGCCTCTGAATAATACACCTGTTGTTACAAACTTCTACTTTCACCTCATATTTAATTTGGTGATGACATCTTTGGTAAGTTTTGCCAGAGATAATATTGTCTGGTGTTTATTGCAACATTCTCTGAATCAGTTCATTGCTGTATCACATTAGTAATGGATGGCTAAGTAATAGCCTCTGATGATGAAGGTTGTCAAAGCAGCAGTCAATTCACTCAATGGATGGTGTCTTTTGATCATTCATATATATATATATATATATATATATATATATATATATATATATATATACAAAAAAAAAAGAAGCCATGCTTTCTATTTTATTATGCTGACTCATATTGTTAAGTATATTGGTGTGATGACGGTAAAAGTTGACCCTTCTTGACAATAATCTGTATATTTTTTGCCTTGTTACAAATAGTAGCTGAGTGGCAATATGGCAAAAGACTATCTGATATGAAATCATGTATGAAACAGAAGTGCATCATAGAATTTCTCCATACAAAAAGAATTGTTATCTTGATAATAACAAGCTTATGATTATTTAAAGAGAAGGCCAGATACTAAACTGTATTATGATTAGAGTGTTAGATCAGCAATTTTTAATTTTATTTCATATCTCTTCAGAATGTAGGTAATCATAGCTCTCCACGGTTTCCTTTTTTATTATTTGTGAATTGCTATGATTTCTCAGGAAAGATAGAATGGTTTCCTATTGCCTTAATC
>OZ038499.1:101056050-101078550 GCA_964036315.1 Acanthosepion esculentum
AATCAACATAAAAAATAAATTCAGTTACACAATTTTCTTTACAAAAAATGCAAATTAATAATTTATATTAATTATTTATGTTTATTTTGAATATATGAAAAATAAAATGTTAAATAAAATTATCAAAATATTGAAGAAAAGTATTGGCCTTAAATATTGATATTCAGATATCTACCTCATATAGTTAAACAAAATATATATAGATGGCAATGCTGGACAGGTGGTTTAAAAATGCACTGGTATGATGGTATAAATAAAAGCAATAACCAGATTAAGATACAGTTTATATATTCATTTTATTAAAATAATATAAGCCATTAATTTATGCAAATTCTGTATAATTGTTTTACTATCTTTTAAATGGCTTTTCCAATATGTTAGATCTGTGACAGAGAAAGAGTCTAGGAAACACACACACACACGTATATTATTTTTTATTGAAATTGGAGTAGATCTGAGTAGTGAAATTAGATCAGAGTATTTTGTTTACTGATAGGAAATCTGATCTAGGGCAGAAGTTGTACCCAATAGAATCTGAGTCATTAGAAGACAATAGGAATGGTCGAAATAATTTTTATTGGTTAAAAATTGAAATAGAGATTAGTAAGCTATAAGGAACTTTGGAATTCACATGATTTTGGTTAAAGCAGCCAGAACCCCGTGATAATCGTGTGTGAAGTAGTAGGGCCAAGGGTCGGTTATGACCAGCCAGATTTTTCTATATAAATGCGTAGTTATGCTGAGAAAGTGAGAGGCGGGAGAAAATTCTTGGCGAGACTGGAGAAGAGAATTAGCCCGAGCAAGAGTTGGGCTAGAGACAGTGGCGAGTCGAGTTGGAGACTCGAGGAGGAGAGGAAGTGACGTCAGAGATTGGAACGAAGTGTCCGCTAACATGTACTGTTGATATAAGTACCACTGCTTCTGCTACCATGAATATTACTACTACTGTTACTACTGCTGAGGAGGAATGCCACTATAAACTTTAAGCCCTGTACAGAAATCTTATCCCTCTATTGCAAGAGTCGTATATCATTCTGAGACAATTTAACAACAAGTTAATCACAATACACTCTCTCTCTCTCTAGAATCCAGTGTATGAGTTTTTATGTCAAATACTTTTCTTTTCTGTAACCCGTTTCTTTTCTATACTATTCTTTTCTGATATAAAAGACATTAACAATTCAACCATTGAATAGTTGTTTGTCCGGCTTTCTGCAGATATTACTTTTTGTTTTGCTGCATTCTAAATTTCTTAGCACAGACTCTCCAGCCGTGTCTACATCTTTAGTCGACTGTGAATGGATGAACATCCCTTCTGCTTTCTGGATCAAACCAATCACAACGTGGGCAGGAAGCAGGATTAAACCAGTGGGCTGGTTGAATAATCTATGGATGCTCAGGGGACCTACGGCCACTCCCTTAAGTTCAGTTAGGACCGAGTAGACACCTCAACCCAGAGAGTAAGACATTGGAAGGTGAGGGGCTGGGGCAAAAGTGTTAGAGATCATTGCCCACTTGGTTCCATTAACTAGTATACAAAATATTAATAACCATTCTTTATTGATATATACTAAGTTTAACTTAAGTTAATGGAAGTAGAAAAATTATGCTATATCAGTCTTCCAAGTGGGTAAGGCTTTTCTGGCTGGTTGGTATTTTATTCTTATTCAATCAAAATCAAGTTATAACCTGGTTTAATTTTATACAGTTCAATATTGATGATCTAACTTAAGATTTTCATGGTAATTCACTGCTGAGTAAGTTCTCTGTATGTTGAGTAACCATGAAAAACTAACTCTAGTTTTGGTATATCTGCTTTTTGGTCACAATGTAAGAAATTTAGATCAATAATTGATTGATTGATTTGTTTTTTACAGATTATCAACCTTTTACAGGTTATTTAAAATCAGAAAATATTTTAGATTGTAAGAATTTTTTTGAGATAATAATCATTTATTGATACAAGTCATACTAATTAACCCATAGCTGGGAGATAAGCAATAGATTCATACCTTTCCCAAGGGTATTTGTGCATAAATGAATATAATGAACCTGACTGGAATTGGAACTCGTGTCTCCAATTTCCAATTCCGAGTCATTATTACATATCCAAGTTTACAGTACCTGGTATTGCCAAGTGGTCACCCATTTTGGTACTGACCAGGCTTGATATTGCTTAACTGGTGATCATACAAGAACCAGTGTTTCAACATGATCTGACCCTAAGCCCTTTTATTCAATAAACTGTACATCTTCAAATCTATACGTTTGTACAAAGATGAAAATAAACATCACTTAAACGATGTAATCTTTCACAACTAGTGTAAATTTATTTCCCATATCTACTGTGAATTAAAGTTAAAAAAATAAAGGAGTTATTAAATTTTGAAATCCCTTGGGGATTTGGGGGCCACTTTGTATAAATGGGATTCTAATCATCTTGGTTGTGGGGAGATTCTAAGTTTAAATTTTTATTATTATAACTGAAACATTGCACTCATTTTTATTTGTTAAGAAAGAAAGAAAGAAAGAAAGAATGATGTGTGTATGTATGTATGTATGTGTGTGTATTTGCTTATCTATTTAAGCACATAATTTATTTGTGTATTTATCTTAATAACTTTTCTGAACAACACCCTTAGAGGTTGGCTTATTTCCTTTTTGAAACCTCATTAATTGTTGAAGTGAGCCTCAGTGTGTGTGTGTGTGTGTGTGTGTGTGTATATATATATATACATATATATATATATATATATATATATATTGAATTGTTGAATTCTACTTAAGTGCCACTGTATAGTTGTATTCATCTTAAAGCTAGCTGAATGTCCTTCCAGATGAATACAGCTTCCTATCTTACCAATTTCTAATGATATTAGACACTGATTCTCACTTCTATCCTTAAGAACCTCTCAAACCAAAAGAAAAAATACTTAGTCATTTTGTTTGGCTTTCTTTTTGAGATCATTCTATTTCCTTTGACTTTGCCTCTTTAGAAATAAAATTTATTTTCTATGAGGCTGGGCTGAAAAGTTCAAAGTTCAAAGTACAAAGAAATGATGCTAGAGCTGTGAAATGTTGCATGCATTAATTTCAACTTTTCTTATTAATAACTGCATTGTTTCTTTCCAGGTAAACTGACATCTGACAGTTCAAAGAAAACTTTAAAAGTAACTAGCAGCAACTTCTCTTGAAAATGGGTCATCTTCAAGACTCTCCCTTCCCCTCTTAAATTCAGCTGTTCACTTTTGCACTGTTGATAATGTAGTAACCATGTCAGCATGAATGTCTTTGGTGACTAAGCCCTTTTTCTGCAGGTACTTGATAATATCACAATGTCAAATTTTATCCATTTTCAAGAGAGATTGTGACTAGTTCCTTTTGAAGTCTTTTTTGAAAATTTCCTAACCCAGGATGAGTAATGGGTTCATCACTTTGAACAATCCATACAGTGGAAACATCTCTCCTCACCTGCTCCAAAGGAGCTCATGACCGTTTCATCTGCAGGGAAAGTGATGGCCTCAGGTTTTTGGGAAGAAAAAGGCATTGTGTTTATTGAGTATCTTCAAAAAGTATCTCCATCAATGAAGAGTACTGTGTAAACTTGCCGACCAAACACACAGAAAATCTGACAAAAGAGGTCTTGTTTCATTAGGACAATGCTCCAACACACAAGTCCTTGGTTTCAATGGCTGCTGTACATAACTGTGGCTTTGAACTGGTTGATCCCTCTTCCTATTCTCTCTGACTGTCATCTGTTCCCCAACATGGAAAAACACTTGGCTAGGAACCAGTATTGCAGTGATGATGATGTCATACCTGCTGTTGATGACTTTTTGACCAACAGAATGAAAGCTTCTTCACCAATAGGATCCAAGCACAGCAACACCAATGGAAGAAGTGTGTCAACCGCAAGGGGTACTATGTTGAAAAATAAACCTCATTTAGTAACATTCCATGAGGGTATCTTGGTTAGCCTATGGACTTTTCAGCTGACACCTTGTATATATTTATATATTTATCAATGTGCATACACTTCTAAATGCTCAGATTCCTGGCTTTTAAAAAACTAAAAAATCAACATGAATATTGTTGGATTTTATTTAAATTGGCTATAAACTAATAAATATGAAAATTAGATTGGCATGTTCATGTTTGTATACATTATATAACCCCCTCCTCCACACTTAACATTTGATATTACAATATTATAGGATCAGGCTTTGCACGTGTACAATTCATCTACAGTCTATGGATAAACATTAGCCTACCAGATGTTTCAACTTCACCTATAATACGCAAGTGATATTATTTGAAATGCATTGAGAAAATAATCAGTTCAAAACAATTAATGGATCTCTGTGTTTCTTGCTCCCCAGTAAACTTTGATCTTCAAAAATTTAAATAAAATGTTAATCATTATCATAATTCTTGTTCTTTTATTGTCCTCTTTCATTGACAGTATTTTTTCTCTAATACTCAGTAATCCCTTGTGTCTTACTTATTTTGTTTAATGATAACCAAAATTTCAAATTGATACATTCCTTTATTTTTAAATGGACATTTTCTCTAACATTGTAAATTGAAGATATGAAACTCTGGTTGTTTTTGTTATCCCATTGGTCAATGTATACCATATGACAAGAATATAGATACTGTGATTCAACTAAATCCCAGTCTCATTATTTAATAGCCAGGGCAAGTGCAAAGGTCTCATGCCCCTCCCAACAAATCTATGATAAAAAGTCCTCGACTCTAATACATCTCAATTTTCATAAGGTAGTATTCATATAAAATAGAAATTTTATTGTAACTTAATTAAGTACAATAATGGATTATATGCAATATAGGTGAACAATTCAACTAGAAAAATTGAAAATAAATACGATGTAACTAAATACAGATTAGAGACATGTCATAATAAATCATTCCATCTTAAATAAATCAACAATGTTTTATGGCAATTTTTAACATCAACTTGAGATTTTTCTTCTTAAAAAGTAGAATAATTGTAATACATCCAATATTATGGAGGAAAAATAGTGAATTTTATGCGCAGTGTTTATTTGAGATTTAGCAGAACAACTGCATGGATTTGGACAAAAAAAAGACTCCAGAATGGTGTCGAAATCTGTGAAAATTTTTCATTTTTTTTAATAGTTGTCCTTAGTTTAATTTATAATGTATATAAATATAGGTAGAAAAAAAGATAAGATAATGTTAGGTCACAAAGTTAGGATGCATTGGCCCTGTTAATAACCATACCCTGTAATATGACTTTTTTCTTCATTAATTCATACAAATATGAACTGAGAAAATTAAATACACTCCAAAAATGTAAATTAAAATTACTATACACTTTTTCTCAGTGTACAGAACTAGACCTATGAAGATTTGTTATTGGTGGACAATAACAATGTAGACTGACATCAAGAAATGGAAATGGGGGATGGATCAGCCACACACTCCACAAGCCTTCTTCTAGTGTCACCAGGCAGGCCCTTGACTAGAATCCATAAGGGAAGCAAAGAGTGGGTCGACGAAAACAGACTTGGCACAGAAGTGTTGACACAGAGGCGAAGGCAGCTGACGTGACATGGACTGAGCTGAAGAAGATCGCCCGGAACCGCGTCCGTTGGAGACGTATTGTTGTGGCCCTATGTTCCGCAAAAAATCAAGAGGCATAATATATATATATATATATAATAACAATGTCTTCTTACACAAGAAAAGCAAGAAAAAAGGGTTAAACATGAGCTGTAAGACAGACTACATAGTTGTCAGTGAAAGCGACATCCAAATTTGTGAGCTACATATTAGGGATGTAAAAACCAAGTGCAGAAATATAACTATCTGATATTAACAGATCACAGAAATTGTGATACAGAAATCCTAAAATATATAGGGGTAACAAAGATGCCTTTCAGAAACTAAGTATTAAGAGATAAAAAAACAAAGAGAATGCAGAATTGTTATGTAATATCTACTCTTCTATATGGCACTGAATGTTGAACAATTTCTTCCCACATGATGATGAGACTTAAAGCAACAAATATGTGGTTCTACCAATAAATACTGAGAACAATATTTTTTTAAAATTGTAATTTTCTTTCTGAATATTTCTTTTTAAATCCATCAAAAGGATAATATATCTCGGTAAAATCATTTTTTATTCCGAGATCCTCCACTAAGGAGGATCTCTGATTTTTTTTTTTACTAATAGTAATACTAACCAGAAGACTATGGCTAGTAATTAAAATAAAATTTCTAGTTCCTATATTTTACACTTCTAGAAAGATAAAACCGAGAAAATGAAAATGCTTAAAGATTTCAACATGTAAAAAATTTTCCTGAAAAGTGAAATACCGTTTTTAAAACAAATTTTTAAGACAATCCCATTTGTGTTGTGTTGGAATCTTTGTAAAACTTTATTTTTCAGCAGAGATGTGGTTAATATTTATGGAAATGTAAAAATTTGCAACTTAAATATTTTTTCAAGTAAAATTTTGTCATGAAAATATTGGTGGTTATTTAAAAAAGAATAACATTTTGTCAAATTTTTTTCATTATAAAAATAAATAATTAATGAATATATACTGAATTTTTCATTTAAATTGGATAATTACTTGATTTTTGGTAATTTAAAAAAGTGCTGTCCTTCTCCCCAATTTTCCTTCGAGGCCCTGAGTGTAGATAATGTTATGATATATATTGTTCTTGTTCCTAAGTTTCATCAACAATCTTCCTGATGTCATAGTTCTCAACTCGGTATCTATGTTGATGACAAAACTATTTTCTCCTATCTTAATGATAAGTCTTATTAGTTTCAATAAGGTCAAATTAGCAGCTGATATCAAAAATGACCTACAGTCTGTTGTTAACTGGAGCAAGGAATAGCTTGTTAATTTTAATGCCCCCAAAACAAAACTGCCCTCTTTTAATTGTCTTAGAGAACATTTTTGCCTTCTATCAACATGGCTAATGCTAACCTGCAGGAGGACGACTCATTTGACCTTCTCAGGCTAACATTTTCTGCTGACATGAAGTAGAAAGATTATATTAAATCGACTGCTAGCTCTGCTGCTCGGAATGTTGCTTCCCTGTGTCGTGCTCGACAATTTTTCTTATCATATCGTACACATTTATAAGTCTACCATTGAATTGAATAGGCCTCTGCCGGTCATCAATGACCATGGATTTGATCCCCACCCATCTGTAAGGTAGGATCAAGCCTGGGCCGGATGCTATGGTGGAAAAGATGCAGTATGCCCCCCACCTCTCCATGTCACTGATGGATCCAAAGAAACAGCAAGGCCATTACAGTTTGGCACCAGCGCCATTGCAGGAGCTCTCAGAATGAAGCTGAAATAAGCAAAGAACTGCCTTAGAGGCTCAAACTCCCAATTTTTTTTTTTTTTTTTCAGTTTTGGATTCAGAGTTACTTTCTCCTAGACCGGTTGCCACCCAAGGCTACAGAACTCAATCTATTCTTCTATTTACCCATACCTGGGGGGTGAAGAAGAGGACTCGTACCTTTCCTAAGAGTATTTACACATAAGTGAATGTAATGGATCCAACTGAAATTTGAACTAGGCTCTCTGAATATTGCTGCCACATCTTATCTGGGGCATCTGCTATGTATTTAAAGATTCTTGATAAAATGTAAAGAAGAATCTGCAATGTTATCTGTCCTAATTTAGTATCTTGGCTTCAGTCACTTTCCCACCACCATAACATAGCCTCCCTATACATTTCTATATATATTTTCATAGTAATTGTTCTGATGAGCTTTCTTCTTTGGTACCTAGACTTTATGAGTTCAGTACTAGATTGGCAGCTAGGTCTCATCATTTTACAATTGAAATAGCTAGCTGTAATGGTAAGATTTATGCTAACAGTTTCTTCTCTTGCAATTCTCACTTGTGAAACTCTCTTTCAGTTTCTTGCTTGAAAAAATCATAAAAACGTACTAATATATCCCCCACTGATCCCAGTAATAAAAAAAAATAATTATATACTATACTAAATTTAATACAACCAGCTTAATCATCTGCAATAACACTTCTCCGTCAACTAATGTTTTGAAAAAGATCAAAATTGTATATCAATTTAAATGTATTTTCGGTGGCTGTATCTCTGACAAAAATAAGTAAATATATATGTTGGTCTCACAACAACAACATTATTGAGGAGACTTACATTACATATGTCGGATTCAAGCTCTATTGCACAACATTTAAAGGAACATTCCTGTCCATATTCACAATTTAGAGAAATACTAATTGACAATACAAGTATACTCCACCATGAAAATAAAAACAAAAACTGAAAATTCTTGAAGCCCTTTATATAAGAAAAATACAACAAACACTAAATAAGATTATGAGTATAGCAACAATGTTTTAAAATGTCTATAACAGCAAGGTTTTAAAAAATTACAATTATAACTACAATGTTTCTAAAATACTTAAATTGTAATTTTTTTTTTAAATTTATAAATATAAATTATCTTCCTTAGATAATTCACATTTACAAAAAATTTCACAACTATCAATTACCCTAATTTTTTGTCTTAGAAATTCACCCCTGAAGATGATCTTGGATGAGATTGACACTATTTAGGAAAACAAAAGAACTGAAAAAACTATGATGCCTCCTTTAATGAGTTTAATAACAATATTAAGAAACTGATCCATGAATTTGAGAGGATTAAAATAAAAATAGACATAATATGTCTAGATTATTCAACCAAACTGTTTGAATTATATACATATACATACATATACATATATATATATATATATTAATATAAAGTCATAAATATTTTTTATATACACTATTTACATTATTCGGATTATTGTCCTCATCTTTGTTGCTATATTTATTACAATGTTTCAGCCGTTTGGCACTACGGCCTTCTTCAGGTGGCTGGAATGTCAAACTGAACCCTTTATTTCGCTCACTGGGGTAGACTGTTCTAGTTCCACATGCCATGTTCTAATGGATGTCAGTTATCTCCTGTTAATTCCCCTCTCCAAGTTCTCCACTGCCTTAACCGGGTATTGAACTCACACTCTTTGGGTCCTGTCACTGGATCTAACTAACGCCTTTATCCACTGTGCCATGTGTCCTTGAGGCACTAGGAACTAGAACAGTCTACCCCAGTGAGCAAAATAAAGGGTTCAATTCGACATTCCAACCACCTGAAGAAGGCCGGAGTGTACAACGTAATAAATATGGCAACAAAGATGAGGACAATAGTCCGAATAATGTAAATAGTGTACATAATACCTCATCTCAGAAATATAGACAGATACTGAAGGGCCGAAACGTTGCAATAAATATGGCGACAAAGATGAGGACAATAGTCCGAATAATGTAAATAGTGTACATAATACCTCATCTCAGAAATATAGACAGATACTGAAAGGCCGAAACGTTGTAATAAATATGGCAACAAAGATGAGGACAATCGTCCGAATAATGTAAATAGTGTACATAATACCTCATCTCAGAAATATAGACAGATACTGAAAGGCTGAAACGTTGTAATAAATATGGCAACAAAGATGAGGACAATCGTCCGAATAATGTAAATAGTGTACATAATACCTCATCTCAGAAATATAGACAGATACTAAAGGGCCGAAACGTTGTAATAAATATGGCGACAAAGATGAGGACAATAGTCCAAATAATGTAAATAGTGTACATAATACCTCATTTCAGAAATATAAACAGATAGTTTTTATATATGTACATCAGCTTTGTAGTAACGTCTGTAAAACTCAAAAATGATTTTGACATACCCTAATAAAATTAGAAAACACTCCTATAAAGTAAAATATACATTAAATCAAAAACTTTGAATGCTTTAGGTTAGTAATGTCTGGGAAATAATAGAATCAAGATTAAAAAAATAGATCCTGAAAATATAAAGGGAAAAGTTTTTATGAAGCCTGCCTTAGAATTTATCTGTGGCTACCTCAGTTAACAATATAAAAGGATTATCATGTTGTACAGGGTTCATTGAAAGGTTCTGAAAAGAAAAAGAAAAAGAAAAAATGTAAACTATAAACTATTGTGCTTAAAGTTAAGAGCTATAAGTACTGAGCAATGAAAGAGTATAAGTCTAGCCTTGTATAAACACTAAACAATTGAAAATGTTTGAAAAGAAAGATTCCAAACTATCAACCTTGTGGAACATAGCTCAAAACTATAAACTTCTAGCAACCCAAAAATGAAAAATGTTGGTCACAAGAAAAAAGTATATACTTGGAATTTAATCTTGTGACCCTAACAGACTTGAAGCAACAGAAATGGGGTTCTGTAGAAGGATGTTGAGCAATGAAGTTCTTGAGACAATGAAACAAAAAGGACACTTATACTTAACATTGGGAAGAGATAGTTGAAATGTCTAGAGTGCATAATGAAGAAACAGGGCTTGGAAAATTTGATACTCACAGGACATTGAAAGCAAGAGGGATAGTGGAAAACTGCATAATCTACCTGGTGGCCTTGAGTGAATGCACGGTGAAACAGGGTTTGGGAGAGAGAAAATTTATTAAGAAATAAATTTTTAAAAAAGAGGAAATTGTGGAGAACCATGATCGTCAACGTTCTTAAGGAATATGGCACATAGAAGAAGGCCATGAGTCAAGCAATTTACTAAGAGAAATAAATGCAACATGCCAATACCAAAAACTTCAAAAAGAAGACTATTTAGAATTTAACATTAATCCTTTCAGATAAAGCTTAGTATAATCTGGTACAAGGCTACAATTGTTGAGTGCTTGGGAGACTAGCTAACATTTGTTCTATTGCAGATACTCACACTCAAGTATATTTATTTAAAAAATAAAAAAGTAAGTAAAAATGCCAGAATTCGGCCAATATGATTTTGGCATCTGACAGTAATATAAGTTTTATGAAAAATCAAGGAAGTAAAAAATTTGGCAACTTTTGATATCCAAGCGCTTTTTGTGTAAGTACCTGCAATGAAGTTTCTAAAAGACTTGTTGAAAGAGAAGAACAGAGAGGGAAAACTTGAATTTTATCGCTGTTTACCTAATGATGAGTTTCCAAAGTTGAAGAAATTTGCCTCTGGTATGGCATCAGTGTTTCGAACAACTTATGTCTGTGAGCAAACATTTTCAAAAATGAAGTATGTAAAGTCAGCACATCGAACAAGGTTGACCGATGAACATTTGAAAACAATTCTCTTGGTTGGATGCAGCAATTCCAAAGCAAATATTGATTACATCTTAAAGGTAAATCTTTTTTGCTGCTTAGTTTGTGAGATTTGGATATGCGCACACTGGGTGTGATATAACTATTTTGTTGCTAATGTCACTTCTTTGATAACTTTTTGGTAAATAAATATATGTTGTCTTTATTTTTTGTGTATTCAGTGTATTGTACTGAACAAAATGGTTATCCAGCCCACACTCATCATTCTCTCAGTTATCTGGCCCTCTGTGAAAAAAGTTTGATGACGCCTGATATAGACAATGGCCATTTCAGTATTTCTGATGAGCTACATATCTTAGTCTGACCACCACTGACTTTTATAACTGGGACCCACCATACCATATACACAAGAATGAATCATCTCCATTCCCTTCATATTCCAATAGTAAGAACCAAATTTAATTTCAACAGCTTCTTCTCAAGAACTGCTGCTTTGGGGATCAAACGCCTGGGAGGATGATTTTACAATCACTACAATCTTGACCTTTTCTAGTCTAGGGTTTTCTACTCCAATAGCTTCATGTCTCGCACATCTCGCCTATAGAACTCCCTTCCCTATTACTGTTTCCCTGACAAATACAATCTCCAACGGTTTAAGTGTAGCGTCAATCGTCATCTCCAATTGCCTTGATCTATCCACTTCCCTTCTCCACTTCCTGACATCTTTCATTCCTATCTGCTCTCGCTCTATATCTTCCATAACCCCCCTGCCTTGATCGACCCTCCGTCCTTCTCTTCCTCCACATCCCTTCCTTTACCACTCCCATCTGCTCTTCCTCCAACCCTTCTGTAACCCCATGCGTGATAGTGGCCACCGGCCTTGCTTGGGGTGATACGTTTAAAAAAAAAAACAAAAAAAAAAAACGATTATCTCTCCAGCATAGCCCCATGAACTTCACTTCTTGCCTTTTCTTACACTCATTAAACACACAGTAATTCTCTACTTTGAGTGGCTTTCGAGACTTGTATTGGGTGAACATTAGTATAAAAGATTCTAATTATTACATTCTTGGTATATTATCACTCTCTGCTGTCTAGCTGTTTTTAAAATTTTGTGCAAACCACCGCAAACGTGAGCCTCAAGCCATAATAATTGAACTTATAGTCACAACATATGACTGTTGCAAATTTAGAACATGAACTTTGAACTAATCTGAATTATACCATGAACACGCTTGCTTCTCCAGAAAGTCCACAAGCAAACTGAAGAACTCTGTCTTGTGCTCAGCTTAAGTATAGCAAAGTCATTTGCATGGACAGCAGAGGGATGCCACCAAATACTTGTCAGCTATTTCTACTGCCCATTGCAATGAACACATGCTAATTGCAGCCATTTTTCTTTGTTATACTAGAATAACTTTTACTCCTCAAGAACTGGAAGTAAAATAACAAAGATTTACCATATATATATATATATATATATATATATATATATACATATATATATATATATATATATATATATATGTTTTATTATACAATATATACCCTGTCTGAAGTTATTAAGCAAATCATATAAAATTCAATAATTCAAATTGGTTTGAAAAAAAATTGTCAAATTTTAAACAATCAATTTAGATGTCAAAACAAAGCCTGAGTCAAAACTTTAGGTAGTATCAATGTTTTATTGATTTTATTTGATGTATTCTAAAAAAACTGCCATTTGAAGTTATTAGGCAAAACGAAATAATCACATTTTACTTCAATAAAAAGGTAATAAAATCATGAAAAATTGATCAACACCAATAATACAACAAATAACAAACACAAACATGTGATAAGTCTTTGAATCCTTTGCATTTTAATATAGTAACCCTTCTTTTCAATAACAGCCAGTAATTTATTATCCAATGATTTTGTTAATTTTTTTACTTCAGCATGTTCAATTTCCAACATGGCAGTTTTAATTGCTTCACATAAGTCTGCTTTGGTGTTATATTGTTTGCCACTTTCATATAATTTCATCTTCACAATTTGCCATAGATTTTCAGTTGGATTCAGATCAGGACTTAATGGTGGCCATTCCATTATCTTCTCTCTTGTAAATCTTTTATGCTCAAATGATTCATGGATAAGCTAAGATACATGAGAAAGAGCATTGGTTATATAAATACACACTTCACTTTGAAACTGTGAGACTGTACCAAAGGAAGTCTTGTTTATAAATTCACAATAGCACTGTTCAATTTAATTGCTTCATTGACTCTGAATGGTCCAATAATGGTTTGGTTGACAATTCAAGTCCATGTTATAACACTACCACCTCCTTGTTGCCTTGTTTTAGCTACAGGTACATCTGAATTGGATAAAATTCATCCTTTGGCCCATCCATCAGGTCCATCAAATGTCATTCCAGATTCATCCGTAAAAATTACTTTAGAAAAGTCAATTTTCATGTATTGCTTGGCCCAATTTTGACGCTTTCAAATATTTGCTTTAGTGAGAAGAGTTTGCCTGGAAGGTTTTTTTTCACAGATCCTAATTCACAAAGTATTCTACACCTTTTGTCTTTCTTAACTCCCTCAATTCCTATCCTTTTCAAAGATCTGAGCACTGGTTAAAAGTGGTTGTTTTGCTATAACTCACTTTAGTTTACATTCATCTCGAGGAAGCAAGTTCTTAAAGCCAGTACCTTTGCTTTGAGTTCTCAACTTACTTATATTTTCAACAGCCTTCTTTATCATTTGATGATCTCTGCAAAGCTCCTATGATGTCTCCAATGTGGACATTTTCTCAATCAATAACTTTGTTATTTTCCGTTTTTCAGCAGTTTTTAGATCCTTCCCTTGACCCATGTTTCAACATATAGTATGGACAAAAAAAATAGTTTTTATTAGATTTCAGAGGTCTTAAGCTAATATTAGTTTAATCTGCATAATAACTTCAGTCAGTCCATTTTTGTAAATTCCAAATATTTCAAAAACTAACCATTAAAATGGCAGAAAATTTAATTAAATATTTTATTACGGATGGAAATGGACAAATATTGGTTCAGAGCTTTTTCTGTTATTGAGGTTTAGTTGACTTGCATAATAACTTCAGACAGGCTATATACATTTTAAACATGTTGTGTTGAATGTCAAAGACAACATAGTCCTGCATATTCTCTTTTGAATTTTCTCATGAGACTTTTTATTTGAAAATTAATTCAAAATAAATATTGTCCGTAAGATAATCGAACACCATTGTTCATCTTCAGGGTCAAAATTTTTAACAATGTCATATATATATGTAGAGTCAAACATTTTTAAAACATTTGCAAATTGTCTTGTATCGGAATCAAGTTGCTACATTTTGTTTTTTTTACAAACTAAATAAACGTTACAAAATCATTTTAATTTCAAAAGACGCGATGATGTTATCACGTGTATAGCAAAGATTTTTAATCATGTGAAGGCGTGAAAAAGATTTTTATTATACAAGCCAAAAGATCAAAGAATACGTTATAAAATTTAAAATTTAAAAAGTTCATAGGAAATGGTTATGTGGTGTATCTAATTATGAAGAATATATATATATATATATATGAATGGTAATACTCGTTTGGAAAACCTCGGTTAGCTCAAATTGTAATATAACAAATTGATGTCTGAGGAAAAAAATTGGAAATAAAAAAAGAAAGAACCAAGAACAGAACACTGTACAAATCCTTTCGTCAAGTGCTTCAGCTCCAAGTCCAAAGAAAAAAAAACCAAAATGAGTAAAAGACTAAATGTAAAGTGCTCAATGCACTAAGTAGAGCAAAACTAAAATAATCCTAAGGAGCCAGGTAAACTTATCTAGGTTTCACCTAAACAGTTTACCTAGCTCCTTAGGATTATTTTATATATATATATATATATATATGTATGTGTCTATATATATATATATATATATGTATGTATGTATATATATATATATATATATGTATATTATATGTAAGTATGTGTGTGTGTGTGTGTGTGTGTGTGTGTGTGTGTGTGAGTTTATAGATATAAATATGCCCATATGCACATCTAATCAACTCTTTAAGCCCCTTTAGCCATGGTTATCTTTACTTATAACCCCATAACCTACTGCTGTGACCAAAGTTTTTTTTTTCACTTTGCTGAAGCCACCCCAAACACTAACCCTGTTAATTACTGACCATTACAATGCTTGCAAGCTCATTGTATCTTGACCTATCTTGACCAATACAAAGTTGGCTTCAGATATCAAACAGAGAATTCCAGTACTTCTGATGAGTCATAGCTTGCAAAGTAGCACCACTCTTGGCAAAACTTTTACTTCTTGAACTACATTTCAAGGGTTGGAGTCTTTTAATGCACTTCTGTTAGTCATCAAATGCAAAAAAGAAAAAAAAAATCTACTTCTCTTTTGATATTACTGGTTCACCCCAATCTCTTGCTCTTAATATCATCATAAAAATCTACTTTTTTAAATCTCAAGAATCTGGTTTAGCTTATTTAGTTAACATGCTGTTTTTTTTTTTAACTTGGTGTCTGTATCAGAATCATTTAGCTTAGTACAACACGAGGCCAAATGGTGGGAAATGGGAATAGAAAGAATGTTTAAGAAAGGAGAAACTGCCTGCTTTGGAAATTCGCATTCAAAATCCTAGCTTTTATCAGGGTTCAAACACCAACCTTTGGTAATTGTAAAATATATGCAACTATCCCTTACTACTTCTTTATTTGTGTTGACAGGAGCATCTCAATAGAGCACAATGAAAAAACCTTCAACAATTTTAAAGTTTTTTTTAAAATCCTGAATATTGTTTACTTTTAAAAAAGTCATCAAATTTTCATTTACATAAAATCACTTTTCACAAAAAAAAAGTCGTTTTATTTTACATCTAAAAAATATTAAATTTTTTTAAAATCATTTCACCCCAAACAAGGCAATAAAGCCATTAAGATGCAAGCGATTATTGAGCATGAAATAATAAGAAAAAGAAAAAACATTATTAAGGAATGAGAACAATAAAGCAGGAGGAATCAAGAATATTTTGATAACAATTGAAATTGCATTTAAATTTTTGAAGGTCAAAGTTCGCTGGAAATCAAGAAGCAGGAAGAGAGTTCCACAGGCAAAATGCAAAAGAAGAAACTGTTACCAAAGAACTTATGGAAGAAAAATTCAAATGCACAGAATGGTTTTGGAAAATAAGTAATATATAATAATTATACAAAATTGAATTGCACAAAACTGCTTAAAAAGAAAACGATTTCCTTATTTACTTATCAAAAAACTTATAAATACTTTAGAGAAATCCTTTATACCTTAAAAATTTCAGTATGATATCTAATTTTTGTTTTTATATTCTTATGAAAATTTCCTCTGACAGCATTCATGATTGTCCACACAACCTCTTATAGCATCCATATTTGTTTTATCATACAATATACAAGATGTCCATAAAGTTTGGGTGCACTTTAAAAAATTTATAACTTTATTTGTGATAGAAATAATCTGTAAAAAATGCTATAAAGTTTAATGTACCTAGTTTTAAATACAGCTAAAATAACTAATGTGATTTCAGGCATTACTGTAAATCAGTTGGCAAATGTTTTCCGTGAACTGCAAAATCGTATTACCCTTTGTATTGCTAATGATGGAGGACATGTGGAAACTTAAATAAAATTTCAGTAAAACCTTAAAAAATATAGATTTACTTCTTTCTAATCCTTTTTACAAATTATTTCTATCGCAAATACAAATAAAGTTATAAATTTTTTAAAGTGCACATGAACTTTATGGACACCCTGTATATGCCTATGTGTGTGTGTGTGTGTGTGTGTGTGTGTGTATGTAGTTACAGATACAAATATATCTAAATCCACATTTAATAATCTCTTTAAGCCCCTTTATGCTCTTAATAAAAGACTAAATTTTGTATATTTTAGAAAAAAGTTAGTCATAGTTATCTTTGCCCATAACTCCATAACCAACTGCTGTTTTTTGTGAAGACAAATTTTTTTCAGTTTTTTCAATAGAAAAATAGCTCAGGGGATTAAAGTGTTGGCTCATGAATTTAATGATATAGTGATTGTGAGTTCAATCCCTGCACCGGGAAGTACAGACATAGACCCAGGGGAAACAGAGGGAACAATACTGAACAGTACTAAATAAAAACAAGAGAAGATATCCCCAGATATGGAGAGCAAAATGTGCACAAGCTGCCCCTGTAGATTAAATAAAGGTTTCAGGTTGAAATTATCTGAAGGTTATCTCAATCAACAAGACACATGAAGAAGGCTGAAGAGCTCAACAGCCAAAATGCTGTGATGATGATAACAAAGATGAGGACATTAATTTGAATGTAAATAATAATTGTTGCTTGTTCATCAGGTTTATATAAATCTCCTTAAGGAGAAAACCTTATCTAAATTTTACTGTATATATTTGTAAGATATGTAATTTATTTCACAATCTGTTCATAAATGGCAAAGATACTCAGTGAAATTTTTACAGGTTTTGTTTGTATTCATAACACAAACCAAAACAGCCATGTTAAGAGATATTTCTGCAAGCCAACTAAATCTATACAATGTTTTGCTTTTATTTATTATTTATGAATGTATCTTTTGTTGTTAAAACCGACTTTCACGTTAGGATTTCAAAACTTAATTATTTTTTATCTGAATTAATTCAATTATTCTTTTTTCAAAATTTTGAAAAATTCCTGTAGTTTCCAAACAAAAATAGTTTTGACAAAAAATAAGCAAAGTATAAAATTCAGCAAATATTTTTATTGTTTTAATGACATTGTTTTAAAGATTTTAATTTACTGTAATCTGTTGTAACTCAACTGTTGCAATAAGGCACTTATACTTTATAAAAAATTGTTCAAGTTGCAGCCAATGTGATGGTACTTAATATCAAATTGTTCACTGATTCATTGTAATACAAGGAGGCTCTGAACAGTTCTAGGCCTAACTAACCAAAATGCCCTTCTAAAAAATTCTGGTCATTTGGTTAGATTTTGGGAAGTAGGCCAAGAAATTTTTAGCACTCTTTTTTAAATTATAATACTCCATATACAAATAGAATTAACTAGAAAGACCCATGAAAATGTTACGGTTTTCCCATTTTAATATTCTGATGAATCTTAATACTTAAGTAAATGATTAGGTAAGCTCATGACGATTTCTAAGGCAATAAAATATCCATAGAAATTCCCGGTGGCATTGTTAAATACTTGAGCTTAATAACTTTAACAAAATGTTGCAATAACAATCATAAGTTAAAATATGAATACTGATTGTTGGTTTAAGAAGTGGGTACAAATGAAAATATTTGAAATTGAAAACTTTTTCCATTTCCCTGAAACAAAAGTTAAACATATCTATTTTCCCTTCTTTCTTTTATTAATTTTCTGATTGAAACCAAATGTCTCTGATATCTGATTTTTGTTTTGTCTATCAAAATGGAATAGTCCTTTATTTATGAGGTATTGGTAGGAGACATTGAAGACACCTATCTTCCCTTATTTCTTTTTTTCTTTCTTTTCTTTCATTTTCTCACTGAAATCAAATAATGCCTTTTCCCATCTTTTTACATGGTCAAAATGGAATAGTCCATTATTTATGAGGTATTGGCAGGGCATAAGAGTCGGCCAGACTAATGAAGGAAGGGACAAGCACAATTATTATATGATATGTGGCCTGGGCCTGGCATTAAATTGCATTTGATGATGAGGCTTTCTGAACTTTTAGGGAGTGTGGAATTACTCTCAGGTCCTTACAGGCCAGGGTGATAATATCTTCCATCTACGAAAAACCAGGTCAGTTACCAACAAAACTCACTGGAAGAGATAGACCTGTAGTCTTTGTTACGGCATCTGTCTAGAACAGCGTTTCTCAACCTTTTTATCCTTGCATAACCCTTAAAACAAATTACATGTCTCAAGGAACCCCTGCACAAAAACAAAATCATATACCATATCTTTCTCATTATATTTTCATCGTTGTTCACGTGGTAAATATCATAGTATATATTTTTGAATAACTGGTTTAAGGAAAAATTAATGCTTGTTTGCCAAATTTTTTGGTAATGCTAAATAAAATTCATACTGTTCCTTTATAATACTTCATGAGGGAGTTTTCATTCACACACAAAAATTCTAAACTCAGACATAAAAAATAAACATAAGTAACTAATATCCTATACCTATAATATAAATGTAAACAGAGCAAAAACAGATAATTGCTGCATCAGATTTTTTTATAGGTATTTCTGTAAAAATAAAGAAAAAACAAAGAAATAAGTAATTTTAAGTCCAGGTCCCGTTTGCTGAGTGGGCCCTGACGAGTGAAGGTGATTTCACCCTGGCGTCGAACAGACATCACTAAATATATTCCAAATGATTGTTATATTTTTTTATAACATAATAGGTTAGATAGGATGATGTCTATATTACAATATTAAAATAACCAAGAATATAGTGTATGTGTTTAGTAATATTACGTATATGAAATTAAATAAAAACTCAAAAGTGTATTAGCTTATCTCACCTGTTCTCACGGAACTCTTGGGGACCTTTTACGGAATCTTAGGGTTCCAGGGAACCCCGGTTGAGAAACACTGGTCTAGAATAAGGGAGTCTTTGACATAAAACCTGTGACTTCAATTGCATCCAATGCTGTAAATTAGTTATTCTTTATGGGCAAATACTATCATTGTACAGAGAGTGGGATTGCTTCCATGCAAGGTTTTTTCGCATTTTAAAAATTTTCAAGCACAGACATTGTTTGCTAGCAGTACCATACTCACAAAATCTATGAGTACAAAGCACAATGGCTGGCAATAGCTGAAATAGGCATTCAAAGTCGATATTTATTGTATGTAAAATACAATTGTGGCACAAGGCCAAAAAGGGGAAAGGGGTATGAGGCTGGTCTTCACTATCTATCTAATCTGATTCATGACCCATTCATTCGTTACAATTTGCGCATTCACCACAATCCTCCATACACCATAATACCGCATCCTCTCAAGGGGGACCTACAAAACTCACCCTGTGATTTAAAAATTTAATGATGAAAAATATATATATATATAAATTTTTTTTTTCAAAGTCAATGAAAGTTAATAAATGAAATACACAGCAGCAAGAACATTGAAACTGTTATACTCTAGATCTCCTTCTGATTCCCTCTACATCAAAAACTCTTAGCCTGATGTGAACGATAAGAAAGCAAAACTAAAAATTTTTAAAAATCACTCTCTGTGCAGGTGCTCCGAACATCACAATGGGCTCACAAAACAAATTCTCCAAAAAACAAAATATAAAATATAATATAAAAGGAGCCAATCACAAACGTTGCTGCTGAAGTAAAAAGCATGATAAAAACCATGATCCATCCCATCTGCTTTTAAGAATAACTCTCATAACACTGTTAGCAGACTGTTACCATCACTACCAATGACTTTGGTCAACTGACCAGATACAAGTATCAGCTTCATGACTTCACAACTCTCCCCATCCTCTAGGTCGCTTCCCTCACCCACAGAGAGACATTCAACCATGATCCTCTCTATTTTCAATACAAAGAATTTTATCTTAACAATTTTTGTCTTCTTTTCTTTTAGTCTCACCAGCAGTACTTGTTGTTTTGTTTCTTCTCCCATGCTACCATACACACATTTATAACAAAACTATATGTGAAAGGATTTGATTTAGCAGGCATCCAAGAGGATCATAGCTCAAGCCCAATTGTCATCATGCTACTGTGAGAAAGTGTAAACCAATGAATTTTACTTGTTGGGGTATCAGAACTTTGTTAGACTTATTTAGAACTAAGATGCAGTAAGTGCTGTTTAGTTTGCTATTATAAATCAGGTCCAAAAAGTCACCAAAGGAGTCACCATCATGGAATTGCTGTTGACAATGCCATGTGGGATGTTATTATGCATAGTAAATGCAGTAAGGAGTGTAAAAGTGTTGGTGGGTTGAAGTGACACTCACAAATTCAAGGTAGTGTTTTCCTTGTTGGAGACAAGTAACATTAGTGGCAGAGAGTATAAGTTTCTGACTGGGCTTAAAAGTTACATTTATGCTATACACTGGTGAAACTGTGGAATTTTTGGATATCAAGAGATGGGTTTATCCAGAAATGAGATAGGAACTATCATGTAGGTATGTATGTGTTAAATCATATAGAGTATGTATGTATGCAAGTAAATTGCTGAGAGTGGAATCACTTTATAAGGAGGGATGAAACATGTTTGAGGATAAATGTTTCAAGTATGCTCAGATCAAGCATAATCTCTGAAGAGGCATTCACTGATTTGCCAGCTAATACGTAGTCTTGAAAATGTGGTGTGTGTGTATGTTGTCAAGAGCAGGTCATGTAAACCATCTGAAAGGTCGTCATAACAACCAGATGGAGAAAACACATGGTCTTACACAGGAGAATTGTAGGGCATGTACATCCAGTCAACCCAATTGAAGATACATGGTTTGTCTGTCATATATGTATGATACCTATGAAATTGAATGCTGGTCTCAAGTGTCATCTTAGGGACCATGGATGCCAAAACAAAATGAATGCCATTACAATGATGCAAAGGGTGAGGAGGCAGCTCTTATATGAGTAAGATGTGACAATCACCATGTATGTGTTTACCATATATATTTATTGATCATGAAGTGGTTATTTGGTCATGGTGAAGAACTGGATCCCCAAGCAGTTTTGGTACAGTGGTTTAACCAAGGGAAACAGACCAAAGCAGTATTCAAACTGAGGTTCAAAGACTGAATCAAGAATACACTGGAGAAGGCTAAAATCTTTTGAGAAAACTTCACTTTAGATCATTCATCCTGGAGGAATGCAGTGCATGATGGCAAAATAGAATTTGAACAGAATTGTATCAAGCCTGAAAAGCTCAAGAAAAATGTTTTTAAGTATCTTGATTGTTAATCTCTGTATGGCTTACCCCACTTGGCATCACCAAAAATTAAGCAGCTCTATTTACCGTAAATTGTGACATACAAATCAAGTTTTCAAGCCGAAAACTTTTTTCCCAAAATTAGGTGTCAACTTATATAGCACAGGTTATCATACTGTAGCCTAACTTCATTTACTGGTAAGCCTAAGTTTTGAGATACTGGTAATCCTACTGTATGTTTGGGGTCAACCTATATGGTAGGTTTAGGTTTAATCTTGAGGTCGACTTGTACACCAGGTTGAATAAGCCTCAATTTACAGTAAGTCTATAAAAGGGCAAGCATTTCCTTCACTTCCGCTTTTACCCCTTGGTCCAAGA
>OZ038499.1:101088550-101101050 GCA_964036315.1 Acanthosepion esculentum
ATTATTATTATTATTATTGTATAAACTTTTCAGAAATGTCTATTCTATCTCATGATTACAGTTAAAACATGTGACCCTTGCCCAAGCATTTCACTGACTGGCCAGTGATTACCCAACATTACATTTAGATTCTTGATCTTGTCAGTGTATACTAAAAACTGAGAAAGGACCTGCTGCATGCTCACAAAATCACAAAATAGCAAGATGAAAACAAACACCATGTTGAGGAATAAGAATACAAACCCTGTTTCCCATATTGTAAAATAGATGTTTTATTCAGGGCATTGCCTGCTCATCTGGGTTGGTAGGTAGGTAATACTCGGGACAACATCTGCTATGTTGGTCTAACAGCTCAGCTCTTTTCCATACCAACTTCTCACCCATCAACTCCTTCCAATGTGGTGGATAGCAATATAAATGTATGTCCTTGGAATCACATGACTGACAAGTCCATCCCACACCAAGGCTGGACCAGATGGGTAACTGCTCGGAAATACCAACTGCTGTAAGCTTTCATGTGTGAATGGTGTGATTAATAATGGCTTGGAATGAGAAATTGGAGAGCTAAATTCAAATTCCAGTAGAGTTCATTATATTCCTTTATGTACAAATTCCCTTGGGAAAGGTATGAATCCAGCTTTTCTCCTGCCAGCTATGGGTTAAATAGCAGGACAGAATTGGGACCTATAGCCTTGGTTGGTAACCAGTCTATCGCAGAAAGTGACGGCAGCTTACTGCAAGGATTTTTCTGGCAAGTCAGTCATGAATTGAAAAGAGATATTATCACCCAAGCATGCATACACCTAAGGAAGGAAGGATCTTGTAAGATAATGCTAGTACCTTGATTGGTTAGACTCACTCTTGCAAAGAACATCTAAAATGCCTCGGTAATCTGATACTTGAATATCAATCTCATCCACAACTGGTGCTTGGAGTGTAAACTTGGTTTTGTCATCTTTGCACCTTACATTGTCTTCTATCCTTCATATGATGGTTACACTTGTCACATTATATATATATATATATAATGTGTGTGGGGCCTCTTGTTTCTGAGTATGCTTGTCTGTTAGTATAGCTAACTAATCCCTATTGCGGATACCTGCTCAGGCGCACTCATAATTTATACTGCAACTATGCTGAGCAGACAGTGTGAACATACTGGCCTTGTTCAAATGGGTGATCACAACAGATATTCTTTTTCTTTTTTCTAAAAATCTTTATATAATGTTTAAACCATATCTGATGATGACACAAGACTATAATCTAAATTAACTGATATATTAGTGCTGATGATCCTGTCATATTTATTTATTTTTATATCTGAATAAAACTAAAATAGATGTAATTTATTATTATATTATTTATCCATTATATCATTACAGTATTTATTATATAGATATTATTATATTTCTTATTATTGAAATATTAGTTTTACATATATATTTTTAAAGAATTATAACATTTTGACAGTTTTGTTAAATTGTATGAATAAAGTAATGGTTATGTACAATAATCCTGCTCATATGTAGTTTATTATAGAAGCAGCCAACCTGATATAGACGGCTGGTTCTGATTGGCTAAAACAAAATATCTATTTTGTTTCTGTTTTAGATATATTATGTTTTTAGTTATTATTAAAGATTTTGCATATTTTCTTTCTGTAATAATAACTATATCTATCTGAAATCTAAAACCATTTAGTTTACTATTCGTTTAATAAAACTTACTACTCATTTAGTAATAGTGAGACCACAAGTTTTAGAAACTGTTAAAAATAGGAAAACATAGTATTTTATAAAATATATCATTATATATATATATATATATATATATATATATATAATTTTTAATTTAATATATTATCATATTTCTCCAATGGGAAATAGGTTTTACAGTAAAATGGGGAATCACATTTACATATATTCAATTTGTTTTTAAACAATAAGTAACTGCATTTTCATTATTATAAATGCAGTCTTTAACTAATATTTGTGTATCACACATTTAAAAAAAAAGAAAAGAAAATTAAATCCAGCTGTGGAGTCACTAGCCATGGTCAAATGCAAAATAAATAACAGAATTGTCCAACAAACAGAATTAACAAAGTTTGCAGTAAAAAGCAAAAAGGAACAGGGCAAAAATGAAGTAATATCAAACAAACAATATATGAAAAGCAAATTAACAGGTAAGAATGCAAAAAATTCACAAAATGAAGAATTAGTATTGATACACAAAAGCAAGATCAGACAAGCAAACACGGTGGTCTGTCTTCTAAACAAAGCAGATCTGGACTGAGTCAGGTTCAAACTGTAAGCTGGTATATTTTATTGGCTAAGAAAAATATCCCAACATTCATTTGTGGACTTCTGTCTATAAAAGGGAAGACGCAAGTGTTTTTCAGTTATTTCCTAGATGGGTTGTTTTCCTTTATGAAATCATTTATAGAAGTCGTCTCTGTAATGTAAATGGCCGCCTTTTTCCACATTTGTTTGCTGCTTGACACATCTATTTGTATTTGTGTTTTTGTGGCATTGCACTTCTTTTGTTGGGAACTGTGTTTTCATTTTGCTGTTGGGGAACCCCCACCATTATCATGTCGTCTCCTCAGCGCCCAAAAGAACCACCTCCTGCTACTCCTTCAGCAGGAGCAGGACTGAAGAAGGGCCCTGAATATTATGAGGTGCAAAAGGAGAAGTATAAAGACTTGCGGTAAATAAACTGTTGGCCATTCCTTCTGTCTTGGAATCAGTGTCATACAGGACAGTCTCCCTGCTGACCACAGATGTGAGAAGAAGAAGGTTGATTGGTGTCAGCAGGGAAATAATGAAAGAGGCATTGAAGAGCCTCAGTGTGAGCCCCAAAATATTGGCAAGATGATCTAACATGATGTGGGACATTCTGTTGGCAACCAACAACAAGGCAAAAGCTCTGGCAGGAAGCATCCTCACCACAAAATCAGCGAGGTTGCAAACTGAATACTTGGACACCCAGAAGACAAAAATCACACTTCACAAGATGCCATGGATTATAGAAGAGGACCATCTGGAGGGCATTCTTTGCCAATGATGGGCATGTCGGGGAGGGCATAAGGGCCAAAAGTAAAGTGGCCATTGCCACAAGGGAAGTGACTTTGACTTGCTAGAGTTTTATGGATGTCCCTGACGTCTTAACGTGCAGTAGCCACAATATATTCATAATTGTAGAAGGCCATCAACCCCAGTGCTGGTCCTGTGGTGCTGTGGGCCACTTGTCAAAAGCATGCCCTGGCAGGAACCCAATGCTACCAACCCAGCAAGCCATAACATTGGTGGAAGTATTGAAACCAGACAAGTTCAACCAGGCTCCTATTGGACCCAATGAATGGTAGCAGGTGACAAGGAAGGGGCAAAAGTCTGCAACACTCACAACTGAAGCAGGGTGAAAGGCAGCGGCAACCACAGAAGCAACAACTGCAGGAACACTAACAGCTGCAGCAACAAAAACAGCAGGAGCAGCAACAGCTACCACAACAACAACAAATGCAGCAGCTGCAGCAACAGCTGCAGCAACAGCTGCAGCAAATGCAGCAGCATCTACCTCAGCAGCAACAAGAGGAACAACAGTTGCAGCAACAACAACATTAGCAACAACTGGTGCAGCCACCGCAGCAACAGACACAGGTAGAATGCAGCATGAAGGTGGAAAATAGGAAGGAGAGGAGGACAAGAATGTCAGGCTGACGCAGGGCAGAGAAGGCCATGGAACATGCCAAGCCCCAATTCACTCCTGCTTCACTAAATAGAAAATAAGGCTCTTACACTGACAAGGCTAGGAGCCTCCTCTCTTCCCACTAAGCATTCACCATCACTCTTCCTCATAAGACCCCCTCACTTCAAAAAAAGAAGCCCTTCACCAAGTGGGAGGCCATCTGTCAAGTTCACAGAAAGGCACTTGAGAAGGATCTCTCCTCACAGAGGAAGGCCCTCTTGAGGCCATTGTTTAAGTGTACCTATGTTGATGGAGGACCCCAGGAACTTTCCTCATGCTTCTGGGGTAATAATTCTGAGTGTGGGTGGCAAATTAAAGTTATGGGACCTTTTGGATGCTGTCCAAAAGTCATTTTCCGAAATCAAGATGGCTTAGGTGGAGTCTGATGAATTAAAAAAATTGGCCAAATTGTGGGCTAACATAGGTGAAGTCTAACAAGGTGAAGTCTCTTAAGGATAGTCTGTCCAAGCAGAGGTTGAGGGGGATTCCTTAGAGATAGGTTTAGCCAAGCAGGCTCCAGAGCATGAGGCTAGAAAGTGCTACCAGGGTCAGGTAGTTAGTCACAGACAAAATAAGATGTCTAAGAAAGTGGTGAACATGTGTGCAGAATGTGCAAGGAAGAGATCCATCAAGGTTCTAATCAGTATATTCGGGAGGTCAAGACCCTGGAGGGAAAAACTCTGAAATTGACCAAAGACATGTGTGAAGTGTTTTGGCAACATTTTGAAAACAGTTTTACCAAGGAGCCTCTGTGTCTCTGTGACAATGAGTTTCACAGCTATTTGGCTGACTTTCCTGGGCTTGAGCCAATTGAAGTAGCTAGCTGCAAGGGTGAGATCACAGACGGTGAAGTTCACTTGGCATTGAAGAAGGTCAGCAGTGGCAAGTCTCCAGGACTTGATGGTCTCCCCTACAAATTGTACTTGAGGCTGTCACACATCTTTGTTTTGATCTTGAATGTTGTGTTCAACAACTGGTTCTGGCAGGGATCAATTTGGATCAGTCTGAGTTATTTGACAGGATCAACCATCAGTACCTGGCTGCAGGCTGCCGGAATTAAAATCCGACTTCTGCAAGTAAATCAGCCTCCTGTATCGCTCCCCCAGTGCTGTGGTACAGTTAAACGGAAAGCAGTCAAACTTTTGCACTCTCATGGTCAGTCTGACAGGGTTGTATGCTGTTGCCCCTGCTTTACGCTTTGACATCGGAGCTCCTCCTTTGCTGGCTAAGAGACAGGGTGTGCAGTCCGGCCCTATATGGAGTCACTGTGCCTGGAAGTTCTCAAGCCAGAGTTTCCACATACGCTGATGATGTATCCATTTTCATGTCTTTGAGTTGGTACAAAAAGCACTTGAATTGTACGAAAAGATGACAGGGGCCAAGATTAACTGTGACAAGTCTTCCAGCTTATGGTTAGGTACCTGAAAGAAGATCGCACTCTTAGGGCCCTTTTGTTGGACAGACGGACCTGTCTTCATTCGGAGTGTGGTTTGGGCCTGGGCTCCAGCTGAAAAAGAATTAGTCTGAAGTACAGACAAAGGTCAAAGCAGCAGTCCGGACTTGGCTCCAATGGCAGTTGTCTGTAAAGGATAGGGCTGAATCTTGCAATTTGAACGCTATTCTCAGCAGGATCTGATCAGATTCTTTTGGCATCAACTCAAGATTTGTCCCCTGTTTTTGTATATAGACTGGGTCAGGCTTTGATTTTCTCACACTGTCATTCATTTTGCCTTCCCATTCCATTAGTGAGTGTGCTTCTTGATTCTATCTACAGGCAGAATACAGTGGCCACTCTTATTATTCTTGATGGGTGGGCAGGTCCTACTAAAATTTGTTATTTTTAGTTTGAATGTTTTGTTTTATTTTAGTTTTTTTTGTTTTGGGGTTCACCCCCTCCCCCATTATTTCATGTTCATGAAAATTTTTATATATTTTTGATAAAAGAAAAAAGAGACATTGAACTTTTGAAATTTTTAGGCCGTGGACTTTTTTGTAGGTTCCCTGTGAATATGCAGTGTTGTGGTGCATATAGGATTGATTGGTGATGCATGAGTCCTTGTCGTGAATGAGCAAATTGTAATGAATGAATGAGTTGTGAATCTGACTGGCTAAGTCTAGGATAGTTAGTGTTGAACAGACTTAGCCCACTTCCCCTTTGGCCTTGTGGCACAATTGTTTGTAAGAAAAACAATAAATCTTCATTCCCTAGATGGATTGAAATAAACACCAGCTAACCTCCATCCCATTGCTCTAACAGAAAAAGAATCATTTGATATCTAAGGTTATAATCATAATTGTATTTTTTATATTCTTTGAAGCTCTAAAACAGACTAATCTTCAGAGTGTAGTAATGATCAAAATATAGCATCTGTCATTATTAGTTTAATTCACTGAATAAGCACATGTATCATAGAAGTATTGTGGACTTAAATTCATTCAACTAGACTCTACAGGGAAAGTTCAAATTCAGGGAAGTTTATTTTGTGATTATGGACCTAATCAACCCACTATTTTTGGAAACTATTTTGGAAAATAAACTTACAGAAGTAAGGTTGTTTTCCTCTTTTGTGACAAAGTTTGAACCTTTAAAGTTCTTAGTTTCCTGTCCAGTACTTTACCATTGAACCATAGCTATAAAAAGATGTTTATATCCTGTTTCATTCCATCTTCTTCAGGTTGAAATAAATGGAATAAATAAATAAGTAAATTAGTGACTGTCAGAAAAAAAATCTCTTACTATATGCGGTGCCAAAACAAAACCTTAAAAGATGAAAGAAATGAGATGCTATGATGATGTCAACTCAGTTGCTATAGTAATCTTGAAGTAAAACATTTTCTTGATGCTTGGGAGTTTGTTGCTAGTTCATTGTCACTCGGGCATAGCATGCCTACTTTTCTTCTTGGATAAACAATAAAAAAATTAAGAGTAAAATTGAAAAGAGATTTTTTTAAATTTATTATTATTATTATTATTCAGTGAGATTTAATTTTGGATCTTTTTTTTGTTCTAATTCTACTTTTTACATGTACAAGGTGAACTACTATTTGCTTTGGGTTATAGAAGGACAAGGTTATATATATTTTCTCCGTTCAAACTCTCACGTTCCTATTGTAACCTAAAACTAGCTGAGGTCGTGTAAACTTAATTGGAGTTAGCTCCCCTTAAACTCTATTTCACACAATTGTATTAGAGATATAGTCCAACTATGTCAGTAATTTAACACAATTATTAACAACCCCTTTTATTTATTTGTTTATATATTTTATTTGTATTTATTTATTTTGGTTTTCAAACAAGAATACAATGACTGAATGCCAGAACTTGCTAAAACAAAACTTTGTTAAAAATTCTTGTTTAAATATCAAATATTTTTCCTTATCATCAGGAATATTTAGTATATTGATACATATATTAACTAAAGTTAAGCAAGGATGTGGTGGATTAATGGTAAAACAGTGTGTCAAAAGGTCAATTATTCCCTTGACCCCTGCTATTACTGTATACACTTTTAACTCCCTCGGCAATGTTTATTGTTTTAAGAAGTGATGAATAGAATTTTAATAAAACCCGAACTATGAAAGCGAATTTATTTATTAGACGGTTTATTTACAAAAATAATTTTATATTTACAAGATTATAAAAATATGTGAACCAACTAGAATGAAATATCTATTATTTACCATTTTATAAAGAAATAAATATGGAAAAAACTTTTTATTCATAAATTTATAAAAATGTCTGTGAAGAAGAAAATTTAAATAATCACATAACAATGAGTAACAGTAACTAAAAATTTTGAAAAAATGCATTTCCGCGCATTTCTGTCATTTATTCTCACCGCATAAATTCACTAAAATAAGTTGAGAGCACCTCTTCCTTTAACATAATATAATTTTGTAATTTTTTGTAAATTTTTTTTAATAAAAAGCTTTCTTTTCAAATTTATTTCTTTATTAAATGGTAAATAATAATTTTTTATAAAACGTAAATAATAAATATTGGTTCACATATTTTTATAATATTGTAAATAAACATTGCTGAGGCAGTCAAAAGTGTATACAATAATAGTGGTGTCAAGGGAATAACCATCTTTTTGATACACATTTTATTTTTGAGCATGAAGGTTAAATATTGCCAAAAATGCAACCAAGAGTTTTGTTTTATGGCGATCATCATCACACACACACACATACACCTATACAAATTCGAATTTTCAATAATTCATTGGATAGAAATCAATGCTACTGTCTTATGCGACAATTTTGAAATCGCTATATTTTTGTATAGCAGATTTTGTGCACTTTTGGGAGAATCGGCTCCCAGAAATCTCCCCAAAGCTCATTCACTGACTGGTCAGTGTTGACCAATCAGATTCTCTGCTTGTGGAGAATGATTCTTCCCGCACAGCACCCCTGATTCAATGATCACCTATAAAGCAAAAGAAAAGAGGAGATGCACCGGTGAGATTTTTGCTGCCACAGAAATCCACGACAGTTGAAGCTATGCAGCCATCTTCTCACTCAACTCACAAACTGCATATTCTTACACACTTACATAATTTTTCTTCCTGCACAGCAGAACTGTTAACAAACATTTATAACAAACTAATAACTCTTTTCTTTTAGAGAACTTTAATAGACTTTGATAGTCAAAGAGAGACAATTCTCGTCTTACTCATTGCATGCTTTTTTCGTACACATTCTTTATTGTATGCATTGTTGAATACAATTTTATATATAATGATACCTTTGCCTTGTCCTTTCTTCACATCAGTTTCGTTTCCTAATCAAAATTAAATAAATGTAGTGGAAGTCCGCCACAGTTTCATCTGACACTTTCTAACAGAATATCGAAGACTGGCCACCAAAAGTGTTTATGTCAGTTTTTGGTGAAAATTAACATTTGTATCTTGTATGCATCATGTGTGTTATGCCTATATTTTATTGGAAAGGGTCATTTCAGATTCTTATGACATATGACCATTATTGGCATACAGAGTGGTTTTGGTGAGCAAAGTTCAAATTCTGGGATAGCCTGTTACATTCACTTTGCACCTATGCCCTTGAGAAAGAACATGACTCCATTTCTTCTTTGACACCTACCAACTATGGTCTGAATAGCAGGGTAGACTGAGCTGTTTAGCCTTGGTTGGTGACCAATCCAAGAGTAGAAAAACCCTGGATTCTGAACTGAGGAGAAGATAATAAGAAATCACTCTATTTTCTTGTCCATTAAGTCATAACAATTCATACATATTAAAAAAGAATCCGTAGAGAGTCATGATCGCCTATAACCTGAAAGGACAGTGGATGTTAAATGAAAAATATGTCCATCACCCACATGCCTGTCCCAATCAGAACTGACTGTCAAATTTAAACAGTTCTTAAATAGCTTGGATATAAACACTTAGCTTTCAGCTCTTGATATGTAATCATTATAGTGAATGAAAATCTTCCATAAAAAAATGCTGTGTCAAAAAGACAGTTTTTTCCCTTGAAACTACTATTATTTTAACTGCCTTCACTCCATGGCAATATTTTCAAAATATGTGAACCAACGACAATACAATATTTATTATTTACCATTTTATAAATAACTATGAAAATAAGTTTTTTTATTCATAATTTTATAAAAATATCTATGAAATATAGAACAAGAAAATTTCAATAAACATGATATTTCTGGACATTACACGTTTTCTTCTCAAATTAATTCATATCACAGATTAAATTTTTTTTAATTTTCAAATTTTTTTATAATCATATAAACATCTTTTTATATAAATTTTTAAAAATCCTTGCCAATTCTTCTAAAAATGCCTAGAAAATATACTAATAGATTAAGTGCTGACTGGTGAAGAAATCTTAAATGTATAGTGGATACTAAACATCTTGACTAAAGCAATTGGCAAAGCATGAGAATTGTGTTCTTTGGTAAAACATTGGCTAATTTCCAATCAATTTGAACTTTATAACATGGTAAATAATAAAAATTTCCTTATAACTGGTTCACATATTTTTATAATTTAGTAAATGTTTATAAATTTATGAATAAAAAATTGTTTTCATATTTATTTCTTTATAAATTGGCAAATGATAAACATTTCATTAGTTGGCTCACATTTTTAGAATGTTGTAAATATAAAACATTTTTAAAATGTTGTAAATATAAAATTATTCTTGTAAACAAACAATATAATAGAGTATATTTTTGTTGTAAATTCTCAGGAACAAAGAAAACATATAAATTCACTTTCATGTGTTTGGGTTTTATTAAAATTCAAATCACAGCTTTTTAAAAACAAACATTACCAAGGAGTGAAGGTAGTTAAAATAATAGCAGTGTTCTGGGAATAAACGTCCTTTTGACAGACTTTTTTTTTGTGGGTATAATGGTTAAACTTTGTTAAAAGTTACATTAACATTTTAAAATGATAAAAGCCTTTAGATCTGAAAAGATTTTCAAAATACAGGAAACAAAGATTTAAAAAAAAACTTTGCTAATTTTTCTAAAAATGCCTAGGAAATCTACCAATAAATTATTTATTGTCAGCCAAGTGCTGACTGGTGAAGAAATCTTAAATGTATAGTGGATACTAAGCATCTTGAATAAAGTGATTGGCAAAGCATGGGAATTGTGTTCTTTGGCCTGCAAAACATTGGCTAGTTGCCAATTGATTGGAACTTTATAAAATGGTTAATAATAAAGATTTTTTTTTTAAGCTTTTCACCTCAAGCAAGGCTGGAAGCCACTAGCACGCAAGGGGTTACAGAAGGTTTGGAGGAAGAGCAGATAGGAGTGGTAAAGGAGAGGATGTGGAGAAAGATAGTGGATCGATCAAAGCAAGGAGGTTACAGAAGATTTGGAGCGAGAGCAGATAGGAATGAAAGGGGAAAGGATGTGGAGAAGGGAAGTGGATAGATCAAGGCAACTGGAGATGTCGATTGATGTTACACTTAAATAGTTGGAGATTATATTTGTCAGGGAAACAGGAATAAGGAAGGGAGTTCCACGGGTGAGATGTGCGAGACATGAAGCTATTGGAGTAGAAGATACGTCTACATCTAACAGTTTCAACGGTGAAGGGGTGGGAACGGGATGCCAGCCTCGTAGGACGCTTAAATTCATGAGGCCTGGGAACCAGCGAAAGCAGCTCATCGGAGCAATTACCGTGAAAGTATTTGTAAAAAAGACAGAGCGAGGCAATGGCGCGTCTGTGAGAGAGCGACTGCAGACGAGATGACAGATCAGGGCCAATTCCATTGCATATCCGTCTCTGGATCTTATCAAGAACCCTGAGGCAAACAGCAGGGGCTCCAGACTATATATGGCAGCAATACTCCATGCAAGGGCGAATGGTTGATTTATAGATTTGGAGGATCGATTCCGGGGAGAAAAATTTCCTGGCTCGGCACAGGGAGCCAACTTTCCTTATAATTGGTTCACATATTTTTATAATTTAGTAAATTTTTATAAATTTATGAATAAAAAATTGTTTTCATATTTATTTCTTTATAAGAAAATTTATATAGAAAATTTTTATGCATTTATCTGTGATAGTATAGCATAAACAGCTAGATTTTATACACATTTCAAAAAAGTTAACTCTGAAAATTATGCCATATTTGATAGCATATTAAACTTTTTTCTCCAAAAATTGCTGCAAAATAGCTTTGATGGTTTTATATGCAAAGTTGAAGTATCTAATAGATTAATGTTTACCCAAACATCATAGACTATTAGTACTTGTATCTCATATCACTCCAGAATAATATGATATTATTTATTTATTATTCATACTTCTCTGTAAATACACAAAAACTCTTCTTAATATTCTTTGTTGAAATGTTGATATATGCCTGTGAATCTTATATGTCATTGTATATTGATACTTTCATGCTTGAAAGGCAGGGCCAGAGTCTCGTGCACCTTCTGAATCTATAATACAACCCCCCTCTTCAAATCTACTAAATCTTGATTTTCATAAGGGAGTAGTCATATAAAATACAAATTATATTGTAACCTAATTATATACAATAATGGTTCATATGAAATATAAGTGGACAATTCAACTAGAAAACTTGAAAATAAATACAAAGTATCTAAATACAAATTCAAGATCATTCCATCTTAAATAAATCAATAATGTTTTGTGGAAATTTTTAACATCAACATGAGATTTTTCTTGTTAAAAGTTTAATAAATTTTAACGCATTCGACATTTGTGGATAAAAAATAGTGAATTTTATATTGTGTTTTTTTTTTCAAGACTTAGCATGAGAAAAACAAATTCATGGTTTTGGACAACAACAAAAAAAAACCCAGAATGACATCAAAATCCTTGAAAATTTTTCATCTTTTAACAATAGTCAGTTGTGCTTAGTTTAATTTATAACGTATATAAATGTAAGTAGAAAAAAAATGTTGATAAGATATCAAGGGTCACAAAGCACTTCCCAAGGCCCCTAAGAAGGCTTTCAAGTTTCCAGTAATGGTGTTTGTACATTTTTGGAAAACTGAAAACATTTAGTTGATCTTCTCATCTATATTGTGATGAAAATGGCTGAGACACCTTCAACAGAAAATTACCTTAAATCATTTTAGTAGTGCCGCCTGCTTATTGAAGAGTTATATCGCATGCAGTCCAAAGCTCGAAAAAGGTTACCCATGACTGGTCTAGATCAAAACTTACTTGCTCAATGAAAATAAAATTCTAACATTTTCAAGGTATACTAGTCTCAAATTTCTTGAT
>OZ038499.1:101106050-101116050 GCA_964036315.1 Acanthosepion esculentum
AATCACATAAAAAATATGGCAAATAAGGAAAACAGCATGAGGCAACAACAATAAGTTCAAAAACTATAAACTCTGTTTGGAGGAGGAAATAGTTATAATTACCTTCCCAGAGCAACACAAACCAATAATCAGAACTCATCTCAAAATGCAGACATGAAAACAAATGTTTACTATGTTACTTAAAAATCAAAAACTAAACATGAACAAAAAAATAAAAATAAAATAGAAAATAAATAAATACAAATAAATAAAATAAATTAATCCAAATCAATAAATGAATTAATTAAATAATAAGGAAATGACGAATGTAAACATAAACTCAATTAAATGTAATAATAATAATGATAATCACCGAAAAGTAATCAATAATAATTAACAAGTAAACAAAAGTCAACAATACTAGAAAATAACCACAAAACTGCATTTGGATCCACAATTATTTCCACTCAGTAGCCCCTATAATAATATGAAAGATAACTGTTACCAACCACCTAATAACTGTTAGAATAACACAATAGGCCTACCCATAATGCCCAAAGACAAGGAACATGGCTTGACGATTGACTGTTGCCTCTGGGTGTTGACCTCAATGTCCATTTGTATATTTACATATACTCTATCCCTAATATTGAGAACTTTAACCCATAAATATAGCATACCTTAAAACTATATTTTTATCATATATATATATATATATATATATATATATATATATATGAATGTGTTATAATGCATACATACATACATACATATATATATGAATATGTTATACCGTATACATATATATATATATATATATATATATATATATATATATATATATATATATATATAAATGTGTTATACTGTATACATATATATATATATATATTTCAAACATGTAGTGTTGAATGTTAAAGACAACATAGTCTTACATATTTTCTTTTGAATTTTCTCATATTCTCTAATGAGACTTTTTATTTGAAAATGGTTTCGAAATATGTATTGTCCATACGATGACCTAGCGCTTTCGAACATCATTGTTCATCTTCAGGGTCAATATTTTAGTCAAAATTTTTTTTTTTTTTTTTTTTAACAAACATTTGCCAATTATCTTGTAGCGTAATCATGTTGCTACTTTTTTTACAAACTAAAAACATTAAAATCCTTTTAAATTCAAAAGACGCGATGATGTTATATCACGTGCATGGCGTAGATTTTTATCATGTGACAGCGTGAAAAAGATTATTATACAAGCCAAAAGATCGAAGAATACATTATAAAATTTAAATATATTATAAACATTGTAAGATGTTACCAGATATATTATAATCTATACGATTAATAAGAGGTCTTTTGCTTTTAATATGTAATGCCTCTAAGATTTTAAGGCGTCTAATGTCTGTATGTTTATCTATAATTTTAGTATTTTCTACAAGTATTTTACGTATATCAGATTGCGTAAGGGAAACAGTATGTGACTTAATATGTTGTTTAATGGAGCTAGTATTATTTAAATGCAGAGTCAATCTTCTGGAGAGCAGGGTGGTTGTAAATCCAATATATGTATATGGATTAGAAGAACATTCTTCCATGGGGCATTTAAACTCATACACAACATTGGTTCTATCAACAACTGCAGCAACTGGAGAATGATTATTACTCATTATCAGGTTAGACGTTTTAAATTTACTATAATATATATTAAGTTTTAAGGCCTTGTTGGAATCAACAGGAAACACATTATGGTGTATTATAGACTTAAGGGCCTTTTCATCCATGCTGTATTGTCTATGCATTTGTCCTCTGTAAAAGAGGTTAATTGCGGATAATTTTCTTGGTGTATCTCTTGTTAGGTCTGAGAAGTATCTATCAAATTCATTATCAACTAGATAGTTAGGAAAACCGTTATAAATAAGGGTTTGCTTGATGTTAGTCAATTGTTTATGAAATATTTTATTGGTAGAAGAGATAAGTTTTGCTCTAGTAACTAGGTTAGAAATTATTGACCGTTTATATTTAATGGGGCATTCACTAAGATAGTTGAGTGTGCAATTGTTATCACTTGTAGGTTTTTTGTATACAGAAGTGGTAAAAGTGTCATTACTAGTATCTATTAAAACATCCAAAAAAGGGATCTTATTATCTTTAGTTAGTTCATGTGTAAAATTAAGTACTGAATTATTTTTAAAGGCTTGTTGCAAAAAGGTTAATTCATCAAAATTTTTAGCAAGTATAAGGATATCATCAACATAACGGAGGTATATGCTAGGTGTTTCAATAATGCCAAAAATTTTATCTTCAAGATGTGACATATAAAAATTGCTAAATGTTGAACCAACTAGCGCTAGGTCATCGTATGGACAATACATATTTCGAAACTATTTTCAAATAAAAAGTCTCATTAGAGAATATGAGAAAATTCAAAAGAAAATATGTAAGACTATGTTGTCTTTAACATTCAACACTACATGTTTGAAAGAAAAGTTGCTGCCAAATTACACATATATATATATATATATATATATATATATATATATATATATATGTGTGTGTGTGTTATACTGTATACATATATATATATATATAAATGTGTTATACTGTATATATATATATATATATATATAAATGTGTTATACTGTATATATATATATATATATATATATATATATATATATATATATGAATGTGTTATACTATGTATATATATATATATATATATATGAATGTGTTATACTATGTATATATATATATATATATATATATGAATGTGTTATACTATGTATATATATATATATATATATATATATATATTTCTTATTTAACAGTTAAAATATTTCATCCTTGAAAATGGCTAAATGTATAGCCGAAAGCACATGGATAAAAAGACCATTCAGACAGTTTTTATATAATTTATCATATGAAAAGAAAAAAATTGATAGATCACATGAGAAATTGTATAAGAAACTAAGTCAAAGTATCTGGTCTGTCGTATTCAATGAAATGTGCATGAAAGAAGGATTGTTGCCTAAATACACAAATTTCATATATATATATATATATATATATATATATATATATATATATATATGTATGTGTGTATGTATGTTTGTGTGTGTGTGTGTTACATTGTATACATATATGTGTGTGTGTGTGTGCTATATTGTATACATATATATATATTATATATATGTATGTTATATTGTATACATATATATGTTATATTATATATATGTATGTGTTATACTGTATACATAAATATATATATATGTTACATTATATATATGTATGTGTTATATTATATATATATATATATATAATAAAAATTAAAAATGAATTCAGTATTTTGAAAATAGACTTTTCAACACTTCTTAATGTTAGATTTTCTGTATTCTCAATCTTCATGCATTTTCCACTTTTTCAATAAAATCATTTTAGATTAAAAAAAAAAGATTTCACATTTTAAGGAGCTAACGGTTCTCTTTTTTAAAAATATGTTTATTTTTAATATTATTAATTTTAATTTTATCCATCACTGCTTAAATTACTCTACCAGAGTTACTTCCCTTCGAACAATTTTCACATATGATTGTTTTACTTATCTCCCTTATAACAAATAAAGCAGAAGTAAAACTTTAAATTTTTAAGATAATAGTAATAATAGTGATAATAAAATTATATGTTAATTATTATTTTATTAATAATCCCGACCGTGACCAGCAACTGAAAATCATCAATGTTTGTTTTGTTGTCGCTTGACCCCCAAAATTTTCATTTATTTATTTATCCCCTTTTTGTCACATGGTTAATTCCTTTGAAGACTGATTACTGGTCATGAAACACTTGAGACTGGGATAATATTTCATACCTTCCTGTTTTATGTGAGTGTCTGAATCATAATGTTGCATCACCTTCATGTTTCATAGCTTCTCTCAGGTGACACCCAGATACTTATTAAGCATTTTGCTTTCTTTCACTTTTATTCTTTTTTCTATATTCATAATAATTGGACTTGGTCTTCAAGCTTAGATTGAAGAATCCATTTGAATCTCAGAAACCCAAAGGGTTTTATATTTTTTAATTCTCTGGGACAGATTGTAGTTTATACATATACCATTTATATGTATAGTTGAAGTGTAGTTGTTTGCACAGTTTTCACTGGATCGTTCTTCCTACAACTATCATGTATATTTTTGTACTCTATCTGAACTTGCTTGCTGCATTTGTTTAGTATATGGTTGGTTGCTTCATCTCTAGTTTCCTCTTGTTTGTATTTTTCTATTCTTCTGCATCTTATCTCTTTTGATTTTTATATAATTTGTTTTAATAGAATTGTTTTGGATTACCATTAACAGAAGTTGGGCTTCTGTCTTTAGATTTCAATTTTGTAACTGAGGTGATATTGAAATAAGTTCTGCCTCATTTACATATGAACAACATATGACTTTAATGTACAATCCTTCTCCTAATGACAAATGGGCATTTAAGCTGTGAACCTTGAATCATGTCCATCACAACAGTAACCATGTCATTTCATCTGCAATTGCTTTATTATGTTTCCTGAAATATCTTTACAGTTGTTAGTTTCCCATTTTGGGGGAATGTTCAGGTGGTGTAATGGACATTGACTCAAAATTGGAGAGCCGAGTTCAATTTCCAGTTGGATTTGTTGCATTCACTCACAAGCAAATATCTTTGGGAAGCTATGAATCCATCTCCCCACAAGCTATGGGTTAAATAGTAGGACTTGTATTTGGAAAAGTTGTTATTTTTTCCCACCAAAAAGAAAAATAATTTTAAAGCATTGTCTACTGACAAAAAAATAAAAACTTATTCTTGCAACTCAAAATATGTTTCTGTTTTAAATAACCCACAAAGGATTGATGAGCCATAAAAAACAAACAAATCAATCCCCATTTTTGGGATTCTCATTTTAAAGTTTCCTGGTTCTGTTTGTCTTCCTGTTAGGTGTCATGCAAATATTGGTTATTGTAATTAGTCTTTGTTTAATTGCTTATTGTAACCATAAAACAATGGGAGTGTTTGTCATATCCTGTTGGCACGCCCACATTTTTTAAAAAATAACTGGAAGTAAAAGCTTAACCAATGTTGTTGTAAAACTGATTCAGGATATAAAGAGGCCTCAAAATCAACCCATGCCATGCGATGTGTATCATCTTTCAGTTACATCTTTTTTTCAGGCAGAGTCTGACTCAGTTGTGGCTCTGTCCATGGACAGACGTGTAGCTGAGAAAAATAATACTTTGATGTGCCCGGCCCTGGGGAACGGCTTCCCAAGGTTGCACCCTCTCATTGCACCAGTGGTCACCATTGAGGCCAGTGCTGGTTGTGAGGGCTTGGGCAATTTTTGTACTTGGCCTGAGTGTACGCATTCAGGTTCCCCATGTTAATCCTGACCTTGTGTCACATCCTGTCTCAGTTGAGAGGCATCCCAAGCATTTCATGGCCCTGCTGTGGGATGCATATTATCTCTCAGTTGCATCTCTGTCTTCTGTCAGAGTGCAATTCAGTTGTAACTCTGCAGACAGAGATGCAGCTGAGGAAAATAATACATTCGGGTACCTGGTCCTGGGGAACAGCTCCCCAAGATTGCACCCTCTCATTACACTAGAAAAGGTGGGGTCAGTGATCACCACCAAGACCTGCCATCATGATCATTGGCTTGCCATCAGTCATCGCTTTAGCTATCTTGTGGGCCACAAGTTCCTGCTACTGCAGCCATCTAAGAATATTGATTCAAAAAAGCATCAAACCCAGTACCACATCAGAATAACTGGACAGCCTGCAAGTTTTCACCCCTGGTGATGGGCACCACAAAAATATGACTATGTGAAGAAAGCTTTCAAGAAAATGATGAACAAAGACATCATCTATATGGCTCACTGCTACACTTGATCCCAATATCTGAAAGCATCGATTTCAAATTATGTGTTGATTACAGGGAACTTAATTCCTTAACCATCCCTGACCACTACCCAGTACCTCAATATCAGGACTTTGCATCAGGACTACAGGGTACCTGTATATTCTCTAAGATCAACCTAACCAAATGATGTAATGGAATAACCTGTCATCCCCATGAGTGACTACACTATAGATAGTAGCTACCTATAAGTAACTGTAAGTCAACAGGCTACAGAGACTAGCTGGAATCTGTTGAGTACAACTCAGACTTACACAAGAACGACCAACCTTCAATAGTAGCACTCACTACTGGATTGACTTGTGATGACCTTGTGAATAACTGTTCATTTATCCTTATTGTACTGGTTTTTACAATAAACCTTTACTTATTTTATCCACCGTGTTGTTCAAATATATATTTCCTATTAGCATGGAATATAACACTAAATTATACCACCAAATCCCTATGTCTACAGACAACATTCCCACAACAGCAGTTACCAAACCATTTGGCCTATATGGATTCATAAAAATGCCATTTGGCCTGAGGAACACTGCTCAGACATAAACACCTAAACAACATCTCCATGAAGTGTTTCAAAGATTGTCTCATTTTGGTCTTTGGATCAGTTGAGACAAATATGCCTTTAGCTCACCAAGCATCAACTTCTTTGGACACAGCATTGATGTCAATGGTACCTCACCCCCCCTACCAGAGAAGATTAAAGCCATCCAGGACTTTCGTACACCAACTTAAATCAGACAACTATGATGCTTCATCGGAATGATCAATTTCTACCGTAGATTTGTTCAGAAATACTTCACCCATTAACAAATCTTTTTCAGAAAAACAAAAACCTCACCCCTACCAGAGAAGATTAAAGCCATCCAGGACTTTCGTACACCAACTTAAATCAGACAACTATGATGCTTCATCGGAATGATCAATTTCTACCGTAGATTTGTTCAGAAATACTTCACCCATTAACAAATCTTTTTCAGAAAAACAAAAACATAATTTTGGAGGACCATACCATGAATGCATTCAACAATGCAAAATCTGAACTCACTGACTTCACAAAATTGTCATTTATTGCTAATGATCTACTGACAAAAATATAACTGCATCTGATGCAGGGGTAGGCGCAGTCATTGAGCAAGAACTAAAGTCCCTGCATAAACCAATGGCTTCTTCTCAGCTAAACTCTCATCATCTCAAACCCGGTTACAGTACATTCTCCAGAGAACTACTGGCAATCTACTTAGCCACCACGTATTTCCACCATCTGCTTGGGAGAAGAGACTTCACCATCTGCACTGACCACAATCTGCTGACGACAACTATGAATATTAACTCGAACAAATACACATATTGAGAAATTAGACATTTAAACTACATCTCACAATTCTCCACAGACATACGCCACATAAAAGGTAAAGATAACGCAGTAGCAAATACACTCTCAAGAGCTGACATTAATACACTTGCTGACAATATACGAAGTCATGATTTAGTAGCTGACAAACAAAAGTCAGATTCAACATTACAAGAAGTATGCACAAGCACTTCACTGCAACTCCAGCAATTCCCAGCCCCCTTCAGCAGCAAGAATCTCTACTGTGATGGGACATAAACGCTCCCAGACCTTATATCCCTCCCTCACTCAGGAAAGTGGTCATTGAACATTTACAAGGTTCGTTGCACCCCAGCAAACAAGCCACGTCAATCTCATCAAGGAGTGCTTTTCCCAATGGTCAATCACTTTACCAATCAAAGACATTACAGCCAACACAATCTCCATAGACATTCAAAAAGACTGGATTGCAACTTTTGGAACATCACAAGTAATAATGACCGAACATGGAGCACAATTTCAATCATCCCCATTTCAGGAATTCAACAATTTACTTGACTCTAAGCACATCAAAATGATGGCTTATTATTGCCTGTGCAAACAGTCTGGTTGAAAGACTTCACAGATCCCTAAAAGCTTCCCTGGTTACAGGATCTGACATGACTAACTGGGTTGAAGACCTACCAATAATCCTACTCTCTATCAAGAATACAGTTAAGGAAGATTTAAGCTGCACACCAGCCAAACTCACTTTTGGTGTACCCCTATCCTAACCAGGACAATATTTCAACCCCAACAACCTCATTTATACAAGAACTACACAACAACATAGCACAGTTGAAATACACACCAAAACAACATGCCATAAAAGATGTTTACATACCAAAAACTCTTCGAGACTGTGAGTCCATTTTATATGGAACAATGCGTTAAATAACCACTCCCACCCAGCTAAGAAGGTCCCTTCAAAGTTATCAGTTAAGCTGATAAATACATGACAGTCAAGCATGGTAACATTACAGACATCATTGCTATCAGCGGGACCAAGCCAGCATTCCTGGAACAGGTGCCACCAAACATAAATCCAGCTCCAGACCAACAAGCACAACCAGATACACCTCTCATGAGACAGAAAAAATCAGGAAGAAAAGTCACTTTTCTTAGGCATCTCAAAATGTATTAATTGATATGATCAGTTATTTAATGGGAGAGCCTTGATGTATCCTGTGAGCACTCCCACATTTTTTAAAAATAACTAAAAGAAAAAGTTTAACCAGCATTGTTATAAGACTGATTCAAAATATAAAGAGACCTCAAAAGCAACAAAAAAAACAACCTGTCTATGGGAGGATTATCATCTCTGTTGCATCTCTGTCTTCAGGAAGAATGCAATTCAGTTGTGGCCTCTGTTTGCACTGAGAGTCGCAGCTGAGGAAAATAATACTTTGAGGAACAGCTGTCTGAGGCTTCACCCTCTCATTGCACAAGAGAGTACGGAATCGGTGCTCCCTACCAAAGTCAGCACAACCGAAGGTTGTGGTGGCTTGAGAAACTTTTGTACCTGGTCTGAGTGTACACGCTTGGGTTTCCAATGTTAAACCTGATCTTGTGTTGCATCCTATCTCAGTGAGCAAATAACAGCCATCCGCGGTCCTTGCCACGGGAGGATTATCATCTCTCAGTTGTGTCTTTTACTTTGGGCAGAGTGCAACTCAGGTGTGGCCTGTCTGTGGGCAGAATCGCAGCTGAGGAAAATAATACTTCGTGGTGCCCAGCCCTGTGGATGAGAAGGGGATTGGCAGTTGCCACCAAGGCCAGTGCAACAGATGGTAATGAAAAATGGATGTCTGTTATAAATCTGAAACGATGATTGAAAACATACTTCTAAATTAGTCCAGACGTATCTTGACTTTACTTGAATCCATGTCAAACTGAAAAGACTTATTGATTGTTCAATATGTTTTTTAAGGCTTATTTTTGTAGGTTATTTAAATCTGAAACATATTTCATTAACACATATTTAGAAATAAAAATATTTCTTCTCTTTAATTTATATAGCTGAAGGGAGAAAGGGTGGATTCATACCCTTCCCAGGGGTATTTGCACATAAGTGAACTCAACTGGAATTTGAACTCGGCTCACCTATTTCTTGTTCCAAGCTGCTCCCTATTACACCACCTGCACATTCCATAAGAGCAAGCAAACCAAGCAATGGCATGAAGTGTGACAGAATATCTAAGTAGACATTTGTGTCAAATGTAGCAAAAGGTTACCAAATAAAGATTAAAAAATGTTAGAGATAAAATTTATGTCAAGCCACTCTTCTGGTATCACGTAACCCAGTACTACCTGACACATGATCATGTCATTGGTAACTAAACATGTTTGCTCACCAGGCCTTTCTGTTAAAGGTGGCTAGACAAACAATAAAATGCAGTTATTTTTAAAGTTTATTCACATCATATTCAGAACAAGAGTTTTATCTTAAGAAATATTATTAGCTTTGAAGATGAAATAACAATTTTAAAATAATTTTTTGCGTAATCAACTAAAAGAAATAGCCACATGGGCCACATATTAGCAACATCAAAATCAAGCAGTTGCAGAAATTTAAGTATCTGTGTAATGTAGTAACAGATTACAGAAAATGTGACGCAGATATATGAAGGTGCATAAAAATAGTGGAAATTATCTTCCAGAAACTAAGCAAAGTATTAAGACATAGAAAAATAGCAGTAGAA
>OZ038499.1:101121050-101266050 GCA_964036315.1 Acanthosepion esculentum
TCAATTCTATTCTGCATGGCATTAACCACAAGGCCCTCATCAATTCTATTCTGCATGGCATTAACCACAAGGCCCTCATCAATTCTATTCTGCATAGCATTAACCACAAGGCCCTCATCAATTCTATTCTGCATGGCATTAACCACAAGGCCCTCATCAATTCTATTCTGCATAGCATTAACCACAAGGCCCTAATCAATTCTATTCTGCATAGCATTAACCACAAGGCCCTCATCAATTCTATTCTGCATGGCATTAACCACAAGGCCCTCATCAATTCTATTCTGCATGGCATTAACCACAAGGCCCTAATCAATTCTATTCTGCATGGCATTAACCACAAGGCCCTAATCAATTCTATTCTGCATAGCATTAACCACAAGGCCCTCATCAATTCTATTCTGCATGGCATTAACCACAAGGCCCTAATCAATTCTATTCTGCATAGCATTAACCACAAGGCCCTAATCAATTCTATTCTGCATAGCATTAACCACAAGGCCCTCATCAATTCTATTCTGCATAGCATTAACCACAAGGCCCTAACCAATTCTATTCTGCATAGCATTAACCACAAGGCCCTCATCAATTCTATTCTGCATAGCATTAACCACAAGGCCCTCATCAATTCTATTCTGCATGGCATTAACCACAAGGCCCTCATCAATTCTATTCTGCATAGCATTAACCACAAGGCCCTCATCAATTCTATTCTGCATAGCATTAACCACAAGGCCCTAATCAATTCTATTCTGCATAAGCATTAACCACAAGGCCCTCATCAATTCTATTCTGCATGGCATTAACCACAAGGACCTCATCAATTCTATTCTGCATAGCATTAACCACAAGGCCCTCATCAATTCTATTCTGCATAGCATTAACCACAAGGTCTTCATCAATTCTATTCTGCATAGCATTAACCACAAGGCCCTAATCAATTCTATTCTGCATTGCATTAACCACAAGGCCCTAATCAATTCTATTCTGCATAGCATTAACCACAAGGCCCTCATCAATTCTATTCTGCATAGCATTAACCACAAGGCCCTAATCAATTCTATTCTGCATAGCATTAATCACAAGGCCCTCATCAATTCTATTCTGTATAGCATTAACCACAAGGCCCTAATCAATTCTATTCTGCATTGCATTAACCACAAGGCCCTCATCAATTCTATTCTGCATGGCATTAACCACAAGGCCCTCATCAATTCTATTCTGCATAGCATTAACCACAAGGCCCTCATCAATTCTATTCTACATGGCATTAACCACAAGGCCCTCATCAATTCTATTCTGCATAGCATTAACCACAAGGCCTTCATCAATTCTATTCTGCATAGCATTAACCACAAAGCCCTAATCAATTCTATTCTGCATAGCATTAACCACAAGGCCCTCATCAATTCTATTCTGCATGGCATTAACCACAAGGCCCTCATCAATTCTATTCTGCATGGCATTAACCACAAGGCCCTCATCAATTCTATTCTGCATGGCATTAACCACAAGCCCCTCATCAATTCTATTCTGCATGGCATTAACCACAAGGCCCTCATCAATTCTATTCTGCATGGCATTAACCACAAGGCCCTCATCAATTCTATTCTGCATGGCATTAACCACAAGGCCCTCATCAATTCTATTCTGCATAGCATTAACCACAAGGCCTTTATCAATTCTATTCTGAATAGCATTAACCACAAGGCCCTAATCAATTCTATTCTGCATAGCATTAACCACAAGGCCCTCATCAATTCTATTCTGCATGGCATTAACCACAAGGCCCTCATCAATTCTATTCTGCATGGCATTAACCACAAGGCCCTCATCAATTCTATTCTGCATAGCATTAACCACAAGGCCCTAATCAATTCTATTCTGCATAGCATTAACCACAAGGCCCTCATCAATTCTATTCTGCATGGCATTAACAACAAGGCCCTCATCAATTCTATTCTGCATAGCATTAACCACAAGGCCCTAATCAATTCTATTCTGCATAGCATTAACCACAAGGCCTTCATCAATTCTATTCTGCATAGCATTAACCACAAGGCCCTAATCAATTCTATTCTGCATAGCATTAACCACAAGGCCCTCATCAATTGTATTCTGCATGGCATTAACCACAAGGCCCTCATCAATTCTATTCTGCATGGCATTAACCACAAGGCCCTCATCAATTCTATTCTGCATAGCATTAACCACAAGGCCCTCATCAATTCTATTCTGCATGGCATTAACCACAAGGCCCTCATCAATTCTATTCTGCATGGCATTAACCACAAGGCCCTCATCAATTCTATTCTGCATAGCATTAACCACAAGGCCCTAATCAATTCTATTCTGCATAGCATTAACCACAAGGCCCTAATCAATTCTATTCTGCATAGCATTAACCACAAGGCCCTAATCAATTCTATTCTGCATAGCATTAACCACAAGGCCCTAATCAATTCTATTCTTCATAGCATTAACCACAAGGCCCTCATCAATTCTATTCTGCATAGCATTAACCACAAGGCCCTCATCAATTCTATTCTGCATGGCATTAACCACAAGGCCTTCATCAATTCTATTCTGCATAGCATTAACCACAAGGCCCTCATCAATTCTATTCTGCATAGCATTAACCACAAGTCCCTAATCAATTCTATTCTGCATAGCATTAACCACAAGGCCCTCGTCAATTCTATTCTGCATAGCATTAACCACAAGGCCCTCATCAATTCTATTCTGCATAGCATTAACCACAAGGCCCTCATCAATTCTATTCTGCATAGCATTAACCACAAGGCCCTAATCAATTCTATTCTGCATAGCATTAACCACAAGGCCCTAATCAATTCTATTCTGCATAGCATTAACCACAAGGCCCTCATCAATTCTATTCTGCATGGCATTAACAACAAGGCCCTCATCAATTCTATTCTGCATAGCATTAACCACAAGGCCCTAATCAATTCTATTCTGCATAGCATTAACCAAAAGGCCTTCATCAATTCTATTCTGCATAGCATTAACCACAAGGCCCTAATCAATTCTATTCTGCATAGCATTAACCACAAGGCCCTCATCAATTCTATTCTGCATGGCATTAACCACAAGGCCCTCATCAATTCTATTCTGCATGGCATTAACCACAAGGCCCTCATCAATTCTATTCTGCATAGCATTAACCACAAGGCCCTCATCAATTCTATTCTGCATGGCATTAACCACAAGGCCCTCATCAATTCTATTCTGCATAGCATTAACCACAAGGCCCTAATCAATTCTATTCTGCATAGCATTAACCACAAGGCCCTAATCAATTCTATTCTGCATAGCATTAACCACAAGGCCCTAATCAATTCTATTCTGCATAGCATTAACCACAAGGCCCTAATCAATTCTATTCTTCATAGCATTAACCACAAGGCCCTCATCAATTCTATTCTGCATAGCATTAACCACAAGGCCCTCATCAATTCTATTCTGCATGGCATTAACCACAAGGCCTTCATCAATTCTATTCTGCATAGCATTAACCACAAGGCCCTCATCAATTCTATTCTGCATAGCATTAACCACAAGTCCCTAATCAATTCTATTCTGCATAGCATTAACCACAAGGCCCTCATCAATTCTATTCTGCATAGCATTAACCACAAGGCCCTTATCAATTCTATTCTGCATAGCATTAACCACAAGGCCCTCATCAATTCTATTCTGCATAGCATTAACCACAAGGCCCTAATCAATTCTATTCTGCATAGCATTAACCACAAGGCCCTCATCAATTCTATTCTGCATAGCATTAACCACAAGGCCCTCATCAATTCTATTCTGCATAGCATTAACCACAAGGCCCTCATCAATTCTATTCTGCATAGCATTAACCACAAGGCCCTCATCAACTCTATTCTGCATAGCATTAACCACAAGGCCCTCATCAATTCTATTCTGCATAGCATTAACCACAAGGCCCTCATCAATTCTATTCTGCATAGCATTAACCACAAGGCCCTCATCAATTCTATTCTGCATGACATTAACCACAAGGCCCTCATCAATTCTATTCTGCATGACATTAACCACAAGGCCCTCATCAATTCTATTCTGCATGGCATTAACCACAAGGCCCTAATCAATTCTATTCTGCATAGCATTAACCACAAGGCCCTCATCAATTCTATTCCGCATAGCATTAACCACAAGGCCCTCATCAATTCTATTCTGCATAGCATTAACCACAAGGCCCTAATCAATTCTATTCTGCATAGCATTAACCACAAGGCCCTTATCAATTCTATTCTGCATAGCATTAACCACAAGGCCCTAATCAATTCTATTCTGCATAGCATTAACCACAAGGCCCTAATCAATTCTATTCTGCATAGCATTAACCACAAGGCCCTAATCAATTCTATTCTGCATAGCATTAACCACAAGGCCCTCATCAATTCTATTCTGCATAGCATTAACCACAAGGCCCTCATCAATTCTATTCTGCATGGCATTAACCACAATGCCCTCATCAATTCTATTCTGCATAGCATTAACCACAAGGCCCTCATCAATTCTATTCTGCATAGCATTAACCACAAGGCCCTCATCAATTCTATTCTGCATAGCATTAACCACAAGGCCCTCATCAATTCTATTCTGCATAGCATTAACCACAAGGCCCTCATCAATTCTATTCTGCATAGCATTAACCACAAGGCCCTCATCAATTCTATTCTGCATAGCATTAACCACAAGGCCCTAATCAATTCTATTCTGCATAGCATTAACCACAAGGCCCTAATCAATTCTATTCTGCATAGCATTAACCACAAGGCCCTCATCAATTCTATTCTGCATAGCATTAACTACAAGGCCCTAATCAATTCTATTCTGCATAGCATTAACCACAAGGCCCTCATCAATTCTATTCTGCATAGCATTAACCACAAGGCCCTCATCAATTCTATTCTGCATAGCATTAACCACAAGGCCCTCATCAATTCTATTCTGCATAGCATTAACCACAAGGCCCTCATCAATTCTATTCTGCATAGCATTAACCACAAGGCCCTCATCAATTCTATTCTGCATAGCATTAACCACAAGGCCCTAATCAATTCTATTCTGCATGGCATTAACCACAAGGCCCTCATCAATTCTATTCTGCATGGCATTAACCACAAGGCCCTTATCAATTCTATTCTGCATTGCATTAACCACAAGGCCCTAATCAATTCTATTCTGCATAGCATTAACCACAAGGCCCTCATCAATTCTATTCTGCATGGCATTAACCACAAGGCCCTAATCAATTCTATTCTGCATGGCATTAACCACAAGGCCCTCATCAATTCTATTCTGCATGGCATTAACCACAAGGCCTTCATCAATTCTATTCTGCATGGCATTAACCACAAGGCCTTCATCAATTCTATTCTGCATAGCATTAACCACAAGGCCCTCATCAATTCTATTCTGCATGGCATTAACCACAAGGCCCTCATAACTTGTTTTCTTGTTTCCTAATTGTTCATTATCTGCAAAATACTTTTTGAAGTCTTTTTTGTTCTTTATGCTTTAGACTTGTTAAATAGACAAAACATTATCTATGCTATTTACAAAGCTATATAATAATAAGTATGAAGAAATGAGTGACACACTGTTATGCAATGTCTAACTGCTTGTAGTGAGGGCATTTTCATCACGAGTGAAGAACAAACTTGAAGCAGCACAGATGTGGTTTACTGATGAATGTTGAAAAAGCAAGTTTTAAGGAGAATAGGAACTGCAAAGAAATTGTTGCCAACAATTAGAAAGAGACAAATGAAATTTTTGGGACAGATAATGAGGGTGACAGGCTTGGATAATTTAACACTGACAAGGCACATTGAAGGTAAGAGAAGAAGAGGAGGAGGAAAGCAGTATCAAAGAGAAAGAGAAAGAGAAAGAGGAGACATAAAATGTTGTGCTTTCTTCTTTCTGCAGTAGATTGCAAAAAAAAAAAGGGGGCATGTTCAATTTTACAAATTTCAGTTATTTTGCATTTTTCAGGCCAGTATATCTCCCCACGAAGTGAGATTACTGTTTTTATCAAGACATCTCTAATGGAATTGCCTGAAAAGGTTGAAGAGCTTTATCTGCCCATTAGTTGAGGATTTATGATTAAGTACTAGTGTGTTGTGGTGCAAAGGATAACAGCTTTGAATTGGAGAACTGAGTTCAAATTCCAGTCTTGTTTGTTACATTCACTTGCCATATTAACTCATGTATAAGTCTACTTAATGTATAGTGCAACCCCTGAATTTTTTGTGAAAAACCTGATTTTTTCATATAGCTTGTGTATAATACTCAGATTCTGAGCAATACTAGTAGAGCTACCATAGTCAAATGTTGCAATACTGGGCATCATCCTGGACATATTTTATCACAAATAAATGGTTTTCATTCTCTTTTGTACAAAACTACCCCAAAATGGTGAGAGAAACCACTTACTTTAAAATATCTGATACAAATATTTAGATACCATGCTTTTGTTTCCATTCACGTCTGACTATGGTAGCTTTTTGACCCTTTAGCTTTTTATGTAGCTTAATTTTTGTTCCTGTTGTATAACCACCGAAAATGGATGATTTTTAACCTCTTCAAAAAAGGACCTGTGTATAGTGCAACCGGTCACTGAAAATGCATGGTTTTTTACCTCTTCAAAAAAACTACCTGTGTATAATGTGACCCCCTATTTTTTGTGTAAAAAACTGATCATAAAGACTCCCACTATACTCAAGTATATATGCAATGCACAAATATCATTTCTTCTCCCTCCAGCTATGAGTTGAATAGCAGGACTGATTGGATCCTATAGCCTTGGTTGGCAACCAAACTTTGGCAGAAAGAAACAGCAACCTACTACAGGAAAATCTGTTACAAATTTGAATCAACTCACAACAAAGAAAAAAGCGAGAAAGGCTTTTAAATATGAAATATTTTTGTTTTTATTACTTAATTTTTCTCAGCTTATATGAGTGTTAAAGTTCTTACGTTAAAGTTCCTTGTTTGTTAAGATGAAAAGAAGTTTGATTTCTTCATATTTATGTGTGAGAAAAAAGAGGCAAAAGAGAAAATGAGAAAGAATGTGTAAATGTCATGTAGCTTGGTGAGGAAGAGTGTGTCACGTAGCTTGGTGAGGAAGAGTGTGTCACCTAGCTTGGTGAGGAAGAGTGTAAGTATCACATAGCTTGGTGAGGAAGAGTGTAAGTATCACATAGCTTGGTGAGGAAGAGTGTAAGTGTCACATAGCTTGGTGAGGAAGAGTGTAAGTATCACATAGCTTGGTGAGGAAGAGTGTAAGTATCACATAGCTTGGTGAGGAAGAGTGTAAGTGTCACATAGCTTGGTGAGGAAGAGTGTAAGTATCACATAGCTTGGTGAGGAAGAGTGTAAGTATCACATAGCTTGGTGAGGAAGAGTGTAAGTGTCACATAGCTTGGTGAGGAAGACATGTGAATGAGTAAGGGAATATCTTTCAAGCCTCCATCATGTACTGTTACCACTCCTTACTGGCTTTGTCTGTCTAGAGACTTTACTTAAATACTCCTCAAAAGGATCATGAAGCATGTTTTTTATTGTCAGCCGGAATGTAACCCATTGATTGAAAACTGTTAAATATTTATTTTCAAAGGATTAATTTATTAACCAGAAAGATGCATGGATCCTTCGATTCAGAAACCATTTTATGTAATTTGATGATTAACTGTCTTGGTATTTATTTCTATCTTTGCTCCAGAAATCTTCGGCCTAGACAGTCATGTATTGAAAGAGACATGATTGCCTAAGTGTATATTGTGTATGGCACTTAACTGACTGAATAGTGCTACTATTGATGGCTTCTGAACAGTTTTGTCTAACCAGTTTTACTCATAAAGATCGGGTCAACCTGTGGCATGATTTTGGGGAACTGCTAATCTCCTCAGCAAGTTATCAACAAGAAGTCTTCTTCTTGACTAACTGATCATGAGTGAGGTTTGACTTCAGTCAAAACACTAATGTCCTAACCATCTTCCCTTTTAAAATGGGTAAGTCGTTGATTTGGGATGCGACCTGTGCAGATACATTTTTGGCCGGTAATTTGATCAGGTCCGCGGTTGAGCCGGGGTTCGTCGCCCGAGACGCAGAGATGAAAAAAAATAGTTAAATATTCTTCTCTTGCTGATAGATTTTTTTTTTCTACTCCTGTGGCAGTGGAGACTTCTGGGGTTATTGGCCCTTGTTCAATGGCGTTCCTTCGGAGGATTGGCACGATTGCGTCTCGATTAAGGAACGAGCCTCGCGAAACGGAGTGGCTCTTGCAGCGTGTCTCACTGGCGACGGTTCAAGGTAATGCTTTCTCCATCATAGCGGCTGGCAGAGGATAGAAAACATTGTTTATAGTTATGTTGTTCTGGAATTGTCATCATTGGTCGACTGAACTTGCTTTGTTTAAAAAAAAAAATGTCCTAACCATTCAGCTATACACTCATATCAGATATAAAAGAAAATATATTGCTGAGAGCAGCAGGAAGCTACAGAGACACAGTACATATAGAGAAAAGAGAGAGAGAAATAGAGATGTATATGTGAATGTGTAGTTTTTTAAATCATTTCACTCAAAGCAAGGCAATAAAGCTACTAAGATGCAAGGGGTTACTGTATGTATGTATGTATGTATGTATGTATGTTGCGGCATTCACCCTGGATCGGTTAAGCCGGCTCCTTCCAAGGAATTCACCGCGTCCGGAACGAAGGCCGACCAAGCACTGCGATCCGTCGCCAATGCTGAAACGAGCGACAGCCATTCCCGATTCCAACGGCGGTGAATTCTTGAAACGGAGTAACAAGAGAGTTTGAACTTCACACGCGGTCCCCACACCTCGCGTGCTATCCCAGTGGAGGGAGGAATATGCTCTTACTTGCCGCAGAATTTCCACAGACGCAGAGGCAGGAGTAACCAAGAGGCCGCCGGATGCCGGTACAGACGCCGAATGGTTTTGAATTCAGAGTTGACCTCCTAGACCAGTTGCCATCCAAGGCTATAGAAGCCAGTCTGTCCTGCTATTTACCCATAGTTGGAGGAAGAAGAGGATTCACACCTTTCCCAAGGGTGTTAACACGTAAGTGAATGTAACGGATTCGACTGGGATTTGAACTCGGCTCTACGATTCCTCAATCCGAGCCGTTATCCATTACTCCACCGTGCCTCCCAAGGGGTTACTGAGTGTGAGAGAATATGAGAAAAATACTATTAAGGAGAGAGAACAATAAAAGAACAAGAATTAAGATGACAGAAGATATTGCATTTAAATTTTTGAAGATTGAGGTTCACTGGAAAGCAAGAAGCTGGAAAAGATGGAAGTGTGATAGAAGAAACTGTTAGCATAGAACTTACGGTTCCATCTCACCATTTCAATTATAAAATGATATGACCCTAACCCTAACCCAGTACTCTGCTTAAATTCATCAAATTTTGGTACCATAAAGGAAAGTTCATCGGAACAATTACCAAGAAAATATTTATAGAAAATGTATAGTGAAGCCAGATTACAGTGGTGGGAAAGTGACTGAAGCCAAGATGACAAGTCAAGGCCAATAACATTGCAGATTCTTCTTTGGATTTTATCAAGAATCTCTAAATATATAGCAGACTAGATGTGGCCGCAATATTCAAAGCAAGGATGATTGGTAAACTTATAAATATGTACAAATGATTCTGATAAGAAAAATTGCCTAGAACAACACAGTGAACCAACTTTCCTAGCAGCAGATCTAGCAATTGATTCAATATAATCTTTCCACTTCATGTCAGTGGAAAATGTTAGTCTGAGAAGGTGCAATGAGTTACTGGAAGGAAAGAGAAAGAAAAAAGAGGAAGGAAGAAATCTTTTCTTACTTACCCAGATAAATGAAATAGAAAAGTATTGACTAAACAATGTTAGATTAAATGCTTTTCACTAACGGAAAGAGTCAATATGAATTGTGGATAACTAAGCAATATCGTAAAAGCTGGAAATGATGAGGGAGGCATTTCTTTTTTTAATATTTTGTTGCATTGAGAAAGCTTATGAAACATAACAGAAGCAAGTGGGAGTGAAGGAGAAACTTATAACCACTAATAAGATGATTTGACAAATTTAGCAAAATGTCTGGGTGACGGTACGTCACTTCCTTGTTCTGTACAAGAGTAAAGGCACTGAAACTACATGAGGATAAAGCAGTCATTGTCTATTAATTTTTTATTTTAACATTCCTTTTGATGCCAACTTTCCTAGTTGAATACTTTTCATTATTAACCTTGGTTTCTACTTTAGCTTGTTCTGTTTGGTTTATCTCATCCCAAACAGCATCTTATATTGAAGTGAAGCATAATTATGAGAAGACTCTAGTGAATATGCACTTGTCCAATGCAGAAAAACCACGGAGACAGCCACACTTGTAAATTGTTAGCGGAGTCAAAATTCAGGCACATCTGGTTAATCAAGAATAATCAGTAGAAACTGTTAGAAGGTCTGAAATCCATTCCCAAGAGAATGTACTTAACTTCTAAATAAGAAGAATCATGACTTTTGTATGCATCATTGCTTCTGTTTGAAAAACAGGCTCAGTGAGATACTTAACATATTGTGACCTACTTTCATCTTGTGTACACTTGGTATTTACTAAGCTTAGCTCTGTTTGGCAGAAAGCCAACAGTATGGTGCTCCCAGTGAGGATTGAAATCACTGCAGTAGTAATGGTCAATCAGACAAGTTTTCTAATTATTATCCCACCTCAAGGCACCAGATCATTTTAGATGTAAAAAAAAAAATTAAAGTTATATATTTTTAAGACATTTTTATGCTTATACATTATTTTTCATAGATACAAATATTTAAGTGAATGCTCTGTTTTATAATAAACAGTATTAACAACACTTACCAGCCTGAATGTCTGAGAAATTGTTATAGAAAATATGTGTCCTCCGACAGGAATTGAACCTGTATCCTATACGGAACCGTCATATAGCCCAACGTGCTGTTACCGATTAAAATAATTGTCGGACTTTGTTCATTTCATAATGTGTGACGTCATTTGTTTACATTTGGATATGCATCGAGCAGATATGAATGTACGAGAGAAAATCATGGAGAATTGTAGTTTAAAAACAGTAAAATCGACCTTGCTAACTGAAACGCTCCTCTGTGGTGAAATCGGTAAAAGCACGTCAGGCTATATGACGGTTCCGTATTGGATACAGGTTCCTTTGTATTTTCTCCGATAACCCCTTCACATAAGGCAGGCAGACTGTTTTCTGAGTGTTGCTGTCCTCCTCTTGTACCTGCCTATCCGAGTTTTGGGGGGCTGCTGTCATGTACCCAGGATAGTTGTTACGTTGTAGGGTACTACTTATACTGACCAATTCTTTATCTAATGTCTCTGGGTTGCCACTTATGACTGAAGCAGGCCAGAGCATACTACGGCCAAAACGTTGTAATAAATATGGCGACAAAGATGAGGACAATAGTCCGAATAATGTAAATAGTATAATAACCATAATTCAAACTATAGAGGAATGACATAAAATCATCTATATTTCAAGAAAGTAACAATAACTATGGAAAATCTTCTGCATTTATTATTATTATTTTGATCATTTCACCCCAAGCAAGGTGATAATGTTACTAGGATACAGAGGTTTACAGAGAGTAAAAGAGAATGATGAGACTTTAGTGAGAAGAAGGAAGTGAAGGAAAAGATAATAAGGAAACAAGGTTCAGGAAAACAGATGATGATGATGATTGACAATTCATTTAAATTTTTGAAGACTATAGCTGGTAAGGAAGCAAAAAATCGGATGGTCATTCCACAGGCAAGAAGTGTGAGAAAAGAGAACATAACTGATAGTTGCATCTAGTTAGTTCAACATTAAAACTGTGAGACTTAGTTGCCAATCTAGTAGCATGCTTAAATTCATGCACTTGAGACATGAGGGGAAAAAAACTCATCAGAACAATTGTCATGAAAATATTTTTAGAAAAGACAGAGGGAAGCCATGTCATGTCAGTAAGTAAGTGACTAAAGTCAAAATGCCAGGTCAGGATCACTTATATTACAGATCTACCTTTGAATTTTGTCAAGACTCTCAAGAAATATAGTAGAAGCACCAGACCAGATATGGCAGCAGTTTTGGATGCATGGTAAATTTATAAATGTGCAAGAATTTTAATTGTTTACCCATGCATTAAAGATGATGACATATTTTGTTAAGCCCTTAATATTACTAGAAGGTTATTTTTTTCTAATTATTATTGTTGTATTCTGCTTTTACAAAGTTGGTCTTTTCACCTCCTGATTTTGTGAACATCTTGTAACAATTTTTATATTGTCATAACAAAGACGTTGCCACTTGGCATTGTCAGCAAAAAGAAGATAACTTTTGAATATCAAAAAATGTAGACATTACAGACAAAATGATTAAATATACACTCAGCATATTATATAGATTATTGAAATTCAATACTACCATTTTTTATGTTTCTTTTCTATGATAAAATATAAAAGCTGTGTAAAATGGCTTATTTGAAAAATGAGTTCAAGTTAAATATACTACCATGATGCTTTACATTGTCTGTGAGAGTAAAAATGACCTAAATAAACATTATTTTTAAACAAGTTTCTGGTTGATGACTTGATTTTTTTGTCATGTGGAAGAGCCTAGAAAGAATTTCTTGAAATACTTTTACAGCTCAAAATATAATTTTGCATTTCGTTTAAACAAGTTGGTATCAAAACAAAATAACTTGTTTCTAATTCATCCGCAAACATCACTCTCAAAAATATACCTCCAGGAATTACGAGTATAAAATGGCCAAAGGCTTCACATTTAGACCTCACAAAAAAAACGTGAAAACTTAGTATTTGCTAAAAAAAAAACTCATTCAGTCTACCACAATACTACAATAGAGAGTTAGCAATTGTGTATTAGGGCAGAACAATTTCACAAATGTGATATTGCACTCTATTTGAAAGTTGGGGTTTGACATAATAAATAATGACACAAAATATTTTTTTCCAAGTCATTACTGTTTTTTGAGGAAATGAGTTTAAAGATTAAGTTTAGGTTCAAAATCATAGCATTTAAATTTCATTCTGGTGATCAGTGAAAGCCTTATAGCACAGCCTTATAAAATTTATAATTTACTGAAGCTTTACAAATTGTAGATAGACAAGATGCATGGCACAAGCACATTATTACTTAATCATTGTGCTGTTAAATAAGACCTTCATTTACTTCAAAGGAAATTATACTAAACAATTTATCTATATTATGATGTAATATGTGATATTTTACAGTTTTTACTTATCAATTACAATTATCAATTAGTAAAAAAAAAATTGCATACTTTTCTTGTGGTGATTCATAATTAGAATTCTGGTTTGAATATATTTTCCATATATGTTTTGTCAACACTGAACAGTCCCTGAATTTCCATCTATCGCAATGAACTGATGTTCTCACAAATGGGCCCCTTGCTTTGAACATCTATCGGAATTTAAACTCATCCCTGACCTAAAGTAGAACAAATATGTGATTCATCACTAAAGATGGAAAAATAGACAATTCCCTATAGCACTCCAATAAGTACCTGACTCCTGCCATTTGTATCTTTACAAAAGCCAGACCTGGCCAAAACTGGAGTACTGCTGCCATGTCTGGGCTGTTGCTGTCTAGTCTTCATTTTCTAAGCTTGATAGAATTCAAATGCATCTCCACAGACTTGTTGGTGATGAATTGTTTTCTATCTTACAATCACTTTCTCACAGATGAAACATTGCAAACCTTTTGCTACTCTACTGTTATTTCTATAGAAAATGTTTAAGAAAGCTACATTATTTAGTTCCCTCAACTATAACACTTCCAGTTAAGACCCACGACACGTACATCGAGACTAACCATTCTCATTTTCTTTGTATTTCGTAGTAACAAGTTTATAGTAATTTCATTAATTTGTATTTCATAGTATCAAGTATATGTTAGTAACAATTAAGTTCCACTCAGATACATTCTCCCCAAGAACTATTGCTTTGTGGAAAAGAATCCTAGGAAGATACTTTCCCCGACCACTACAATTTTAACTTTTTCAAGTCCAGAGTTAACTGTTATCTTTTTCACATATCTATATAAAATGCACCCATTACTCTTACTGCTCACACAACAACTGCCTTCATTAAACCTCTAACATGAGTGACCCTTGGGATTTGTATAGGGTGAACATTAGTTAGAAAACAAATTGATTTATTAAAAAAAATGTGGTTGATTTTGTGAGTATATTTATGTTGGTTTTATATAATGTTCAAAATGTTTCCAGAAATTATCTTTGTAGTTTAGTTAGGAAAAGAGATATATTTTATGATCTTGGATGTCAATTTACCACGGAAGATTACGAATTAGAATTTATATTATATATTAATTAAAAGTGATATTATAAATAATTATTTGCAAATGCTAATTATCACTAAGTTTAATTATTATTAAGTTATCATCACTGGTATGCCACAATGGCTAAAAGAGAGAGAGAGAGAGAGAGCATAGACAGATCAAGGATTCACTGCTTATTCCTCTTCAAATGATTTTATATTAAGCGTTTGGTAGCGAGAGAAAGGAATAACGAGGATTAGATTTGAACAACATTTATTGTCGGCATGTCGTAGAGAGATGGATGGGATGTCCCTTTCAGTGACCACTCGTCAGGATAGCTGCTGAGTGTAAGGGTAGTGCTGGGAATCAACTAATTCTTGTGTGGGTTTCATGTGTGGTCATAGGGTATGGTCAGTGCATGTTCGTTGATTGGAGTCATATTGGCGGGTTGAGTGGGTTGCATGCTTGTAGAGTCGGAGTTGTTTCCTTGCAGAGTCGGATTTGCTTCCTTGTTTTACGGGGTCGGATTTGCTTGTTTTGCAGAGTTGCAGTTGCTCAATTGTGGAGGCAGAGTCACTTGGTTGTGGGATCAGAGTCGCTGCTTGCGGTGGTAGCTTGGTTGCAGAGTCGGAGTTGCTTGGTAGCATGAGTAGGAGTCGTTTGTTTCATACAGTGACTACTTACAGAATGGGATTTTCTGAGGTGACGCATTGACGGCGAGGAAGGCTTGTAGCTTGGTAATGTCGACGTTGAAATGTTATCAAGTCGGTATATGCTGAGATGACAGCATTGTCGATGATGAAGGTTTGTAACTGGGTGGAGTCAAAGTTGAGATGTTTCATGTCAAAGCTGGATAGCCAAGGTGGTTAGTCAAGCCTGGGAGTGGTAACAGTCATTAAGAGTTGCGGACATGGTGAGTGATGGCGGCGCAGGTCATGATAGCGGCAGTAGTAGTGCCCTGCATAATGACACTGGCCCGCCGGTCCACAACTGCTCGTGTTGTTCTCAAAGACCTTCTTTTAAGCAGGTCGGTTACTCCCCAGTGGCATTTCTATTTCCAGCTGGAACGTTCCTGATTGGTCACTGCTGGAGCTCACTTTGTAGTCTGGATATGACGCATGGAGCCTAATGTGTAGAAAACAACTTTTATTATTTTGTTCTCTGTCTTCATAGCATTCACATCCAATCAGCATGCAGAATGAATCAGAAAGAGATCTAATTGCAACAGAGTATAACAATGAAATGATTTTGTAATTAACAGTTAATATACCTAGAGTTATTTGACTTGAACAGACATATTTTTCCAATTTATACTTAAGAAAAAAATTGCCCAGAAACTGGTGTTGCAGTTGGACTGGAAATTGCTTTATTCTTGTTGTAATGTGGGGTCTGGCAAGATACAACACTTAACTCAACCAAGCCAGTCATGTTAGTAGTATTCAATACTCAGCTAGACAAATCACTGAAATAGTATTTTCTTCTTTTTTTCTAGACAATTACCCAGGACTACTTATCATGAATGGATCATTCCATTCATGGTAGTAAGGAGGGTAATTGGCTCTTACCACAACAATTCTTAAAGAGCATTCAAACTGTATTGTGCTAACAAAAATTGCACTACAATGTGACAATTTTGCTGTGTTTTGGTAATATAGATTATAATATTGAGGACAGACATAAAAAATGGTAATTTAACATACTTGCTTACAATACCATTGCTAGATTTAATGGCTTTGAAAAATATTGATAGTACATTTGATTCTTATAGGGGCATTACAAAAAGGCATCCTTGTAGGTATTTACTCAACTTTGTCTGAAATGAGGCCAAAATGTAGCCTTATATATAGAGGAAAATGTAGATCTCTATATAGAAATATTCTGCATACCTGCATGAGAAACCTTCAGGCAAATTCTTTTATTTTCCTCGGCTTCTGAATTTAATGCTTATCCTATTAGAAATAATGTGTCTATTGTAGAGTGATCGCTAACATACTAAACTTGTAAGTTGTTGCTAAGAATTTCATAAACATGACATTGTTGATGTTGACTAAGAATTATCTGCAATACAATTAGCTATTCACAATTGTATTCTATTTTTTATCACGTTTGGTTGCTATATGCTTCAGAGTGACAGAAGAACAACAAAAATGAGGACACGTTTTGAAATAATCCCTGGAATAAGGGATAATTGTTAGGTAATATAATTCTTTTATTTCTTTATTTAAACATTTCACCCTAAGCAAAGTGATAATGCTACTAGGATGCAGGGAGTTACAAGGAGTGAAAGAGAATGAGAAGGAGAAGTGAGGAAAAGAACTGTAAAGGAACAGGTTTCAAGAAGACAGAAGATGTTGATTGAAATTTTTGAAGATTGTAGGTGGCAGTGAAACTAGAAATCAGAAGAGAGTTGTGCAGGTGAGACATGTGTGAAAAGAAGTTGTTAGAATATAACTGATAGTTGCATCTAGCTAGATGGTATTTGCAGCAATCTTCTGTAGAAGTACATTTCTGTTGCCACTAGTTTTCTCTTCATCTTCCAGGGCTTATGACCATATCACTTTGAAACACCTGTTCCTATATGATCATTAAAGTTAAGCAATGGCAAACCTGGTCAGTGACTGAGCTTGGGAATATCAGGTGCTGTAAGCTTGGATAGTCTGCAGCTGGTGTAATGAATAATAACTCAGAATTGTTTATTGGAGATACAAGTTCCAATTCCTGTTGGGTTTGTTATATTCACTTGCAGTGTAACCCGGATATAAGAGAGTTGTTGGGACCGGAGAAGAAGTATCTTATATCCGGGTTTCTCTTATGGTTTGGTCTATTATATATACATTAACACAGGCTCTAATTTGGGACCAGAGAAAATCTCTCTTATATCCGGGTCTCTTATATCCGGGTTACACTGTATGTGCAAATACCCTTTGGGGAAAGTTTAGTATCCCATTAACACTTTTTTTTATCAATGTCGATTTTTGTGCAAATTCTGTGCCAAAAGCGGATCACAGAACTTATCCAGCTTCATACATATTTTCAGAAAACCTCAACTTCTAATTGGTCAATAGACACACAAGTGAGCGTTGCAATCCACCCATGTACAAGTCTTTTTCAAGCGCGTGACCAAGTCAAAATTTCCTGCTTCCTTCTTTGGAGCCGATCACATGACAACGTTGATTATAAATACCAAACACAAGTTCGTTCTCTATCTTCTTTTCTTTGTGATTTCATTTACTTCTGAAAATGTAGCTGTGTAAGAAATTGCGTTCCGACCCCAGTTTGCGTGAACGCTATGAAAACATATTCACACAAGCACACATACACATATGTACAAAACTTAATTACGAACATTACAAGCATCAACATATTATCAGCTTTACAGAATTCTTACAACTCTTTCACAGAGAGACAAAAGAAATGTCAACCAGACACTTCGCTGCCATGTAACTAAAAAGCCTTCTGATCACATTTCAAACTTCTTTCACCTTCTCCTCTGCAACAAAGGTATAAATCTGCCTCCTCTCCCTCCAGCTATGGGTTAATTAGTAAATCTTGTATTACTAAAACCATTATTATCTCTAAAAAATTTAAAAATTCTTACAGTCTAAAAATATTTCCTGGCTTTAAATAACCTGAAAAGGGTTGATAAGCCATAGAAAATTAATGAAAATCAATCAATCAATCGTCTGTGAGGAAATTTTCCAGCATTTATGTCGTGTGATTGATATTACAAAGCAGTTCAGTGCTCTTTTCTTTGCTTCTAATAAACCTTTTCTGTTTTTTCATACTTTGCTTAGCTTTTGGAATGCATCTTTTTTACTATTCCAATGCACAAACTGTTCTACTCGTTTTAGATGGGAGAAGGTGCCTGGTCCAAGGGATTCCAACCCTGCAGCAACTCCTTCCTCATTGCACTAAGAGACGTAGGGTCGGTGCAATATAGACACCAGCGTTACAGTGGTCGTGGGGATTTGGCAATTTTTGTCCTTGGCCCATATACATAAGAATGGGTATGATGAGTATGTCGCTTCCCACGTAAAAAAAAAAACGACCTTGTGTCATGCTGCTTTCTTTAGTAGGGAGGCCGGGTAAATAGATGACCGTTAAAAACACTTTCATTTTCTTAAAGGGATAACAAACTGTTGTAAAATAAAGTATAAACTAAAGATACTCAAATTTTATTTTGGCAAATAAGTATATGCCAGTTCGCTACTCTAACCACCGAAACGATGGTACTAATACTCATGTGGTATAAATAGCATGTTCATACGGTATACTAACACTACTAATACGATTAATAAAAACTACTATGATATACGAAGTTAAGAAGTGATCAGCTGCCCCTGCTACTTGCTTGCTAGCTTATATATCAACAGCTTGAAATAAAGTGAGGCGGACATAATAGAAAACATAGCCAAGAAGTGCAGTTGTGTGTAAAAAAAAAAAAAAAATCCCAATTGCAACGGAGGAGGTACACACTGCACACACAACACAATAAAACTACAAACAAAAAATGTCCTTGAATCACCGTGGTGTTATTAATGATGGTCCCAGTATCGATGAAATGGCTTGGGACCACGCTGGGGACGGTTTGGAAAACTCCACGTTGTTGAACAGAGAAAGGGATGATTTAGCTACCACAACAACCGGAGGAATACACGATTTTAGCAGGTCAGTTTTAGAGAGGGTGACGTTTTTCCTCTTTTTTTTTCTTTTTCTATATATATAAAGTGAACATGACAGAGCAACTAGTAAACAGTACCTTGTTACTGGTTGCAATTACATAATTGCACGCCTGCAACTTATTTTGTTATTTGGTTTTCTTGGGGCCTATTTTTACTACTTTTTTTTTTATTACTATTATTGTGTAACTAAAAAGAAACTGTGCAGTCAATGCAAATACTGATGATCGCCTTTCTTTTTCTTTTTAAATAAAAAAAATGACAATGGATAGTTTCAGTCCCCAGTATGACACAGGAGCTCAGAGGCTGTCGGAAGTAAAATTATCAAGGAGTTGGTTTTTGTTCGGGACTGAGGTATAATGATTGTTGCAAGGTTTACAATTGACTAGGAAAAGTGATGTAAACACCTTAAAAAAACTTATTTCATGCGTTATTAAACATTGATAAACTGAATTTCATGTCACAATGAATGACGTCATGCGAAAACCAATAAAGAAAGTGTAAAATTTCCCTGACAAATTTTGAGTCTCCATGAAATTTAGCACCTGAAACTAATTTCCCAAATAATAAAAAAGAGTAAACATTAGCTTCTGAAAAGACGTATTTTAATTTATTAATATTTAATTTATAACAATAATAATACGTTGAAAATATTACGGAAATTGATAAATGAGTGAAACTCCGTGAAAATATCTAAAAGAAATATCCTTGATTATTAGTTTATTTGTAAGCATTTTCCCTCCACATATGCATTCCTTTGTATAGAATGGGAATAAAAAATTGAGTACCACTGGGTTTCGTAATCTTTATTTCTTTCTTTCACAGAAATTATGTGTGGTTGTGCCGTCATGTCACGTAGTTTGTGGACTTACAAAAAATGTTGATGATTCATGATAACCTGGTGGTTCCTTGCTTTAAAACTTTAAATGAAATGTTTTTTTTTAGACTTTAAGTTTAGTTTTTAAAGATTTGGAAACATTTTATGATGACTTATTGAATTAAAGTAAAACTATAATTTGGGTTTCTTTATTCTGTGATTATTTTTGTTTTTTTAATGTTGAAGTTCGCGTTATTCAAATTAAGTACCAAAAAAAAAAGTGTCTTTTAAAAAATATTTGATAAAGAAAAATCTACAACCGAAAGAGGAGCAAAAATACTTTTTTAACACGAGAAAAAAAAAAAAAATTTTAATTTTGGTCCCTAAGTGATAGATTAAGTTAAGTTATATAAGTAAGAAGATTCATGTCATAGCAATTGATTTTTCCTGATTTAGAAAAAAAAGAAAAAATACTGCATGATTTAAGAAAGTTTTCGTTAAGTGTAATTAGTAATTTGTAATTTAGTTGCAATGTTATTTTTAGTTGCATTTTTTTTCTCGCCGTGTAAATTTTGTTTTTCGGTAGCATTTATTTTAAAAAGTTAGTAATATTGATGTTTTATTGTATTTCTTGAATAACTCCGTAGACATTATTAAAACATAAAACTAATTAAAAAAAATAGAAGGTAACTTTTTTAAAAAGTATGTTTTTGTATACAGTTAAAGTAAAAAGTATATTTAACTTAGATGTGTTCAGATCGACACACAGGTTTAAACTTTAAATTTTAAAAGTTAGCAACCTTTTTAGTGAGTTCGATCGTCTCCCAGGTGATTTTAAGTTGAGGTTAAATGAATAATTCATATTCTTTGTTTTTATGGTTGTCTTAAAATTTAATAATGAAATTCATTTTTTATTTTTTTACAAACTCATTTCTGCTTGTTGAAATGCTTACTTGCAATTTAATAGTGACTTATATGCCGTATATAAATAAATGTTTAATTTATCTAAAAAATCTCATTCTCTCGTTAGTCTCAATCACCAGCATCCATCACTGACAAAACAAAAAACGACACAAACAAAAAAGAAATCATTATTTTGGTTTTGGCTGGTCTATTATTATTTGTTAGTAGAGTTACTCATCGTCCGTTTGATGTTTTTACAACTTACAACTAACTACTACTAAATTCCTAATCGTTACTTAAACTTCTTGTGGAATCGGTTCACATTTTATTTTTTATATATTTTTTTATTTAAAGAAAGAAAAATGTGTGAAAACAACAAAAACCACAGTATGCAGTCTCATTTTTTTGCAATCAACACGCTTTTTTTTTTCTTTAGTACACTTTATTTGAAGCCCCCCCCCTCCCCGCCCGAAAAAAAACTTTTTTTAGTTATCTAAAAAGTAAAAATAAAAACAAAAACGAATTCCCATTTATGCGGAATAATTATTTTTGTAATATTGTGTAATTAAAATAAAAAAATAAAAAACGAAGGAAACATTGATGTCTGATTTTTTTTTTCGGATGAAAGAGAAAGATCCAACAATTATAAGAAAAGAACAAACACCCCCCCCCAAAAAAAAATCACTATTCAACTTTTTACTTTATTTGTTGTAAATAAGCAGAATACAAAATCTCATTTTAGTTGATATTTTTTATTGCATGTCAATTGTTAAAACTTTCCAATCCATAAAGAAAACAAAAATCCGTTCGAGTTGTTTTGAAAAATGTTTTCATTTAGCAGAAACTACAGGACAAAATTAAAACATTTTGTTGTTCAAAATTAAATTAAAATAAATTAATTTTTCTATTTGATCAGTTGGTTGTTTATATTTTGTTTTGTCACTTTTGTCTCTATGCTTATTTCACTGTCTCAAGGTTTTCTTCATCTCTACTCACACAAAAGAGAACCTGCTGTAGGTAGAACGATGGTTAGCAACAACTTAAAAAGTTAATCCCACAGGAAGTCTTTTTACTAGCGACTTCAATCCTCATTGGGTTTTACTTTTGCAGTATTAACTTTTTTTTTGCAATGCTAAATGTGTTTTATGTCCACTATGATACAACTTTGTTTTTTAAGGGAAGTTTCTGTGGCTTCCTGACATTTTATTTATTTATAGTTTTTTTTTTTGTTAAAAGCTCTCGATATGACAACTGAAAATTATTATTAATCAATCCACAACATCTGTTGCGTTAAAGTTTTACTTTACGTTGGAAAATAATGATCGTTTTTTTTTTTCTGGAAAAGTCTTCATATGAGGGTATGATACACAAAAAAAACAATTGTCCCACGATTAACAACGAACCTGACAGACAAAAAGACACCTCAACTCTCTGTCTTCTTTTTCTTTTTTTTTCCTTCTTCTTCTTCTTCTTCAAGTCAAGAAGTTAATTCTTTCTTTATGACTTTATTTCCCGAATTATTTGCAACTTAAAAATAGTTGTTTTGGAGAAACACATCTCAGTACTAAGTATATAGAACTATTTTAAAATTAATTTAAACGATAAAAGTAACGTTATGATGAGTGTTTCTTCATTGTTTTGTTTTTTTTGTAATTACTTCAATGTTCAATCAATCAAAGTTTAAAATTAATCGCAATGAAAACATTCCATCAACAATTACTCAGAATTGAAGTTTGTCGAATTTATTGCACTTCGTAGACTTTAGAAAGCCAGACGATATTGGTTAGTGGTTTTCCTCGCCATGAAAATAAAAGCATTTTTAATTTTTGTTTTCTCCTTTCTTCTCTCATTTTTTAAAATTATTTTTCGAGTTGGTAAATGTTCTTGAGCAAGTGGATGGTGGAACCGGGACTGGGAGAAATAATAAAAAGACAAAAAAACTCAAGAATAAGATCTACAAGAAGGGACAGGAGGTGTGGAGGGCCATGATCGTCTACGTCCTGAAGGGACACTACACATAAAAGAAAATCACTAAAAAAAAAATATTGTGATCTCTGGGCCTTTACTAAATTTTTAAAACATTGTCAGTTTTATAATTATTGAAATAGTTTTTTTTACGAACTAAAAAAAACGTTTTAGCAGTTTGGCAGTTATTATTCCCATATTTTTATTTAAATTGTCTTTTTTATCATTTTTTTTAAATTACAAAAACAAATTTTTAAGATGCGTTGTGTTGTAGTGATCAATCTGAAAATAAAAGTTTTAAAAAGCCATTTATTTAATTTAAACTTTTATTCATTTTTTGCTCAAATTTTTGTTTTTGTTACAACAGCTAGGTTTGAAATTTTTTTGTTTGTTTCAAATTAAAACAAAAACTTTTAAAAATTACAATTTGTTTCCAATTACTGTTTATTCGAACCACAAACAAACAAAAAAGTAAAAATCTTTCCGCTTTTTTCATCAACTCGAATTGAAACAAAAAAAATATTAACTAAATTATGCCTGTTTAAATTTTCATTCAACAAACCGAAACAAATGGAAAATCTGAGTTTGCTGTACATTGACATTTGACAATGTACAATAATCTTCTTGTCTTGTGGCCAAGCCTTGAGATATCATCTTTCTTTTCTATCCCTTTTTTGGAACAGCGATCATGTGCATATTTTCCGACAATAAAAGTAGGTTACACTATCATACCACATGCTACAATACATAGAAAATAAAAACAACAGCTGACAATTTAAAATTAAATTTCTATCTTGGAAATATTTTGATTTGAACGAAAATTGTTAGTAAAGTAATTTAATAATAGTAATAACTATTTCTAGTTGTACTTTTTAATATTTTTAAATAAATTTAAATAAAAATTAATAAATTTAAAATTCTAGTAGCTAGCTAGCTGGATGGAAACAAAGTAGTAAAGAATTTTATTAAAAAAATAATGTAAAAAAATATAAAATTAATTAAAAACGTTAATCAACAGTAGTACACTATCCATTGACATCCCGTATCAATGGATAAGCGAGTGTTTTTAGTTGATTAAATAAAAATTTAATAAAATTCCAAGTTTGTCATGTTGACACAAAAAAATGACTGATTTATTAACTTAAAAATTGTCAATGTGTGTACACTGTACAGTGTAGACTTTTTTTAAGTTTGCAATCCAAAATGACCACAAAACTTAGTTTCTTTGGTTTGTAACCTTTTTTGCATGATAAATTTCTTTGCAATATTGGAGACTGACTTTTAAAATTCAAAAATTGCACAATAAAAGCCATAGTACCAAGTACACAAAAAAATGGTGGAAGAAGGATCATTTTGCGCTTTACGAACAAAAAGAAAAGTAATAATTTTAAGATTATTTGTGTCAAATAAGTCTTGTGATCGCTTTCATAATGAAACAACTTAAGAAGATTAAAAAACACTTAAGTGCAACGCAACTCAGTTGCAGAGTGTTGATAAAGAAACAAGAGAGAGAGAGAGAGTATAGGCTGGTATCTTTCTTTATTACGAAACAAAGAAGTTTGCTTCTAACATGTCCCAAACAAAGAGAATGAGGCGAGAAGGCTTAAACTTTCTAAATTTACCGCGCCAAGGCAAGCGGGTGGGCTCTTAGCATCTGTAGTTGAGAAATAGCGCCATTTTTGAAAATGGTGTTTTCTTCAGCTCACATGACCACTCAGATGCTGATTGCTGATGATTCATTCAAGCTTCACCCAAACAGGACAAGGGTGGGGTTTCCTCTGTCCAGACAGGAATGTACACATTGGTACTTAAAATCTAAAACCTTTTCCATAGATACTTATTTTATAAGTCTTCCTTATTTCTTTTTTCACAGAAAGAAAGAAAAGCCGTTCATCTTCTGACTTATTTTTATGATGGATACTTTATATGATAATTAAATTACTATTATTTTTTTTCTTAGATAAGTTTTACTTTGCTTAAGTATAGGACTGCACTGTAAACTGGTCTTAAGTTGCAAAACGATTACTTGATTACTTATTTTAGTGCCTTATTTTACTTACAATTATTGACATGTGACGCAAACAAAGGTCTGCATTATTTAAACAAATTAACTATAAATAATCAACTGACTTAATGGCAAAGTTGACATAGCCTAAATATAATATCACTTTAATAATACAAAAATACAAAATTCAGTTTCATGTAACAATAATCATCAGGTGATGATTTTTGATACATGAAACTAGGAGTTGCAAATTTTGGTATTATTGAATTGATAACATTATATATATGTATGTATGTAAGTGTGTGTGTGTGTGTGTGTATATATATATATATAATATATATATATATATATATGGGATAATGATATATCAATTTTTATATATCAAGAACAGTTTGGGAAGAAAGATGGATGACAAATTGGAAAAATATATGTATGTATGTACATTGGATTTTATACAGATGGATATATACGAAGCAATGGTGAAATATTCTCATCCAGTTCCACTATCTAAAATCTAACAAATGACAAAACATCAGGATTTGTTTTTTAAAAGTGCTTCTTGAATTTAATATTTAGAATTCTTTTTTCTTAAAATAGGAAAGTATTTGCAGTCAAATTTAGTCTTCTTTTTAAAAAAGACTTTTGTAACTTTCATAATATGTTCTTAATATCGTATTATAGTATATCAAGTGATGCTGATGTTGTTTAAATAACATACTTTTATTTTTTTTTATATTTAATGTATAATAGTTATGTAACTACTGTTCTAACTGAAGTAGCTGGTTATGAAGTGACAGTTTTCAGCCTTCATCCATTCTCTGACTTGGGACTGGACTTAATTGCGAGAGGCTATTTGAGATGCATCTAACGTAAAACACCCTGCCTGTTGCAGCTATGTCCTGTCTCCCCGATGGTTCTGGCCGAAAAAGAAATCCACCCGATCTTCCCCCGGTGAACTGAAGGAACCACCACTATTCGCCACGTTGTGAATTCTTGATCCGAACAGGAGTGTATCAGTCTCCTCAGAACAGTCCGGTGGGAAGGGGAGGAAATGGCTGGGTATTACGCTGAAAGGAAATCACTATTCATGCAGAAAAAGTTCTTGTCGTAGCCGCAAAGACATGAAAAAGAAAAAATAAGCAATTCTTTCGGTTCCTGTACAAAGAGCCTTTTAAGGCCACTGTTTTTATGTCACTACCGAAGAATTTACACGAATACAAAATGTCGTAACGAGGTTCACTTGCCTGGGGTCGGAAGTGACAGAGAGAGAGTAGGAAAAATTCTGCCTAAATAGTTTCAGCTGATCTAAGGGAAGTAATTCGGGGATCTTCATCGGAGCGTGTAATTATAGCAGTTTGCTTTCTCAGCTTTGTTGGCAAAATTAACTGGTTTCCTTCAGGGTCTATTTCTACTTCTGGGTTTGGATTGGATCTTTTTGGCCGGTGACAACCAACCAACCAGACCAGCAAATTCCAACAAGCCGTCTCTTCCGTGTTCTTCGATCCGATCTGATCTGTCTCTGATCCCCACTGTCTAACTCAAGGGGGAAGCCGCTTATATAGAGAGAGGCGGAGCTAAACAACTTCTAGGCACCGCCCACGAATTTTAATATGCAAGTCACCTTGACCACCATGCAAGTTTTTCTGGTCTCCGAAACTCCAAGGGAAACCACTTCTCACATGGTACTAAAAATGAATTCGGGCCCCCTGCCGGGTTTTCCGTAGACATCATCCACTTGAGTTTTGCCAAAACCACTTATCCCGTTTGCTTGAAGTCCATGTGTTAGACCACCCAAAAGTCCAATTCGCCATTTATCATAAACTTTACTTTAACGAACCCGTCTCTTAATCACTCTGGAATTATTACATTTAATTAACTAATAACTCAACCCCAGAAACAATTATTAAGAAAAAAAGACAAGTAAAAAAAATAAAATTATTTCTGGAATTACTCCGGAATCCCTTCTACCCAAGTAATTAGCACCTTCATCCTAATTCTTTAGCACTGTTGATTACTAAATCCACCTGGGGGGGGGGGTCTCTCTCTATGTCACATACATGCCATGGAAATTTTGGGTAGATGGTGCTTGACAGTCCAGGAAAGCAGTCCATCTAGAGAAAATAAAACCCTGATTTTAAACCTACACTTCATTGCTGTCATATCCAAATATGGAAAAGGCTATGGAAGTAAATCCAGACTAGAAACTTGGTGGTTGGCTTTCAACACTGACAACTCCTGAGGCTAAGCCATCCTCAAATGTAATGCTATTTATTCCTTTCAGTCTTGTTGGTATGGTTGAGAAGAAGCCATGTAGTCTGGGTAGCATATGGCTTCTGTATACCATTTACCCAGGCCTGTGTCCTGGAGTGGTCACTCTTGTTTCATCACCAAAGGACTGAATTTTGACCAAACAAGGCGTTACTTTTATCTTGCGAGTTAAACAGATGCTTACTAATATGTAACTACTGTTAAGCCTGTCAATACCTGTGTTGGAGTATTGAACAACAGTCTCTCCATGCTAGGTATTGTTGCATTGGTTTCTATAGTAACTAGGTTTTTATGGGGTGGAGTTAATAACCCGATGACCAACCAATTTTGAATTTTGAGCTCTCCTTCGAGACTGTTTGCCAAACAAAGATGATCTGCCCTGCTGTTAAATCTTAGCTGGAGGAAGAAAATAGATTTATATCTTTTTGAGGCTACAGAACGTGAACACAATGGTTTCTCAAACAAAGGTGGGTGCAGGTTCAAACTCTGCTGGAAAATGCATCTTCTTTATTAAGTCTCTTACGTGTATTTAAAGAAACAGGGTGTCTACTCAAACATTGTTACCCACAAAATAATGTTTGGAAATGCAGGAAATAATTTATTAGCTGGAATTTGGAATTCAACACGTCAGTCATATTTCTGTACTGAGTAACAATAGACACGATTCCATATACACTTCCTTATATGACTATTTGGTAACCCAAAAGTTTATTAAGTAAAAATAAAACATTTTTTTTTATTTTCAACATTAATTTTATTGAACAACATATTTACTGATTTGTTTCACTATTCAAGTTAAGTCATGCTTAGGTTTGCAATGGGTCACATGTAACCCAGTACAACTTGTCACATGGATGGGTGGTTGGCATCTAAATCAGTTCTCTATCGTTCCTGCTGGTGAGGATGGTGACATGTCACCCCAGTCAGTCAGTTATGTGTGATACATGCTTAGGCGATCATGTATCTTTTGATACATGACTGATGAGACAGGTTTTTTTCCAGCAGTAGGTTGCCATTTCTTTCTGCGGTAGACCAGTTTCCATCCAAGGCTATAGAACCTGGTCTGTGCTGCTATTTACCCATAAGCTGTGTGGGGGGGAGAAGAAAAGGATTCATACCTTTCCCAAGGGTATTAGCATGTAAGTGAATGTAATGGATTCGACTGGAATCCGAACTCGGCTCTCCGATTCCTCGATCCGTGCCGATATCCATTACTCCACTGTGCCCCCTCATGGTGTTTGATCCCAGTTTGGGAGTTAACTATTTTCCCAAAGCTCAGACCCTAACAGGTGCTACCACCCCAGGTGAGAGTGGAGCTGGAAACAACAGAAATTAAGAAATGGTTCCACACTCATCAAAACCTTCAATCATAGGCCTTGCTGCCAGATGTAGTTTATCGTCATACCCAGGACACAACAAATATGCAAACCAATGTTATCCTGATGAAATATTATACACTTTCTTTTAAGTAATTCTGGATGCTTTTCATTGATTTGGTTTGAGAGCAGTACTTGATCAAATCAATCTCGGAAAAGAGCTCATCGTTGATTATTCACAGTATGTTATCCATGAACTGCACAAATCTTTTTGCATTTCTAATTGCACTTTATTTTTTTTTTACATTCTAGTTTCATTTCACTTTCCCTAAAATATGCTTAATATGTTACTTATTTTCTTCCATCTTCAATATTAAAATCAATAAACCAATTTTGACAAGTTTCTTTTAAATGCATGTTAATATGACAGCTGTTACAATGCAATCAAATGTTTTTTAATTAAGTTAGTTAAAACAAAATGCTATATAAATGAAACAAACACAATATTATTTGACTTTTAGATCATTTTTGTAACATATCTCAAGGAGTGAAAATTTAAGGATAAAATAATTAAAAGGTAAATATGAAAATAAAAATAAAATTAATTTAAACATCACTGGTTTTTAAACATTTTTAAGATAAAGTTATTGGTAATATAAAACTATTAATCGTAAACATTTTCAAAAGTTTTGTAATAGTGTATAGATTTTCATATGTTTGTTTGTATATATGAGAGCATACAAAAATACCTCTGTTTGAGATATATATCAACAGACATATACATGTTTTTTTGTATATTTAACCATTACACATGACATCACTTTGGACTAATACAAATTCCCTTGCTCTAAAGATTGCCAGGATGTAGCCAACACAATCTTGTCTACCACACTGACAATTCTCAGGTCTTGGTAATGACTGAGATGGTTGGAAGTGCTTGACCAAAATGGAACAAAATATGAACTTTGGACAATTCAGCCACAATTATATTCCTGGTGTCCAACATCCTATTCTAAAGTTGAAAAACACAATAAAAATTTAAACAGGCATCCCTTGAATTTAACAAAACTTGTTTGGATGAAGGTTTGCTGCTGAAATATACCTTATATAGGTTTGGTTGTATTTGTTTGTATGCATGTAGGGGTCTATAATCTTCGGTCTGCCCATTTTCCCTACAATTGGTCATGTGCCAGACCAATCTAAACTTACAATAAACTTTTTAGGTAGTGTGAGATTTTATTATGAAAATCAAAGTTTGTTCATACCATTGCAAACATATGTATAATAGATTGGTTTTAGGTATTTATTTTTTTAATTTCAGATATATAAAGATTGTCATGGATCATATAGCCTTGAGTGATGTGAATGCAATATTGGATATAGCCTTGAGTGATGTGAATGCAATATTGGATATAGCCTTGATTGATGAGAATGCAATATCTGGAATTGCAATAATCATTGAATAGAGATCAAAGAATAATCAAAAAACAAATTGAAACATAGTCCAGATAAGAACAAGAAAAAAATAGTATTTTATGAATGTTACAAAAAAGAGATTTGAGAAAAAATAAAATAGTAACATGCAAGACAAGTAAGAAAATATTTGAGAAGCTGGTGTTGCAAATGTAAGCAGAGAGAGAGAGTATATTAAGAACATTGGCTGAAGACAAAAGTGTTGTAGCATACCTACAGATGATAATGGGTATGTCCCCATTCCCATAAATACAGTAGTAAATACTGTATGTTGGTCTGCAGTTGGAGATTCATTGTGGAATTCACTTGACTCACTTCTAGGAGTTGTCTACTTCTATGTGCCACTGGTGAATCTTATGTCCTCATTCCCATAAATACAGTAGTAAATACTGTATGTTGGTCTGCAGTTGGAGATTTGTTTCCAGCTGTGCGAGTCAAACTCTCTGCCTCTAGGCAGAGAGGATCCCCAGAGTCTCGTCTTGGGAAACAGCTACCCGACCCTGTTTTATATGGTGTCTACAGGGTATTTTTGGCCGAGCATACAGGCTTGGATACCCCACATTAAATTTGGCCTTGTGCTACATCTGACTGTGTGGGGCAGTTGGTAGATATCCTGCTGCTGAAGATTCATTGTGGAATTCACTTGACTCACTTCTAGCAGTTGACTACTTCTTCTATATGCTGCTGGTGAATCTTATATGTGTTGTTCTTGTCCTAATTATTATTGTTCATTACCAACCTTCGTGTGATTATTCTATTCAGTAACCTTCCTTAGGTTATAACAAAAAGCAACCAAACTATCAACTTTAAGTAAACATCACAAAAAGGAACATGTAAATTAAGCAAAGATGAGCATGAAAACTGATTTCTATAAAGTAATTTTTAATTATGAATGTAGAACTACATTAGATGGGCATTTGAAAATGGAAATAGTCAAAAAGCATAGCTTAAAAAAACTACAGCAGGGAGGCGGAGTAATGTTTTGGTTTAGTATTGTAGGCAGTAAAATTATAGATCTCTTCAAAGTTGATGATGTCAAGATCAATGTAGATAATTGGACAAGATATATATATATTTTTTTTGAGATACATGTTACAACTAGAAAAGTTTTAAGCTAAAATGAATATACAAACTATCCGTCTTCACATTTTGCAAAGGTATTTTCCACCTTGTCAAAAAAAAAAACATTTCAAAGACATAAAATTAAGTGAATGGCCTTCAGCCTCTTTAGATATCAAGTCAATAGAAACTTTGCAGTTCATCATTAAAAGAGATGTACATATATCAGAATGGAAAATTTTAAAAATTACGTTTTATTTAACTTTTTTTTTTTTTAAATATTATATAATTTTATTGAACAAAGTAACAAATAATAACAAAACAAAAGTCATTGAAACAAAGCAAGTTCAGTCGACCAATGATGACAATTCCAGAACAACGTAACTATAAACAATTTTTTCTATCCTCTGCCAGCTGCAATGATGGAGAAAGCATTACCTCGAACCATCGCCAGTGAGACACGCTGCAAGAGCCACTCCGTTTCGCGAGGATCGTTCCTTAATCGAGACGCAATCGTGCCAATCCTCCGAAGGAACGCCATCGAACGAGGGCCAATAACCCCAGAAGTCTCCACTGCCACAGGAGTAAAAAAAAATCTATCAGCAAGAGAAGAATATTTAGCTATTTTTTTATCTCTGCGTCTCGGGCGACGAACCCAGGCTCAACCGCAGACCTGATCAAATTACCGGCTGAAAATGTATCTGCACAGGTCGCATCCCAAATCAACGACTTACCCATTTTAAAAGGGAAGATGGTAATGCCATCCGGCCGCTTTCCATCCCCACTTTCGAGGCCTACGGGTTCGATTTGGGAAGGGAACCCAGCTGCATCAAAACCTCTTTTGATGATGTCGTTAATTGCTGCATGCTGTGGAAAGTGGCCGGCACTACGACGACAGGAGAGAGGATGCAAATGGAAAATAATATTCAATCAAAGATCTTTGGAAAGAAATAACAAGTAATGTTGAAACTGAAACAATTATAAAACTAAAATCAATGAGTAAAAGAAAAGTTATAGAATGCCAAGGAGCTCATATTAACATGTAAAATAATAATTTATTCCAGTATATAAGATATTGACTTAATCAAATATATGTTTGTCTGGCCTATATCTTTTGGATTTCCTTTATAAATAAACATTTATGCTTCATTTTTTTTGGTGTAATAAAACTTGACAGACTCAAAACAAACTATTATCAATATTTTTTAATAAGGATAGACATTCTAAATTGAAACTAATATATCTTGGAAATATATCATATCAGTTGATTAATAACATTTCTATTGTGAAAACATTGACTTGCATCATCGAATCTGACATCTAATGTATATAGGAGGTTCTGTCCATAAGTAATGCATTCTATTTTATTATCTTGGTTGACATCAGAGATTGAGGTTGGGGGCATGGCTGTGAGGTTGAATCTCTCTGTCAATAAGTTACTTTTCTTTTGGCCTTGTTATGTATAGTAGTCTGACAAAATGGTATCTGATATGAAAGGGTATAGTAGGTAGATATGTCATTAAATTCTTCCATATGGAAAAAATTACACCTCTTGACATTGATGTAAGCTTAACATTTATGGCGAGTAAACAGTAGTTGGTCTGGATACAAAAACAAATCACACTTCTATCAATTCATTTATTTTTTTCTTAATCCTTAGGCATTTACACCGGAAAGGATATCCAAAACTATAAGTGTGAGTAGGTGCATGAGAGAAAGTGATATATACACAGTGTCCATAAAGTTTGTGTGCTCTTAAAAAATTTATAACTTTATTTGTATTTGCGATAGAAATAATCTGTAAACAATGTTATAAAGTTTAATGTACCTAGTTTTAAGTATAGCTAAAATAACTCATGTGATTTCAGGCATTACTGTAAATCAATTGGCAAATGTTTTCTGTGAACTGCAAAATCGTATTACCCTTTGTATTGCTAATGATGGAGGACATGTGGAAACTTAAATAAAATTTCAATAAAACCTTAAAAATATAGATTTACTTCTTTCTAATCCTTTTTACAAATTATTTCTATCGCAAATACAAATAAAGTTATAAATTTTTTAAAGTGTACACGAACTTTATGGACACCCTATATATATATATATATATATATATATATATATATATAAATATCAATTATGTGGTGCAGGTTCAATTTATATTAAAATTGACTTGCCATTTATATCATTAACTTCATTATCTGCTTTTCGTATGAATGATTCGCGTAATATATATATATATATATACAGGGTGTCCATAAAGTTCGTGTGCACTTTAAAAAATTTATAACTTTATTTGTATTTGCGATAGAAATAATCTGTAAACAATGTTATAAAGTTTAATGTACCTAGTTTTAAGTATAGATAAAATAACTAATGTGATTTCAGGCATTACTGTAAATCAATTGGCAAATGTTTTCTGTGAACTGCAAAATCGTATTACCCTTTGTATTGCTAATGATGGAGGACATGTGGAAACTTAAATAAAATTTCAATAAAACCTTAAAAATATAGATTTACTTCTTTCTAATCCTTTTTACAAATTATTTCTATCGCAAATACAAATAAAGTTATAAATTTTTTAAAGTGTACACGAACTTTATGGACACCCTATATATATATATATATATATATATATATATATATATATAAATATCAATTATGTGGTGCAGGTTCAATTTATATTAAAATTGACTTGCCATTTATATCATTAACTTCATTATCTGCTTTTCGTATGAATGATTCGCGTGATATATATATATATATATAATTAATAAACAATAGAATCAAAAACTACCTCATATGGGGAATAGCCTATTTTGGCAGACAAAGTTATCAGTTGTCTGTCTTATCAACCCCAGTGTGGACTGAGTTTGTGTCTATACAGATAGGGAAGAATGAATTAGTTTTAAAATGTTGACATAAAAACAAATTCAAATTTCCATAATATAGGTTTAACCTAATTAGCTACCATATTTCCATAATATTCACTCCCCTCTAACTCTTCAAATATCGACAGTATAACTAATTATAATTTGTATATTTTATTACCCCCCCCCCATAACCCCTTTACACTATATTATAGTTTATAAACTTTCCCCCCTACTCTAAGGTCTCCCCAACTCTCTTTCCATTAATCCCTTATATCCTTTTATAGTTATTTTTAGACCCCTTTTTACAACTATTTTAAACTAATATTTCATTCTTCATATTACCCCAAATTAATGTCATAAGGTTAATATTTCGGTTTAATTTTATAAAACTTCTTCCCTTTAAGACAAATACCATCCACCCTCCGCTGACCCCTGTCTCATGGTTTTCATCTGCCTGAAACATTGAAATGGATAAATTCTGTATTAGTTTTTCAACAGGTTGTTTTTTTTTTAGCTTTCACAGTTAAATTCTGCTTCCGCCCCCCCCTCTCCCGGTCTGTATAGACACGAACCCAGTCCACACCGGGGTTGATAAGACAGAGGACCAATATGTTCATCTGCTGAAATAGACTATTCTTCATATGAGGTAATTTTGGATTTTATTGTTTATTAATTATATTGCTCTGTAATAATAAATACATTGAGCTCTTTTTGTGGATGAGTTTTAATATTTTATATCACTAGGATCCACTTGGCTTATGTACTAACAGATTTGTTACCTTATATATTTTATTTGAAAATTATAACATAAATATGTTATAAAATCACTACAAAAATAGCCATTTTGTTTTAACATTTCTGGTGTCTTATCAAGTGATGGTGTTGAATGTAGAATAAAGAGAAAAACTCTTTATTCTACATTCAACACCAGCATTGCTGAAACAAAATGGCTAATTTTTTGTAGTGATTTTATAACATATTTATGTTATAATTTTTGAATAAATTATATTTGCTCTACTCTGTAATGAGCACTCTTTTAAGAATAGTATTTTTTGGTTATTGGAATTTATTCCATATACACCAATCCTATACTTGGGTATATATATATATATATATATATATATATATATATATATATGATTAATACAAATAAAAGTTGTCACTTCACTGATTGGTGTTATATTCAGTACCTTGATTCTGGAGTTTCAGAAGTTAATCATTTTGCAGTCGTTCTGTCCACTCACCAGGTTTCAGCAACTGACTGCAGTTTTTTTCATTTTTGTTAATTTTATATTAAGTTAAAAAAAAAATTGGTGAGGTTGATTTTTTTTTTCCCTCTCTCTTTGCATGTGTTATATAAACTCTACCATTTACATTTTGGTATTATTTTTTTTTTATATATAATTAAATGTTCACTTATCTTGTCTCTACTCTGAGTATTGTGGAGATTACATCCACTTGCCAGGAGACTTGATAGTAAAATTTGGAATTTTACAATCAAGTCTCCTGGCAAGTGAATGTAATTTTCATGAAACTCTTGGTGGGGGTGAGGGCACGACTAATGAACATTTAACTTTATTTATTACTATTAATGCCCTCTCTCTTGGTATCAAGTACTATAAGAAAGCCAGCTTGCTTTAAAAAAAATGCCCCCCCAAAACATTATCTTCCAGAAATACCCTGGTTAACGTTTTTTTTTTTTATGAAACACTATCTTTCTATTTTTGTTATATTATTACTACCCAGATGTGCAGGGGGATGTAAAGGTTATCAGCATGAAAAACAAAATCACTGAACCACTTGCCAAAACACTCTTTTTTTTTTTCTCAGGCAATAGCAGTAAAATACTGTTACTTCCATCTTCTCTGACAAGGACAATTTGTATTAAATTCGTGTTTATGTACACACATATGCACACACACATTCACTCACTCTCACATATATATTTATGAAAGTGTGCATTTATATATGTGCTTCTCTGTATGTAATAATACTGTGTAATGTTTTATTTGTAAGGAACTTTTCATTGAGGAAATAGTAACCTATGCAAACACTATGAATAAGATATTTCTAGTTATAGAGTATTTTAAATTACAAGGATGAAGGTGAAAGAGATGCTTCCTCAATGGATAAACTGCCAATATTTTAAAGTGATTCTATTTCAATACATCCCTTCCACTCATATTTTGCTGTTAATGCAGGAAGGGTTATGACCTTCTGTTAGATTGAAGGTTCCCTGTGGCAGCTGTGATATTCACATATCTCAATCTGGATACTTGTTAAATCAGACAGCTGTTCAGGCAAGCCCTTTTACCTCTTCTTAAATGTTACATTTGTCACATGTTTGCCCTTCCTTCTCGGGATGTATTAACTTTTTAGTCATGTGTGGCTTGAGACTTGCAGAAGAGAAGTGCCCTTTGTTTGACTCATTTCTCTTAATGAAAGTTGAAAGAATACTTGTAGATTTGGACCAATGAGAAGTGATTATCATCTTACAAGTCTGTCTTCAGTGTCTTATGTCAGTTAAGATTTTTACAGTGATTTCTGCTAGAAAAAGTTTATCTTCACAGAACTTACATTCAGTTTTTTATCACTCTTGGTAGTTTTGACAGATAAGATTGATGAAAAAAAAAAGGGCGAGAGATTTCTAAAACCATACATACTTTAGCTTTTGGATGCATGATTTTGAATTTTGGAACGTACTCACACTTTAACTGTCTCTAACATGCTTTTTTTGCTTTATTAATTTGAACATTTGCGAACATGATTCTTCAATTCCATTTTTCTTCTGTATTCGAAGCTATTCCATTTCACTCTATGTTCATAAATAAAGGTTTTCTCGCCATTCAAAGTGTGAGTACATTTTTTGAGACACCCTGTATATTTGCAAAAAGTAATGAGTATCTCTGGAGTTATTGGTTAAATAGTACTATAGACCAGACTCTGTTGCATGGTATGGCAACCAGTCTAAGAGAAGGAAAACTGAATTCCAAACTGTGGAGAAAGCACTACTCTACTCTTTTTCCAAGAAGTCATGACAATTCACAATTGATAAAGAAAAAGAATATGTGGGGAGCAATGTTTAGAGTAGCCAATTCCCTAAAATGAAAATGTGGGAAGCAGGGTATGGGCTTCCCAACCAGGAGGCTTCAGATTCTTTGAACAGGTTCCTGAGCAGGGGTCTATGGACACACATATAGCTATCAAAATTATTTTGATATTAACTATAAGTGTTCTTTTTATTTTCATTTCTTTTATTTTAAACTCAAGTTTCTTTTGGCTGTGAATGAAAATTATGGTGAATACAGATATTCCACTCTCACTATTAACTCAAGAAAGTCAAGGTAAGAAGTTATTTCAAATTAAAAAAAAAATACTGTTTAGCACTAAGTTAATTATTAAATAAAACAATCAATTATTAAATAAAACAAAAAAGAATAAATCACCATGGATTTTCTTTAATGGGTTTGCTGGCTTCATGCGTATATTATATGACAAAATCCTGGAAGTGTCTTTGTATGTGTGTCTTGAATGCTTCAAGATAAACAGACTTTTCATCATAGTATCTTATTAGCGTGAGGATAATTAATACTGTCTGGAAAGCAGATAAAAGAACTCTATATATTTGGATTGAACAATGCAGAAAGAGAAACAGAGTTAATGGAAAAAAGACTGAATTGAATTATATCCACCCAGGTATCGTCTTGAAATTCAAGCATCTGAAAAGCAAAGTTATAGTGGGGGGTGCATCTCTCTTTCTGTCTGTCTGTCTGTCTCTCTCTCTCTCATATGCATGAAAAGAGATCAGTTTTCCTCTTGACATTTTGCATTTTTTGGTCAAGTTAAATTTTTTATTTTTATATTCAAGTTTCTGATTATCAGCTATGAAACTTTTTGGCTGTGATTGAAAATTATGGTGAATAGAAATATTTCTCTCTCAATATTAACTCAAGAAAATCAATGTAAGAAGTTACTTTGAATTTTAAAAAAAATATTTATTTTGTTTAGAATTGTATTTTGTTTGAAAGTGACTTGTTACTGGAATGTTTTAATTTAAAAAAAAATTTTTACATTTGTAGATATACCTCCCCCCTATCCCCAATGACATGATTGATTTGTTTTTTTATGGATTATCAACCTTTTGCAGGTTATTTAAAGCCAGAAAATATTTTTAGATTGTAAGAATTTTTGGGAGATAATAAGGATTTACTGATACAAGTCATACTATTTAACCCATAGCTGGTGGGAAAAGAGATGGATTTATACGTTTCCAAAGTCTATTTTCTAGGGGAAAACAAATAAAAAAAAACATGTTTCTGATTATCAGCTGTGAAACTTTTTAACTGTTATATTTAACAGCCCCCCCCCCCACACACACAATGGATGTATGTGGCACATGGCCGAGTTTACCATGGGTTCTCAGAGCCTGTAGGCTGGGCCAAAAATATTCCCTTTGAACCCGCATAAATGGGTCCAGGGCTTGTCTACCTTCCCGGATGAAACTTTGCCCTTTGGCAAAGTCTCATCCGGGTTTCTCTCTACTTAAGGCAGAGAGTTCGACAGTATGAACAGTGTTTTTAACTGTGATCAAGAATTATGGTGGACAGAGATATCTTCCTCTCTCACTATTAATTTGAGAAGGTAAGAAGTTACTTTGAATTTAAAATAATAATCCCGCCATTACTATTACCAAATATCTTGTTGACATGAGTTATAAATATAAAATGTCCAAAGATTTTATCAACACATTTTTTCAAATTTGACTAAATTCAGTTTTTGATTCAGTTTCTAATATTACTAATACTGCTGTATTTATTCACATTATTTTTTTTTTAATTTTTAAGATGAAATTAAAAAATACTTTTGTGGCCATCATGAATCTTCCCTTTTTTTTCCCCTGGGAGGATCTTTGTGTATAAAGTACATCTGTAAAAAGTGATAATTTTTGAATAGTCAATTGGAATTGACAGATATTGATTGGTATTGCAGATTAGGACCATTTTCTCAATATTATTTACTTAATGATTTTATATATTAATAGGAATTTTAGGCAAAAAAGGCTTTGTTGTAACCACCGAGATAAAACTGCTGATATGTATTACCAATAAATTGATTTACTACTACATTCAGTGCATGACTATTAATAATATTGTAGTAGGCTTATGTCCTGGTTTGACTGATACTGCTTTGGTTTGAGGGGTCTGTCCAAGTGTCCTGCTAGAGATAAAATCCTGAAGCTTAAGTGGTGTTGGATCAGGAAAATACTTTATTATAAAAACCTAAACCTATAATATAGATTGAAAACTGTCCTAGTTTGAAGCTTGGAAATTATGGTAAGCCTACATAGTTGGAACAAATTTAACTTAAAATCTGGGTTTATAATAATGATATTAAAATATTAAAAAAATGTATTAAGAAACAAGACCACACTACAATACCTAAATTTATTAACAAAGTGTTTATGCAATTCAATGTCTTCTTTGGTTGACATCTATTAGGTTGGTGCAAAAATAATGTTGTTTTCTCACATGAAGTTGAACGTCAAAAAACAACATTATTTTTGCACCAACCTAATATTAAAAATGTCTTGCATCATTAGTGGGTGTTAAATAGTTCTTGGCCTGACCCACTTCCTATAATCTAACCAAATTATTAAACATCAGAATAGTTATTTTTAAATGCTTCTTGCTTGGGTTGATAACTTTTCAATACTGCCTTGTATATAATCTCACCTGTCTCTTTTAAACTATATTTCATCTAAGGAAAAAAATTATTTATTTTCTCACATTACTAAACACACAAGTACAATCTTCAGGCAGTGACTCTGCTTGTTAAATTTCTTTTATCTTCACTGCACTTCATGCAAGTAGCATTGAATTATTGGCAACCGTTAAATGTTTAACCAAATTAAGATGTTTTGAAGAAAGTGAATACTAAAATTAATTTTAGTATTCTTTTTTAATCATTTCACCCAACCAGTGCGATAAAGTCACTAAGACACAAAAGGTTACTGAGTGTGAAAAAAATCTGAGAGAAAAAAAAAATTATTAATGAGAGAGGACACTAAAAGAACTGGATGCAAGGAGACAGAAGATGACAGTTGACACTGCATTGAAATTTTTGAAAATCAAAATTGATTGGAAAGTAAGAAGGCTGGAAGGAGAGTTCCATGAGCAAGAAGTGCAAGAGAAGAAACTGTTGACATAGAACTTACATCTAGAAATTTCAGTTGTAAATTGATGAAACCTAGTTGCCAATCTAGTACTGAGCTTGAAGTTGGAGTACCAAAGAGGAAAGCTCATTAGAACAATTAGCATAAAAATATAGAAAAGGTAAAGCCACAATATGTTAGTGGGAAAGTGACTGAGACTGAGATGCCAAGTCAGTGTAACAAATCCCTGACTGTTTAAATGCATGAAATTACAGGATAGTGATTTGAAGGGACCACCAATTGGATAATTATTATTAAAATTCTCAGGAGAGTAGGTTGGATGGTTGAGAAGAAAATTGACAATTTTTATAATTATCATTATTTTGGATTTCTGGTGAAGAATCCTTCACCAGTAAGAAAAACCAGCTGATCAATTTATAGGAATATGGAGCATTGTGAATTGTCATTTCCTGGGGCCTGGCTAGGTAAAGTGAAGTCATTAATCATTGTTATTATAAAAGATTTCCCTAGATAGCCAGTGCACATTTTGCTTAGTGGTCATTTTTCTTGAGTTGGGAGCAGACATCAAACATGAGAGACACACCCACATTTCGGTGACCTGAGCAAACACAGAAATACACGCATGATAGAAGAATTAAGGAAGGTATAACTGGCTGGTTATTACTTTAGTGGTTGTGACTAGATATATGCTTATCACCACTCCCGCAGTAGAGTACTGATTTGCAGTCGCTAATAGATATTTATCCAACCAGTTTTTCTTTATATTCAATAAACCTGTTGTTAGAGTTCTCAACAGTGTTGTACATTTATTGAAGGAATTCTTATTCCAGTTTGATTGGAGCTGTCCTGGAACATAAGGGAGGGAAAAGAAAGCTGAAAAAAGGCTGTGTTCATATGACTAATGTGAATCACATTGTCATATTAATCATATGAAAGCTGACTTCTTTTTACTTTAGCTGTATCATGTTTGAGATCAGATTTTACTAATTTCAATAAAGTTTTTATTTACATATTCAATTGTTTTAAAAATTTTTGTATTTTGCATTATTTCAAAACCAGTTTAGTAAAAACAGGTGAAGCCTGGTGTATATTAAACACAGGAGATTTCTTTTAATACAATATCCACACAAATATACATATAGTAAATTGATATCTATGAAGTTTAGTTTAGTAGGGGCACAAGGCCAGGTATAAGTTTACTTATTACCAATATTCATTTATTTACATCAGAAATATTCATCTAATTATAATTTTTTCAACTTCTTTAATTGTAGATTTAATACATAAACCTAACCTGACAGTTATTTATCTATTTAATTAATTTATATTATCATAAGAGGTAATTAAATTCTCTACAGGACTGTGTTATTGAGTAGAAATAAAAGATGAGTTGCTGTTCTGCCTTGGTAGTAATTACAAAGAGAAAACATTACCTTATCACTTTTATCCTTTTTTGTTCAAGATTCTGTCACCTGTCAATTGTGAGACATGATAAGTTAATATATAATGAGTTAAGATGTAATTTGTTTACCTGATGCTTTTCTCTTTCTAGCCAACGAATTTGTTCAGCAGTATTTTAAAGGATTGAAAAATCATTGATAAAAAAGTTGTTAAACATGAAATCTTTGATTAGTATAGAGGGAGTGGGGAGTGGAACTTCAGTTATTTGTCAAAAACAAAAAAGCTGTTTTGATCATTTATTCACACCTTCAAATATTTTACTTACTATGAAGAGTTTTCATTAAAAGTGTATAAACTTTCATGAATTACATACCAGTATTCAAAAAAAAATCCATCATTTTTCACTGACATTGTCATCTTTAACCGGACACATCAGAAGAAGCATGGTTTTAGATTTCCTAGTTTTATGGGAACAGCTAGCAGACAATAACAGCAGCTAGCACCCTGGAGTTCATGGAGGAGTCACAAAGGTCGGTGGGGGTAGGAAGTCGGTTTGGTAGGCAAAACCAACTGTTGGAGATAAGAGAATGAAAGAAGCAGAGAGAGCAATATCAGAGCTGCATTTCACATTCCACCTTCATCTGTCACACCTGTGAAAAAGAGTACCATGCAAGGATTAGTCTGTTAAGCCACTCTAAATATTGCTCCCAAAAAGACAATGTTTAACCAAAAAGAGTGCTACCATTATCTTGCAAGATAAATGGATGCTTAATACTACTACTACTACTACTACTAGGTGCTAAGAGTTCAAGAGCAATAATTTCGGTTATATTTCTTATATTAAAATCAGTCTTTAGTAATCTTAGCTTTCTTTTGATACAGTATGCAGTACTGATAAATTCAGAGGATAGATAAATGTTTGTACATGCTATCATATCAGGTGTAACCCAGATATAAGCGACCCGGATATAAGAGAAACCCAGATATGAGAGAGATTTTCTCTGGTTCCAAATTAGAGCCATACTTACCTAAACAAAATAGACCAAAGCCGGATATAAGAGAAACCCGCATATAAGAGTCTTCTTCTCCGGTCCCCGAAAACTCTCTTATATCCGGGTTACACTGTACAATCAGTTAAAGTCTACATTCCTATAGAGTGAACTAAAGTCTACACTCATATATGGTCAGTTAAAATCGGCATTCATAGTGGGCTAGAGTCTACACTCATATATGGTCAGTTAAAGTCGGCATTCATAGTGGGCTAAAGTCGGCATTCATATAGAGTGGGCTAAAGTCTACACTCATATATGGTCAGTTAAAGTCGGCATTCATAGTGGGCTAAAGTCGGCATTCCTATAGAGTGAACTAAAGTCTACACTCATATATGGTCAGTTAAAGTCGGCATTCATAGTGGGCTAAAGTCGGCATTCCTATAGAGTGAACTAAAGTCTACACTCATATAAAGTGGTGTAAAGTTTGCATTCATATATGGTCAGTTAAAGTCGGCATTCAAAGTCTACATTCATATAGAGTGGGGTAAAGTTTGCATTCATATATAGTCAGTTAAAGTCGGCATTCATATAGAGTGAGGTAAAGTCTGAATTCATATACAGTCATGTAGAGTCGACTAAGACCTGTTGAGTACTCAAGTAAAATAGTATCTTCAAGTAAAAAATGTAATTTTTTTTTGTCAAACTTTGATTCTTTGAAGATATTTTGTTGTTCAGCTCAAATAGAGATTTATGTTGTAATTTTTTTTTCCTGATTACTGTGTACATTCTGGCAACAGGTGTCTTCTGTTGTGATTATCCTAAAATGTGTGTCAATTGACAAACAGAGCAATTTTGTTTCTGTAGCTGATACTTGACATTTGGAGATTTTATAAGTATGTATGTACTTGTTAAAAAATGAAAACAAAAAAGATTTTTTTTATTCTATGTAGTAAGTATATTTTCAAACCAAACTTGATTTTTTCCTGGAGCGGATTTAAATTGCTATCTAAAAATTGACATTTTTTTTTTATTTATTTTAAACATGTGCTCTTATTAGAATCTTTCTACAATTCTGGTAGGATTTAAGGCGTAACCTATTATTTTTTAAAAAGTCGTTCAAAACTGAGCAGGATTATTTCTTAACACTGAAAATAATGAAAGTTTAAATGGCTAATCCAAATAATAAACAAATTCTCTTTCTGCTATACTATTTACGCAAGGCAACTACTTTAGTGCTGGCTGTGACTATTGGCTGTAAATGTATTTCCTCCTGTTTTTATAAGAGTCATTATTTCAAGAGTTGTTTATTGGACTCATTCTCTGTAGTGCTTACCAAAATAAATCACCTTATGCTGAAATCCACAGTGGCATGAGTTATGAAGCTGTCCAAGAAATTAATATATGCTGCTTCATTCAATTTCATCAATCTCCAGTGATGTTTCCTATCAATTATTTAGATGTCATCATTAATGTGCACCCTTCTCTTTCCAAATATGAACAGCCATACCAATTTTTTCACCTCCTCTTTGGATATAGCTTTCTTATGTTCTTTGAAATTAACTTTAAGACAATTGGTATCGTATTCTTTTCCATTTGAAGAGGACAGTTGGTATCTCTTTTATATTCTTTTCTGCTTGAAGGGAACAGTGAGTATCTCCCTTTTTAAGCCTGGCCAATGATACATGCCTTTTAAGGCTATGGTTAGCCATATACACCACTCAGTAAGATCCCTGCTAAAACATTATGCAATGTCTGTGCATGAGATTTTTAAAGTGACAAAAGACATTGCACAGTCAGTCACACTCACTGAACAATACAAGCAATGACCGGAAAAGAAAAGGACATCGACATCATCAATTGCTATGTGTGTGACAGGTGTTCAGAGTTTTCCTTCTCCTAGGGAGAAGCCCTAACAAAGACTAAGGGGTCTTTCTCTCTTCCAATGGTTGTGTGTGTGTGTATATATATATATATATATATATATATATATATATATATATATATATATTCACTTGTATAGATATGAGTTTGTAACTAAATATGTTAGATCTATCACTGATATTGAGCACTTTCCAATAAGTACCGTGCATATTATATATATACACACACACACACACACTGTGTGAAAACAAATCAGCACTACATGATAAATGTTAATTTTACACCATAAGTAACTTTTCAAACCATATCTACAAATTCTCTATGTTAGCATTTTTATTTTTCTCCTGGAAATATACCAAACTTTAAACAATTCTATATATATATATATATATATATATATATATATATATATATATATATATATGTGTGTGTGTGTGTGTGTGTGTGTGTGTGTGTGTGTGTGTGTTAGGAAATTTGCAATAACAACAAAATTATTAAATATACATTAAAAATGATTAAAAAATAAATAAATATATGTATAAAAGTGGACATGGAAGTCAGCACTTTGAGGCGACAGTCTGTTTCATGCTAGTGCAATCGTCAGGCGACTAGTTGCCTGACGATTGCACTAGCATGAAACAGACTGTCGCCTCTAAGTGCTGACTTCCATGTCCACTTTTACATTTACACACGCTCTATCTCTGATATTGAGCACTTTATCCCATAAATATAGCACACTTTAAGACTATATTTCTTTATATATATATATATATATATATATATATATATATATATATATATGCTAAGAAGAATTTGGTAATCCATATAGGTAGTCCCAAAAAGGATGAAATCCTGAGAGCACAATGTAAATCCAGAGCTAATAATTTAAAGGAAAAACAGACCACTTTAAGGCTCCTTTTTAATAATTTATTTTGCCAAGCCCTTTATTAAAGGACATTGGCTCATCAGACTCCACTTCCAAACGGTGAAACAAAAAATGATAAATGAAAATTGAAATGAACCTATACACTTTTGACGGGTAGTATTAAGTTTATGTAATTTAACAGGGAGTGTAATGAGGTGTAGTGTGAGAGACATGATCAAATTTAGAGAGGGTTTACTTTAATATTTCTATCTATCATACTTAGTATTAAGGTAGGGGGGGCAGACATTGACCTATTTATATATATATATATATATATATATATATATATATATATATATATATATATATGTGTCTTCAAAGATTTGCTAAAAATTTAGCATAGATGATGAAATAATGCTTCAATCTTAAAAACAAAGTTTTATCGTCAAAAGACCAAAAGATTTTCTCATTATTAAATTAATTCTTGACTTTTTTTAGAACTTTAGAGTTTTGGTTAGAAATTTTGTTTTTCTTGCATCAGCTGGGGACCATAAATTAATACAGGAAATTTTAGTATATTTTTTGTGGTGAAAAACTCATTGATTTGGGAATGTTTTTCAATGTTTTGCTTTTAAAAAATCTTGGTAAAAAAATTTTTTGACATCTGTCCACCCACCCGTCCACACCTATTTCATTTTATGAAATTTTGAGAAATTCATTTTTCTACGGCTCAATGTTTATGTTAGTTATACAGAATTCCTTGGAGAATTTAAATCATCAATTTTCTTTTGTCAAACAGAAACTCCAATTACCAAAAATTTGCTCTGAATTGTAAAATAAAAAATGCAATAAAACTAAGACATTATTTAATTAGAAAAGCTTTTAATTGCTTTTATGAAAAAAATATATTATGGATACTATTGTCTTAAGGAAAAAAAAATTTTATTGAATAATGAAATTTTACAAGAATTGTCTTCATTTCTAAAAAATTTTAATTAGAATAATTTACAGAATTTTAATTAGAATAATTTGCAGAATTTTAAAAGATTTAAAACTTTATATTAATTTGTACCAGTTCGGTGATATTGTTATTAAGTAAAAACTATATTTACTAATCATAAATGAAAAAGCTTACTACACTTCAACCCCTCCCAGTCCCCAAAATTTTAAAAAGAATTTTTTTTTGTATGTGTATAAATTTTTTGTAAATACAGATGTCCCTATCTGACAATATCAGAAAATAAGAGCAGTAAATTTAAAGTCAAAGTACCCAAGCTTCAATAAAAAATTAAAGTGTGGAGAATATTTTCCTAATTTTTTAAGATTACTGGCTAGTTAAATAAAAGTCATATAAAAAAAGTGCTCACATTATATTCCTCAAGTAATTTTTACAGATATGTCTACTTATATGATATGTCCCTTACCCCCCCCCCCCGGAAAAAATTAGATAAGTGTCTAGCTTTCATCCTTTTTGGGACTACCTATACGGATTACCAAATTCTTCTTAGCCTATATATATATATATATATATATATATATATATATATATATATATATATAGAATTGTTTAAAGTTTGGTATATTTCCAGGAGAAAAATAAAAATGCTAACATAGAGAATTTGTAGATATGGTTTGAAAAGTTACTTGTGGTGTAAAATTAACATTTATCATGTAGTGCTGATTTGTTTTCACACAGTGTGTGTGTGTGTGTGTATATATATAATATGCACGGTACTTATTGGAAAGTGCTCAATATCAGTGATAGATCTAACATATTTAGTTACAAACTCATATCTATACAAGTGAATATATATATATATATATACACACACACACACACAAACATTAAATAAACACCTACTTCCGTCTTAAAAAACATTTCTTCAATATTTTAAGCTTTTGTAATATTTGTTTCAAATCAGATCAATTAAACTTTAAATCAGTTAATATTCCTCAAATAAAGTTACAGAAAAGTATATTTTATTTTTGAAAGACTTTAATTTTTCAGTGATTTTTAGCGATTTAAAAAAAAAAATTCTTCCAGTCAATTCAAATTAGTTTTGAAATAGAGCAATTGGAAATATTTAATTTAATCTATTAGCTTGAAATTAAAACTAAAATAAAAGCTTCAACAAAGATTTTTCATTTTAAAAAATTAATTGGGTTTTGCATTTCTTTGAAGTTACATATATATATATATATATATATATATATATATATATATATATAGTGATATTAAAAAATACTTTAACTGATTCTAAGATTAAAAGTTGGTACATTTTTAATAAAACTATAACATAATAAGAATTTGAAAAGTGAAAGTTATAATTAGCATTTATTCCAAGGAGTATAAATATGAAATCTGATAATAATTTCAATAGATTGATTGAACATCTGGCTCTGATTAGCATTCCTACGTGAAGCTCTTGAGTTGGTCAATTAGATATGGCAATTGAACTTTTGTTTGTTTATTTACATATATGATGTCAATAAAGAAAATAATAGTACAATATTAAATAGTACAAATAAATTATCGCTTATGGACCACAGTGATGAAACAAAGTGCTCAATACCCAAAATAAGCGGAAACACTAAAAACACACTAAGAAAGAACATGATAAACCCTCTACTAAAAGTTTCATGCTTAACTCTACGGCATTGAAACTCTGTAGTCATAATATGAATATGTAGCAATGCAAAAGTAATTACACCTCTGAAAAAGAATTTAAATCAATATTTGGTGTGACCATATTTATTATTATTATTTTTTTTTTTACTACTACTACTACTGTGACACTATTGTTGGGACACCCACATAGAAGATGGAAATGTGATCTCATCTTGATATCAAGTGTTTCTGTTTTATGGCCAGTGGATAGGATTTTTGAATTGGCACTCACTTGACTGAAAAGGAAGAAGCAGAGTAGGTAAAGGAAAGCAGTTGAGGTCAGTCAAGTCACACCAAATTGGACATTGGTTAGTTCCAGTTGTTGGTTTGTATTAACAGTCATACTTGGGATTACAGAAGTCAGTTCTGGTTCACCCTTGGTGGTGGACACACTAATGCAATTCTGATGGTGCCCATTGGAATTGCCAGTTACATGTTGATTTGGTTGCTTGTTTTTGTTCCATGGCACATCAACACCTCTATGGATCATTTAATGCTGAAATCTAAACATTTTGTACACAATTTTATTTATTTATTTTTTTTTTTTAGAGATAATAATGATTTTAGTAATACAAGCCTTACTAATTAACCCATAACTGGGGGAGAAGTGGATTCATAACTTTCCCAAAGCTATTTGCACATAAGTGAATATAATGAACCCAATGTAAATTGGAACTTGGCTCTCCGATTAACTATTCCGAGCTATTATCCATTACACCACCCACACATCCTAGCTTACAGCACCTGGTATTCCCAACTGGTCATCCATCTAGATACTGAACAAGTTCAATGTTGCTTAACTCTGATGATCATACAGGAGCTAGTGTTACAACATGATGTGGCTGTAAGCAGTTAGGTGTGTAGATGATTGGAGAGTTAGTAGTTCTGATGCTACCCATTGATATTGTCAGCCACAGCTAGTTGTCCCAAGTATCACCTACCTAATCAAAACCAACCAACCAACCAACCAACCAAAATGAGCAAGGGATGCCCTGAATAAAAACATATTTTATAATATGAGAAACAGTTTGTGTTATCATTTTTGATTTGGCGTTTATATTCCACCTATTGTTTCCTTTGTGAACACTGTGGACCTTTCTCAATTATGGTGCATACACGTCATTGAGGATTGAGATACAATGTTGGGTAATCAACGGCTGGTCAGATGAAAGCTGGACAAGTATCACGGTTGGTTGTTTACACTAGTCATGATGGCATTTACCTCCTCACTGAATTTGAACAGACTGTCACTTAAATGTCATTAAACTCTGATAGTATACAGTCTTTCAATTTGATTGTGTTGAAGGCTTGTAGTTTTTTTTTTCAATTTAACTTCAGTAACATGTGAGGCCAATGAAGCACTTACATGTTTAACTGCTTCAGGAACTCTTTTGTCTTAGCAGAATGTTTGGGATCATTATCATGTTGAACCATAGATTTTCTTCTCAAGCATTTAATAAAAGGCAATATATTTTCTTTCAATATTTTGATGCAATCTTTAGCATTCCTGATTCAGTATAATACCAGAAAACTTGTAAAATGCAGTTATAGCCAAATTAGTTGATTTTTGTTTCATCTGATTGCAGTATTCTGTCACCAAACTCTGAATTTTTATTTTTAGTCTCTTGTGCAGACTTTAAGTAAGTCTTTTTAAGTCTCAAATTCGGTTGCAGTTTCTTACATAGCTGTTGACTATACAAGCTGTTTTTGTAAGTGAAACATTCACACATTTACAGTACACACTTCATCCACACACTTCATCCACACACTTCATTAGCAACATTCACAGTGTACACATTTCATTAGCAACATTCACAGTGTACACATTTCATTAGCAACATTCACAACCAATTTTTTTGGTTCTTCATTCACTAATCTCTTGATATAGAATTGAGGTCAGTTTTCATGTTCAACCTAGTTGTTTCTATATATTTCAAACTTTTCCTTCAATTTTGAGCAATTTTGGCTGTAGTATTTTTGCTTATTATTTTTCTACTGGCTATTTCTTTTCATAGGTGTTATTCTGTTTGTGCAAATAATATGTTTCTTATTTTCCATCATGTGAGCCATTTTTAAAATAAGAGTCTATACATTTTATTGTTATAACATACTCTTGTATTTGGTATAATGTAATTCATTAAAATATTTTCTAACAACCTCATAACATGGAACTCTTTATAGTATTGGATGAGTTCATAGAATCAACTGGGGGTGTACTCTTTACTCCACAACATCTCCATTTTGAGATTACTGCTTTATTAAATAATACTTTTTATTTAGTATTAGTATCTCCCCCTCCTCTTTCTGGAGAGTTTGCCAACGTACTTTGTAGTGTTTTCTTTTCCTTCAACTTATGCAGCATTTTAATCGGTTCTTCAGGACTTTCATCAATTAATTTTTTCTTCAGTTGATTTTGGTGTCTTTTATGTTGACCTTTTTTTTCTGCTGTTCAACTTTGAAAAAGTTTCTTCTGCACTTGGTAATGAGTAGTTTTCAAGTTTTTCAAGACAACTACGTAATCTAGTCAAGAAATCTGTGCAAACACGAATTTTGTCATATTTTTTTTCTCTTTACGTACACCACTAGTGCAGCCCATTTTGAATGGTTTATTTTCTGCAATACGCCAATTCTTTCTAGTCTGTCCAACTCTTCATTTACTTTTTCTAATGCTGCAAATGGTACGCTCCGATTCGGTTTAAATACTGGTGCTGAACCATTCTGTATTTGAAAATTCACTTTGGATTTTGAACACTGACCCAGTTCATGAACATCAGGAAAAAGTTTTTTAATTCTTCCTGGAGATTTTCACTCTGACTTTTAAAATTGGTCGTTTGTCCATTTTTATATTTTTACAATAAGCATTTATTGGCAAATACAAAAGTTTGAATATTTCCATCCAGTTTGTACTGAATAAAGTTGCTGCATTTCTTAGAACATAAGCTTCAGTTTTTACTTGTTTATTTTGAAAACAAACATCACGTTAATTCTCCCCCCACTAAAAAATTAATTCTCACCAGAAACTGAAGTTGTAACTTTGTAAGTCCTATTTGATAAAGGTTTTTCAATTTCTTTCCATGTATTTTCATTTACCAATGAAATGTCATTACCAGTATTTAGTAACATTTTTACTCTCACATTATTCATTTGCACATTAACAAATTTTCTTTTATTTCGTGTACCTATTTTTCCTGTCGTAATATTGTGTATTAATTTCTTCCTGCAAAAATTTTTTCTTGGTTTAGTTCTGCAGTGTGATTTGAAATGTCCTCTTTTTTTGCCACTGTTATAGCATTCTGCATTTTTCCATGGACAGTCTTTCCTAAGATGTAATTTTCCACATCAGAACAATACCAAGATATGGTGACAAAATCCTCATCCTCTTTTTGGGTTAAATTCATGCACCCCTAGCAAGCATGGAACAAAGAGCACTTGTCAGTAAAGATTTTCATCAGAATGTGTACTGTGTCTTCAAACCCTATTTCACCTGGTTTTCTTGGTAAAATATAGTTGCAGTACTTTTCATACTCTATTGGCACGATTTTTCTTAACAACAACCTGTTTTTTTTATCTTTTTCCCAGCCACAACATTCCTGACTAAACATTTCTTTGTGTTTGCAAAATTATGCAGCAAAGGTCAGTCCGTCATCAGGATTGTATATGGATTCTGATATGGTGTTTTTCAAGATCCTTGAAGCATTTTTCTTCAAAACCACTTCCAACAACTCTTGTTGTTTTTGCAACTGTAGCAACTGTTGGGTATTTTGCTGTTGTTGCTTCTGTTGTTGTTGAATTTCAACAATTGAAGCTAAAATTTTCTCCATATCTGCAAGAAAATCATTTTTTTTTAGACCAAGGTGGTTGAAATTCTAGTAAATTCTGTTGCACATGTATGAGTTTTAAAAATCTGGTAGCCCACTATTATAGTTCCAGTTATCATGTAGTGCTTGTTATACTGTGTTTGAGTTCAAGTTCTTTGTCATCAACTATTATAACTCTAGTTATATTGTTACAATTTATTTTTATCCCGTGCTAGTGTTCGAGTTTCCTCGTCTCCAACTATTGTAACTTCTTATTGTAGGGTTATTGTTATAATACACACTCATACTTGGTATAACATAATTAATTAAAGTATTCTCTATAAGTAATACTTAGGCTATTGTAACACCTGTATAGTTAGTATGAAGACTGACTCCAATGTGACTGCCACTAACCATACCATGGAACTCTTTATAGTATTGGATACAGTCACCGCGGGTGTACACTTTACTCTACAACAATACTGAAAATTGTCTTTATAGGAAATTTAAACATTGCCTACTCTATTTATATGCAAATTTCCTTAAATCTCCTCTAAAATAATTAAGTTTGGTTTGAAAATATACTTACTATATAGAATGAAACAAACCTTTTTTTATTTTTAGACTGTTACATATCGTTTTGGTTAGAAAGTTTCAATGTTGTAGTTTACTAATATATAATACCTAATAATATCAGTTTTTGATTAAAAGGTTTTACTGGAATTAAAAAAAATCTTGATGTGTTTGGCTTAGAAGAAAATCGACTCTTGTATGTAAAGTCACATGGGTCAAGAAGTTTGTGAGGAAGTTTTGCTACCATATCCACCGCATCATACTTGTTGTACATGTAGCTTAGTATATAAGTCAGCTGATGGTTTGATCAGACATACCAAAATGCACAAATATGTATTTCAGTTAACCTCAAAAGAGGTTAAGACACATTTGCAAACAATCATGCAATACTGAGCCTGGGCTGAAGAGTCATATGTGCAGTGTCGTTGTGTGGTGACTAACAAGCGGATGGTATTCTCGAGATAGTAAGGTGCAATCATTATTATTATTATACTTTCATGGTAACTGCTCCGACGAGCTAATTTCGCTAGTTCACAGACTGCATTGATTTAAACGTACAACTAGGCTGGCATCTCGGTCCCACCCTTTGACTGTCAAAACAGTTAAATGTAGCCGTCTCTTCTACTCCAATATCTTCATGCCTCACACCTCCTGTCTGTGGAATTCCTTTCTTATTGTTTCCCTGATGGCTATAATCTCCAACTATTCAAATGCAATGTCAATCAACATCTCCAGATGCCTTGATCTATTCCCCGTCCTTCTTTTCATCCTTTCCTCTATCATGCCTCTTTAATCTTGCTCCCACTCTCTGTACCCCCTTGCGTGCTAGTGGCACTACCACCTTGCTTGCGGTGAAATGCCTTAAAAAAAATAATTTACTGCTTCTTTTGTCTTTTCTCACAAGAGAGTAACAAACTAGATCTTCCCTCTGGCCAGTGAAAATTCCATTGGCCTCTGATAATCTCCAACTATTCAAATGCAATGTCAATCAACATCTCCAGATGCCTTGATCTATTCCCCGTCCTTCTTTTCATCCTTTCCTCCATCATGCCTCTTTAATCTTGCTCCCACTCTCTGTACCCCCTTGCGTGCTAGTGGCACTACCCCCTTGTTTGCGGTGAAATGCCTTAAAAAAAATAATTTACTGTTTCTTTTGTCTTTTCTCACAAGAGAGTAACGAACTAGATCTTCCCTCTGGCCAGTGAAAATTCCATTGGCCTCTGATAATCTCCAACTATTCAAATGCAATGTCAATCAACATCTCCAGATGCCTTGATCTATTCCCCGTCCTTCTTTTCATCCTTTCCTCCATCATGCCTCTTTAATCTTGCTCCCACTCTCTGTACCCCCTTGCGTGCTAGTGGCACTACCACCTTGCTTGCGGTGAAATGCCTTAAAAAAATAATTTACTGTTTCTTTTGTCTTTTCTCACAAGAGAGTAACAAACTAGATCTTCCCTCTGGCCAGTGAAAATTCCATTGGCCTCTGATAATCTCCAACTATTCAAATGCAATGTCAATCAACATCTCCAGATGCCTTGATCTATTCCCCGTCCTTCTTTTCATCCTTTCCTCCATCATGCCTCTTTAATCTTGCTCCCACTCTCTGTACCCCCTTGCGTGCTAGTGGCACTACCCCCTTGTTTGCGGTGAAATGCCTTAAAAAAAATAATTTACTGTTTCTTTTGTCTTTTCTCACAAGAGAGTAACGAACTAGATCTTCCCTCTGGCCAGTGAAAATTCCATTGGCCTCTGATAATCTCCAACTATTCAAATGCAATGTCAATCAACATCTCCAGATGCCTTGATCTATTCCCCGTCCTTCTTTTCATCCTTTCCTCCATCATGCCTCTTTAATCTTGCTCCCACTCTCTGTACCCCCTTGCGTGCTAGTGGCACTACCACCTTGCTTGCGGTGAAATGCCTTAAAAAAAATAATTTACTGTTTCTTTTGTCTTTTCTCACAAGAGAGTAACAAACTAGATCTTCCCTCTGGCCAGTGAAAATTCCATTGGCCTCTGATAATCTCCAACTATTCAAATGCAATGTCAATCAACATCTCCAGATGCCTTGATCTATTCCCCGTCCTTCTTTTCATCCTTTCCTCCATCATGCCTCTTTAATCTTGCTCCCACTCTCTGTACCCCCTTGCGTGCTAGTGGCACTACCACCTTGCTTGCGGTGAAATGCCTTAAAAAAAATAATTTACTGTTTCTTTTGTCTTTTCTCACAAGAGAGTAACAAACTAGATCTTCCCTCTGGCCAGTGAAAATTCCATTGGCCTCTGATAATCTCCAACTATTCAAATGCAATGTCAATCAACATCTCCAGATGCCTTGATCTATTCCCCGTCCTTCTTTTCATCCTTTCCTCCATCATGCCTCTTTAATCTTGCTCCCACTCTCTGTACCCCCTTGCGTGCTAGTGGCACTACCACCTTGCTTGCGGTGAAATGCCTTAAAAAAAATAATTTACTGTTTCTTTTGTCTTTTCTCACAAGAGAGTAACGAACTAGATCTTCCCTTTGGCCAGAGAAAATTCCATTGGCCTCTGATAATCTCCAACTATTCAAATGCAATGTCAATCAACATCTCCAGATGCCTTGATCTATTCCCCGTCCTTCTTTTCATCCTTTCCTCCATCATGCCTCTTTAATCTTGCTCCCACTCTCTGTACCCCCTTGCGTGCTAGTGGCACTACCCCCTTGTTTGCGGTGAAATGCCTTAAAAAAAATAATTTACTGTTTCTTTTGTCTTTTCTCACAAGAGAGTAACGAACTAGATCTTCCCTCTGGCCAGTGAAAATTCCATTGGCCTCTGATAATCTCCAACTATTCAAATGCAATGTCAATCAACATCTCCAGATGCCTTGATCTATTCCCCATCCTTCTTTTCATCCTTTCCTCCATCATGCCTCTTTAATCTTGCTCCCACTCTCTGTACCCCCTTGCGTGCTAGTGGCACTACCCCCTTGTTTGCGGTGAAATGCCTTAAAAAAAATAATTTACTGTTTCTTTTGTCTTTTCTCACAAGAGAGTAACGAACTAGATCTTCCCTCTGGCCAGTGAAAATTCCATTGGCCTCTGATAATCTCCAACTATTCAAATGCAATGTCAATCAACATCTCCAGATGCCTTGATCTATTCCCCGTCCTTCTTTTCATCCTTTCCTCCATCATGCCTCTTTAATCTTGCTCCCACTCTCTGTACCCCCTTGCGTGCTAGTGGCACTACCCCCTTGTTTGCGGTGAAATGCCTTAAAAAAAATAATTTACTGTTTCTTTTGTCTTTTCTCACAAGAGAGTAACGAACTAGATCTTCCCTCTGGCCAGTGAAAATTCCATTGGCCTCTGATAATCTCCAACAATTCAAATGCAATGTCAATCAACATCTCCAGATGCCTTGATCTATTCCCCGTCCTTCTTTTCATCCTTTCCTCTATCATGCCTCTTTAATCTTGCTCCCACTCTCTGTACCCCCTTGCGTGCTAGTGGCACTACCCCCTTGTTTGCGGTGAAATGCCTTAAAAAAAATAATTTACTGTTTCTTTTGTCTTTTCTCACAAGAGAGTAACGAACTAGATCTTCCCTCTGGCCAGTGAAAATTCCATTGGCCTCTGATAATCTCCAACTATTCAAATGCAATGTCAATCAACATCTCCAGATGCCTTGATCTATTCCCCGTCCTTCTTTTCATCCTTTCCTCCATCATGCCTCTTTAATCTTGCTCCCACTCTCTGTACCCCCTTGCGTGCTAGTGGCACTACCACCTTGCTTGCGGTGAAATGCCTTAAAAAAAATAATTTACTGTTTCTTTTGTCTTTTCTCACAAGAGAGTAACAAACTAGATCTTCCCTCTGGCCAGTGAAAATTCCATTGGCCTCTGATAATCTCCAACTATTCAAATGCAATGTCAATCAACATCTCCAGATGCCTTGATCTATTCCCCGTCCTTCTTTTCATCCTTTCCTCCATCATGCCTCTTTAATCTTGCTCCCACTCTCTGTACCCCCTTGCGTGCTAGTGGCACTACCCCCTTGTTTGCGGTGAAATGCCTTAAAAAAAATAATTTACTGTTTCTTTTGTCTTTTCTCACAAGAGAGTAACGAACTAGATCTTCCCTCTGGCCAGTGAAAATTCCATTGGCCTCTGATAATCTCCAACTATTCAAATGCAATGTCAATCAACATCTCCAGATGCCTTGATCTATTCCCCGTCCTTCTTTTCATCCTTTCCTCCATCATGCCTCTTTAATCTTGCTCCCACTCTCTGTACCCCCTTGCGTGCTAGTGGCACTACCACCTTGCTTGCGGTGAAATGCCTTAAAAAAAATAATTTACTGTTTCTTTTGTCTTTTCTCACAAGAGAGTAACAAACTAGATCTTCCCTCTGGCCAGTGAAAATTCCATTGGCCTCTGATAATCTCCAACTATTCAAATGCAATGTCAATCAACATCTCCAGATGCCTTGATCTATTCCCCGTCCTTCTTTTCATCCTTTCCTCCATCATGCCTCTTTAATCTTGCTCCCACTCTCTGTACCCCCTTGCGTGCTAGTGGCACTACCACCTTGCTTGCGGTGAAATGCCTTAAAAAAAATAATTTACTGTTTCTTTTGTCTTTTCTCACAAGAGAGTAACAAACTAGATCTTCCCTCTGGCCAGTGAAAATTCCATTGGCCTCTGATAATCTCCAACTATTCAAATGCAATGTCAATCAACATCTCCAGATGCCTTGATCTATTCCCCGTCCTTCTTTTCATCCTTTCCTCCATCATGCCTCTTTAATCTTGCTCCCACTCTCTGTACCCCCTTGCGTGCTAGTGGCACTACCACCTTGCTTGCGGTGAAATGCCTTAAAAAAAATAATTTACTGTTTCTTTTGTCTTTTCTCACAAGAGAGTAACGAACTAGATCTTCCCTTTGGCCAGAGAAAATTCCATTGGCCTCTGATAATCTCCAACTATTCAAATGCAATGTCAATCAACATCTCCAGATGCCTTGATCTATTCCCCGTCCTTCTTTTCATCCTTTCCTCCATCATGCCTCTTTAATCTTGCTCCCACTCTCTGTACCCCTTTGCGTGCTAGTGGCACTACCCCCTTGTTTGCGGTGAAATGCCTTAAAAAAAATAATTTACTGTTTCTTTTGTCTTTTCTCACAAGAGAGTAACGAACTAGATCTTCCCTCTGGCCAGTGAAAATTCCATTGGCCTCTGATAATCTCCAACTATTCAAATGCAATGTCAATCAACATCTCCAGATGCCTTGATCTATTCCCCGTCCTTCTTTTCATCCTTTCCTCCATCATGCCTCTTTAATCTTGCTCCCACTCTCTGTACCCCCTTGCGTGCTAGTGGCACTACCCCCTTGTTTGCGGTGAAATGCCTTAAAAAAAATAATTTACTGTTTCTTTTGTCTTTTCTCACAAGAGAGTAACGAACTAGATCTTCCCTCTGGCCAGTGAAAATTCCATTGGCCTCTGATAATCTCCAACAATTCAAATGCAATGTCAATCAACATCTCCAGATGCCTTGATCTATTCCCCGTCCTTCTTTTCATCCTTTCCTCTATCATGCCTCTTTAATCTTGCTCCCACTCTCTGTACCCCCTTGCGTGCTAGTGGCACTACCACCTTGCTTGCGGTGAAATCCCTTAAAAAAAATAATTTACTGTTTCTTTTGTCTTTTCTCACAAGAGAGTAACGAACTAGATCTTCCCTTTGGCCAGAGAAAATTCCATTGGCCTCTGATAATCTCCAACTATTCAAATGCAATGTCAATCAACATCTCCAGATGCCTTGATCTATTCCCCATCCTTCTTTTCATCCTTTCCTCCATCATGCCTCTTTAATCTTGCTCCCACTCTCTGTACCCCCTTGCGTGCTAGTGGCACTACCCCCTTGTTTGCGGTGAAATGCCTTAAAAAAAATAATTTACTGTTTCTTTTGTCTTTTCTCACAAGAGAGTAACGAACTAGATCTTCCCTCTGGCCAGTGAAAATTCCATTGGCCTCTGATAATCTCCAACTATTCAAATGCAATGTCAATCAACATCTCCAGATGCCTTGATCTATTCCCCGTCCTTCTTTTCATCCTTTCCTCCATCATGCCTCTTTAATCTTGCTCCCACTCTCTGTACCCCCTTGCGTGCTAGTGGCACTACCCCCTTGTTTGCGGTGAAATGCCTTAAAAAAAATAATTTACTGTTTCTTTTGTCTTTTCTCACAAGAGAGTAACGAACTAGATCTTCCCTCTGGCCAGTGAAAATTCCATTGGCCTCTGATAATCTCCAACTATTCAAATGCAATGTCAATCAACATCTCCAGATGCCTTGATCTATTCCCCGTCCTTCTTTTCATCCTTTCCTCCATCATGCCTCTTTAATCTTGCTCCCACTCTCTGTACCCCCTTGCGTGCTAGTGGCACTACCCCCTTGTTTGCGGTGAAATGCCTTAAAAAAAATAATTTACTGTTTCTTTTGTCTTTTCTCACAAGAGAGTAACGAACTAGATCTTCCCTTTGGCCAGAGAAAATTCCATTGGCCTCTGATAATCTCCAACTATTCAAATGCAATGTCAATCAACATCTCCAGATGCCTTGATCTATTCCCCGTCCTTCTTTTCATCCTTTCCTCCATCATGCCTCTTTAATCTTGCTCCCACTCTCTGTACCCCCTTGCGTGCTAGTGGCACTACCCCCTTGTTTGCGGTGAAATGCCTTAAAAAAAATAATTTACTGTTTCTTTTGTCTTTTCTCACAAGAGAGTAACGAACTAGATCTTCCCTCTGGCCAGTGAAAATTCCATTGGCCTCTGATAATCTCCAACTATTCAAATGCAATGTCAATCAACATCTCCAGATGCCTTGATCTATTCCCCGTCCTTCTTTTCATCCTTTCCTCCATCATGCCTCTTTAATCTTGCTCCCACTCTCTGTACCCCCTTGCGTGCTAGTGGCACTACCCCCTTGCTTGCGGTGAAAAGCCTTAAAAAAAATAATTTACTGTTTCTTTTGTCTTTTCTCACAAGAGAGTAACGAACTAGATCTTCCCTTTGGCCAGAGAAAATTCCATTGGCCTCTGATAATCTCCAACTATTCAAATGCAATGTCAATCAACATCTCCAGATGCCTTGATCTATTCCCCGTCCTTCTTTTCATCCTTTCCTCCATCATGCCTCTTTAATCTTGCTCCCACTCTCTGTACCCCCTTGCGTGCTAGTGGCACTACCCCCTTGCTTGCGGTGAAAAGCCTTAAAAAAAATAATTTACTGTTTCTTTTGTCTTTTCTCACAAGAGAGTAACGAACTAGATCTTCCCTTTGGCCAGAGAAAATTCCATTGGCCTCTGATAATCTCCAACTATTCAAATGCAATGTCAATCAACATCTCCAGATGCCTTGATCTATTCCCCGTCCTTCTTTTCATCCTTTCCTCCATCATGCCTCTTTAATCTTGCTCCCACTCTCTGTACCCCCTTGCGTGCTAGTGGCACTACCCCCTTGCTTGCGGTGAAATGCCTTAAAAAAAATAATTTACTGTTTCTTTTGTCTTTTTTCACAAGAGAGTAACGAACTAGATCTTCCCTCTGGCCAGTGAAAATTCCATTGGCCTCTGATAATCTCCAACTATTCAAATGCAATGTCAATCAACATCTCCAGATGCCTTGATCTATTCCCCGTCCTTCTTTTCATCCTTTCCTCCATCATGCCTCTTTACTCTCGCTCCCACTCTCCGTAACCCCCTTCCACGCTAGTGGCATCTTGCCTTGCTCGGGGTGAAATGCTTAAAATAAAAAAAAAAATTAAAAAAAATAATGTTGAATAACAACAAAGATTATTGAGAACGTAGTTTAAAATGTGTTGAAAATTTAAAAAAATATCTTAGTCAAGTTTTGTGATTCTTAATAAACTACTAAAAGAAAAATCTGTATCCCTTGGTTACAAATCATTTTACACATAACATTTGCATTTGATATATTAGGATTATGACTTTTTTGTAACCCTCTGTTCCTGTGTCATAAATCAATGAACTTTTGTTCCAAACTAATGAAAAAGGCATTAATTTGTTTTAGTTCTTGAAAAAGTCACCCCTAAACTGATAATTCGATTTACCACATACACAGTAAGGGGGCGATGAAAATATTTCAGAAGCTTTATTTTTCTATTTACTAATGATGTAGTAATTGGATAGTACTTATGTATTTTTTAATACATTTTTAACAGTTTATAGGTATAGCATAACATGCAAATTTACAAATAAAACAAATTAAAAGGTTTCATAAAGTTATAGAAGGCTCCATGAAGTCATATACTTACATATGATTTTAGAATTTTCGTGTTGGGGAGTGACATTTAAAAAAAAAATCAACTGAAAACTGTTCATCATTGTTTTTGAATAAAAGTTCATCAAATTATGATATAGGAAATTAATTATTTTACAAAAAGTCATAACCCTAATAGCAGCGTTGCTAATTAGTCATAGCCATATAGTAAATAAAGTATAAACGTAAATGATTTTGATAAAATTTAAAACTGCAATTTATTTACGTTTTTGCAACAACGTTTTTGTAGACAAATATGTGTGTGTAAGTTGAGTTTTTGTGAGTGTATCTTTTCATAAACTGACTTATTTGAAATGTTTGTCAAAATGAATATGTTTCTAATATAGAGAAAATTCAAACATTTTAATAAATGTCATTGTTGCAATTTACAGGAGAAAAAGTAGAAGAAACTTATTGACTTCAAAAAGTGTTTATTTAGTTACAGTTGTCGGTGAGTCTTTTGATCTATAGCCACTGATTTGTCTCTTTGTGGAAAGGGAGTTGCATAGTATACATTTGTTGTGTAGATCAGCCGGCATTTTGAGTTGACCTGTTGCAAAGTGTTGTTTTTATGTTTGTAAGAGATACAAACTCAAAATATTTTTAATTTTAGCCAAGAGTAATTGGGTGAAAAAACATTTTTTTACCTTGTGATCTGATTATTCACATGATTTGAACTTTATATTTTATTTGCAGTGGTTATTTGTTTTTTTTTCCTCATGGAGCTTACCGCTTCCATCTCCCACTCTCTGTTATATATATATATATATATATATATATATTATATGGTTTGGTTAATGGCATATGGGTCATTTAGTGCCAAAATTTAATTTTCTTGGGAGCTTTGGTAATTTTTCATTATAACTATAAAAATCTGTTGCTGGAAATTTTTACTATAAAAATGTATTTTTATACTTTCATCATTTTTTGAACCCAGTTTGGGGGTTCACTATTTAGCCATAGTTGGGACCCTAACAGGTGCTACCACCCTGGGTCAGGGTAGACCTGGGAACAACAACAATTAAGAAGTGATTCCATGCTCCTCACCCCCAATACTTATTTTTAGCAGATACCTGTATTTGAGTAGATGCTTTGTTTATTTTAAACAGTATTTATCTCGTCTACTGGTCTGCACACACGAGAAAACTTGGAACCTGCATCCTGCTTTTCAGGTGTAACTACTGTCTGATCTGACATGCGTTTATCGCTCACCTATGACAAGCTTCACAATTACAAGTAAGGTTCTTTTTTTGTCCTTAAAGCACATTCACTTGTTCAGTACACAGGCTGGTAGATGAAATAAATACTGTTTGAAATAAATAGACCATCTACTCAAATATGGGTATCCACTAAAAATAACATTTGAAACATATATATATATATATATATATATATATATATATATATATATATATATATATATATATATATATATATATATATAAAAGGTGCGATGGGTAAATTGTCGCCTTTCTATATGATTTTGTTGTCTGCACAGTATAGTAGGGTCAGTTGGGCACCATCTGTGAGAAAAAGAGCACCATGATGCAAATCACTCTGCCAGAAATTTTGAAATGGCATGCTGTACTGCTTGCCATTCATAACAGAAGCTCCAATACAAACATTTCAGAGTGTTTGGGTGTCAATCTGAGGACAGTGCAGAGGATTCGGAAAGAGTTGGATGAGTCTAATGCTGATTACAAAGGTATGGCAGATTGGAAAACTCACTGCGATTGTTCTGATAAGAAAATTAAGGAGGTAGTGTTGCCATGGGTCAAGAGGGTGGCTGCTGGAAGACCCTATTTCTGGCAAGATGCCACACAAGTAGGAGTACCCAGTCATGGCTGTCAGACAATTTCTGTGACCGCATCAGCCCTTACATTTGGCTACCTAACTCCCCAGACTGCAACTGTCTCGATTATGTGTGGGGCACAGTTGAGCAAAAACCCAACAAACCCCTTGTAATACCAAAGATGAACTGAAGGCAAGGATTATGGTAGCATTCATCGACTTAAACAAGGAGACTGTCCAGAAGAGTTGCAGGAGATTCCAAAGTCGTCTGGAGGCTGTGGTTGAAGCCAATGGCAATTTTATTGAATAAATTTACTCTTTAGTATTTCAAGATATTTTTGTGTAATTTTGGTAAATATATCTGTTAAAATGAGATGTCAGTGTTATTTTCATTTTTGTGTAATTCCGATGACAATTAATCCATCGCACCCTATCTGGAGGCTGTGGTTGAAGCCAATGGCGATTTTATTGAATAAATTTACTCTTTAGTATTTCAAGATATTTTTGTGTAATTTTGATAAATATAGCTTAAAATAAGATGTTTGTGTTATTTTCATTTTTGTGTAATTTAGGCAACAATTTATCCATCGCACCCTGTGTTTGTGTATATATATATATATATATATATATATATATATATATATATATATATATATATATATATATATATATATTTCTTGTTCGTGTATTGCTTAATATATTGTGTAATTGTCATCTTTGATAATGGCTTATGTAAGCCGAAAGCTTAGATTGGATTAAAAAAAATGTGTATCAATATTGTGATTTTCTTTCTTCGTTTAATGATAATGTTATTAAGCTTATCAGATGATATGAAAAGAACTTACATAAAATATATAGACAACACTTATCTATATTATTTAATGAAACATGTATGAATGAAAAAATGCTGCCTAAATACACACAATATATATATATATATATATGTATGTATGTATGTGATTTACTTGATTTCAAACATCACCATTTTCTTAAATTGAAAATTGGTTGGCACTTTGGGAAAAGTACCTATAACTCACAGCAATTAGTGATAGACAACATGAATACTATTTTCTAAAGGAGAACTATAAAGAAACAGTATCAAGTATGCTCAAGATGACTGGTGATAGATGTAGTTGTAGATTTTTAATTCTGAATTTTCTTTCTCCTAGACTGGATGCCACCCAAAACTGAAGAAACCAGTATGTCCTCCTATTTAACCCATAGCTGGGGAGAGAGAAAAGATCGTTTCATATCTTTCTGAAAGTGATTTGCACAAAAATGTCAATGTAACAAACTCAAGTAGAATTGGATTTGGGGAGGTTATTTGCTCCCCTTAAAACTTTTCTGCACATTAAAAATAGTTTTGCTGCAAACGTACAGTTGTTTTTCATCTCACAATTCTTCATCAGCATTTTTAATATGATAATTTGATCACGTTTTTATTGATACACCATATTTGATTAAACTGTAAACAATAAAACAAAAGTATGCTAGGAAGCCTTATGCAATTGCTTTTATGAATAGGTAGGTTTCAATTTACTGGGTATAACAGTAAAATTGTCCAAATTGTGTAACAGCAAAATTGTCCAATTGTTAGGTTAATCTCGGAACTGTTTTATCTTAAAAATGATTAAAAATATCTTACTGGAATTCACCAAGGTTTTTATAACACTATTGGACTCTACTTTGAGCAATAAGAATGTATAATTACTCTCAAATCTTAACAAAAATATCATGATGAAATCTATCGTAAACGAAAATGACATGTTCATCATTAATTAATCATAGCTAAGGATCAGAAGCTCATGAAGTCTTGAAATAAAGTTTATATATATATATATATATATATATATATATATATATATATATATATATATATATATATATATATATATTATTCCAATACCATTTTCCAACTTATTCAAGATGATCTTCACCCTTTCTAACCTTCTTTCTGTCCTGGAGTGACAAGATGTCTCAGAGGTTTCACGTACGGTTTCATTTTCAAGTCTTTTTTTCACTGCTCTTTGGATTTCCATAGCTGAAACTCCTCTCTCACGTGCCAAACGTCTTATGGATTGAGTTGGATCTTTTCTAATTGATCTCTTTTGCTCCAAGTTGAAATGATGATCCCTCTTCCTGTTGTAACTTCCTGATCCAGTTTTCCTCTCTACTCTTCCCTCTTTTTAAAACTTGTTCACCGTTCACTTGATGAAAACCAGAGTATGAATGTTGGTGCCATTACTGAAGGCCTGAATGATCTTTTTCCTCTCACCATTGCTTAGTTGGGAAACAATTTTGACCTGCTCTCTTTTTAGTTGAATAACTCAAAGGGTTTTACAGTGATTCTTAAGACAAATGCTGTCAAGATGGCTAAATGTCTTATCTGAAAACCTGGAAAAAAGAAGCTCAGTGGTCTTTTTTAGAAATTAGACATTTTGTTGGATGGACAATTTTGCTGTTACACGATTTGGACAATTTTGCTGTTACACCGCCTGTGTATAAAGAATGGGTAACTATACTGCATTCAGTAAAAATATTATGAAATTAAAGTAGATGTTAAATTTACAAGCATCTCATGGACATCTGGAATATGGATGACCAAAAATGACAAAACCTGTTATTATCCACAATGTCAATAGTACTGTATTTCACTGCTTATAAAATGCTCCAATGCAATAGATGCCTTCCCAAATTTTGAAGGAAGAACTTTGAAAAAAATGTTTTCCTTGTCTTTGTAGCTCTCCCCACTATCCCCAGTTTTACCCAGTGAATAGCAGATTTCAGCATGAAAACCTGACTAATCATGACAAATTCATCAAAAACTGGAAAGTACCAAATTTATGGTAACTATTTAGAATATAATAATTAGAAGAGATATTAACTCCTGTTACCAACCTTAGATTTATAGGACACTGGGTGGTTTTTGTTGATATTTCATAGGAAAAAATGCATTTTATAAGCAACAAAATACAGTATATTCCTGATATTAAAACAGCATCATATGATAAATAACAGTCTAGTAAATAATATTGATTTGCATCTTATATTGGAATGTAGATCATGTTTCTGATCAGCTTCTGAAGAATAAATGTATAAAAAATATTCCTTTATTATTCTTTCTTTTTTTTTAGCTAGAATAATTAAAATCAAAACTTGGATTACTTATCAATTATATAATCTGTAACTTTCCTAGCATGACTAACCACTTCTGAATAAATATTCTGAGTGCACACAATACTTGACTTGTTTCTCAACAGCTGATATTGATTTTTCTATATATCTTTTACAAATACTGTTGCCAAGCCAAAAGTCATTTTTTTTTTAACAATAAAAAAAAACAGACTTGCTGATTTTGGATTCTCTAAATCTTGTGTTGATTTAAAATTCTCAGATGACATTTGCTTCGAATAAAAAAATTTAAAATTGACTTTTTTAAAAATTTATTTTCCTTTGATTTTTTTGCATCTCTGAATGTTAAAAAAATTCTTTGGTTAAACATCTGAAATTTCACAAGCAATGTTTATAATTACTTAAAATCTAAGATAAAGCATTTTTTTTTTCAAATTAAAAGATAATATATTTTTCCACCTGCAAATTTGTTCCAAAAAGTCACACTTATAATATGGTTTTGAAAGAATTACTTGATCAAGTATTTATAATTCTTATTTCATAATATTTGTAAATAATAAGGATTTCCTTTTAGTTGGTTCACATATTTTAATAATTTAGTAAGTGTTCAATTTATGAATAAAAGATTGTTTTCATTTCTTTTATAAATTGGTAATTGCTAAAAAAACATTGCATTAGTTTTATTTTTAATACTAGTTTTTAGAATGCTGTAAATATAAAATTATTCTTGGAAATAAACAATCAAATAAAGAGTGCTTATTATTTTTTTGTCAATTCTCAAGAACAAAGAAGATGTATAAATTAACTTTCATCATATGTTTAGGTTTTATTACAATTCTAATCATCACTTTTTAAAATAAGCATTGCCAATAAGTGAAGGTAGTTGTAATGACAAAAGTACACAGGTGTAGGCTTTAAGGAAACTTTATTCAACTGAGAATGCAAGGTTTGCTTGTAGTGTCCTTTTATAGTTCCAGTAAACAGAAATAGCTCTCTCAAAGAGGAGATTTACAAAACAAGAGGAGACCACTCTTGATTATTCATAACAATAGTTAAAATAATAGTGGTGTCAATGGAAAAACTATCCTTTTGACACTTTTTTTTTTCCGGACACAAAAGTCCAAATTTTCCGAAAATTCTTACCAGAATAAGGAAAACTTTGCTTCAGTGATGAGTTTTATGCTAATTTGTCACTTAAGTGACACATCAGCAGTGATACTGATAGTTTTTTTTTTTTTTTATAGTGAGTCCTAGGAACCCACAGGTAATGATTTGGGTAAGTCCCTAGGAAATAGGTCTCACTCTCAACTAAAGTTTCTTAATAAATTGTGTTAAACTGAAGGGCTACAAACTAATCTTCCTTTTTTCTTTTTGCCATCATCCCAAAAAACAGTACTTTTAATGATGCCAAATCACTTAAATTGACAGAATAACTTTTTTAAAAAATTAATAAATTCAAAACAAAAACAGTACTTATACTTAATACCAGTTCAATTATAAAACTAATAATAATTGTTTTCGAGAATTTTGACAGAACAAACTTTTTAAATTGACTGAACAATTTTTTTTTCAATTGAATCAATAAATTTAAATTTAAAAAACAAACAGTATTTATTTACTAGTATTTATTTAGTATTTTTACACTTAATCACTGTTCATTAAGAAACTTTATTATTTTTCAAAATTATGACAGAACAAAGTTTTTTTTTATATTGAAAGAACAAAAATTTTTTTTTTTTTCAATTGATTCAATAAATTTAAAGCAGAAACAGTATTTACACTTAATAATAGTTAAATTAAAGACTATACTTTTTGAGAATTATGACAAAATAAAGATTTTTTAAATTGGCAGAACAAGTTTCTTTAAAATTAAATACAAATATAGATAAAAAAAAACAAACAAACCAACCAGAAAGTGTCTGATAAGGCGACATTGATGTCTATTTCCTGCCACCCACATATCCCATCATCCAATGAAAGAAGGAAAAAGTAAGTGAAAGAAAGAAAGGAAAAACTAGTAAAAAGTATTTTGAAAGAATAATGTCAAATGATTGATGTAGTGTTTATTAGTTAAAATTACAAAAAAAATATTGGCCTTCTTGCAGTCACATTTCTTTTGTTTGAAAAGATATTTTGCGCCATGTCAAATAAATAGTGAACTGTAGGCTAATTACAAATGTCTCTGCTTGTTAACTTTAAAAGTCGTTTTGCACTTATAGTTTTCAAAACAACAACAAAAATACAAAATGTTTAAAAGAATGAAATATCTATGTACTAATTACCATTAATATCTAGTTCATTTGACAAATGATTTGTGTTCAGTTACAGAAAGAATATTAGTAGTTAATTTAAAAAAAAATTAAGTTGATGTGTTTACTTATTGTCGACCAAAAACAAATTCTTTTTACTATTTGGAGTTACCCCACTTACTTTCCTAAAAAAAAGTCACTATGGGACACTCTCTAAGCCTATAAATAAGCAGTGACATTCTCTATCATCCTCTTTTTGTTTTTTTCACTCAGGGATGGTAAGATGTAGTTCAAACAAGGAAAACACTTTCCCTCTGGGGAACGCCCACACACGTGTGCACCTTTCACTTCATTTTCTCTAGGAACTTCTACACCAAACCACACACACACACAAACATTTCACTAGTTTAAAGGTTTTCTTTCATATTCATTGTTTTGTCACACAAAACAATTTTCTATTGTCTATGTATGCCCTTGTTTTGCTAATACGTACTTATTGTTTGTTTATATATATATGGTTTAGTTGTTACTTTCAATTTTATTACCAAATTCACATTCCGAGTCCACCATATTTATTGTGGGATAAATATATCAGGAGACACGTTAAACACGCCACTAGCGGTACTCCTACAACAGATTGGTGACCACGATGTGGTATTTTTCTCCTGGATACAAGAAACACATAAAACTATATAAAAAAACTCATGCATTGCTGAGATACTTTTCAAAGCAAAAGCCGGTGAAGAAAAACTTTGACAAACTTTTCTACCTACCTTACCACGCATGACTGACATGGAAAACAAATAAACTTAGAGTTACAAAATTTGTGATTAGACCTCATATAAAGAGCAAAATCGCAAATTTCAAAACTCTAAAACACGACATAACTATCTGGACAAAATGTTCCCCAAGTCAACAAATATTTTCTTTGCAACTTGTGTGACCCCAAATAAATCCCTAATTGTCATTGCAGTTACTACTACGATGACAGGGTCAGCAGGCAAAGAACTCATCTCATTTCTGCTGCCTTTTGCTTTACTCTTTCTCTCTTCTGGCCCATTATGTCTGGCTTCTTCAACTGGCAGACATCACAAAAAATATTTTCACTAAAATGAAAAATACAACTTCTGTCGTACGATTTTGAGGCAGACAAAACAGTTTATTTTCTCCAAAAATACCACTCAAACACCACAGAAATCAACTCCCTTTTCAACTATAAACAGCACTGTTTCTCTTGGGCTCAACAGATAAAGGGTGAAATAATCCCCAAAACAACTCGCTGATCTTTTTCACTCCAAAATGTTAACATGAATAAACTAAGAAATCTGTAAGTACGAGTTAATAATACATGGAGATAGCTGTATCTCTGAGAAAAATCAACAATAATATCAGATATCTTCAGAAGTTCTCAAAAACATGTAACGGTAGCAAGTTCACCACCATCAGCCCAACAGCTTTACAAATCCAACACTTCTTCTATTACAATTTTGTGCATCAACATCATCCATGCACAGCAAATGAACAAGGCCCTTCCAAACATAATCAATTTAATGTGAAGCATTGGAAAAATAAAATTTTATTACCAACTGCTGATACTTTTCTTTCTATCGACATATCTTCCAGGCCATACTACAATTCTGACCCACTAGAGAATTATATAGCACCCATTTTCATTGAAATGTTTAAATACACGCTGCAAACACACTGTTCAACTCTTTTTTCTTTTCAGCCTATGAGGGAAAACAAACATATGCAAACTTTATAGACATATGGACAGAATAGAATTCTCCCCGTCTGAAGGAGCATATTGCGGAGTTACCCCACTTACTTTACTAAAAAATTATGTCGCTAGGGGACGCTTTCTAAGCCTATAAATAGGCAGTGGCATTCACTGTCATTCTCTTTTTGCTTTTTCACTCAGGGATGGTAAATGGTTGAATGAGGAAAATGCTTTCCCTTTGGGGAACACCCATGTGCACACATGCACATACACACCTTTCACTTCATTTTCTCTAGGAACCTCTCTTACACCAAACTACACACACAAACATTTCACTAGTTTAAATGTTTCCTTCTTTCATATTTATTGTTTTATGGCACACAACAATCTTCTATTGTCTCTGTATACCCTTGTTTTGTTAATACATACTTATTTGTTTATATATATGGTTTTGTTTTTACTGTTGTCGTTTATTACTTAGACTCACATTCTGAGTCCATTATTTTTATTGTGGGATAAATATACCAGGAGGCACAAGTTTCCTACCTAAACACTCATACAGCACACCCGCAATAACTATGTCAAACCTGTTATAGGTTGGTTTTCATGGGAAACTAGTTGGAAAAGTTACTGTATCTTTTATGATTGTTATACATCAGGGATGCAGGATGCACACATATCAGCATCTCTGCATCAGTACTTAGATCAGAGGGCCACTATGTTTACAATTGTCTAAGTCTTGTAATCTTATCTTTCCTCTTTTTTCCTAACCTACTTAACATTGAATTAATGAAAACAATATGGTTGCAGAGAGAAATCTATATCAACCAGCCTTCAAATTATGGTGATTACTTTTGTACTTATCCTTACATTTACAATAACAGTGTGCTTCTCATCACAGTAATAATGATTCAATTTTTGTACGCTTGTGTGTATAAAAGCTGAAAAGAAAATCATATCTACATTGAAAGAGTTAAAAGCCAAAAAGATTTCAAATTGCTGCATTAAATAATACATGCAAAATAACAATAAATTTATTTTATTTTATAAAAAAAACTAGTTTTTTTACTACCTGTTTGCATATATCTTTTACAAAATAAACATATTTCACAAAATAGGTTTTTATGTGAAAATTATTAATCTTCTTATTTTTTTCTACATTCATCATGAAAATCTTTACACTTTATCACAAAAAAAAAGTATTTAAAATTTTTAGGGCATATGTTCAAAAATCATTTACCAGTAGACAAAGAAATAGTTATACTAATAAAGTTATACTAATAAAGTGAGCTTCAAATTTTAATTGTAGTTTGAATTTGAATAATTACTATACAATTATTAAATAATAAACAGTAAATGCAAAAATTACATATTCATTTATTTGGAAATAATTATAATATAAATTCCATAAGTAGGAAGTGATTTGACATTGAGCTTAAAGATTGCTTTGGCAGCTTTTAGGTGAGTTTTCCTAAAAAGAAATAGCCTATAAATTTGTATATAATTGATTTTAGAAGTTCTATTTATATCATGCCCACTATAATATATTTCAGTATATTTATATATTTAAATAATTTGTGAAGTATTTAAAATCTGCTTAAAATATCATATTTTGCTTGCCTTTTCTTTGTTTTTTAAAAATCTTTTCTATCCCCGTAGCATAATGATCAACATAACCTAATGGCTAGACTACTAGACTGTACCAATTCAAATTCTAAGACTCATTACTTTGAGATAAAATTACAAGTGCTTACTGCAAATGAGTGATCAAAAAAATGCAGTCTTCAGTCAAGGTTGGTTTTTAAATGCGAACTCGGAAAAACTATTCTGAACTACTATTGTTCAGGTTGGTGGTGGGGATTTAGAGAAGTTCAAGGTCACACATATACAGATGTTAAAGGTCAAAGGTTGAAAAGTTTTTTTTTACTTTTTTTTTTTTTTTAAATTGATAATGATCCTCTAAATTGCTGTTGGGTTATGACTAATCCCCTGTCTTCTTTACGAGTCAGATAGTTACTGTGAAGTGAAATATTTCTGAAATGGTAAGTATCCCATTTATAAATAGGAAGCAAATACGTAAGGTTGAAAGGTGCACATAATTAGCGTGTGTGTGTGTGTGTGTGTGTGTGTGTGAGAATTATCACAGTTGTTGTAGCGAAGGAAAATTATAAGAATATCAGTAATCACCTGCTTGCATTGTAAAGCCAAGGGACACATTAACTTTTCTTTTCTCTTTTTAATCATTTCACCCCAAGCAAGGCGATAATGTCACTAAGATGCAAGAGATTACTGAGTGTGAAAGAAAATGAGAAGACTTTAGCAGGAACTGGAAACTCAATCCTAAATAGGAAACAAGGGATTGGGTTTCTTGTTCCTTCTAAAATCTTATACACATATAGGTACCTTCAGAAAAAACAGAAAAAAGATACCTACGGTTTTAAAAATGAAAAATCTTTCTTGAAGCTTTTATTTTAATTTCAATAGATTAAATTTAATATTTCCAATAAGCAAAATACTTTGCTTCATTTCAAAAACTAACTTATAACTAATTTAAATTGACTGGAAGGAGTTTTTTTTTTTCCAAAATAGCTGATTATTTTTCTGAAACTTTATTTGAGGAATATTGGCTGATTTAAAGTATAATTAATCTGATTTGAAACAAACATTATTTACTTTAAATTTAAAATATCGCAGAAATAGCTGTGTAGTTGTTTTGACATTTAATGTTGTTCTATGGAGATTTATCTGTAAAAATAATTGAAGAAAATGACATGAGCACCTTTTTTATAAAATTTTTAAGTACTCAGTAATCTTTAAAATTTTGGAAAATCTTTTCCGTAATCTGATGTTTATTAAAATTTACAAATGTTGACTTTAAATTTACTATAGTCATTGCTCTTATTTTCTGATTATCACTTGTACTTACAAAAATGAGAACCTTTTTAAACATAAAAAGAATTCAAAATTCTTTTAAAAATATTGGTATTTGATAATTTGTATTTAGCTTTATTATTTATGATTAGTAAATATAGTTTTCACTTAATATCATCTAAAAGGCTGAAATTAATATAGAATTTTGAGATTTAAAACTTAATTTTTCTAATTAAAATTAAATAAAATGCAAACAATTCTTGTAGAACTTCATTATTCACTGAAAAACTTTTTTTTTTTTTTACGACGATAGTGTCCTTAATATGTTTTATTTATAAAAGCAATTAAAAGCTTTTCTAATTAAATAATGTCTTAGTTTTATTGCATTTTTTATTTTATGATATACAGCAGATTTTCAGTAACTGGGGGTGCTGTTTTACAAAATAAAAATTGATGACTTAAATTGTTCAAGGAGACCTGCTTTTAGCTAATATAAATATGAAAAAACTGAAATTTTAATTTCTCGGAATTTCATAAAATTAAAAAAGTGAGGGTAACATTTATATATATATATATATATATATACCAAGATTTTCTAAAAAAAAAATTTCCAAAATAATTTCATTCATTTGTGAATAAGTCCTGAAAATTTCATTAAAATCCGGCAATTATTTTATTTTTGCAAGAATTTCCAAAACAATGTTTTTACTGCAAAAAGATACTAAATTTCCCATAGTAATCTTTGGCTTAGCTGCTGACTAAGAAAAAGATTTTTAACCAAAATTTCGAATGTACTAGAAAGCATTAAAAAAATTAAGTAAAATAATAAAAAAATACTTTGGTCTTTCCTTATACTAGTAACAAACATTTTGATGATAAAACTTTATTTTCACTGAGTTTGGGGCCTTTTTTCATTTTTTTCATGCTTTTTATTATAAAATTTTTGGAGGTGTATATATATATATATATATATATATATATATATATATATAACTGCTAAGGAAAAATAGTGTTCTCAAATGGTCATCAATAAAATATTTTAATGATATCTAGAAATTTGGGGACAATTTTTCACCCAATACAAGGCCCAAAGAGCCACTCACAGTAGAGGGTTAATGAACAAGGTTATCGTAAGGGCATAAAAGGAGGAAGTAAGAAGTGCATATTATGAGGATATGTAGGATAGATAACTGTTAACCTTAAGCTTGAAGATGTTAAGATCATAATGATCAGGGAAGCATCATTTTGGGAGTTTGTTGCACAAAATATCACAAGCTAACTGATCGGAACTTCCTCCTTACAAATGCATTATGATGAAGATGATGTTGCTTAGTGGATGCCAGGTATGTTTGTCTGGACATCTGTCATGAAAAGAGCAATAGACTACAGAGGCTAGCAGTGCTTTGTCTGTGGCAAAGAGGTTGCTGGGCGGAAAATAGTTCATCACCCACAAGGTCAGGTAATTGCTTTTTAATTCTTTCAAGGTTGGAAAGTTATGATTGGATAGATCCAGCCCAGATATGATAGAAATGCTCCATTTTTGGTTTGATCTGACTCTTGAAGAGATAGTTTGGCAGGAGTTGGTACTTTCTGAATCAGTACAAGAGGTTATTGGGTGTAAAAGAATAGAAAGCGAAAACATTACTAAGTTATGAAAATTACAGAAGAGTAATCAGGAAGACAGTAGATAATGATTGACATTGCATTTAAATTTTTGAAGATAAAAGTTGACTGGAAAGCATGGAACTGGAAGAGAGTTCCACAAACAAGAAGTGTGATAAAAGAAACTTAGCACAGAACTTATGGTTACATCTAACCGATTCAACTGTAAATTTATGAGACCTAGTTACTAATCTAGTACTGCGCTTACATTCATAAAGTTTAGGTACCATAGTGAAGAGCTCATCTGAACAATTACCATGAAAGTATTTATAGGAATGGTACATGGAAGCAACTTTACAGTGGTGGGAAAGTGAATGAAGCCAAGACACCAGGTCAGGACCAATAATATTGCGGATTCTGCTTTTAAATTTATCAAGAATCTCTAAATATATAGCAGGAGCACTGGACCATATGTGGCAGCAATATTCTAAGCATGGACGATTGGTATCTATATGTAAGATAGATTCTGGAGAATTGTCTAGCATGACCCAGCGAGCCAACTTTCTCAGCAGCAGACCTAGCAGTGGATTCAATATAGTCTTTCCACTTCATGTCAGCCAAGAATGTTAGCCCGAAAAGGTGCAACAAGTCACTCTCCTGGAGGTTAGCATCAGCCATGCTGATGGAAAACAGAAAGGGCTCTCTCAGATGATTAATAGAGAACAGTTTAGTTTTGGAGGCATCAAAATTAACAAGCCATTCTTTGCCCCAGTTAATAACAGACTAGGTCATCATTTTTTTTTTTATATCAGCTGCCATCAAGACAGGGGTAAATAGTTGTGTCACTAGTATCAATACGAAATTGAGAATTGATGTCTTTAGCAATGGATTGTATATATGAGTTCCACTTGTGGTCTGGAGTGAGTTTAGGTCCTGATAGATTTTGAAGGAGGGGAACCTCTTTGAGAGTACAACTATTCATCATGACGAGAAAACTCAGGGTCTGCTTGGTGAAGATGAAATGTTACTAGCTTGGTTTTGGAAATATTGAATATTACAAGCCAGTTTCACTCTCATTGGGCTGAGAGAGCTTGGTTACCAACATTTAACGGTTCTAAATAATAGATATTTCCTCCTCCTCCTCCTTAGTGCAGTTAAACTCCTCTATGGGATATAGAGCCACAACCTCACCATTCTAGGTGTTGGTGCTATGATTTCTGTAGCAAGTAGGTTTTTTTTTTTTTTTTAATGAGGTGGAGTTGCTAGTCCCACAGTTTTGAATTCAGAGTTATCTTTCTCTTAGACTTGCTGTCAACCAAGGCTAGAGGACCCAATTTACCCTACTATTTAACCCATAGCTAAAAGAGATGCATTCATACCTTTCCCAAAAGTATATGTGCAAGAATGAATGCAACAGACTTGGACAGAATTTGAACTCGACACTCTGATTCCACTTTCTGTGCTGAGTACTGTAACGCGACATGCACAGTTCGTCTATAGAAGTGATTTCTCTAATGAAGAAAGGGATACAGATCCAATTCCTGTTGGGAGGCACATTTTTTCTTTAGTAAGACCTATTGATCTAGGCTGGTTGTTATTTCTCTGTTTAAGAGAATAAAAAACAGGGATAGCAACTCGAACGTGTACCCACTAAAGATAACATTTATAGAATTATGACCTAATGACACATCTATTTTGTTTTTATCGTTTCAGCCAAGCAAAGCAATAAGCCACTTAGGCACAAGGGGTTACTGAGTGTAGGAGAATACGAGAAAAATATATTAAGGAGAGAGAACAATAAATGAATAGGAATTAAGATAGAAGAGAACAGTTGACATTGAATTTAAATTTTGGAAGATCAAAGTTGACTGAGAACATTTTATTGATGTTGGATTGTTTTTGAATTTTAATGATTATTTATTTTAATGTGTATTTATAATCATTTTTTTTACTGTTTATATGATATAGTATTCTGAATTCTTGCTGACTAATTGTAATTGTAATAATTTTGTTTATCATTTATTATGCCTCCTTTTGCTCATTCAGTGTGAAATTATGACTGACACAAACTGTTTACATATAAACTTTGCTACTTTCTTCAATGAAAAGTTCTTCAAATGGCTTCAGTATAAATCATTAGACTTTGTTTAATGCTGAAAGGCTGCATAGATTATTGTCATGTTCTTTGTTGAATGAAACCTAAGAAATAAACATTGGTTCTACAACAGTAATCATAACTTTTCAACAAGTATATTTTTTTGTTGCTTTTTTGAACAAAAAAAACTGTAGGACATTCGGGATACTTGAAGTTTTACTATAAACCAAAAATTATTCATATGCGTTAAATATTCATCAAGTCTGTCTTCATTCTTTTTACTTACAGACCTGCACAATATTCAGAAGCTGTGAATCAGGCACGGTTAATATTGCATCGATTGGAGGAAGCAGAGAACATCATCAGAGATAGTATTCTTCCCTATAATGAAGAAGCTGATGTGAGTTAATGGAGACATTTCTGAAATAACTGTGTAAACAATTTTCTCTCTTGTTGGCTTACAGATTATACAATTGATGTACCATAGAAATAAAATTGTGTTAAATGAAATACTGTTGGATCATGAGAATAATTATTCTAATTGACAGTTTGTGAATCTTTTGTGCTATTTTGGACAAACTTATTGCTTTAAAATGTTAATTGTTTTTCCATTATAGAGATTTATTGAAAATTTTAGCTTGGCAGAGGGCTATAGTTTATCTATTGTAGACTGATGATTAATGAGTGTGGATGCTAGCAGAGTGTAGTTTGACCTATAGACATCTGCTGCCATCCACAAGTTATGAGCCCAAAAATAAATTCTCTTTCAATAGCAAGAAAATCCAAATATATATTCTGTAAAGTGAAATTTTAGGGATACATAAGAGTCCAAAAATTACACAAAATGATCTTGCCACAATATGATTGTCCACATGGCAAAGAATACTGTGAAATGGATGCAAGTGCATTTGCTGAATTAATTCAATTTTTAGATGATCAAAATCTGTCTCTTATTATGAGAGTAGCACCTGAAAATGGCAGCAGAGCAAATAATATTGCCTTAAAAAGAAGCAATGCTCAAGTTACTTTGACTTCACAATGAGCTACTTTTAGAAACCATTACTCGTGTAATGAGTTTGATGCTGATTGCTTTATTTGTGGATTATGTGGCAGATGAAGCTAAGCTTAGAAAATATTTGGATACCTGCTGTAGAGCAGTATTAGCCAACTAGTTTGTGGATCATTACTACTATACTGAGGTTATTTTTACTAGATACCTGACTTCTTTGCCTCTGTACTGGACTAAGTTTAGCAAATATCTGTAATAGAAAACAGAGATTCAAATTACCCACTATTAGTCTGATATATGGATATTATATATCATATTCTTCCATAGATTCACATATGAATGCTGAAAAAAAAAAAACTTAGTTTGAATTCTAGCTCAAACTGAAATGAAGAAAAATTAACATAAATAGCAAATTACTATCTCTATCTCATAATAATTTCAACTTGTATATATGCAAATCTAACAATTATTATGGCACACAGGCAGTAATATATTGAAATTTAATGTGAAAATTATGATAGGACTTACATTTTGTGTGATAAATATTGCCTAGTAATCATTTGTTGAACTAGCCCCATCTAAAAAAATAAATTTTGATTTTTTAAGACTAACCATTGGAGATGTAACAAAGGGACATAACTCCCTTTAACTTTATATAATTCAAATAGAAATAATCTAACAGGCAAGATCTAAGGTTGATGAGTCGAACAGAATAATTTAGTTCAATTACTATAATCATTGTGATTGTCTGGTTCACACTACCCCCCCTCGGTCTTTTGAACAGGAGCAGAGGTTTATCCTTTGTTTCTTGTTTAGGATTGGGTTCCCAGTTCCTTCTAAAGTCTTTTCCTTCTCTTTCACTCCCAGTAGTCCCTTGTGTCTTAGTGACATTATTGCCTTGCTTGGGGTGAATTTATTAAAAAAAAATAAAAAAAATATAGTGTGTCTTGAAAGTCAGTAGGAATGAAGAAGCTGTTGATAATCCTGAGATGAAAAATATAAAGCAATCTTATTTTTTATTTATAATAGGGTGTGTGTAGTCATCATTACAAGTTGGAGAAAGAAAGTTCACATCCGACAATCAGTACTGGATGGAGAACTCCTGGGGGTAGCAAGTGTGAAGAAGATGACAATATTTATTCATGCTATTTGAATAGTTTTGTTTTTCTCCTTTCAATATCCAAATTTATGTGGCTGTTTCCAAATTTTCACAAGGGAGGACATTGCAGACTGGAAAGGAAAATTTGGGCCAACCCTCCTGTATGTGTTGACAATGTGATCCATACACTTTGTCTCATCAGCTGTGGTGACAACAGCAATTATATATAACAAAAATATGTAACTTTAGTTTTCAGTTCAATATATCTGAGAATTTATATAAACCTTTTTTGTTAGTCAGATCTTGAAAGAAGGACAAAATAATGCCTGGTACCAAATGAGAAACAGACTGCTCGAAAGTCTGTCTGGCATAAAGCTGGCCTCTCTTATCCAAATATAATTATAATTCATTTCTAGAAAACAGTGGTTGATACTATGTTTAAAGGACCTGATGAGAACATTAAGCCTGCTTTAAGCCAGTTACCAGGAAGTATATCTTCATCTAATTGCTGACAACCTCTTACTAATCAGCCAACATTGACAACTTTTATTGCTTATAAATATGTAACAATTTGCAGTGGCATCACTAAAGCAGTGTGCATGTGCAAAGTAAATTGGGTCACATAATCATAATTTCATCATTAATTATTTGAGCTTAACAACTTTAACAAAATACTGCATAAGTATGAATGCAGGTTATTATTTAAAAAATAAGGTACAAATAAAAAGATTTAAAATTGACCAGTTTTTCCATTTCACTGATGTAGACATTAAATGTATGAGAGCATTATCACTTCTTTCTTTCTTTCTTTTTCTCAATAGAACCAAATAATATCTCGTATATCTTTTTCTTTTGTCTTTTCCTCGCAGTCAAAATGGAATGGTCCATTACCTATGTGAAGGCAGGGCATGACAGATAACTTACTAACAGAGAAACAAGCAGAATTATTATGATTTTCACTCCCCATGTACTTGTGCATGTATGCTTGGAGTCATCTGTACTACTCTTGATGCCATAAAATTTTAAAGTAATGTAGATAATCAGGAAGGAGGGCTTGGAAAATCTGATACTCACAGGACAGATAGAGGACAAGAGGAATCGAGGAAAACAGTGCATAACATAGTGAGCTTGAGTAAATGGATAGCAGAAGAGAGTTTAGGAGAAATAACAAAAAGTTTATTAAGAACTACAAAGGACAGGGCGTTGTGGAGAGCCATGATTGCCTACATCCTGAGTGGGTGGCACATAAAAAAGTAAAAGATAGGCAGCTCAATTTTCAATGAGTAAAAAGAGGAGTAATTTAGCTGGTACTTACTTGATCTTTGTTCAACTCCCTTGTATAGCTAAAATAGAGTACACAAAAAGGGCGTTATGAAGGTTTTGTTTCTTTTAGAAATAGTTTTATTATCATCTTTTTAATATTTTTTTTTCAGGATTCATGTGGGCTTCTAGGGTTCTTAGCCTGCCTGCAATGTCATCGTTGGAGATTCAACATTCCCAAATTCATTACAAAAAACATATGTATATTCTCCCTTATATTACAAGTGAGTATCAAACTTCTTGAATGAATTATTTAATTATTTCTCTATTTTCAGTCGATTGTTTAAAAACATTTGACAGCATGAAAAGTAAAATAAAATCAGCAAAAATCAATTTTTAATATTTAAAAATATATAATTGTTAATAGTTTAACTTAGTATAACACAAAACTAAAATTGAGAGAAATAGGGAGGTAAGAAAATTGTTGTGTCACCCTCCCAAGACACTGCGGCTGTCTTGAAAATCTGCATTTTTGTCTTAGAATTAAAACCAATTAGAGCAAGCTGACTATAAAGATAGACCAGAATTAACAAACTTGAGTATTTAATTGAACTCATAATCAAGATGTGGACTTTACACACAAGCTTAAACAAAAAGTTAACAGTGAACTTGAGAAGCCCAATTTATTGTTTTAAGATAATTTTTTTATAAATTTTAACTGACAGTTTGGTCAATGAATGCCAAATTTTTCCTGTATGGAAACAGCTAATTTGACCATTGCCAAAGTATATGACGGTCACATGTTATATACTGTGGCAATGGTAAAATTAGCTACTAATGGATTTTATGGTGAACTATAATGGGTTAATTACTAGTTTATACTTTATAACACAAGCATTTACTTAGTGTACTCAAGAAGTGCTTGAAAATACAAATATGTTACATTTTTTTTAATAGTAACTGAACAGTTAGAATTAAAACTGAAGCTATATAGTTAATCAATCATGTTTCACTCAATCATTTTAGATCAGATTTAAAGATATCTATGCAAAAAAAAAAAAAAAATTAAAAGTTTTTTTTTTTTAAACTCCAGTAGTCGGTTTCTAATAAAATTTGGTATTAAGTATAAGGTTATAATAAACTGGTATTATTTATAGGTTTCTATCTATAATCCATTAATGCCCACTGTCCCCAAAATGAGATGATGGTCATTAATGGGTTAATCTGTTATGTGTGTATACTTACTTTATTGATTGATGTATTAAACCATCTTTGGGTTTCTCACAAATATCAAACATGTGTTTCTCTTCCATGTCTAGATATCAAACATGTGTTTCTCTTCCATGTCTAGATATCAAACATGTGTTTCTCTTCCATGTCTAGATATCAAACATGTGTTTCTCTTCCATGTCTAGATATCAAACATGTGTTTCTCTTCCATGTCTAGATATCAAACATGTGTTTCTCTTCCATGTCTAGATATCAAACATGTGTTTCTCTTCCATGTCTAGATATCAAACATGTGTTTCTCTTCCATGTCTAGATATCAAACATGTGTTTCTCTTCCATGTCTAGATATCAAACATGTGTTTCTCTTCCATGTCTAGATATCAAACATGTGTTTCTCTTCCATGTCTAGATATCAAACATGTGTTTCTCTTCCATGTCTAGATATCAAACATGTGTTTCTCTTCCATGTCTAGATATCAAACATGTGTTTCTCTTCCATGTCTAGATATCAAACATGTGTTTCTCTTCCATGTCTAGATATCAAACATGTGTTTCTCTTCCATGTCTAGATATACTCTGTTCTTCATTAGAAAATAAAAATGTATTTGTAAGTTTAGCAAAAATGAAAGAAAAATTTCTCAAATCAACATTTTCCCTTTTTCTTTGTCTTTTTTGTCTGGTTGCAAGGAAAGTTCTTGTGGTTTATAAATAATAAAATTTATTTAGAAACCACAAAAGACTTTGCTTCCAACCAGATATATTTTACTTCTTTTTTTTTCACTTGGAAACATACAATGAGGACTGGAATATAAATAAAATAAGAAATATATTATTCAGAAAAATTCTAGACAGGATCCTTCATAAAAAATTATTTAAATGACTCATGTTTGATGGAGGACTCTTTCCATTAAAAAATGTCTCATTTAAATAACAATTTTTGATGAAAGACTCTGTCCAGAATTTTTCTGAATAATAAATTTCTTAGTTTATTTGTATTCCAGTCCTTATTGTATGTTTAGGAGGCACGGTAGAGTAGTGGATAGCGGCTCGGGTTGAGGAATCGGAGAGCAGAGTTCGAATTTCAGTCGAATCCATTACATTCACTTACATGCTAATACCCTTCAGAAAGGTATTAATCCTCTTCTCCTCCCCCCAGCTATGGGTAAATAGCAGGACAGACTGGGTTTTATAGCCTTGGATGGCAACTGGTCTAGGAGAAGGACAACTCTGAATTCAAAACCTGCGGAGGGTCGTTTGGGCACCTTGTAGCATGTAGTGCACCGGGTCTCTGAATAGGCCCTTCAAAAAGTGTGGTTGGTTCTGCACAAAGCCTTCACTACTATAATCAAATCATGTGTGCTGGTGTCTGGGCTGTCGGTTCCTAGGAGCTGAGCTGCTTGACCCTTATATGTCGAATATGACAGGAGAGACCACCATTGTATGTTTACTTATTCAAGAATACATTCAGGAATCACGATTTAAAAATAATAATCCAACAGAAATTAATCACAATCATCTTCAAAATAAGCAAAGCTTTAAAATCTTTTAAAGGTTGATGCTTATACAAATGAAACTTGCATGAGATCACCCTCATATTCTATTTGTGGGATAGAGTGAAAATATAGTGGATGAATATATAGTAAGGAAATTCAGGATTCATGCTTTGATTCAAGGTATCCGTGTAAAGATATATTAATCAGATAAAATCAGTAAGCAGATTTCAAACCATTCTCGGATTTGACATTGTGGTATTGTTTCAGAGATTTATAAATAGCACAATGTTTTTCAACATGGACAGTGGAATTATTGAGCCAAGTTCAAATTTTGACCAATTCTGTTGTATTCACTTTTCACTAATGTCTGTGGTAAAGGTATGAATTTATTTCTCCTCCCATCTATGGGTTAAATAGCAGTATAGACTGGGCTGTCTAACTTTATATAGCAGCCAGTCGAAAAAAAATAACTCTGAATACAAAACCATAGAGGAGGCAACAGGAAGCCACTCCACCATCTTTCCTAAGAAGTCAGGGTAATTCAGACATATTAAAAGAAAGGAAGATGTGGAGACCTCTGAACACCTATGTCTTGACAAAATCTGCCATTTAAAAAAGGGAGGAAAAAAATGGTAGTTGAATTGGGTTTCATGAACACAAATAGTTTCCTAATTTTTTTTTTTGAAAGAGTAAAACACGTATTAAGTTGTTTTTTTTTTAATTGCAGACTTTGAATTTGATAATTCTCACATTGATAGACATATTTCCTGGACAGAACAAAAACCGAACAATAATATTGGTAAGTTTATTTTCTTTTGTCTGTAGCTTTCATAGGTTCAAAGAAGAAATGGTCATAAACATTTTCTTTTACTTACTCTTATTTGATAATTTCTATAGACTTTTCGTTGGGTTATTTTTGTTCTTTTATGATAGATAATGACTGTGTAATAAGTTTCTTCAAGGGCATAAATTTCTGACATTTTGACTACTTTAAGCAGTATCATGTTCCTTGTTAGGGTTTCAGCAATACTATTTTTCATTGGATAAAAAAATATCACATGACTGAAGGCAATAATATCATTGGCAAGTTCAACTTTTCTGTCTTGCTGAGAACTTTGCAAGGTAATGATGCACTTAGAGAATGATAAGATGCATGTTTTGCATAGGTATTTTTGGACAGCTACTCATGCACTAAATTTCAAAACCCTTGCTGTACAGTTTAAACCTTCAGCTTAAACATTAAATACAGTGTAATATTTTAACATTTTTAAAACTATCGGTTGGCTAATATTGTAATTTTTTTCATATTTAATAATACTAATGTGTATATTATAAAATATGTTTTCCTTCATATTTTCTCAGTTCATCACTAGTTGTTAATTACTTATATCATATTTGTTGAAACTTGACTAATGCATGGAATAATAATGCAAACACAAAATGTAGTTAGAATAAAATGTATTGAAACAAGAAAGTGTACACAATATTTACATAAAGTCTTTTGTATATTCCTGGGAAGACCGTTCCTGGAGAATGTGTTGACTAAGTCGCAGTCGGGCAGAGTCTCTAGTTGGATCTCTTGATTTGCCTCCCTGTCTTCCGGTACCAACCATATTTATATCGTCGGTACTCCGCTATGCAAATTAGGTGGATCCTACCACAACAATATTCTACCCCTCTCGTTACTGCTTGGGCACTTATATAGTCCCTATGCCTTAGCTATGCTAATTAGGCAGTCATTTACATATCGCTACAATATATATTGTAAGTGTATTGTAAGTTGTATAACTGAGGTGACTCATTTACATAGGAAGTCACAAAGACTATAAATAGCTATGGCTATTACCCATGGGCAGTTAAGTGCATACTACTTCCTGTGAGTCAGTAACACTACACTGCAATAACAGTTGGACTGTTTTATTTTAATGAACTGTCTTGACTAGACACCATCTTATTTGGATATTTAATGAACAGCCTTTCCTAGCATGTTCACCTTGGTTTACTGACACTGTTTGTTAGTGTTTCAACTTTATGTTGAATATAGCCTGAGAACAAGATTTGTGTCTTCTATTTATCATTATAATTTATCCAACATAAGTATTCGAAGAAACTTTGAACCAATAGCAGACGTTTTAAAAAATCATGGAACAATTATTTAGACCAAAGAGGTTTCAGAAAATTATAAACAAGAATGGGAATATTGGTTCAAAACCTTTTAAAGATTTTCTTCTATTCATATCAAGCAGTGACATGGTCAAATTGAGCCTCATAATAAATTTTGTCTCCCCTTGGATTTACAGCACAATTTCAAAATGCATAATGTATGAGGAAGCCATCAATGTTTTACTGCTACAATGTGTGAAGCCCACAAGCAGACAGAAAAGTCCTTGGACGGATATTTAGATGAATATGTACAAGTGGTGATGACCCATACTACATTCTTCCCTGCTGATTCATTCCACCAACATGGTCTCTGGCAGGTCCTCTGACATTGACTCGTCTGAGTTTCTTATCCTGGATTTGTCTTGCCTACCCAGCTTTGAAGTAAAAACCTTCAACTTTATGTATTCTTTGATTTGTAAGCCGCTCTGCATCTCAATTTTAAATAGTGGTGTCCGTTTCAGAGTGGACTCATTTTTTAGGTGCTAATTCCTTGTCAAAACTAAAATCATGTTGGCCTGTTTGTTCTGGTAGGGATCGCGTGTGATTTCTCTGGAGGGTTTAATCTCACAGGGACCAAATCCTTCAACGACACAGTATCTCATCTCTTGTCTAAGTGCTGGCAAACGCACAATGTTGGTTTGCCTCTATTAATTTGACTTTGTTTACTATTGGGTTGTTTTTACTGTGTCAACCATGGTGACTCAGAAATACTGTACCAGGTTGCAACAACCATGAGTGGGGGGTGAGGTTCCTCAAGAAGTTCTATGTTGGAATTGCAGAAATCTTTTTGTGTGGTGTTGCATTTATGGAGTGCCCAATGGAGTTCAAATAGTGTTCAGCCAACGGAATGGTTTTGCAAATAATGCCATTGTAGTTTTTGCATTGCCTATTGCCTGCGGGGTTTTAAGGCAGAGTCCAACTTACAGTCACTCTGTGGAGAAAATGCCTAAATTGTTCTGACATGAATGATGTTCCTCGGTCTGAATGGATATATGCTGGGGATCTAAAAACAGTGAATAAGGGGTGCAGAAATTTTATTATAGAGTTTACAGATATATATCTGGGCAAGGATATGTGAATGGGAATTGTGTATATTCATCGATTACAGTAAGCAAGTATCTGTTTCTGGTTTTTGAATCTAGGGGACCTTCGAAATCCACATTTAGCTTTTTGAAGGGTTGAGTGGCTTTTATGAGGACGCCAAGGAAAAATTGTGGCTTTTATGAGGACTCCAAGGAAAACTCATGTAGATTCAGCAGGATGTTATAATCTTGATCTCTTCAACAGAGTAAATCAAGTTTTGGCTTTGTACTATGTGTCATCCTAGTTATGCCTGGGTGGCATAGTTTATGTAGGATTCAGAGATCATTATAAATTTGATATAGAACGATTAACTCTCGATAATGCATCTACTGCAACATTTACTTTGCCAGGACAGTATATATCATCGAAAGAGAAACAAGAGAACTAATCTTCCATTGTGCTATTTTTCGTTTTTAATTTTACTTCTTGACTTGGAATTAAGCATAGATGCAACTGATTTTTGGTCAGTTACAAGTGTGAAGTAACACTTAATTAAGTAATGCCTCCATTTTTTGTAAATGCCTCTATAATGACATAGACTTCTTTTTTGACTGCTCACACTACAACAGGGTCCTTGAAAAAAAGCAATGAGATGACCATTTTGCTTCAGTGATGCAGGAATGGCGCTATCAGATGTTTCTGTTTCCATGACTAGTGGGGTTGCAGGATATATAGCAACTATCACAGCATTTGTTATGTTGGTTTTGATATTTTGGAATACATCAAGAGCGGTGGGAGATAGGGGAAACTATTAGGCTGTATCAGTGGATGTATCTTCTTGAAAAAGAAGTCCACTCTGAGTAATGCACAAATATGCCCATAACTCACTGAAGTGCTCGCATGTTATCAGGAACTGGCAGCTTGAGCAGAAGTTTTAATCGTTCAGCATCTGGTTTCATTTCTACTTGGTGGTATTCGCTCCAGAGATCCAAATTACTATAAACGTGATATTTAGCATTTTCATTCACCATCAAAAGATGACGCTGAAGACAAAAATGAAGTGTTGGGAGAACAGTGAGACTCCTGAGATGCACCAATGGTAGGTAAGAAGAAAACAGACTGTCTCTGGACAACTTCTAAATTGTGGGCTGTCTCATAGGCAGTTCTTAACATCATGGTTTTGTTTTTGAAGAGTCCCTACCTCACTTTTAAAGGTCATTTATAAAGGCATCTATAATATTGCTTTAAAATTGCAATCTTTACTTAGGGTTCTCAATTTAGTTGTTTTCGAATGGCAAGTTGGTGTCACACAAAAACCTCGTTTTTAGTCTTGACGTAAATTGTGTGCAGCAAGTTTATAGCCTGTCTATATTTCTGAGATGAGGTATTATGTACAGTATTTACATTAGTCGGACTATTGTCCTCATCTTTGTTGCCATATTTGTCACAACATTGCGGCCGTTGTACGCTCCGGCCTTCTTCAGGTGGTTGGAATTTCAAACCGAACCCTTTATTTTGATCACTGGGGTAGACTGTTCTAGTTCCACGAGTTTATAGCCTTCTTGTAAGGGGAGTCTGAAAATGTCCTGTAGACAGAGCAGGGCAGATAGTTCATTAACAGTCTTGTCTATTTGTCGGTGAGGGTGCTCTACTTTAAGGGTTTCTATGAAGTTTTCGAATGTTAAAATCCAATGGGGCTATTGCTCAGCAGCTGTGGTTTGGTCAAAGTCAACATTGAACCTTTGTGGTTTCTTGCAATGTTTCATGTTGATTCTAAGTCGAAAAAATTGCTGTGAAATTGCAGGTATAACGTATCAGAAGCTTTATTTGACTTAAAATGGAGTCTGTCTGAGCTGGACTTATTTAAATGCAGAATACGCATAGGAGGTGACAATCCATACCACATCCTCAAAAAGGGAAAGGGATAAACAAAATACATTTCAAAGGAATATATAAACAAAGAAAACTCATTTTAAACGGAAACATTAACAATTTGAACAAAATCAAAATGATAAAGGGAGACATGGTGTCTTAGCTGAGAATTTCAGACAGTATAGGGAACATATAATTACTTTGTTGCCTTTGACAAGCAGTAGCTAAAGAACACATGTTAGTTTTCTTACCCCTGAAGGGTCACATGATAGCAGAATTGCAGAAACTACAGCTAAAGACATGTATGTATATATGTGATAAATATCTATTTTCATATTTTTATGGAACATTAGAAATTATTTTCATAATTTTAACCCTACTACTACTACCATGCTACTACTAAGTAGCAAAGTCTCTAAGCTGAGGAATGCATATACTAGTCTCTTCAATCACTATTACACCGCATATGGCCCATTTTGTCTTTCTGAATGACATGCTTAATTTCCTAAGGAAAATAATGTTTCTTAAAATTTTTGTTTTGTTCTCACTTGTTCACTCACATATTCTCATACATAATCATATACATCATAAACAATGATTAAGTGCAATGTTTCTTGAATTTTGTAAACCTTTGAGGAAAAAAACTTTTCCCCCACTTCTATGGTCTTCCATAGTGAAAATAGCTGAGGTATCTACTACGAAAAATTACCTTGAATCTTTTTAGTAGTGCAGCCCACCTTGATATGGGCCATAGATTATGCTTGCCACTGTTCACATAATGTTTCCCATGTATGATGATCATGCCAACCACTGCATCGTTGCTTGTGTTTTTAGTTTGGGTTGATATAGATAAAACAAAGGAGGACTCTCTCAAGTCTGGACATCGGAGTTGATAAGGTATCTAATTTAATTTGATTTATAATTACTATTTACTTATCCTCAGAGGTCCCAAAGAATTTTTCCTCATTACAGTTTTTTTCTTTCTTTCATCCTAACCTGAGGAAGCCAAAGTGAGCAGATGCACTCATTGAATTGCATTGTTAATAAATTTTCTACTTTGTTTCATCCTCTTCGCTTTTGTTTCAGATACTATTCTACATCCTACAAACACAGTTTGGGTTGTGTATAAATTAGATGAATTTTGCTTTGTTCATATCAGTTTGTAGGGTTTTGCTTTCAACACAAAGTATTCTTCAAATATAGAATTATGGAAATATTTGTTTAGATAAATTTTGTTTCATGAAGGGTTGTCATAAATTTCAGAAATTAAATTTTAAATTAAATGTTTCTACAATTTATAGAACATTTACAGCAAAAGGAAATGGTTAACATTCCATTATAAATGGGATTGCTCTTTTATTCATTAAATTAATGTAAAAATATCATCTTTTCCATGATTTAGAGAAATCTTAGAAGTGACTTCAAAGTTTATGCAGCTTTTTATTGTGTATGCATATTTAAGAATTCTTTGGAGAATAGTGCTAGTTTATTTTATGTTGTTGAAAATCATGGCTGAATATAAAATTCACATTCAACATTTACTCTACATGTTTAAACTGAGAAAAAGTGTAGTGGAATCTTGTCAGTACATAACTGAAGCTTATGAAAATGACACAATAGGTGCAAGCAGATGTCAGGTATGGTTTACAATGTTTTAAAAAAAGAAATTGAGTTTTCTTTTTTTAAGGACAAAAAACACTCTGGAAAATTTTAGAAATGAAACTGGAACTAAAAATAGATTTGAAAAAAAAAAAATTAAGGAAAATAGAAAGTGTACCAGAGAAATGAATAAGTTAAATCATAGAAAATATTTTTTCTAGGCAAAGATGTTGCTGAATGACAATGCCTGTCCTCATATTGCAAATATGACACAGCAAGTAATCATGAAGCTGCAATAGGAAATTCTTTAGCATACATTGTATTCTCCAAGACTTGATGCATTTAGATAATAACTTGTTTTTCTTCATGAAATAGTCTTGGTTTGATCAGCTGTTCCAACAAGTTGGTAATGTTAAAAAAAAACCTCCAAAAACCCTTATGTTAGTACATTGAATCAAAACTAAAATCATTCAATTGATGATGGAATACACATTTGAATTGAAAGTTGCTTTAAAATCAAGGAAATACTTTGATGACTGAATGGTTATGTTATGAATTTGTCAAAACAAAAGGGTTTATCAAAAAACTTAAGGAAACATTTTAATCCACCTTAAGCCTTTCACAGCTTTAGTACTAATGCAATGGAAAGTGTCCAGATGAACTACATTCTTTGGTTCTACTAGTTATAACCGTCATGACTAAGACCTGCCATACCATGCTCATTGTAGCAAACCATTCTCATTACTTTCAGATTCCATAAGTAGCTTCTTCACACACACCACTGCTTTGTGGAACTGACTCCCAAGAGGATGCTTCCTCAGTTACTACAATCTTAACCTGTTCAAGTCTAGGGTCAGTTGTTCCCAACATATCTGCATAAACTGTGCCTCTTAATCTATAAGACTCGACCTTGAGTGGCTTGAGTGTACAAAGTGAACATCATTGTAAAAAGAAAATATATTTATTTGTAATGTCTATTTTATAAGTCATTTATGCTTGTGCCTAAGCGAATCCAAATATGTCAATCCCACTTTTTATGTGTGAGGCCATGGGGAGAAAAATAGGGGCAGGAAAATTGAGGGCTGCTAGTCTTCAAGTGGTAAGGGTTTGCTCTTAACATTCAGCATTTGGACACCGTACACGGGTTTTGGTGAGAAATCTGCAACGACTTAACTAACCAAATTAACCTAATTTACTAATTTTGACAGTTACAACATAGGAGCGTTATCCACCGCAAGAAAAGTTGGTTCCCTGTGCCGAGCCAGGAAATTTTTCTCCCCGGAATCGATCCTCCAAATCTATAAATCGACCATTCACCCTTGCATGGAGTATTGCTGCCATATATGGTCTGGAGCCCCTGCTGTTTGCCTCAGGGTTCTTGATAAGATCCAGAGACGGATATGCAATGTAATTGGCCCCGATCTGTTATCTCATCTGCAGTCGCTCTCTCACAGACGCAACGTTGCCTCGCTCTGTCTTTTTTACAAATACTTTCACAGTAATTGCTCCGAGGAGCTGCTTTCGCTGGCTCCTAGGCCTCATGAATTTAAACGTCCTACAAGGCTGGCATCCCGTTCCCACCCCTTCACCGTTGAAACTGTCAGATGTAGACGTCTCTTCTACTCCAATAGCTTCATGTCTCGCACATCTCACCCATGGAACTCCCTTCCTTATTCCTGTTTCCCTGACAAATACAATCTCCAACTATTTAAGTGTAACGTCAATCGACATCTCCAGTTGCCTTGATCTATCCACTTCCCTTCTCCACATCCTTTCACCTTTCATTCCTATCTGCTCTCGCTCCAAATCTTCTGTAACCCCCTTGCCTTGATCGATCCACTATCTTTCTCCACATCCTCTCCTTTACAACTCCTATCTGCTCTTCCTCCAAACCTTCTGTAACCCCTTGCGTGTTAGTGGCCTCCAGCCTTGCTTGGGGTGATAAGCTTAAAAAAAAAAAACTCATGACTCATGCAATTTGGTCTCTAAAAGCAGCTTGTTAACCATTGTTATTATAGGTACCTTGTGAGTGGAAGCACAGTAGAGTAATGGATTGCAGCTCAGATTGAGGAATTGGAGAAGTGAGTTCAAATTCCAGTCAAATTCATTGCATTCAATTATGTGCTAATACCTTTTATGAAAGGTGTGAATCCATTCCCCCCAAGCTATGGATAAATAGCAGAACAGACTGGGTTCTATAGCCTTGGGTGACAACTAGAAGAAGGAAAACTCTGAATTCAAAGCAGCCTCGAGCGGGTTGGGCTTTGTCAGGCTATCTTGCCCAAGACACACCACTCCTACTGCGGCTGCAATACATGTGGTGCAGCTATGATTCTAATGTGTTATGGAATTCATGTTCATGACTTTGTTAATCTCATTCTTTCCAAAAACCTTTTCCATCTTCACTTTATTCTCTTCTCTTTGTATGCATCTTGTTTCTTCTGTTCCGATTCCTGTCTTTGTAATGTTCTTTGTTTCTCATTGATTATGACTTTGCTCTTTTTTTCTTTCTCTCTATTTCTTTACAGAGTGCTGTTATTATGATCTCTCTTCAGTTAAGTCATCTTGTGTTGGTTATATTAACTTCAGGTCAGTTGATCTTTCCATTTGTTTTTGTTTTTTTACACATTTGACACTGTGTGAATGAATTTCTTACTTAAAATAGAAGTTTTACTTTAATTTGTATTGATAATTTACAACTGTACATGCATAGAATATTATGAACAATTTAGAAAATTCTTGTTTAGAATTATGTGCAAAATTACTCATTTGTAAGACGTGAACATTTTAAAAATATTTGAATCAGTTTTTGACTATTAAAAGCCAGTAAAAACAGCTTGCATAAGTTGATCCAGTTAGCTGTTGGAATTGCTTTTGATTTGATAGAATTCTTAATGGATCAAATCAGGGTTAACAGATCAAGTCAGTGTTAGGCAATCAAATAGGAGTTGATTTTTGTCTAATTGAATGAATTGCTTGTAAAAAAACGAATTGATTTGTGTTCATTGTAAAATTGCTTAAGTTTCTCGCTCATATGCCTATTGCAATTTAATTAATCAGCCATATTATGCATTCTTTCTATTCAAAGGTTCAATCTGTATTTTTCCTCTTGTATGCTTTGGTCACTGAATGTTTTTCAAATACGAAGTAATGATTTACATTATTTACATTGTTTGAACTGTTCTCCTCATCTGTTCATGACATTTCAGCCATTGTATGCTCTGGACTTCTTCAATGTAAATAATGTAAATAATTACAATACCTCATCTCAGAAATATAGACAGATAAGGAAATAAAAATAAATAAAAAAAATACGTTATTTAGTTAAATTAAACATTATACAAACAGCTTATATGTCAAAACAGCATGTGTAAATCTGTATTGAGTTGACCAGCAAAAGTTCTATAATGGGGAAAATGTGTAGTTTATTGGCTTATTGATTTCTTTTGGGCAGCATATTTAATGAATTATAAAATAAAAAATAAACAACACTAACAATTTTTATGGTCAATAGATGTCAACCTCTGAATTTAAACTGGGTAAGAGGCTGAAAATGAGAGATGAATATAAAAAAAATTAAGCTACGTAAATAGTTCTAGTCCTGCTTGCCAAAAAATGTTCTTAGATATCACTACGCCTTGAAAGGCATAAATCTTCAAATTTTGTTCCATACTAGACAAGCACATGAAAACATACACATAATTGTAATAGCATCAATCACATGTAGCAAATAAGAAAAGTTAACATAATGGGTAATTAACAAAAAGGAATTGATACTGGTAGGTTATAATTATATAATTATAGAACATTTGATATTAGGATTAAAATATATTATTCCCAAGAACATTAAAACATCTGTTAGTTTCTCTTGCAATAGATTATAATATGGCTGATATACTGCCCAGTTATCAGTATCTGTCATGTGTATTATACAATCCTGTGTAGATTTTGCTTGTGAGTTACAATGTTTCCAAAACAAACTACTAACAAGCTATATAATCAAGATTGCCTATAAAGACTTATAAAATTATTATAGTGTTTCTATTATTATAGAAATATGAAAAATGGTCCTTGTCATAACTCGAGTTTCACACTCACATGATCTTCTGGCAACTTGAGTGTTCATGTTGTCTCAAGATTGTGTGTGTGTGTGTGTGTAAAACTTGGGTTATAACTAGAGCCATCCTTTCATAGGAATTAACATTGTCAAACATTTTTTCTGTGTATAGGTAATCTAGGCATTGAGCACTTAGGTAGGTGTTAGCCTTTAGGTCTTTTTCTTTTTTCTTATTGATGTACTTGTTTGAGATTTTATCTTATTTAAGGCTTTCTAGATCTTTTGTCAAGTTGTCCGTTGGTCCTGCCAACAGTTTTGGTTTTTCTTTAATATATATATATATATATATGTGTATGTGTGTGTGTGTGTGTGTGTGTGTTTGTTGATGGTCAAGCAAAGTTGAGCAGTGCCTGATCTATGTTTAAAAGGTACTGTTCAATTTTTCCTTGACCAATGATGTACTTTGTGGCCAAGAGATCAGAAGCATGTTGAATATATACATATATTTTATTTACTGTTAGTTTACCCAGTACAAGGCCTAAGGGCCACTCAAGTTAGAAAGTTATTGAGATTCTTGTAAGGGAGGGAGAAGGAGAAAGTAAGAAATCCATATTATGAGGACATCTAGGATATCTGTTGACCCTGGACTTAAAGAGACCAAGATTGTAGCAGTCATAAAAGCATCCTCTTGGGAGTTTGTTTCGCAAAGTTACAGTTCTGGTGGAAGAAACTGAGTAGAACTATATATATATATATTTTAAGACATTTTTATGTTTATACATTCTTTTTATAGATACAAATATTTAAGTAAATGCTCTGTTTTATAATAAACAGTATTAGTAACATTTACCGGCCTGAATGTCTGAGAAAATTTCATAGAAAATATTCGTCTTCCGACAGAAATCATTTTACTGCTTTTAAACTACAATCTTCCATGAATCTCTCACGTACATTCATATCTGCTCAATGCGTATTCAAATGTAAACAAATGGCGTCATACATTATGAAATGGACAAAGTCTGACAATTATTTTAAGACATTTTTATGTTTATACATTTTTTTTATAGATACAAATATTTAAGTAAATGCTCTGTTTATAATAAACAGTATTAACAACATTTACCGGCCTGAATGTCCGAGAAATTTTCATAGAAAATATTCGTCCTCCGACAGGAATCGAACCTGTATCCTATACGGAACCGTCATAGCCGGACGTGCCATAACCGATCAAGCCGGTAAATGTTACTAATACTGTTTATTATAAAACAGAGCATTTACTTAAATATTTGTATCTATAAAAAGAATGTATAAACATAAAAATGTCTTAAAATAATTGTCGGACTTTGTCCATTTCATTATATATATATATATATATATTATATATATATATATATATATTATAAAAAAGAAAATGAATGAATTTAATCTTTGTGTCTTTCCTTTGCAGTGGAACTTGCAAGGAAACTCTTATCTCACTCTGGGAATGGTTTTCTTCTGTGTCAATCATATATTTCTACCATCCTCCTCTTTTCTGGAATTTACACTGTGACTTTCCGTTTAAATGTAAGTAATATTTTCTTTCTTTGATTATAATGAAATCTCAGTTCATACTTCTATACAGAATCTTATCATATATGTTAGATTGCTTTAATATAGAGGTATGATGTAAATTTCCTAAAGTAGGAATTTGTTTAAATTTTTTTCAAATCAAATGTAAATGAACCAGGAGTTTGAAGAATAACATTTTAAGTGGATATGAAAGCTTGAAGTACATTTGTAATGTTATTGGTGATGGTGACATTCTTATCTGTATTTTAGCTTTGATCAGTCTCCACCAAAAATATTTTAGTCTAAGGCAAATGTGGGCTGACAGCTGCGAATAATGGCATTTCCTAATCAAGCTAACAACAAAAAGGAATTCAAACTCCATAAAAGAGGGACCGTTTTGTCAGCTGGTCAGTCCACCCCAGCAAACGAACTCTAAAGGGAGAACTTTTAGCACTCTTCACTTTCTCCATTATCAAAATCTTATCGCAGCTGTCTCCGTTTTGCTTTTGAATGGGTACATCAATTATCTACAATTATTCCTTCAATTATTTTTTGTTGCTGCCTGTGATTCTTTGATAAGGTTACATTTTGATCATGCCAATTTTTCTACATCAAGCAACAGTGATCATCCTAGAACAGTGGTTCCCGAGCTTTTTTTGGCCATGTTCCACTTAAGCATCTCTAAAACCCTGATGCCCCACCAAAGTGACATATAATTCTTCTTATTAAAAAGGTGCACTCCTATTCATGTAGAGGAAACATAAAAAGCCATTAACTTTCCTTAACTTGAGACTGCATATATGCAATAGTATTATCATTTAATTTTAGAATTCTACAATATCTATAAAAATATTGTGTTACTAATATATATATATATATATATATTATACATACATACAAGGTAACCAAAAAAGTTCTGTCCGTTTTTTGATTAGTCATTGAATGAAGTTGAAATATATACGAAATGCGTGTAGCAATTGTTTTCAAATTCGAACAGCCTGAAGTAGGAACATCAGACGTTATAAAAAACACATGCACTGTGCCTGGCCATCAGTTATAAGCTGGACAGCTGTGAGAAGGACGGAAGTGTCTAGAGATCTCATTCGGGGCTGTTTGCTTTACGACTTCAAAGTGGGCTTATCAGCAGCTGCATCAAGTCACCGCATATGTGGATGAACGTACTGCAAGGTGTTGGTCTCGAAAATTCAAGTTGGGAGATTTGTCTCTCCATGATGAGCCTTGCAGTGGATGACCACAGGTCTTGAATGACGGAGTCCTGAAGGTGTCCATTGAAGAGGACAGTAGTCTAACGTGTGGTGAACTTGCAAGACAGTTCAACGTTTCCAATGAAACAGTTAGACTTCACCTGCACTGCCTAGGTAAGACGTACAAACTGAGCAAGTGGGTTCCGCAAACGCTGTTGGAGGTCCACAATGGACAACAAGTGGCAGCCTGCGTATCACTGCTTTCTCACCACCATACCGCATCCTTATTCAATCGAGTGCTTACCAGTGAGGAAAAGTGGGTTCTGTACAAAGCTCCCAAGCGTTCCAGACATTGGTTGTCTTCTCAGGATGCTGTCCCTCACACCGCAAGACCGCCTATGCACCCATGCAAGATTATGCTTTGTGTCTGGTGGACAGGTCGTCAAGTGGTTCATTATGAACGGCTACCAACGGGCCAAACGGTCACTGGAGACCTATACTCGCAGCAATTGAAATGTGTGCAACAGGTATTGCGCCAGAAGGAGCCAGCACTGGTTAATCGCAAAGGTGTGCTTTTCCTCCAAGACAACGTCAGGCCGCATGTCGCACGAGTGGTCAGGGATACCATAGAGCAACTTGGGTGGGAGACTTTGTGCCATCCACCTTATTCACTTGACCTTGCGCCATCCAATTACCACCTCTTCCACTCCCTGGATAATCATCTTCGTAGAAAATCCTTCACCAATGAAGCAGACTTGCGCAAAGCCCTCACGGACTTCTTTGCGTCAAAACCCTCCCAAGTTCTACCACAAGGGCATTGAACAGGTGGAGACACGTTGGCATAAGGTACTGGATGCCGATGGGGATTACTTTGAAGACTAAATATAAGTTACACATACTGTGAAGCGTTTTTTTTTCCTTTAAAAACGGACAGAACATTTTTGGTTACCTTGTATATATGTTATATACAGTACATACATAATTACACATGTAGATACATAATTACACATGTAGATACATAATTGCACATGTAGATACATAATTGCACATGTAGATACATAATTGCACATGTAGATACACAATTGCACATGTAGATACACAATTGCACATGTAGATACACAATTGCACATGTAGATACATAATTGCACATGTAGATACATAATTGCACATGTAGATACATAATTGCACATGTAGATACATAATTGCACATGTAGATACATACACACAAATGTTTTTATGTATGTATCCTGTATACTCACCATATTTATTAACTTGCACATTCATACTCACAGACTCACTAGAAAAAAATTGAATTTTAATACCTTATTCTTCAATTAACACCCTTAAAAATCAAACTTCTCCTTTCTGGAGTTTGTGCTCCATGTTGAGAACAACGTCACTAGAAGCTGCATCTAAAACCTAACCAGGTGCTGGTCCAAAGCACAATTCCATACAAGGTTTATATCCAAATTTTTAAAGACAATTTTGATTACAGTAAAAAAAATTAATATTCTTTTAAATAATTGCTTAATTTACCGTGCATGTGTTAATATTGTCTCTAATAGTATTAAAACTCACTTGTTTTTTTATAGTGAAAAAAAAATCTATTTTATCCAAAAAAAAAAAAAAAAAAAAAAAAATTCTTTTTACACTTTTTAATAAAAACTCAAGAAACAAATTGTATCTTTCATTCCCTTTACAGTTTTTAGTCATAAATCTTTGTTCTTTCATCTGATCAGCCCCCCTAAAATAACTTTCAAAGGAGTGACTCCCTGTGAAAAATTATACTGAATTGATAGGTCTGCTGGTAGAAAAGTTGGTTTACTGTGTCATGCTCAGCTAGACAATTTTTCTTACCAGAATCCATCTTACACGTTTATAAGTCCCCCATCCATTCATGCATTGAATATTATTATCACATCTGGTTTGGTGCTTCTGCTGTGTATTTAGAGATTCTTGATAAAGCCTTGATGATTGTAATAGGAATTGTGGGGGAATAAATAAATAGCTTAATTAAAATTAGATATTTTTATTACATTATCATACACACAGACTTTATTTACATTTATATAGTTTCATGTGGTTAAAGTAAAAATTCCATAAGAAAACTGAAATCCAAAATAAAAATATTTAACAAGTACAGCAAAATTGTTTATTCTAATGATTAGCATTAAATGTTTGCTGAAATAAATTTTTTATTAGTTATTTAAGAATTTTATAAAATCATTTATGATAAATATAGTTTTATACATCATATATGATATCTATATGTATCATATAGGATAAATATAGTTGTAAATTGCTTAAATATCATATTTCTTAGATTATGAATACTAATGACTGAATAGCTTTGTAAATTCTTTCTATATTGAATTCCACAATTATCAGTTACAACTAAGCAGAGGTCACTTTTTTTGTTTTGTTTTCCTTTCATTTCTCCAAGAAGTTATTGATATAGATTCAAATTTGCCAACATTTTTGTTATGTTGGCTGGCTTCGTTTGTCTCTTTTGCTAAGTCAAGCAAAAGCCCGTTATCACTTCCAAGAATGCTTATTATATTTGAGACTTTGTAGATGCTGGTACTAGTAGTAACGCCTTCCCTTTGATATCCGCACTAGTGATACTTGTTCAAGTAGTAATCATCAAATAGTATAATGATCAGAAGATAATCATAATCCATATAGAATAGAGAGAGTGAACGTATAGCAATTGAGTGGATAGACAAGGAGAGTGAACCTAGTAGTAACGCCTTCCCTTTGATATCCACACCAGTGATACTTATTCAAGTAGTAATCGTCAAATAGTATAATGATCAGAAGATAATCATAATCCATATAGAATAGAGAGAGTGAACGTATAGCAATTGTGTGGATAGACAAGAAGAGTGAACCTAGTAGTAACGCCTTCCCTTTGATATCCGCACAAGTGATACTTGTTCAAGTAGTAATCGTCAAATAGTATAATGATCAGAAGATAATCATAATCCTTATAGAATAGAGAGAGTGAACGTATAGCAATTGTGTGGACAGACAAGAAGAGTGAACCTAGTTGTAACACCTTCCCTTTGATATCCGCACCAGTAATACTTGTTCAAGTAGTAATCGTCAAATAGTATAATGATCAGAAGATAATCATAATCCATATAGAATACAGAGAGTGAACGTATAGCAATTGTGTGGACAGACAAGAAGAGTGAACCTAGTTGTAACACCTTCCCTTTGATATCCGCACCAGTAATACTTGTTCAAGTAGTAATCATCAAATAGCATAATGATCAGAAGATAATCATAATCCATATAGAATAGAGGGAGTGAACGTATAGAAATTGAATGGATAGACAAGGAGAGTGAACCTAGTAGTAACGCCTTCCCTTTGATATCCGCACTAGTGATACTTATTCAAGTAGTAATCGTCAAATAGTATAATGATCAGAAGATAATCATAATCCATGTAGAATAGAGTGAGTGAACGTATAGCAATTGAGTGGATAGACAAGAAGAGTGAACCTAGTAGTAACGCCTTCCCTTTGATATCCGCACCAGTGATACTTATTCAAGTAGTAATCGTCAAATAGTATAATGATCAGAAGATAATCATAATCCATGTAGAATAGAGAGAGTGAACGTATAGCAATTGAGTGGATAGACAAGAAGAGTGAACCTCGTAGTAACGCCTTCCCTTTGATATCCGCACCAGTAATACTTGTTCAAGTAGTAATCGTCAAATAGTATAATGATCAGAAGATAACCATAATCCATGTAGAATAGAGAGAGTGAACTTATAGCAATTGAGTGGATAGACAAGAAGAGTGAACCTCGTAGTAACGCCTTCCCTTTGATATCCGCACCAGTAATACTTGTTCAAGTAGTAATCGTCAAATAGTATAATGATCAGAAGATAACCATAATCCATGTAGAATAGAGAGAGTGAACTTATAGCAATTGAGTGGATAGACAAGAAGAGTGAACCTCGTAGTAACGCCTTCCCTTTGATATCCGCACCAGTAATACTTGTTCAAGTAGTAATCGTCAAATAGTATAATGATCAGAAGATAATCATAATCCATATAGAATACAGAGAGTGAACGTATAGCAATTGAGTGGATAGACAAGAAGAGTGAACCTAGTTGTAACACCTTCCCTTTGATATCCGCACCAGTAATACTTGTTCAAGTAGTAATCATCAAATAGCATAATGATCAGAAGATAATCATAATCCATATAGAATAGAGGGAGTGAACGTATAGCAATTGAGTGGATAGACAAGAAGAGTGAACCTAGTAGTAACGCCTTCCCTTTGATATCTGCACTAGTGATACTTGTTCAAGTAGTAATCATCAAATAGTATAATGATCAGAAGATAATCATAATCCATGTAGAATAGAGAGAGTGAACTTATAGCAATTGAGTGGATAGACAAGAAGAGTGAACCTCGTAGTAACGCCTTCCCTTTGATATCCGCACCAGTAATACTTGTTCAAGTAGTAATCGTCAAATAGTATAATGATCAGAAGATAATCATAATCCATATAGAATAGAGAGAGTGAACGTATAGCAATTGTGTGGACAGACAAGAAGAGTGAACCTAGTTGTAACACCTTCCCTTTGATATCCGCACCAGTAATACTTGTTCAAGTAGTAATCGTCAAATAGTATAATGATCAGAAGATAATCATAATCCATATAGAATAGAGGGAGTGAACGTATAGAAATTGAATGGATAGACAAGAAGAGTGAACCTAGTAGTAACGCCTTCCCTTTGATATCCGCACCAGTAATACTTGTACAAGTAGTAATCGTCAAATAGTATAATGATCAGAAGATAATCTTAATCCATATAGAATAGAGAGAGTGAACGTATAGCAATTGAGTGGATAGACAAGAAGAGTGAACCTCGTAGTAACGCCTTCCCTTTGATATCCGCACCAGTAATACTTGTTCAAGTAGTAATCGTCAAATAGTATAATGATCAGAAGATAATCATAATCCATATAGAATAGAGAGAGTGAACGTATAGAAATTGTGTGGATAGACAAGAAGAGTGAACCTAGTAGTAACGCCTTCCCTTTGATATCCGCACCAGTAATACTTGTTCAAGTAGTAATCGTCAAATAGTATAATGATCAGAAGATAATCTTAATCCATATAGAATAGAGAGAGTGAACGTATAGCAATTGAGTGGATAGACAAGAAGAGTGAACGTAGTAGTAACGCCTTCCCTTTGATATCCGCACTAGTGATACTTGTTCAAGTAGTAATCGTCAAATAGTATAATGATCAGAAGATAATCATAATCCATATAGAATAGAGAGAGTGAACGTATAGCAATTGAGTGGATAGACAAGACAAGTGAACGATAAACATTACGCTACTTCGTATTTATTCACTTCCTTTATGATCATGTGATCTACTTGATAATAGAATTGCCTGTGTTACTCACTGATGATCTTGTTTTAAACCACATTGTCGGCAACACTTACTCTGATACAACAAATATGATGCTGGAATGGTATAAGTGCAGTTTTCATGAAATAAAAACAACTGGTCTGCACTATGCAGTTACAGATTTTAGATAAAATACACATATTGAATCTGCAATGTTATTGGTCTTGACCTGGCATCTCAACTTCAGTCACAAAAACAATTTTATGCGTGTAAGACTAATTGTAGGAAATAAACAAATAAAGATGACCATCTGTGTTGTTCTTTTTGTTTTGTTCTTTCTGAATTTAAGATCACATTTTTCTCTTTTTTCCTCTCTTTTTAGCCAAAAGGCTGGAAATTTGTTGATGAGAACATCAATGATCCAGTGCAGGTGGTAGAACTGTGGAGCAAATTCTTGTTCCTCTCTGTATCATCAGGAACCCTTTGTGGTAGGTTTGACCTTCCAAAATCCTCCCCTATTTATTTATTCCCCTCTCTTTAGTCATTCAATTAGTTGTAAAAACAAAAAAACAAACTTGAAATCTAATAAAACTCTGTGCCTCAATTCTGGAAATACTGCTAATATTATGAAAGAAATTATACTAATATTTAATATAATATTAATTAACGTTGTATTAAATTAAATACTGCTAATATTATGAAAGAAATTATACTAATATTTAATATAATATTAATTAACGTTGTATTAAATTAAATACTGCTAATATTATAAAAGAAATTATACTAATATTTAATATAATATTAATTAACGTTGTATTAAATTAAATACTGCTAATATTATGAAAGAAATTATACTAATATTTAATATAATATTAATTAACGTTGTATTAAATTAAATACTGCTAATATTATAAAAGAAATTATACTAATATTTAATATAATATTAATTAACGTTGTATTAAATTAAATACTGCTAATATTATAAAAGAAATTATACTAATATTTAATATAATATTAATTAACGTTGTATTAAATTAAATACTGCTAATATTATAAAAGAAATTATACTAATATTTAATATAATATTAATTAACGTTGTATTAAATTAAATACTGCTAATATTATGAAAGAAATTATACTAATATTTAATATAATATTAATTAACATTGTATTAAATTAAATACGGCTAATATTATGAATTCATAATATAAGAAAATTCACTGATGTGATTATTCATCATATATAAAATGTTTTTATATTTGAGAAATTGCAATGGAAAAAATAAAAACCTGCTTTAACTGATTGAATTCTTTTACTGAATTTTATATAATGTAATAACATCTTTCTGTGGTTGGAACAGAAGGTATCTGAAATTCTCATGACTATCAAATGAGTTTATAGTATAGTAACTAATATTGTCTAAATTTATACAAATTTTCATAAAATTAATGTTAGCAAAGATACTGAAGAAATATCAGTTGAAGTGGAATATATATATATATATATATATATATATATATATATATATATATATATTATATAATTAATAAAAATCATTTGGTTGATTTTTATAATTATTTTAAGAACTTGCATACTTTGTCACCTTTTAAAATTTGTAAATCACTCAGTTAAATTAAAAATGACCAAAAGAAAAATACTTTAAAAATATATGCTGGAATTATCAAATTGAGGAATTATCATTAGTTATATAGCTTGCTGTTCAGACCAGCACACCCATTTTGGTTGTTATACTCACAACACTAACTTTTTTCATTCTATGTTCCATACTTAGGGGAGATAACTCATATCAATTAATACTAGTTTTATTCACCTTTGCATTGCTTTTCTCTTTCTTCCACTGAACCAGAGTATATGATTTTTGACCACTACCAGACACAGGGATAGAACTCACAAATGATTAAGATGGGGGTATTCAAAAATAATTCCACCACTCGAGTCAAGACACTCATACAATTCTATCACCTGAGTATAGGTTTAAGGACAGAGGGTACAATGGTTGAAACGTTCTAAGTATAATGGCCAAAATAATCATGTTGGTCCGAATAGCAAGGTATATAATTCTTTGAAAGTAACTTTATATGTATGAGCATATCTTTTTAATAAAATTTACAACTGAATTAATTTTATTGGTAAAATAGAAGCTAAAGTTACTTTTCTTGCATATTTGATGATTTCCATCGCATGATTCATGTTGGGGATATGTAAACTTGGAGTGAAATTATGAAAACTGAAGAGAGCAGCACCCAAATTGCAATATGAAAAACTCTGGAATGACCTGAATGTGAAGGAGAAATATATGGAAATTATTAAAAGCATTCAACCTTTAGAGTGAGGCAATTCTGAGAGAATTAAAATTCCTACCAAGATCCATTACTGGCAGCCACAATCTTAACATTAGATATGCAGATGACACAGTGTTGATAGCAGACACAGAAAAGAACTCCTAGCAAAGTGTGAAGATAGGATTAAACATCAATTGTAAGAAGACAGAATGTATAGTTGTCAGAGCCCAACATGTGATTTAAAAATTGAAATTACCACAATCAAGCAAGTACAAAGATTTAAATATCTAGGCGGTATTCAACAGATAACGGAAAATGTGACACCAAAATCTGAACGCACATTAGGATAGCGAAAAATGCTTTCCAAAAGCTAAACTAAGTATTAAGAAATTGGAAAATCTTATAGAAACAAAGCAAAAGTATTGAACTGCTAAGTTTTGCTGTTTACTGTTAGTATAAGATTCAAATGTTGGTTCCTGTTTTAAACTATTACTTCTCCATACTACCTTAAAGGGCAAAAGCATATCTTAAAATTTGGACATTTCTAATGTAAACACTCACCATAATTTATATAAATTTGGTTCTAAGAAATATATTTAATAAAGTGATAAACATTGACTAGTTTAAATGTACTTTTTTTAAAATTTAAAATTATTTAAATTTTATTTTAAAGGTTCAAGTAGCTTTCTTCCTAAGGTTTGGTATAATAATCTGCTTGTCTCCATACAGGTAAATACAACTTTATTCTCATTTTATCTGACATCAAACTGAAGTAAATAATTAATTCATTATCATAAGAAAAAAAAATTTAATTTCTACTCTACTTTTATGCATAATTTCCAGATTAAGATTTTACAGTTGAAATTGATAGATGTAACCCTAAGTTCTATGCTAAGAGTTTCTTGTTTCACACTTCTCGCTTGTGGAACTCTCTTCTGGTTTCTTGCTTCCTAGTCAAATTTATTCTTCAAAAATTTAAATGCTATGTCAGTTGTCTTCTTAATTTCTGTTTTTTTATTGTTCTCTCTCCTTAATGTTTTTTTTCCCTCATATTCTTTCACACTCAGTAACCCCTTGCATTATAGTGGCTTTATTACCTTGCTTAGGGTGAAATGATTAGAATAGATAAATAAGGAAGGTTTAATTTTTAAGATTTCATGAAAAAGCACTTCTTTTTCATCTTTAAGTATTATTTTATAACACGACATTCTAAGATAAGAAAAAGAATTATCAGAAATTTGTCCCCTCAGTTTTCTCTTGAAAATTATTTAAGATTCTGTATTTTTCTATTTCTAAACAAAAAATTTCCCCAATAATGGGAATTTAACAATTTTTGGAGGAAAATCAGAAAGCCTAAGTCATAATCAAACTATTTCAGGCATAAAATTGAGAGTTTTGAAGGAAAACAACATTCCTTCGGGGTCAAAATGCGACAAATTCCATTGGTAATTTTATATTATATAGTTGGAAGGGACTAAAAAAATTGACACCCGGTCACGGAAATCTTTAGTAAAAGGTGAAAGATTTATCCATAATTCCTGACTGCCTGAAACCAGGAGTTTATAGCAGCGATAATGAGAATTAAACCAAATTGACTTTGACATATCTGGGTTAAATGCCAGCCATTAATCATTATCAAAGACCAAAGAGGAAACATCAGAATTGCTTGGACTGATATGCGAGTTATGAATAATCTAGAGTGATCTCCACTTGCTTTGTTACTCCCCTCTTTGAGAGAGCTATTTCTGTTTACTGGAACTATAAAAGGACATTATATGCGAACCTTGTATTCTCAGTTGATTAAAGCTTTCTTAAACCCTACACCTGCATACTTTTGTCATTACAACGAGATCGATTAAAAAATTATTTCCTGTATAATTTCTTTTAATTTTGTTTTTTTCCTACACTCTAAATTCAGTTTTCTGTTTCTCTTTTTGAATTGCAGATGTTGCTGAGTTTCATTTATTTCGCCTCGATTTTGGGCCACTCTGTCCGACCAACACTAAAAATGATGCCTACTCGACTACCCACAATTAATGGAGGGCAATTGAGACGTGACTCCTGCATCAGCCAAAGCAGCCAACCTGTTGTGCCTGGTTAGTAGAATATATTATGATATATTGAATGGCAAAATGGAAAAAAATCCTATATAATGCATTTCATCCTTCAAAGGGGCCTCTTCAGATTAAATTGATAGAATCATATATAGATAAGGGGAGGGAACAAAAATATAATCAAATGTTAGTTATAATTAAACTATAATGAAATACTGAAGATTCAGAGATGATTCAATTTAAATTTTAAATTTCTGGCATCCGATGTGTCTAGCTTATTTCATTCAATTTATTACTGCTTTTGTTTTTGTTTTTTTCTTCTTTGTTGTTTTTAAATATCCCACATTGTAATAAAAAATATTTAGTCTGAAGAAGTAATAAAATATGGATTAAAAAAATTAAATCCATTAATTCTTTAGACATATCATGTTCTCTTGTAATCTGGTATCATTATTTCTCTACACAGCTTCTACTGATATTAAGAGTAGAAAATAATTATATCTATTTATCCCAGTTTGAATATAGTTCTGTCGCAGTTAGCTCCTCCTCATTTCCTTAATCCTTCAACAGGGGTCTCTCTCCCACGAGTATAAATACTGGCTGACCTCTCGCCTCTTCCTCTTTTTACGGCTTACGCACACGTGCGGCCAGCTGTCTCGACCCAGGCCTTGGGCCGCAACCTCGCGCATGAGGCGAGGTAAAAACAAAAAAAACTTTCTCTTTTTCACTTACGCCAATATGTGACCTCTCACACAAATAGCGTTTCCCAAATTCTGGGAACACGCTAAAAACAATATACGTGTTCGTATGGACACTCAACACACTCACATAACTTCTCGATACAAACACTATGTAACTTTTCATGTCTTCATGTCATTGTAATTTGTTATTAATATATATTTGTTTGCATACATGTATATCGGTCTTGTTTGTTTCTTTATCTTCTTTGGACTTCATTAAAGTCCAACATTCCTATGTAGCTGGACCGGCCAGCAGGAAATCTTAACCCAGAGATATCTCCATCATCCTCACCATTCACACCCCGGTCCACTATATATGAATTGTGTATTGCCGTATAAGCATAACCTGAAGAGGGATGGGCTCTTGCTCAAGACACACTATGCATGAATGAATAAGTCTTACTTTAATATCAGATTGGCCATTGCCTGGGATTCTTACTGAAAGTTCCTTTACAGAGACCAAGACATTGGCATGTAACAGAGATATGTGGAGGGAACAGGTCAGGTGCTCAGCTCTACAGTAACCTTATGACGACACCCAATCGTGGGACTGACGATATAATTATATAACTTTCTCTAATAAAAATACCTTTACTTATCTGCTATATCTGTGTACATATTAACCCTTTGAACCTGAGAGGCTAGTGTGAAAGTGCATATACCACACTCACCAGTGGGTCAGGGGTCAAAGAGTTAATTATAATAAGTTTGTAGCCTAATGATGGAAAAAATACTAGTATTTTGTACAGATTTTTTCAACATAATCTCCTTCTCTTAATTCAGTGGTGAATAATAACATAGATTGAACATTATACAACAGAAATTTCAGACCAAATGTATATCAAAGTGAGAGGAAGTACATGTAGTGAAGACAATGTTGACATGTGACATGACACACTTGTGAGATAATGTTTTGTACTATAAAGACAATCTTTTCCTTTTATTATAGTTGTAAACGAGCCATATTTATTTATTGATGATTCATGCCAATTTTTTTAAATATGGTATTTATATTGGCATGATTCAGAAGGGCTGTAGAAAAAAATATATGAGATCTGATCAAAAAATATTGGGACTGGTGCTATAAAAAAGAAAAAAAAACTCATATCAATTATGCATTTAATGTTCTTCAAAGTTATCCCCTTCTGAAGAAACACACTTTATCCAGTATCATTTCCCTTGATGGAAGCATTCTTGGAACTCATTCTTTTTAAGGATACTGAGCAGCAACCTTGTTGCATTCTCTTGGATTTCCTCAAAATGTCTTGGAATCTCATTCCTTTCAAATGGGATTTGATTTTTGAAGAAGAAAAAAGTCACAAAGAGTGAAATCTGGGGAATTTGGAGATTGTTGAACGTGGGGAATGTTTACTTAGCCAAAAACTGCTGCACAAGCTCTATTGTCACTGATAGAACCTCTGTGGTGTGGTGAGATGACCACACTCTACACACTTTGCTTCCAGGCACTGCTACAAACAATGGAAGTGAGTGAGAATGTTATAACTTTGTGTGTATGCATGAAATAATTCAAAGCTAATCTATGCCAAGTGGCTTCACTCAGTGTATTTTAGCTCCATTATTATAATACCATCACGATACATTTTGATCATACCTCGTATGACCAATTTATATTAGCCAAAATAAATGTTATATTTATGATTTTCTTCCCTTTTCAGATCCAGCATCTTTCTCTTTGTGTAATGAAACTTAGATCTGATTGGCCCTTCATTACACAGTGATTTAGCTCCACCCACTACTTTTTGCCATTTTTAACAGTCATTAAGTGATACACACTTCGGCAATCATGTCTGTTTCAATTCATGGCTGACTAAGCAAAAGTTTTTCCTGCAGTAGATTGCTTTGTGTAGTAGACTGTTTGCCAACCAAGGCTATAGGACCCAGTCTGTTCTATTTAACCCATAGCTTGTGGGAGAAGAGATGGATTCATACCTTTCCCAAGAGTATTTGCGCATAATAGAATGTAACGAACCCAACTGGAATTTGAACTTGGTTCTCTTATTTCTTACTTTTACTACCCATAGCTGAGTAGAAGAGTGGATTTCTATTCATGCTTTGCAATTCAGAGTTAACCTTTCCTAAACTTTACTAAGAGCTACAAAGGACAGAAAATTGAGGAGAGCCATGACTGTCCATGTCTTGAAGGGACACAGCACAAAGGAAACTGATTGCCATCCAAGGTTTTCTTTTTAAAAAAAGAATATAAAAAACTTTACAATTATTAAGAATAAAGTAATCTTTTCACATTTTGTGTTTCTGGAATGTACATCTGTGTTTTATAAATCTTATCAAGAGATTGTTTTTTTTTGTTTTTTTTTAAGGTTTATCAACCCTTTGCGGGTTATTTAATACTGAAACATTTTTGGATTGTATAATTATTTTTTATTTAAGAATTCATTTTTTTCTGAGTGAATACTGCATTAATAATTTTTGGAGAATAACAATGATTTTTCCAGATGCAAATTCTATTATTTAACCCACAGCTGGGAGGGACGAGATGGATTCATACCTTTCCCAATCCCAAGAGTATTTGTGCATAAGTGAATGCAACAGATCCAACTGGAATTCAAATTTGGTTCTCTGATTTCTCATTCTGAACCACTGTCCATTACACGCACCTGCACTTACCTTCTCAAGAATACTAAAATATATTGTCCGATTTAAAAATGTTTTTAAATACCCAAATCCAAGAAGTTGTAAGGAACCAGTATTTACAATATTGTTTGAAATGCATAATTATTTTGCTTGCAATTGATTTTGTTGAGTTAGATCATATAACATATTTTTTCACAATATATTAAAAGATCTGTATATATTCTGTGCTCTGTCTATATTTCTGAGATGAGGTATTATGTACACTATTTACATTATTCGGACTTTGTCCTCATCTTTGTCGACATATTTATTACAACGTTTCAGCCGTTGTACACTCCGGCCTTCTTCAGGTGGTTGGAATGTTGAACTGAACCCTTTATTTTGCTCACTGGGGTAGACTGTTCTAGTTCCATGCGCCATGTTTAATGAATGTCAGTTGTCAGTTATCTCCTGTAAATAAAGGGTTCAGTTTGACATTCCAACCACCTGAAGAAGGCCAGAGCGTACAATGGCCGAAACGTTGTAATAAATATGGTGACAAAGATGAGGACAATAGTCCAAATAATGTAAATAGTGTATATTCTGTGCTGTTTTTAATTTTTTTTTTTTATTTCAGCCCATTATCTCATTTCTCATGCATTGATATTTTTACTTTTTTATTTTTATTTTTGTAGATTATGGTTCCATCAGTGGCAGGTAGTTGACCATTTCTACAGAATCTCTTTTTCTGCCCAATTCAAAGAAAAAAAAGAACAAATCAGAATCTTACAGAAAACAGCAACTAACTGTCTGGAGGTCTTTATAACCACTGACAAAGACTGTTCAGGTCAGAACACCCCAACCCCTGAACCCCCTAATACCTATGGCTTATCCTGTTTCATCATTTTCAACCGCAATGTGACCTTCATCTGCAACTTGACCTTTCATTTTGCTAACTATTTGAGCTGATACTCAGTGTATGGAGGCCCTCCTCCCTACTTCGCTTTATGATCAATGACAAATTTTTAAGGTTTTCATACAGGCAATATCAGACATTCTAATTTCATTTGGTCTAAACAAGTATCTAGAGAAAGAGATTATGTTAATATTATTTTGATTTGTACATTCTGGATTTCTATTGGTCGAATGTGTGAGTGCAGATCAATTAACATTGTGCTTTTAAAAGATATTGGAAATTCTGTCTAGTCTGAAAATACTCAAATGGGATTTTTTTCTTCATATTTTATAAAAGAAAAAATTTTTTATTGAAATTTATATTTGGTTTACTATATTTAAAATATATTTTACCTTTTGTCCTACTGTAGAACTTTTTCCATATATTTTATAAAAAAACAAAAGCAGTTTGTCTCTCGGGAACCTATTCCTTCATTTGAATTTATCTTTGCATTACAAGGGAGATAAGTTAGGAGTTAGTAAATTTAGCACATATTCTCAAACGAGTCTATTGTACGTAAGGATTCTTTTCAAGCATGAATTAAGTAGAAAATTAATAAACAATAATCTGGCTTGTGAAATATAAAATATTAATGAATTAATTTATTTCTTTAACAATTTTAAACTTTTGGAATCTCCAAACTTACACAGAATCACAAGAACATTAAGAGACACAGTGGGCTCTTTATGGTGAATACTAGAGATTCAATAATTGAAGTGTAAATATATACTTTGTCCTCTTTCTTTTCCTGGTGAATGCATCATCTGAATGAAATTATCACTGTAACAATGACTAAAGAAATACTATAGAAGACTTTGACGATGAACTCATCATATAACCGTCATACAACCACTTCCTCACATTTGTTGAGAGCTAAACTGACTGACTGAGGAATTGTTTCTAAAACTGATTATTTAATTTGTCAGTTTGATCGATTGATTTTTTTTATGCCTTATCAACCGTTTTTAGGTTATTTAAAGCCAGAAATATTTTTAGATTGTAAGAATCTTTTTGAGATAATAATGATTAACTGATACAAGTCCTACTAATTAACCCATAGCTAGGGAGAGAGAAGAGGTGGATTGATACCTTTCCCAAGGGTATTTGTGCATAAGTGAATATTATGAACTCGACTGGAATTGGAAAGAGCTGAGTTACACTTTCAGTCATTATCCAATACACCACCCACACATCCTAGCTTACAGCACCTGGTATACCCAAGTGATCACCCATCTAGGTTGTCAGCTTGCTTATGGACTGAATTACAATTTAGACTTTTTGTTAACCCCTCCCGTTTTGGGTTTTTTTTCAGATTGTTTCAGATTTTATATGCTAAACATTAGAAACTGTGTCCAGGCTTGATATCAAATGTGCAGACCTTTGTTATCAATGCAAATTCAAAAAAAGCTTCAGTTAATCTGAATTTTATTTTTTTTAAATGATAATTTAATTCATCCATTTTCAAATGCTAATTATTGCTTTTTCTTTTAATTTGAAACAATCACATAAATTTTATTAATTTGTCATAAGCCTTTTGTTATTTGTTGTTTTTTTTTGTTAATAAGTTTAGCTCTAGTTTAGTGAAAACATATAAACCAATGTATTTGATTATTTGGCTGCTGGAGCTGACATAGTTAATTAATCACCTCACCTTTTTTTTGAACTGAGTGAAGTTATCATATGAGTACCGAGTTGCATTTTAATTATCAGCTTAAGATTTAAATTTGTCTCCTATATATACATATGGAGATTTATATATATATATATATATATATATATATAAGAGAATAAATTTCTGGATAAAGGAATGAGAAATGTATTTACAGCTTGAAATTGGTTCCACTGAATTTAAAAAGTGTGAAATTAGATTAAAAGTATGCAAATTGATCCGTACTGTATGAAAGAGAGGAAATTGGGGTATGGTTTGATTGAAGAGACAAAGTCTTCATTCCGTTTATATTATTAAGAAATTAATTTCCTTTCTATTCAGGTTTTGAAAATTGGCATCGAAATACATTTTTATATTTGTTAGGAGCTGGTGTTGAATCTGTGATCACACAGAGTGAAACAATAAAGAAGAAAACTTACAAGAAAATGAACGGCTTTTCCTTGTGCCAAAAATGATCTTTGCAAATTTCAGATTTTTATTTTAACTTATAGCATGATTTTGATCAGTGCCTTACTTATCTGCTGTGATCTGCAATACTTTGTGAACATTCAAGTCTTACATTAGAAAGAACAAAATCCACACACACGTACTCACACATGAAGTGATAATGAACAATTAAAAACAGTTATAAATCCATTTATGACCAAACAAAAATAAAAATGAAACAAATATTTTTTACTATGCAAAAAGTCTTATTTCATTGTAATTTTTTTAATATTTACATATCAAGTCTTGCAGAAGAGAATACTGGGAGAATCATCAACTGGACAACTTGGCATCACTTACCTTTTTTCAGTTAAGAAAATGAAGAATAATGGATAAATTCTATCATTTTCAGCTCATTAATGCAATTTCTATTATTTTCATCCCAAAGTTGTACCATCTTCAGATTTTATATGCTAAACATTAGAAACTATGTCCAGGCTTGATATTAAATGTGCAGACCTTTGTTATCAATGCATATTCCAAAAAAGCTTCAGTTACTCTGAATTTGTTTTTAAATAATAATAATAATAATAATAAAAATGATGATGATGATTTAATTAGCTATATTATCTAATGACGTTTGTGTTAAAAAAATCTCTTGTAAGTTTATCACTTCTTGATCTCATGGCTAGTATCATTCATATATTGTCTAAAGACAAGACATGCCATAAAGAAAGCATGCCTGGTCCTGGAGTTTCCAGGTAGCATTTCCCTAATCCACAAAAAGGGTAAAGTCAAAGATCTTTCTTGACACCTCGTTTTTTTTTTTTTTGGACAATTTTTGTCTTTACTTACATATGCATCCTCCTCCACTTCCAACCTGATCTAGCATTATGTTTTCTCTTTTGAGGAGACAAATAAAAAATATCATTAGGTCAAGGTGTTGTTTTAATTTGTCAAATCAACAAGAAAGAAAAGAATTAATAAAAGGAAGAGAGGAAATATAATTAGGAGGCAAATTTTATTACCATTGCACTCTTACTCAAAGGTCTTTTTCACAGGCCTTTTTTGCTTTCTTTTTTTTTTTTTTTTTGTGGGGGTGAGGGTGAACCTCAATAATCCAGAATTCATTCACAGAGCAACTTTAATGGTGATTTAAATATGGAAATCATTAATTTTAAGCCAACATTTTGGAAAGAAATCAACACTTGAGGTAAAAAAAAAAATTGTATTAAAGTTATTGTTTGCGTGTCTCAAAAATATATTTTGGATCTTTTTTAAGAACCAATATCTAATTTAAATAATGCATATGAAGACAGTATTTATTATAAATAAGATTTTGTCATCATGTTTTTTCAAACTGATGTCCGTTATGATCCAAACATTGCTGACAACATGACACAATTGAATCACAAGCAGCAATCAACATTTCGATAGGTTTCTTGGATGTCTGTTCAAACTTTACATCAACCTTTCTTGTTTCAGAGCTTGTTGATATCCGTGAACTTCTGGAATGGTTCTTGTGCACACTGTGCACATTATCATCAGCTTTATCTCTAATTTTGGAGATTGTAAACCTAGTGGGTGGATATTAATAAAAATTTCTTCTTTGAACTTAACTGCATTTTCGTACTTCCAGTAACATTTCAGAATGGACTTTTTTTGTTCAGAGCTAAGCTTGGATGACGTTAGTAATAATAACATGTAAATCTGAAAAGAAAGCTGAGCTGTACACTGTAAAAGTGTGTATCCATTTTTTGAGATACCCAGTATTTTTAAAAAGTGATAATGTGAAAAGTTATTAATCTGCAGACTAAAATAATTGCAATAATTTGCATTAGAAAATTTTTTTTATAAAAATCACCTTTATTTTAAAAACGTGCCAAAAATGAAATAACTATTGAATTTTTATAAAATATTTTGTACTAAGGGAAGAAAATTTATTTTCAGAAATGTTTCTGTTACAATTTTCAGATATTTTTTTTCAATTGATTACACTACTACCACTTAATTTGAAAAAGGTTTATACATTATATATAACCTATGGAATATTTATACCTATGTAAGTTGTATTGGTATAAGTTATATAATTAGTAGCATTATTCAACCATTTTTACCCTAAACTTAACAAGTCCTGAAAATGTGCTACTCTGGTACCTGTCTGATTCCAGCTATATATACTTTTTAACCATAATTCGTCATCGACTAGTATTTTTTACATGAGATTTTTTTTTTTAAGTTACTTTTCATAAGAATTTTACTGAGACTGTCAGTTTATAGCATAGATTGGAAATAAAAAATACATCTGTGCTGATACTACCACTGTTAGTATCCTGATGACAGTTGTAATAAAAATCAATTAAAACATTTCAAGATGAAAAATAAAAATAAAAATTAACTTATGGGTGACAATGAGAAAATAATCCTGACAGTAGGTCTTTCTTTTTTTTAGTTCAACAGAAAGCCAAATTTGTTCTCATCTGAAGAATTTGGAAATCTAAGGGGAACATGTTTCACTTTAACAAATATACAATAAAAAGAACAGTCATAACTATTTCCAACTCTTACTTAATGTATTCAGCTGTTTTTTAAAATGATTGAAATATATTAGTAAGTCTGTTTAAATAAATCCGACTTGATTTTATGGTACAATTTTTTTTACAAACATGTAAATATCTAGAAAAATATTAGAAGTTAAGAATTTTGATTAAACATTTTATTTTTTTTAACTGATTGTAGGTCTGCTCAAAAGCTCACAGTTTTGAAAATGAAATGAGTTAGACTCATTTTGAAGAATGCATAGAAATAAAATATAAACTCTGAAGATGATGGAAAATTCAAACTTTTTTTGAATTAAATTGATTATCTACATCCCATCTTATATTCTTGATTGCATTAAAGACTAAGAATATATGTATTTTTGAAATTGGAATATTGTTTATTTTTTCTATAATCTAAAATGAATAACGACTGAGATATGAGAATTCAAACTGTTGGCTTGAGGCTTTCATATATTAAAAATCCTGTTTTATGATTAAATTACTGTGTTATTTGGCTTTATCCAAAATAAAATTGTGGATCATTGAATCCATGCTGGCAAAAGAGCTCAGAACAGTCATTTTTGTGCTCTTTTGCTAAAAACTTTATCTAAAGTTACCAGAAAATTAACAGAATATTTTGTACTTCAAGTTCTTTTAATAATGAATGTAGTAATTCATATGTGATTTTAATGCTGTTAGCTGGGTGCATTTTTATGAATGATATCAACTTAGGTCCAAATACTTAAGTATGCAACGAGAGAGAGAGAGAGAATTCCCAGTTGATTAGCTATGGTAATAAAATATGTATAACTACAAACATTATTGATTTGTATTGTATAATGATTTGTATTGAAATGAATAGAAACCAGCATTAACAGTTTGAACAGTCATCTCACCAAATTTGAAAGATTATAAATGCAATTTATTTTTCTACTTATTTTTTCGTAAATGATGCTAAAATTCTGACAAATGCTTTGTTTGTGGGTGAACATGCATCTGCACATGAATGCGCATCTGTCTGTTCATGTTTACATAAGCACAATCATTTATTTAAAGCTCTTTTAAATTTTATCATTTTTGCTTTAGATATAGAATATATATTCTTATTCTTTTTTTCTTGTAAAAATCAAGTTAACAGAACAGACTCTATTGTAATCTTTGCTAAATACAGACTTGCAATAAAAAGAAATTTCTCTTTATAAACAAATCAAATCAAGAGGTTGGAAGTGTAACAAGCTAACAAAAGCATAAAATTTTTAATATATTAAAGATTATTTTAATATAATTTGACTTGAGTTGAGTTTCTTTGTTTATCTAAATTCTATTACCATGGTTCAGTTTGTTTGAAACTTGGTCAATGTGTGTATTTTTATCTTTATTTAAGGAATGTCTCTAAAGATATTCATTGTGAATATTTTGACACTATTCCAGCTGTTTTATCACTTTTCACAAATTATTTGACATCTGTTTTTGTCTCTATTTGTTGCTGAGATCTCCTGGCTGAGATGAGGAAAGAGTGCTTGGAAAATTTGTTACTCACAGGACAGATTGAAGGCAAGATGGACAGAGGAAAGCAATGCATTGTGACACTGAGATCTCTGGAAGTTGATCAAACAAAAAGAGACAAAAGGGATAGAGAGTCTAATAAAGTCTGGATGATAATTGTTGAAATTGCAGGAAGATTGATTGAAGAGTTGAGAAGAAAATTAAAAATGAAATGTGTTGAAAAATCATGTTTTGCGATAATTCCAAGTAGAATCAAACCCAAACTTAACTAGATGAAATTCAATAAGATTGAGCAAACCCAAGACTACGCATTCTTCCCCACCTCCACCAATAAGAAAGAGACCATTAAGGTATCCATGAAGATGTCATATAAAATAAAAATGTTGTCGATAAAGAAATCCGGGTGATCACTGAAATAATATTCATGATTCCTCTGGTCAAGGAAAAAAACATCTGTTTTGAATCAACCACCCAGAAGAAAAGTATCCCCATGCATTCATCATTATAATTTTAGTAACATTCGTCCAGAGAAAATTTTATATCCAAACATTAATTTGGATTCCCTTGGATACAAGTGGTAAGAAAAAATTAATTACTATTTGGAAGTGGCCATGGACAAGAAAGCTGTGTGATCTATTCGATCATAAAAAAAAAAAAATGCTCGAGACAGAGAAAAAATAAACTTTCATTTTAAGGAGAGCGGAAATAGATTTTTCTTTCTCCAATTCTTCAGTAATTTGGGACAAGCTGATAGATAAGGACTAATGACTGAAAATCCCTTTTGCACCATCTGGAAGTTGGATTTATAACCCCAACCCAGGAAGCGAGCTGAGAGTGGCTGTTGAGAAAGTGGAAGAAGGAAGGGAAAGCAGAGGGAGAAGAAAAACAAGGGGGGGAGAGAGGGAGAAAGATTAACACAGTCTATATGGAGCTGTGGTATGAGGCAAAATGTAAAGAGAGTAGGAGTTAAGGAGTATCTTGATCCCTCTGATCACTCTCAAAAGTGGGCTGGACAACCCGAAATTTGGAAAACCACTTGAGTAAATGTATTTTTATATATGGAAATTTAGAAAAGATTAATGCTTAGAGTAGAAGACACCCAGACCCTAGTCGACCCCACCCCTGCCAGGCACAGGACTCCATATAAGCTGGAGATTTTGAACTTGGAGACACAAGAAGAGAAAGAGAAGAACATGAGACACAACAAGAAGAGAAAGAGAGTGGGAGGGACACTGGAATCCACATCATTCGATGAGACCTCCTGACCAAAGACCCTGTGCCAGGCATGAAGTCCAGAACTTATAAATTTAAGTTACTACTAAAACAAGCTTCAAACTCTGAGGGGGATCTCAGTGTCATTTGAGGGAAGCATTAAAACTGCTGTATACAACAAATCATATATGAAACAAATTGTTATATTTTTAACCCAATACTTTATTCCAAAGGATTCTTGTTTTTTTGTTTAGCTCCTAAAATGTCGAATTGTCTTCACTTCAAGTTTGCTTCCTCAACAATGTTCTCACTCTCTGAGATCAAAAACCCAACATGGCAGAGGAGTGAATGGTCGTGAAAAGACAAATACCGACTCAGTCAAGTGGAACTGTGCCACCAACACGATACCAGTGACAAAGTGAGTCATATGATAAAGAGTGAAGAGTCTACTAAATGGTCTGAAGGAACTTGAAGACCAATGATTGTGTGACATAATTGGTTACCACTCTCTAGGGGCGATGACAGGGGTACATATTTAGTTATCACTGATTAGGGTCGACACTTGGGTGTTACATTAGCATAACCTACCTAGCGATCTTGAATAAATGGATGGCAGAACAAGGTTTAGGAGAGATCAGAAAAAGACAAAATTTATTAAGGGCTACAAAGGACAGGAAATTGTGGAGAGCCATGACTGGCCACATCCTGAAGGGACATGGCACATAGAAGAAAAATATCTGGTTTCTTGAAGTTCTCTACCTGTGTGCACATGTGCAAAGCTTCAAAAAACATGGCCACACTTTCATCTGCTTTGATGCACAATGAAAAAGTTGATTATGAATTAAGTTATCACATTTTCTTCCTGTGTTTCATTTGAGGCAATTGTTTAATGTATATTTCTGCTGCTGAGTCGTTTTGAAATAGATTGTGCCAGAAAAAGCACAGAAGGGAAGATTAAAAACAAAGAAAAAGGCCTAAAATGCTGCAAAAAGAAACAAATGACGAGTTTAGTATGAAGAATAAAAGAGCACCCAAGAAAGGAATGTAAAACAGATGGTAACATGATTAAAATAATTGGCGATTATGGTTCTCCACAATTTCCTGTCCTTTGTAGCTCTTAATAAATTTTTGTCTTTTTTTTATCTCTCCTAAACCCTGTTCTACCATCCATTTCTGACACTCTTCTACTAGGACGGCTAGCCAATCCCCGTTGCAGATGCTTGCTCAGGCACATCTGTGTTTGTTCAACACACACAGCTCACATGTGGTTTATACTGCAACTATTCTGATTAGACCTTAGTTACAGTTTCTCGGAGAGAGAGCGTAATCAATAGTTTGAACAAGGCCAGTACACTCAAACCCTCAGTCATGATGACTTGTAACTTCATGCTAGCACAACTATCAATGGCCTCAAACAGTTCTGTTGACCTAGTTTCACTTACAAAGCTTGAGTCAACACATGGTTTAATTTGCAGGCAATTTCCAAAGGGGTCACACACTGAGATGACCTCCCAGATCAATAACATCAACAAGTCACCTTCCTGACAAATTGACAATGCTGATGTAACCATGTGTCGCATAGCTACAAAGCGAATGTTTTAACCACTCAGCCATATTAGAAAATTAAAATACTGAATATAGTAAAATATATAGGGTGCGATGGGTAAGTTGTCGCCATTTTCTATTTGTAATTTTGTGCATGCACATTTGTTTCTGATTTTGTCGACTGCACAGTGCAGTAGGGTCAGTTGGGCACCGTTTGTGAGAAAAAGAGCACTATAATACCATTCACTCCACCAGAAATTTGGAAACGGTATGCTGTACTGTTTAGCAGTTGCACCTGAAACTCCGATATTGAGTGTTTGGGTATCAATCTGAGGACAGTGCAGAGGATTCGGAAAGAGTTGGAGGAGTCTAATGGTGATTATGAAGGTATGGCAGATCAGAAAACTCACTCTGATCGTTCTGATAAAAGAACTCCCAAATTTATTGTTGAAGGCCTCAGACACAACACGGAGGCCTACATCAAGTGTATTGAGGAGGAAGTGCTGCCTTGACTCAACAGGGTGGGTGCTGGAAGACCCTGTCTGGCAACAGGACTCTGCACCATGCCATACAAACAAGAGAACCCAGTCATGGCTGTCAGACAATTTCTACAACCACATCACCCCTTACATCTACCTAACTCCCCAGACTGCACCCCCTTGATTATTATGTATGGGGTGCATTTGAGTGAGAGACCAAAACTCCTTGTAATACCAAAGATGAATTGATGGCAAGAATTATGGCAGCGTACAACAACTTAAACAAGGAGACTGTCTAGAAGAGTTTCAGGAAATTCCAAAGTTGTCTGGAGTCCATGATTGAAGCCAATGGCGATTTTATTGAATAAATTTACTCTTTAATATTTCAAGATATCTTTGTGTAATTTTGGTAAATATATCTGTTAAAATGAGATGTCAGCGTTATTTTCATTTATGTGTAATTTAGACAACAATTTATCCATCGCACCCTGTATACTGTGTTCATTATTGTTTTTAAGATAAAAATGCCTACTTAGAAAAGACCTGCAATTATTATGAGTATATGCTGCTTGCAAATTCAGAGTTAATTGTCCCAGAAAACATTTTTGCATTATTATGTATAAATTTATTCAAACTGGTGACTTCATCTTGGTTGCTATGGTAACAAAATTTTGGTCATTGTACTCTCCAGCCTTCTTCAAGTGCTTGTCATGTTCAGTAAAGTTTTGGGAATTTCAAACCAAACCCTTTATTCAATGATTCTTTGATTATTAGTTAATTTTTTTCCTGTGTTGCTACTTCTGTTTCCTTCCCTGAAATTCCGACCACCAACTAAAGTTTATATTTTTAAGGAAATAATGGATTTTTGTTCCTGGTCTAACATTATTTATTATTACTACATATATGTCAGTATACAAGGCAAACTTTTAAACTTAAAAAATCTCCCCCATCTTATACTCCAGGTATAAAATGTAAACCTTAAATCCTGTGGTTTATGGTAAGTATAGCACGGGAGATTTTTTTCTGCCTTGCTAACTATCAACACAAATATTTTCTACTGAAACAACTTAATCACATTATAATAAAATAATAAAAGTGTAGTGTAATAAAGGTACTCTAACCTTATATAATATGTGCTCTGATTGCACAACAATTTTCTTGACTCTGAAGATTAATTAAATATGTAAAGTTTGTTGTTAGCTCATATATTTGTATATGTGTTTGTATGCATGTACAAATGTTATATACAAGAGTCACATTAAATAAATGAGTTTTTATCTATACCTACAAGCATATGTCTTATATCTTGTCCAACTGAATAGTTCTTTTTCAATGGAGAAAAATAATTTGCATGTTCAGCTTTAAAAATATTGTTTTTAATCAACTGTTTTGTTATTCACTCTTTTGTGACAACATTTATAAATAAGAAATGATTTTATTTCTTTTATAATTAGTTGGATGTGCTGGTGGTGTAATGGATACTTAGGACTTGAATCCATCTCTTCTCCTCCCAGCAGTGGGTTAAATAGCAGGGCAGATGGTTGGCAATCATTCTAGGAGAAAGACAGCTCTGAATCCCAAAACCATATCTGGCCCTGATTGCCTTTTGACAATGCATAGTACCTGGAAGCCATCCCTGCCAGGGTTATGGTGAAGACATCAGCAGCAGAGTGTTGGATGAGATCAATGGCAGAATCTAACAGACCAGATTTGTGACATTGAACTGTAATGATGTCATCCAAAAGGTCCTTCATACTGTACAATAGATGAAACCTAATTATTCTAAGTCAGATATGAACTGTAGTAACACACAGAGTAACACCTCCTTCTGTTTCCTAATATAGATGCAACTGAAACCTTCATGATGACACATTGGGGGGGGGCGTCTTGATGGATGACCTAATTAGTTATAATTAATTTGAATATTTATTGATATAATGCTATTTTCTGCTCTGTAAGTGGTAATGCATAATCATTTTGAGCACATTCTGGGAGCAAATACAAATAAATAAATTACAAAGGAAAGATGACATTGTTGAAATATCTTAGTCACATATTTTAAAAATCTAACAACTACACACACACAAACTTTGAGCTTTATATATTAAATGTATATACAAGGTTATTCAAAAAGAATGAACTGATTTCATTAAGCAATATTTTAATGAGGAAAAGCAATAGAAAACTACAGAAGAAAAAAAAAAAAAAAAATCACACAGGGTAAGGTCTGGGGACATTGCAGGCCAAGCACAAAGAGCAGGGTCTTGGTAAGTGCCTGAACAAGGCAAGGTCTGTAAGGTTTCAAATGTACATGTCTTAGCACATGTCAAATTGTGGATTGAGTGATCGCAAGCTTACAGCTAGCTCGATTTGTGGACCTCCCTGGTCTCCTCATAAAAGCAGCACAGATTCTTGTCACTTGTTCCTTTGAAACTCATGGTCATCCTGGACATTTTCTTTTACACAGACACCCACTCTCTTTGAAACTGTTTAAACCACTGTCAAATGTTTTTAGGCAAGGGCGGATTAATGTTGAGACAGTATCATAGATCCTCCCCAGAGGGTTGCCACCGCATAGATAAATAACGCCTAGTTAGGATCAATATATTCTGCCACGATAATAATTCCTTTTTCTTTTCTTTATTAACGTACTGTTAAGGCTTCTGTAATAAGGGTCAGGGTTGCCTCCCTTGCATTGAAGGATTATCGGCAGAATAGATAAAGATTTGTAAAAATAAGTGTTAGTTCAATTAAAGTTAATTGAATTTAGTGTTCCCGTGTGCCCTAAATAACACATTCAACTGACCGCGGACCAAAGATGAATGAAACAATGGATATTAATATATAAAGATTTAATGAACAAAAAGGGGGCGAATGACAATAGCAGGGGGGGATGTGTGAGATATTGTCTTTATCTGAAGTTAGATGATGAGCGAAGACGCTGCCAAACCCAACGCACATAACAGGGCCTTCATTAATATATTCTATTAATGCATGTGTAATGATGTTTGCGTGAACATAATATTCGCGTATCTGTTGCGAGCTAAGTCTAGAGCAGGGGAGGGGTGCAATAACTTATCTGATGGTCTTTATGGTTTAACGAACAGCTTCATTACAATAATCTTTCTTCTTTTTTCTTCTCTGATGACCAGGGATTATATTTTCAATCTTGTTTCATATCTTTCTCTTCTGGTCTGACGCCGGGTTTTCTTCTTTCTGTATCTCTGTTCGGAGTTGCTATGCTGGACGATATCTTCACGTTCTCGGCATTGGGAACAATACGGTTCGCTCTTCTGCCTCAGGGGATGTGTGGTCGCAGCTTACTTCTCGGAATCGCAGTTAATATGACTCCCCCCGTCAGAATTTGGCCAGCTACTACTTTTTCAAATCACCTCGTGTGTCTCCTCTTTTGGCGCCTAGATCTCCTGCTTGCTGATTGGTTGTTCTCGGCCAATCGTGTTGCTTCTTTCATATGCTGCTCCTGTTGGTTTTATTCTAGCGTTCACCTACACGTCTATACTCTAAGTTACGATGTGGGAAGGGGTGGGTGTCAGTTGTTGGCTTACATTCGTCACAACAGTACACTGCACCAAGACAACCATATTTGTTTTTGCAAACTCAAGAATGAAGAATGCCTTTTGCTGAGGACTCGGCATTCTGGGGGTAAACAAAGAACTGAATGTTGCCAGAGATACAATGTGACTACAGCACCCCTGGTGGCAGCCATTCAAAACTTAGAAAACTCCTCTTTCAAATGGTCACTGACTCATTCCATGACGATGCTTGATAACTAAAGCAATGCGCCATGAAATCGGTTCATTCTTTTTGAATAACCCTGTATGTAGAGTTGCACAAAAGTTAATGTAATTTGACTATGAAAACATTACGTCCTCTTATTTATTCCTTAGTTTCCACCATTTTCTTTCAAGTAGTTCTTTTCCTTGTTTGTATACTGACTGACAAAGTTTATTGCTCACAAAAGATAACTTCATGCTGCATCTGTTTTTGCACTGATCAAATTTCATAAACTTAGGGTAGCACATAGTACACATATATATATATATATATATATATATATAAATCTGTGGGATAATGACATGAATTTTTATATATCACAAACAGTTTTGGAGGAAATATGTATGACAAAGGAGAGAAAGTTTTTGTATGATATGTTTCATCCCTTAGGACTTCATCAAGCTACATTCACGTGTATACAAAGAGATGATGAAATGTTTTTGGCCCAACTCACTTCCCAAAATCAGACAGCAATTTTTTTTAATCTCTTAGGCAGAATGTAGCATTAATGCTGGACAAGTTCACAGATGAACAGAAATGTGGTTCTACAGATAGATGCTGAGAATTTTGTGGATGGTGCACATAAGTAAAAGGAAGTTTTAAGGAAAATGGAATCAAAAAGCATTGCTGAAATTTCTTGGACACATAATAAGGAAGGAGGGCTTGGAAAATTTGACACTCAAAGAACATATTGAAGGGAAAAGTGAAAGGGGAAGGCAGTCGGTCACTTACCTGACTAACTTACATGGCAGAAAGAATGGATTACATAAAGGCAGATATTACAAGTGATAGGAAGTTGTAGAGAGCTGTGATCAGCCACCTCCTGAAGGGACACAACACATAGAAGAAGAGGTCAAACCATGAACTTTTCAACACTTCCTCATATATGTGTATAGATACATGAACATACCTATTTCTAAACCATTTTTGTCTTTAACTCCCAAACCTTCATTAATATCTGTCTAAGCTAATTAAGAAAATCTTTCTTGTAACATTTCTTTTTTGCTTCCATTTTTCATGTTTGGCAAGCGAGTGTAGAAAAGCAGGCTTTTTTCTTTTTCTTTCTTTTTTCTTCTAGTCTATGGAAATTGGTATTCTCAAATACGCCCAAGTAATGGTTCGACTCATCACTGCTCATCTTCAGTGAATTGAAAAAATTATCTGTCATTGGGATGCAGGTCTGAGGTGTCTGAAAGCTTCAACAAGCTCATCCACAAAACTGACAGGTTTTCAAGAGAGTGAAAGAAATTCCAGAAGTTCTTTGATGGCACTAATGTATTCAAAGAAATCTGGCATGCCTCCTGATGATTTATTTGATTTTCTCTTCATCCAAGAAGTCTTCAAAAATGAAAATGAAGGGCAAAAAACTATGGATTTTCTCTATGAGTAAAACTTCATATTCCCAACTATTGAAAGATTTTAATCCTCCATATTTTACTCAGTTTCCCTTAATGAATAAAATGAAACATTAACAAAAAGGGCTGCTGTGTAATGAACCTTTGCAGTCTCGTAGAGTATACATGGAGTTAAATAAGTAAGATTTTAGAAAGGAGTTGTATTGTGTTGGTACTGCAATCAGAACTAATCATTATTTCAAAACAATTCTAATAATTATATAGACTATAAATATTTAAAAAAAAATTTCCTTTTATTAAATATCATAAAAGTTTTCTATGTAAATTCATTGTAAATTGATCCCCATAAACAAAATAACATGCAACTCATGGAAAATTAAAAAATACATTTTTTTTTTAATATTGTAATCTGGAATGCTTAATCAATACATGAAAAGAAGAACTCCAGAATACAAATGACATTTTTTTTAATTTTAAGAGATCATTTGGTATAAACATCTTTTGATTTGTCACACGGGGGGGGGGGGGGGGATATATTTACAATGAATTTACATAGCAAGCTTGACACTTCCCATTAATTTTTATAATATTTCATAAAAATAATTTTTGTGGGGATATTCGTGGCCAGGAGTGATTAATCTATAACAATATGAGAAAAAATTATGAAAAATTATTACTTCTGGTTGCAATGCTAATTCTACAACTCCATCGATTTTAGATATACATCAAATCAATAATAAGATTTTTTTAATGCGAAGTCCCTTCAGGACATAGGCAATCATTGCTCTCCATAGATTCTGTTTCTTTATTATCTGTGTATTGCCATGACTTCTTGGGAAAGATAGTGGAGTGATTTCCCATTGCTTTCTCCATGGTTTCAAATTCAGTATAGTCCTTCTCCAAGATTCCTTTTCTTTATTATCTGTGTGTTGCCATGACTTCTTGGGAAAGATAGTAACATGGTTTCCCATTGCCTTCTCCATGGTTTCAAATTCAGAGTAAGCCATCGCCAAGATTCCTTCTCTTTATATATGAAATGTCATGGCTTCTTGAGAAATATAGTTGAGTGGTTTTTTCTTGTTGCCTACCCCAAGATTCATTTTCTTTATTATCTGTGAATTTCCAAGACTTGGTAAAGACAGTGGTGTGATTTCCCATTGTTGTCCTTCTTCTATTTAAGCTACAAACTGTCGCTGCCTTGCTATTTAACCCATTACTTGTGGAGGAAAAGTGATCGAGTCATATTTTTTTTTCAAAGTGTTTGTGTGAAATTAAATGTGACAGACTAGACTGGAAATTGAACTCAGTTTGGCAATTATTAACATTATTTGGACTATTGTCCTCATCTTTGTCGCCATATTTATTACACCGTTTCGGCCATTGCATGCTCCGGCCTTCTTCAGGTGGTTGGAAAGTCGAACTGAACCCTTTATTTCGCTCACTGGTGTAGACTGTTCTAGTTCCACGTGCCATGTTTAATGGATGTCAGTTATCAGTTATCTCTTGTTAATTTCCCTCTGAAAGTTCTCCACTGCCTTAACCGGGTATTGAACTCAGACTCTTTGGGTCCTGTCACTGGATCTAACTAACACCTTTATCGACTGTGCCATGTGTCCTCAATTAATAGGAGATAACTGACATTCATTAAACATGGCACGTGGAACTAGAACAGTCTACCCCAGTGAGCGAAAGAAAGGGTTCAGTTCGACATTCCAGCCACCTGAAGAAGGCCGGAGTGTACAACGTCCAAAACGTTGTAATAAATATGGCGACAAAGGTGAGGACAATAGTCCCAATAATGTAAATAATGTAGATAATACCTCATCTCAGAAATATAGTCAGTTTGGTAATTCCACTCTCCATACTGAAAACTGTTAAACTACCAGCACATGCATACATTTGAACAGACTACTAATAAGAACTTATTATGAGAAAAGAAATATTAATGAAGTAAAACAAGTGATAACCAGACAGAAGAATAGATATTAACAAAATGAAATATAAGAATAATTATTAAAATGAATGGAACTTTTTCTCTGTCTGTAAGGATCTCAAAATATATATGTAGATAATTATTGTAAAAGTTTGCCAAACCTCTGGCTTTGACAATACTCAGCTTGTCAAATTCTCTGCCTTTCAAGCAGGGAGGAACCCAGACTAGGCCACGGCGAAGAGCAGAGTCTTGTCTGGGGTGGTAGACAAACATAACCCCATTATTATGGGGTCTATGTGGAATTTTTGCCCAAACCTATGGGCTCAGAACACCCCATGTAAAAAAAACTGGCCTTGTGCCACATCCCACCTTGTGGGGAGGACTTGGGTAAATACTGAGAATTAACTGTAAATTCTCAGATATTTTTTGAGGAGTTAAGGTCATAACTCTAAAATATTAAACTAAATAATATGCATAAACCAGGAGGAGGTGTGGGTGGTGCAATGAATAGCGGCTTGGAATGAGAATTTAGAAAGATGTGTTCAAATTCCAGTCAGGTTAGTTACACTTATGTGCAAATATCTTTGGAAAAGGTATGAAACCATAGCCTCCCCCACCTATGGGTTAAATAGCATGTCTTGTATCTGGAAAATTTATTGTTCTTCTCAAAATAAATGGTTAATCCAATATTCACTCATAAAAAAAGGAATTATTATTACAATGCAAAATAGTTTCAGCTTTAAATAACTCACAAAGGGTTGATAAACCATGAAAAACAAATCAATCAATCTCTACATGCCTTTACAATATCCCCATCCAGTAAGGATAAATCCATATAGACTATGCTAGATTTATTGATATAAATCAATTCTTACACCAAAAATGTTTCAGAATATACTTATATTAGGTTGAGTTATAAGTAATGTCTGATTTTGGGAACCATTTGCAATGGTGAATGTATTATCCGTAATTCTAATCATACATGGAAGTTAAGAATAAACTTGGAGTACACTAACATACAAAAATGTTCAACACACAAAAAAAAATGGAGTATTGCTGCCATTTATGGTCTGGGGCCCCTGCGTGTTGCCTCAGGGTTCTTGATAAGATCCAGAGACGGATATGCAATGTGATTGGCCCTGATCTGTCATCTCGTTTGCAGTCGCTCTCTCACAGACGCGATGTTGCATCGCTCTGCCTTTTCTACAAGTACTTCCACGGTAATTGCTCCGAGGAGTTGCTTTCGCTTGTCCCTAAGCCTCGTGAATTTAAGCGTCCTACGAGGCTGGCATCCCGTTCCCACCCCTTCACCGTTGAAACTGTTAGATGTAGACGTCTTTTCTACTCCAATAGCTTCATGTCTCGCACATCTCGCCTATGGAACTCCCTTCCCTATTACTGTTTCCCTGACAAATACAATCTCCAACGGTTTAAGTGTAGCGTCAATCGTCATCTCCAATTGCCTTGATCTATCCACTTCCTGACATCTTTCATTCTTATCTGCTCTCGCTCTATATCTTCCGTAACCCCCTTGCCTTGATCGACCCTCCGTCCTTCTCTTTCTCCACATCCCTTCCTTTACCACTCCTATCTGCTGTTCCTCCAACCCTTCTGTAACCCCATGCGTGATAGTGGCTACCGGCCTTGCTTGGGGTGATACGCTTAAAAAAAAAAGGCCATAGATTGATAAGGATAAAACAACTGACCCCAAAAGATGAAATTCATGTTAGGAAGGTTGATTGATTGGTTTTCTACAGCTTATCAACCCCTTGCAGGTTGATTAAAGCCAGAAAATATTTCTAGAATTTTTGTTTTGAAGATAATAATGGTTTACTGATACAAGTCTTAGTCTTACTAATTAATCCATATCTGGTAGGGAAGGGGGTGGATTTATAGCTTCCCCCAAGTGCATTTGCACGTAAGTGAATATAAAAAACTCAATGGGAATTGGAACTTTGCTCTCTGATTGACAATTCCAAGTCATTATCCATCAACAAATCTTACAGCACTTGGTATTCATAAACGGTCACCCATCTAGGTACTGAACCGGCTGGACATTGCTTAACTTCGGTGATCATACAGGAACTGGCATTTCAATGTGATGTGACCATAAGCCTTGGAAGGAAGGTAATGTTGTGCATGTGGTGAGATTGTTAGAATATTATTCATTTAAATTACTTAAAATGCATTGGACTATTAACATGAAAATTTCATTAGAAACAAAGAGAAGGGTACTGAACTGATATGTGACATCAGTTCTCCTATATGACAGTGAATGCTGGACAATCTCCTCACAGAGGAAGAACAGACTGGAAGCAACAGAGATGTAGTTCTACAGAAGGATGCCGAGAATAGCACGTGAGCAACGACAAAATTTTACAGAAAATGGAAACAAAAATGACACTTATACTTAACACCAGAAAGAGATAGTTGACATTTCTGTGGCACATAAGGAAAGAGGGCTTGGAAAATTTGATACTCACAGGGCAGATTGAGGCAAGAGAGTCAGAGGAAAACAATGCATAACCTACCTAGTAAGCTCGAGTAAATGGATAGCGGACCAAGGTTTAGGAGAGTCATGAAAAAGATAAAATTTATTAAGAGTTACAAAGGTCAGGAAGTTATGGAGAGCCATGATCACCAACGACCTGAAGGGACACGGCACATAGAAGATAATTTAAATACGCTGTTGTTTCTTTACTTCAATGAATATCTTTCTCTCCATAACTTCATCATTGATGCCATCATACACATAATAATGTTGCTTAGCGTTTGGACTTTCTACCGGTGGAGTAATGGATAACGGCTCGGATTGAGGAATCGGAGAGCAGAGTTCGAATTCCAGTTGAATCCATTACATTCACTTACGTGTTAATACCCTTGGGAAAGATATGAATCTTCTCCACCCAGCTTTGGTAAATAGCAGGACAGACTGGGTTCTATAGCTTTGGATGACAACTGGTCTACCGCAGAAAGAAATGGCAACCTACTAGTCAGTCGAAAGATATACGATCGCCTAAGCGTGTATCACGCATGGCACATAACTGAGGTATATTTAAAAACAAGTAAAAATTACGAAAAACAAACCCATTTAAATATTTGTATTATCCAAAATACATGTATAAATAAATAAATATTTTAAAAAGTGTCCTGTATTGTTTAATTAATACTACTATTTTTATGTATTTATTTTAATATTTATGTTTTAATTGTTTTTTTATTTATATTTTATTTTCGTTGAGCGTGAAAGACAATCAATTTATTGGCTTTAACTAATCCCAACATTAAGTAATCCTCGTAAGCAAACCAACTGGCTTGTTTTCAATCATTCATTATCGTAAATAAGCAACAATCAAATTAACAAATATCATTTTTAAATGGCACGTAATTTAAGAAAAGCATCATTCGGATAGAACAGCTATATCTCTTTTCTCTTTTCTTTTTTAATCGTTTCACTCCAAACAAGGCAATAATGCCACTAGAAAGCAGGGAATTACAGGGAGCGAAAGTGAAAGAGAATGAGAAGACTGAGAATGGGGAGGATTGAGGAAAGGGCAAAAAAGAAACAGTGTTCAAGAAGACAAGATGGCGATTGATGTTGCAGTTAAATTTTTAAAGATTGCAGTTATCAGAGAAGCAAGAAATCAGAAGGAAGTTCCGTACATGGGAGAAGTGCGAGAAAAGAAACTATTAGAGTAGAAATAATGGTCGCATTTCCCTTTAATATTCTAGGGTTTTTTGGGGTTTTTTTGTGTGAAGTGAATTATTCGACAAAGTGAAGATTCAATTTAATTGTGTTCAGTGAAGCCAGTTTTTGGAGAAATGACACCCACTGTTAAGAACCGGTTCCGTGATCAATCAATAAAAGAGATATCTATGAAAATGGAAAACAATATCCTAAAATTTTGCTTTTGGTTAATACCAGTTTTCTTGTGAAAATATCAACTTGCATCAGAAGATCTGACATCGTGTAAATCTTTTTCTTTATCTTATTTTATTAATTTAATTTTTGCATTTACCTTTTTTTCTGGAATAAATATATTAGCTCATTTTACCTTTTGAGTTCAAGCAGTCTTGAACGAAAGTCATTCAAGAGTATCTATTTTTACTGCTGTGAAGACCAGAAACTCCAAAATGCGATCTTAATTCAAATTTAATTGTTTTCTGAGTAAATCCTTACCTGTTTATTAGACTAATTTTTAACAGTACAATGCAAAAATATATTTTTTCAAGCTTTTGGGCTATTTATTCATATTAATCAGTGATTTAAAGAAGTTCTATTTTGTTCAAGTGGTTAGAACATCCACTTTCCGACTATCAGCGCCGGGATTGAATCTCACTATGATTTGTTTTGACAGGAAGGTGAGATCTTTTGATGTTATCGACCAGGGGAGGTAATCCCAACATGCGGCACCTTTGGAAAGTACCCGAAAACAATACCACAAGTTGACCCAAGCCATGTATGAAATTGGGTTGACGGAACTATTTGGGAGGCGTCGAAGGTTATACTAGCATGAAGTCACAATGCATCGTGACCGAACATACTGATCTTGTTCAGACTCATGACAGATAATGCGCTCTCTCCCAGAATAACTGTAAGTAAGCTCTGCTCAGTATAGTTTCAGTATAAACCAAAAGTGGGCTCTGAACAAATATGCCTGGGAAGACGTCTGCAACAGGGATTGGTTTCTCCCTAGAAGACAGGCATAGCCAGATACGAGTTCAAGACAGGGCAACTTTTCAGCCTATTTTTAAAACCTTAAAATCTTCTACTCAGAAAAAGAAAGGACAAAATTCTTTCCTGCTGTAATACCTAAATATGCAGTATGTAAGTAAATATATTTAAAAACAGAAAATCTTTTAAAATTTTGTCAGAGTTTAGAATAAGTGTAATTGTTACTTCTTTATGGACAGGGGGTAGCTATGAAAGAGTGGCTTACCAACGTGCACTTGCTTCTTTGTTAATCACGGTGGAATTTATCAACATATCAAGTAATAGGACAAAGCACAGGGAAAAGTGGATTCATGCCATACTTGCTGATATTTGTACAAAATGAATATAAACAGCTTTAGGTGGAATTTGAACTCCATTCATTGATTCTGTTTTCCATGGTGATAACCATTGCTCTTTGTATCTCCATATGAAAATTATAAACTATTATATTATTGCAAAGCCATTGTTACTTCTGACCTGTTTGTTGGTTTTCCGTTACACTAAAAGAAACAGTAACGGAAGAAGGGAGCATTGCAAACACCCGGACACAAAATAGGCTCTACAGTGTTTGTGTGTTCACTGGAGGTAGGCAACTGCTGCTGCTGCTGCTGGTAGAATCACTGTTTCTAATGTAGCTGCTGCTAATGTTTTATTGTTGCTGCCTTATTATTTTAAAATTATAAAATGTGAAGAGTTGTAGAAAATTGTCAGAAAAATAAATTTGTTTGATGTGTGCATTTTTTCGTCTGCAACAAATACATTTATCCATATATAAATAATCTCATTATTGACAAGTACTATTCGAGTAATATATATATATATATATATATATATATATTACTAAGCTTAGTTTAGTTTAGTGCTAGGCTAACTGGGGAGATTACAAGTTTTGTTGCATTCATTTTCAAAGTGGAGTGGGCTTAAATGCCTTGAAAATCAGCATTTGAAATTCTGGCATTTCATCTCGGCTTGAATGTTAACCAGTTTTTTTGACCAATTGTAATTAGTTGTAATCGATCAGTCTTAATCAATATCACTCACTTGTACCAATAAGAAATATGCAACGATACCATTTACAAAGCAGATTCAGTCATTTACTAAAGTTAGACTAGTCTGGCGTAATGCTATAGTAACATGGGCATCACACGATATCGATCTCACTACACCAGCAAATTGGTCTACAAGACAAGCTTTCTTATTATGACGCTACAGTAGGAATCCACGTAGCTAAAATATCCTGATTTTTATTCCTTAGTGCCAGCAGACATCCCTAGGTGTGGCAAGTAGATTTTTACAGAGTCCAACATGTTTTGAATTAAAAGCTGTTCTTCTCCTAGACTGGTTGCTAATCATGGCTAGAAGAGATGGAGAAGAGTATTTGTGCGAAAGTGAATACAAGAAACTTGACCGGAATTTGAACTCGGTATGCTGATTACACTTTTTCTGTATACATCTACGGCTGTAAGGTTTTGTAATATTATGATTATAAGCATTTTAGAATCTCTGTTTCACGAAACCTAATCAAATGCAAGAAACTGAAATGTATAAGAAATTAAAACAAAACACTCACGTACTACGTACGCAAATATATATATATATATATATATATATATATATACACACACATAGTGGGTGTTGAAAAATTCTTGGATCGATCCACTATCCAAAATCTGAAGAAAATGACCAAACATCAGAATTTTTTTAATTCGTTCTTGGGATGCGAACATTTCAGTACCCTCTCACATTTGCATACATGCATGCATTCACACAGATGCACACACGTATAATGGTATATACTGAGCTGCTGTAAAAAATTGAAATTCTTTTCTTTCTTTTTTTAGTTGCCATGTATGATGCACACTTCGGTGAATATGTCGCCTTTCGATTCATGATCGATTTGGCAGAAGAATTATAGCCTATTCTGCTATTTAATCCATAGCTGGGAGGGGGAGAAAAGATGGTTCCATACCTTTCCTAAGGGTATTTGCATGTATTCTTTCGCGAGTTCTTTAATGAATTTAATAATACTCACGTGTACATTTTAAATTAACATGAAGATGATTTTATGAAATATTTCTTAAAATGAATAAAAAATACACATATTGAATAATTGTATCATCTTTCACTGCTAATGACTTCGATATCTGCTTGTTGTTCAAGTTTGATCTTAAGAAGAAGTCTCACTGAGGATGTATACTTTTCTATTCAAAATCATTTAGAATTGATACTAAGTATATTGGAAGGACGAATAACGACGCCCCTTCACGAAACGGTGAAAACTCTTTTGTAGCACCAGTTTAAAGCATCAACCATCTAGTTGACAAGTAGTAAATGCTGCTCATGCCTGCAAGTCATAAAATCAACCTGTCTATAGATTGAAAGGAGAACGAGCGAAGAAAAGATATGAGATACTTACACTATTATTAACATTGTTCGGACTGTCGTTTTTATTGCTATATTCACGATATCAGGTGATATTAGTTGGAATTTCGAACCGAGCGTTTTATTTAGTCCACGGGGTGGGGTGGTGGGGTAGATTGTTCTAATTCCAGGTGCCATGCCTTTGGCATATCGAAGTTTTCAGTTTTTATTTTTTAATTCACCTTGATCACTCAACTCTCGAAGTTGTGTTCTCTCTGCAGGGATTGAACTCACAACAAACTCTTATCCACTGGGCCATATGGCCTTGGGGAATATAGCAATAAAGATGAGGACAGCATTCCGACCAATGTAAATAGTGTAAATGGCTACAATACTTCATCTCAGAAATATAGACAGATGTTGAAAAAAATGAGATATTTGTTAGTGGAACTGAAATAGATCATGGCAAAAGTTTGTGTCTGATTAGAAAATTAAAAACAGAATTTTACATACTTACAAAAACATTTATTATTTAAGTACATAGTCTCCATTGTTTTTTAAATCCGTCTCCCATCGTTCTAAAAACCTGTTGATACCATTTTCGTAGAAACTTCGTATTTTTTGTAGGAAGAAGGTTGTGAAGTAGTTTTTCCACTGACTGTACAGTGTATAGAGTCAGATTTTTTTTGTCATTTAAATGGTCTTGTTGAGAGAAGAAAATCCGTTGGAGCCAAGTCAGGAGTATACAGCGGGTGCTGGAGGGTTTCCTATTTCATTTAAACTTCTGTAAGATCTGTTTTGCAACAGGCGGTCTTGCGTTGTCGTGGTGGAAAATGACACCTTTATGATTTGCCAAAATCGGCCGCTTTTTCGATTTTTTTTCTCAAGTTTCTTCAAATGAAGAAAGTCGGTTGAAATCTAGATTTTCAAACACTTAGCAATCTCTTCCGCTGAAATCTTCAGTTTATTCTCCATGACAGAAAGCAGGGTGTCTTCACTGACGTCGAAAGTGAGCGTGGTTGATCGCTTAGGTTAAAAAAAAAAAAAAAAAAAAAAAAAAAAAAAAAAATCACCGATGAAATCCGTCAAATCACTTATTGACTGTCCAAAGTGCAACACGATCCAAATAAACCTTCTGAAGGTTTTTTTTTGTCGCAGTTCGGAGGCTTACTCCTTTTCGAAATTCATAGAGCATAATATGGCGAAAGTGCAACTTTTCATCCTCCATCTTTACGGACATTCATTTGTGGACAAAGCGTCAACATTCAACGAAACCGGACTCGCAAACGAACGATGGAAGGTTTCAATCAACAGAAATCGGCACCGAAACAAACGCCAGTGTCAAGTTGCGGTATATTAACAATGAATATCGGGCACGAACTTTTGCAATGATCTGATAGTAACATTCAGTATCACGAAAACAAATCTTTTCTATTAGTTACAATAATTAGTGAAATGCGTAGTCTTATAATGAAGAAAACAGGTGCAGTCATGACATTACGTTATATTTTGGTATACGACAAAGCCAGGTTGAATATAGCTTACGGCCATCTCATGTTGAAATACCAATTCTCGTAAGATTATCAAAATTAAGTAACATCAAGCTGGGTCAGTAGCTAAATGGGTGACCGCTTTTGAATACCAGGTGTTGTAAACTTGGATTTTGGGTGGCGTAGTGTAATGAATGGATAACGGCTCGGAATTGGAAATCGCCGAGCCGAGTTTTAATTTCAGCCGCGTTCGTTATATTCACTGACGCACAATACCCTTGGTAAATGTAGGAATCCACCTCTTTTCCACCCGTATGCATTAATTAGTAGGACCTGTATCAGCAAAATCATTATTACTTGCAAAAGTTTTCTTACAATTTAAAAAAATTTTCTGGCTTTACATAACCTTCAAAATGTTAATAAGCCCTACAAAAAACAAACAAACCAGTCAATCAAGTTCAACCTGTCTGCTAATACGGCAGAGTGTATACTGCTTAAACACGTTAGTGTTTAAAAACCCTATTATAATTGTGCTTGTCTCTCCCTTCGTTAGTTAGCATGAGCGGTATGTTTTGTCAGTACCTCATAAATAATGGACTATTCCGCATTTTGATCACGAGGGAAGTGGAGGGGGAGACATTACTCGGTTTCGGTGAAAAAAATGAAAGAAAGAAAGAAGTGAAGATAGAAATGGAGAGAAGGAGAGAAAATAGATTAAGCTGATAGGAACAGATACTACATTTTGATCTCAGCCATGGCGACTGCGATAAAAAAAGCCATTTTTCAAACGCACAGCATCGAACGACAGAAACCAAGTAAGTCAATCACCAAAAATCCAATCACCATAGATTAAATAAAATAACATCGTCTGCTGAATTATTTTAAGATTATTATTGATATATATATATATATATATATATATATATATATATATATATATATATATATATATATATATATACACGTCTCTTACCAATACCTCATAAATAATAGACTTTTCCGTTTTGGTCGTATGGAAAAGACACTACTTGAATTCAGTGAGAAAATGAAAGAAAGTGTTTAACGGCTATTTCAGTGAAATGGAAAAAATTGTCAATTTTCAAATCTTTTCATTTGTACACCCTTACTTAGCATTTTTTCACCAGCATTCATAATTATAATTGCTATTGCAATATTTTGTTAAAGTTGTTAAGCTCAAATATTTAACGATACGAAAGGGGAATTTCTACGGATATTTTATTGTCTTAGAACTCGCCATGAGCTAATTCAATTATTAACTTAAGAGTAAAGAATTAAGACTCATCAAAAAATTTAAATAAAAAAACTGAAATTTTCACGGGTCTTTCTAGTACAGTGGAACCTCGGTTCACGAATTTAATTCGTTCTTGAAGGCCGTTCGTAACCCGAAACTATTTTTCCAATAGGAATCAATGTAGAGAAAAAAAGTCACAGTACAATAAAATTAGAAAAGAAAAGAACGGCACAACACACGAATGTATACAACACGACTCAGAAATGATTCCGTTCGTGTTAACTTGGTTCGGCAATGTTGTTCGAGATCCGAAATTTTGTTCGGTAACCGAGGCATTTTCATCTCGAATTTTCTGTTTGAAAACCGATTTGGTTGACATGTGAGACGTTCGAAAACCGAGGTTCCACTGTATTTATAACTGAAATCCAGCATTGAAATTATTTTTTATACCTGTTTCCGAAAGGTGTAGAAAGGCAAATCTCGTAGAATGACATTTACCGTAACAACAAAAGATGAGAAGAACGAAGGAAATAAAACTTCTTGAACATTACTGCCTATGCCATAGGCAGTAATGTTCAAGAAGTTTTATTTGTGCAAACTACGGCCCGCAGGCCACGTGCGGCCCGCTTTAAAATGTTATTTATTAAAACTATATTTTTCCTTTAAAAGCCCTTTATTTTGCCAATTTTAAATATCAATTATTTTGGTTTATATGTACTATGCGGCCCAGTAAAACTATAAATTTTTAGAATGCGGCCCTTGTACTAAAAAGTTTGCCCACCCCTGGCCTATAACTGAGGTTAGAGAACACATTAACTTAATATATTGTTCTCATTCTACTGCCCATGCGTCAGGATATTTTGTCTGGTTTCTTATTTTTAGTCCTGCCCAATTATTGCTTATTTCGTTGCCACTGAGTTCAAGTACACAGACAAAAAATGAATAAATCAAATAAAAAAATATAAAAGACGTTCTTTTTCTTTCTCACAATCATGCTTGTCAATTTTCCTTAACTATTTTACGGTAAGGTTCACCTTGTATAAAGCCCGGGGGACACTCGTGGTAGAGGGTTACGTTAAGGGGTAATTTATATGGATAGGCGGGACAGATAACGGTTAACTTTAGACTTGAACAGGTTAAGATTGTAGTGATAGTGGAAACATCCACTTGGGAGTCTGTTCGCGGGAAGATGCTGTTTGAGTGGAACTTACTTCTCGCTGACGGAATACAGAGGGAATGTGGGTGGTTTGCTACTATGCAAGTGGCATGGTGGGTCCTAACCGTTAAGGTTAGATCTGGCGGACCCCACCTCAAATGAAATCTAAAGAAAAAAAAAAAAACTAATATTAAACTTGAAAACTTTTATTTATTTTATTTTTTCGGACAACACTGGGTGAACTTGCTAATCGTTTATAACTTTCTGTTAATGGGGGTTATATCCATCCTGCAAACGTTTTATGACGACAGGAAGCAAGGGGACAATTATGCTTTTCATAGCCACAATTTCCACACATTTCTCTAAATATCACTCTTTTTAAAGATTCTGATTTCTAAAAAATATGTTCAATTTCTTTGCCCCCAGGAATTCGTATGAAACCTTTATTTTCTTGATAACAAAATATGGCGTCTATTTAAATTTCTGCACTTCTTTAATTCCAAGAGTTTCAACCTGTATGAAAATTAACCTTTGCTGCCATTCTAAAACCATTTGATCCCCCACCTCTTTCTCTCATATATATATATATATATATATATATATATATATAAAATGTACATTTGTTTGTGTGTGCACTTTACATTTATTTGCTGACAAAAAGGGATCTTTTCTACTTTTGATTTTAAACATCACTCTCTTGCTTCTGCAAGTATCGTCCAATTATTTCAATTCCTTCAACTTATTGATACTCGATCTTCCTGAAAATTTGTGTTTCTCCTTATTGAAATCTTGGGGATTGGAGTTTGTGATATTGCCATTTTTCCTAAATTAACATCTTTATTTTTTTCACCCCGCAAAAAGTCAAGAATACAGCTATATCTTCGCCGTTCTTGCCCATTTCCGACAAACACAAAAATGAATCACGTGATGAAGTTGCTAGGATTTTTGTTGACGTCACGAGAATGAAGTCGTTCTTGACAACCAATTAATTACGTCAATTTTGCCAGTTTATTTATTGTTGGCCAATGGCAGTAAGAAAGTGTGGGGAGGAGATAGCTAACTTATTTAGAACAAACTTTCAGCGTTTTATTGAAAAGATATGAAAAGGAAAATATATATACATTATAATGGAAAAGGGTTTTAATATTTCGATATTTGTAGAAATGTATGCATATATGTGCAAGATTTTTCTTCCTTAATAACTTGTAGTGGATAAATATCACAAAGAAAAGGGCTATAAGACTAATAAAGATATCAAGGTCGAAAACAGGCGGCCCTGTAAATTAATTTTACAAGAAAGTAAAATAACCGTGTGTGTTTGTGTGTGTGCGAGAAACAATTTCCTTTCGTATTAAAAACGAAAAAGAAAAAAAAAAGAATTTGATTGAAGGATTCATTCAACAATATTCTTCGATGCATTGAATATTGCTGTCAAATCCTGACCTGGCATCTCGGCTTCAGATATGTTCCAACCACCGTAACATAGCTTCCATATGCCTTTTCTATAAATATTTTCAGGGTAATTGTGCTGATAAGCTTTCCTCTTTTGATACCTAGACTTTATGAATTTAAGCTCTGTACAATATTGGCGTCAAGGTCTCATCATTTTACAGCTGAAATGTGGTCGTAATTTCTATGCTAACAGTATCGTCTATCGCACTTTTCGTTGGTGGAACTCTCTTTCGCTTCTTCCTTTCCAGTCAACTTTGATCTTCCAGAATTTAAATGCAACATCAATCGTTATCTTCTTAATTCTTGTTCTTTTATTATCCTCTATTTTTAATTGTACAGTGTAACCCGGATATAAGAGAGTTGTTGGGACCGGAGAAGAAGTCTCTTATATCCTAGTTTCTCTTATATCCGGGTTTCTCTTATATCCGGGTTTGGTCTATTTTATATACATTAACACAGGCTCTAATTTGGGACCAGAGAAAATCTATCTTATATCAGGGTTTCTCTTATATCCGGGTTTGGTCTATTATATATACATTAACACAGGCTCTAATTTGGGACCAGAGAAAATCTATCTTATATCCGGGTTTCTCTTATATCCGGGTTTCTCTTATATCCGAGTTTCTCTTATATCCGAGTTTCTCTTATATCCGGGTCTCTTATATCCGGGTTACACTGTGTATATTTTCTCATATTCTTTAACAATCAGTAACCCTGGCTTTATTGCTTTGATTGGGGCGAAATGATTCATAAAATACACACACATATGTTTCTAAATTTACTTGACTACAAGTAGGGAGAAAATACTCTGCCAAAAATACTCTGAATATTTTTTTAGAAGCAATTATTTTCTTCGTTGTTAAAATGATAACACTTTAATCATGAATAAAAGAGTAAAAAGCCGAGTATTTTGGATGATATTTCTGGGTCAGAAAGTAATTATGTCTTTAACCATGATGAATTAGGAATCAAACAACCAAGGCAGAGCAATGGTTGAATGGTAGGAAACTGTGTTTACATGAGTTTATCGTCCCTTCTATCTGACAGTGTTGTTTATAATGCATTTCAGAGTTAAATCCCATGGAGAGTTATAGCGTTAAAAACTAACACATTCCTCCTCATTTTCCTCATCTGATATTCAAAAAATTAAATACAATGTCAATCATTATCTTTTGTCTTAATTTCTGTTCTTTTATTGTCCTCTCTCCTTAATAATGTTTTCCTTTTCTCATATTTTCTACACTCACTAACCCTTTGCGTTTTAGTAGATTTGTGGAGGTTGTGTTAATTGGTTAAATTACATGAATCAAAAAGTGTTGAGTAAATTAGGCTGCGTGATGAAATTAACAATTTCCTCTCACATTAAATTTTAGTATTCAACAAACATAGAATAAGGACAACATGAGAAACAACAGTTTTTGCTCAACAATGAATAAAATATTTATATAAACCAGAGATACAAAAAACTGGAGTAAAGATGTGGTTTTAAAAAGTTCAAACGTCCTTTTATGTTTAGATTGAAATGTTGTCAAAGTTCTGGTTTGATAGATTATGAGTTGTTGAATGGTCTGTACAATAATGAGAAAGTGTGTTTGGGTATTATTGTAATTAAAGAAAAAAATAAACAGTTCAAGTTTGTACTTAAAGTAGAGAAATATTGTTTACGACTTACTTTAAGGTTTACGGAATTGTCGCTCTTTGATTTGTTTTCACTTGTTGGAGTAAGTGGTTCTTAACAAGCTGTGTTTATGTTAATTGCAATAATTAAACGTTGAGCTTGAAAGCGTATGACAAAGATTCGTGTATCAAGTTGAATGTAGAAAACTTGAGTTGATTGTTCGTGAAAAAATATTGCTGTGTGAGTGAATGTTCTTTCAGGCTGGAATCATGTTAAGGAACTTTAACGTAAAGCCTGGAACTGTGTGACGAGTTCAAAGGATTCCGATCGGCTCACTGTCGAGGATGAAAGACGTTTCATGTTTTATTGCTAACTTTAGTCACGTGTTAGGCTCACAGGGGCTTGACAGATTTGGGCGGAATTATTTTTTTGGTCAGGTCAAGAACTAGGTCGATGTTATTAAATATTAAGTGACCAATTAGAAGTTAAGATTTTCTGAAAATATATATTAAGCTGAATAAGCTCTGTGATCCACTTTTTGTACAAAAATTGATACTGATATTCGGGCATGATTTAAATATTAAGTGACCAATCAGAAGTTGAGGTTTTCTGAAAATATTTCTTAAGCTGAATAAGCTCTGTGATCCATTATTTGTATAAAAATTGATGTTGATAAAAAAGGTGGTAGCGGGATGCTAAAATTTTATTGCCTTGCTTGGGATGAACTGATTAATAAACTTCGTTGATATAATTCATTGGCGTTATCTAATTAACTCCTGCTCTTATCATCAATCTGGGTATTATTTCAGGTAGGTAAATCTAAACCTTGATGCTGTAGTGGACCGGGGTGTGAATGTGTGAGAGATGAGGAGATATCTCTGGGTTAAGATTTCCTGCTGGACGGTCCAGCTACATAAGAATGTTGGACTATAATGGAGTCCAAAGAAGATAAAGAAACAAACAAGACCGATATACATGTATGCAAACAAATATATATTAATAACAAATTACAATGACATGAAGGGTTACAGAGTGTTGTATGGAGAAGTTATGGTGAGTGTGTTGAGTGTCCGTACGAACGCGTATATTGTTTTTAGCGTGTTCCCAGAATATGGGAAACGCTGTATGTGTGAGAGGTCACATATTGGAATAAGTAAAAAAAAAAGAGAAAGTTTTTTTTTACCTCGCTTCACGCGCGAGGTCGCGGCCCGAGGCCTGAGTCGAGAAAGATGGCCGCACGTGTGCGTAAGCCGGAAAAAGAGAAAGAGGCGAAAGGTTAGCCAGGATTTATACTCGTGGGAGAGAGAGACCCCTGTTGAAGGATTAAGGAAATGAGGAGGAGCTAACTGCGACAATGCAAAGTCACATCCGTAGAACAACAACTGAGAAACAGACTCACAAGCAATGGCTTACGAGACAAACATCACTATTTGGTAGCAGATGGATATCTAGAATCCAAATGACAAAACGTTACATTTTTCCATTTACTATTTACTATACTTCAATTGTTATAAACTCATAACACGTGTGCGCGTGTCTGGTATGTTCGAATAAACTTATTTCACATCTAGGAATGTTTGGTTAAACCTAAAAATTGAACGCAGTCCTGGCATTTCGTAAGAAACATTTCCTTCCTTATTTGTTCTTTCTTTCTTTCCTCCCTAATATACACAATGGCACACTGATATGAAATGCGCATGCTTGCAGAGCTTTACTAAGTCAACTCGTTTTACGGTAGGAACCTGGAGTGCAAAAGATTGGGCATTATCAAGACTGGTTCTTGGACTAACAGCTTTTATTGGTGGGCCCCTCATAGTTCAGAAAGCTGAACTTATTATGTAGATCCTAGCTAGGAGCCCTACACTTCTAGCGTTATGCTAATCTAAGTTCAGCTATAGCTTTTTTTCTGTTTTTGTTTCGGTGTAATAGATATCGGCACGAGATGAAAACTCGGAGATCCGAGTTCGAATTCCAGTCGAGTTCGTTATATTCACTTACGCACAAATAGCCTTGGAAAAGGTATGAATTCATCTCTTCTCCTCCCAGCTATGGATTGAATAGCAGGACACACTTTGTTCTTTAGCTTTGGTTGGCAACCAGTCTACCGTAGAAAGAAATGGCAACCTATTGCGGGAAAAATCTTCTGCCTCGTCAGTCATGTATCGAAAGATACATGATCGCCCAAGCGTGTATCACGTCTGACACTTAACTGACTGACTGATGTTGGATTACCAAATATATGTAGCGAGGTATCTGGCCGTCGAAAGCAGATAATTAACGAAACATAATAAAAAAACAAATAAAGACGACTGAGGAGAAGTTGAAAGAATACAAATGAAGTTTTTTATTTTTATTTTCTAGATTATAGAAATGCGTTACGTACTTTCTCTTTGACCCTGAAAAGGAAAGTTAGTGAATGTTACAAAAGCCGTCTTTACTCATAAGTCCGGCACGTCTACCCGTGCCAGTGACCAGAGATCTCTTCGTCATGGTAATTGTCAATTGGACTGAGTAAAAAGTGCATTCATGCTTTTCGCGATCATTAAAACGAAGTGAAAGAGCCGCTGGCCAAAGATTCGTGGAAGTCAAAGCGCGAAATCGCTTCTTCAGATGAAAAAAAATATCGATAAAAAAATATATTAATGAGCAGACTGAACAATTTGTTCGAAATTTCCAGAACCACACACACACACACACACACATATATATATATATATATATACAAAATAAATTAAATGTCCAATTTATCTCCGCAATTCACAAATTTGGCATCCTATTCGCTAGGTGGCTTAATAGTAAAATTAAATTTATTTCCAGAAATCATATCTCTTAAAATAGGATACTTAATTTACCCTAAAAAAGATTTTGACATTTGTTAATTTTCTGTAAATTATCCTGTCTAAAAAGCGTTTTCTCCAGAAATTTTCTGGTTGACTTTTTGTTCCATCAGGAAAGCGCTGTCTTGAGCGCCTATTGGGACTTAAACTCAGCCCAGACCTCGTGGAATTCATACATACGATACATCGCTAAAGGTGCTGGCTGCCTGTACCGCCTCAGCAAGTACCTGACTCATCGCACTATCCTCTACCTTTACAAGAGACAGATGAGGCCGAAAATGGAGTAATGTTGCCATATATGGGCAAGAGCTGCCCAGTCATCACTTTCCAGTTTCGATAGTCCAAAAGCGTCTCCGCGTCCTTGTGTGTGACAAACTATGCTTCTGTAACCCTCTACCGCTGGTGGCACTCGGGCCTTGTACAGGGTGAACATCGTTGTAAAAAACAAAGGAGATTAGGTTGGTTCATGAATGACATGAAATGTGTGAACCACGCGAGAAGAACTTGTTGAACAAGCGTAAGCAACCCGGGGACCCTTGTATACTTGGGATCTTCTCCGATTAGAAGAACAGGACCAGAAGTTGAACATGAGGAACTACAGATGGTCCTATGGGGCCTCCACAGAATTAGCCATTCAATTTCCCGTCCTCTGTAATATTACTGGGAGTCGTGAGCAACGCTCATAATGTCATGGCACTCCTACCTCTCTTCCTGCAGGGCCTCAAGCTCAATGCAGTCTTATACCTAATCAATCTATATAGTACTTGTAAAATCTAGGATTCGTATACAGACACGTTTTTTATTTGGCTTAGAGTTCAGAGCAGTGATCTGTCATTCATGAATGACACTTGTAAGATGACCCTGTTAAAGAACTTTTGCTGACGGCCACTAGATGATGTTACCAAAAACAGTATATAAGTAAAGGGTACAAAAATATTTTCCTTTTTTAGACACAGAACGCCTTACAGATAGGACACACCTTATACAATATAGGCTGCTTGTTGGGTACTAGTTTGGGCTTGTCGCGTTGATAGTGGAGTCCGTTCTCTTTCTAGGTTCACAGGAGGTCGTTTTCACAGCCTAATGGTCGGGCGGGTCGTCAGCCGTGCTCTCAGATAACCTGTATAGTTAGCGCGTGTGCGTGTGTGTTTGTGTGTGTGTGTGTGTGAAATCTCTTTCTCTCTCTGTCTCTCTCTGCTCTCTCCCCGGTCCGGCTTCTCTTCTAGCTTATAAAGGAAACGCACGAACGTAGTTGTAGACATCTGTAGCAAGCGAGAGGTGCGACGATAATGACTAGCACTCTGGTATATTTGTGTTTTAAAATTTCTTTTGAGTGGGGTGCGGTGTGTTTATGACTTAGCTAGACGAAAATTGGTGTGTAGTTAGAGATATATTTGTCTAATAATTGTATAAATTTGGTTTTAACTTGTTATCTCTATGTGTAAATTGTCTTTTTCTGCTACAAAGTAAACGACAACACATATCAATTCGGCATTTAATCTCCTTCAAAGTAGTCCTTTTCTGAAGCCACATACTTTATCCAGCATCGTTTCCATTGATGGAAGCATTCCTGGAACTCCTTTTATAGGATAGCGTCGCATTCTCCTGGATTTCCTCGATATCTTGAAATCTTGTTCATTTCAAGTGAGATTTAATTTTTGAAGAGGAAAATGTCGCAACGGGCGAGATCTGGAGAATATGGTAGTCATCGGACCTGGGGAATGTTTTACTTGATCAAAAACTGCTGGACAGGCCATGGCCATTGATGGAACCTCTGTTGTGTGGGGAGACAACCGCACTCAACACATTTTGCTTCTAAGCACTGCTACAAACAATAGAAGTGAACGAGAACGTTATAACTTAGTGTGTATGCGCGACAGAGTTCAAGGTCAGTCTGTGATAAGCGGCGTCACACTGCGTACTTTAGTTCCATTACCATAGCAACAGTCCTGATATTTTTTGATCAGACATCGTAAACCGGTTAGTAATAATAATATAATTCTGCGTGTTCCTTCTTTTGCATATTCGTCACGCTCTGCCACCACCTCTGATAAATAATGGAGTATTCCATTTTGACTGCGCGGAAAGAAGGAAGTAAAATATCAGAGACGCTGTTTGGTTTTCGTGATAAAAAGAAAGCATACATAATAAGAAAGAAAGAAAGAAAAAAGA
>OZ038499.1:101273550-101286050 GCA_964036315.1 Acanthosepion esculentum
TTGCTCAGTTGGGAAGATATTGTGGGACTGACACAAAACGATTTTAACCCGTTCACTTTCTAGATGAATAACTGAAAGGGTTTTCAGTGATTATTACGACAAATGGTGTCAAGATGGCTAAACGTCTGTTCTGAAAACCTGTAAAAAAAAAACCCCAACTAGTTTAGTGGTTTTTTAGATATTAAACATTTTTATCCCACACTGTTACACGATTTGGACAATTTTGTTGCTACACCCGGTATATACCATTGGTGTTTCCAGGATAATCTAACATGGTTCCATTATATCTATCGTTCCTATCGGAGTAGAAAAATAAGTTCTCAAACTATAACACAAATCATCAAAGCAAGTAAAATAAATAGGAGGAAGTAACTCCAATTGCCATTTTTTTGCTAAATGTTTACCTAATACAAGGCCCAATAGCCTCTCAGAGAGTTCCTGTATGGATGTAAGAAGAGAAAGTGAAGATTATGAGGATGCGTAGGATAGATAAAAGTTGATCCTAGCCTTGAAGAGGTTGGAGTCATGGAGGAAGCATCCTCTCGGGAGTCTGTTTCTTAAAGCAGCGGTTCTCGGGAAGATGTCTGTGTGTAACTTCCTTCATATCAATAGAATACGAAGGGAATGACTATGCCTGATGTTAAAAAGCCTGATGCCAGTAAGCTTCCGTGTGTTTAAAATTCAGCTCAGATCGTGTTCAGTAGTTTTACTATAAGGCAGAAACGAGTATGCGCTTCTTTTTTTAAAAGATAGAAAGGAAACGTTTAGCGTAGAGAAGGTCTGAGGGTCCCATCGTCGACTGAATGGAAACAACAATCCGAATTCATTCAATGGCAAACAAGAGGAAGAACAACAAAAAGAAAATATAGGCTTTATTTAATTCTGGAATAAAATGATTGTCGAATGGTATTGTGGTTTGGGCCACACTCAGATCAGACCCAAAAATGGACTATTGCTGACATATCTTGGCTGGAGCTGCCTAATCCTCACTTTTCAGCTTTGACTGTGTTCAAAATCGTTTATGTGGCCTTGTGGGTGATGACTTATTTTCCACCCTTCAGTCCGTAATTCACAGACGCAACTTCGCAAGCCTAACGCTACTCGATCGCCACTTTCATGGAAAATGTTCAGACGAGCTCCATTCTTTAGTGTCACCAGCTCAGACCTTTACGATCAAGACCCTCCACCGGGTTGAACCACCCTCATTCCTTACGTAGGTCTTTGGTAAAAAGGGCTTTCTACTTCGAATGCTTCTTCCCAAGAATTGCTACTTTATAGAACAGATTCCTGTGTGGATGCTTCCCTAGACACTGCAATTTTAACCTCTTCAAGGTTAAGGTAAATCGTTATCTATCCGCCATATCCTCATAAGCTTCACTTCATAATTCCTCCTCTTGCGTTCATATCACATACCTCATTCGGTAACTCTCTATCTTGACTGACTCTTGGTTTAGGTTTATTTTGTTTTACGGCATATCAACAACTCAGTGGGTTATTTAATGCTAACAAGATTTTTAGGATAGGTTCGTATGAATAGAATATGTATTCTCTGTAAAAAATTATTTTGTAGATTAGGTTTTATTGACGTATTTTTGTAAAGAGGGTTTTGTTGAGAGTCAAATGCATTGTTGGTACATTTTTGTTAAAAAATGTATTGCTGGTATTTTTAGTATAAAAATCTATTTTTATACTTTATTAGTGTTTTGACCACAGTTTGGTGGTGGTGGGGGATAACTATTTCTCCATAGCTAGGACCTTAACAGGTGCAACCAACCAGGGTTAAGGTTGACCTAGGAACAACGGCAATTAAGAGTTGGTTCCACGCTCCTCAAAACCGCTCGATCCTTGCTGCCGGATGTAGTTTATCGTCATACCAAGGACGGGATTGACTCTTGGACCTTGTATCGGGTGAACTATAATAAAAAAAAATTCGATCTCATGACAGAATCGTTCAACTCCCTTGACAAATCTTTTAATGAATTTTTATGTACTCGCAAAAAGAAACAACAATTATTTCGGTATGCAGCTGTACGGAGTTTTGGCATTCATCGAAGTTAAGAATTTATCATTTGTCTTTTGTCGCATTCGAAAAGCAACTTTTACTATTTACAAATTATCTGTGATGTAATAAGAAGGATCTATAGAAGACATTTCGACTTCAGTCATTTTCTCACCGACGTGACGTGGCTTCCTCCTGCCTTTTCTACAGATATTTTCATGGTAATTGTTCTGATGAGTTTTTAGCTCTGGTACCCCGAATACATGAATTTAAGCGTGCTACTTGATTGGCATCTAGGTCCCACCCTTTTACTGTTGAAATTGCTAAATGCAACCGCCACTTCTACTCCAACAGTTTCTTTTCTTGCACTTCCCACCCGCGGAACTCTCTTCCGTTTCCTTGCTTCCCTGACAACTACATTTTTCAAAAATGTAAATGCAACGTCAATCACCATCTTCAGTCTCTTTCATCTTTTGTCCTTTTCTCAATCCTCCATATTCTCAGTCTTTTTCATTTCCATTCTTTGTAATCCTCTGCGTACCAGTGTCATTAAAAAATTGTTTCGGAACGAGAAATCGGCAAGCTGAGTTCGAATTCCGGCGGAGTTCGATATATTCATCTTTGGACAAATATTCTTTGCAAAGGCATGAATCAAACTATTTCCCCTGAGCTATGGACTAAATAGCAGGGCAGACTGGGCCCTCTAGCAGTGGTTAGTAACCAAAGTTAAGGATAACTGTGAATTAAAAACTCAGCCATCTGAAGTTTTATAAATATGCTTATACATGGCGTACAGATAATATCTGTAAAAATTACGACAGATTTCAACTACTTGGATAACGCTACTGGAGAGCGATTGTCCAGAATTCTGTTTACACCAACGGGCATTGACCCCAAAGAATTGTGTGTGTGTGTGTGTGTTTTATGTACCACGTACAAGGCCATACCTAAAGGTATTATTTGAGACTCTTTATACCATGTTCAGCTGATATCTACCTATCTCGGTTTGTTCGTATCTATCTATCTGTCTATCTATCTTTTTGCATCTATCTTTTTTCCCATCTATATATCTATGTCTGCTTGCATCTATCTATCTATCTATCTATCTATCTCAGTTTGTCCGTATCTATCTATCTATCTATCTATCTCAGTTTGTCCGTATCTATCTATCTATCTATCTATCTCAGTTTGTCCGTATCTATCTATCTATCTATCTATCTCAGTTTGTCTGTATCTATCTATCTATCTATCTATCTTTTTTCACATCTATATATCTATGTCTGCTTGCATCTATCTATCTATCTATCTATGTTTGTTCGTATCTATCTATGTCTGCTCACATCTATCTATCTATCTCTGCTCACATCTATCTATCTATCTCTGCATCTATCTCTGCTCACATCTATCTATCTATCTATCTATCTCTGCTCACATCTATCTATCTATCTATCTCTGCTCACATCTATCTATCTATCTATATATATATATATGCTTATTAATATGTATTTATGCTGAACTTTGGTTCATTTTTATAGAATTTCTGATAACAGAGAAAGTTATGAAAAATTAGCACGGAAGTCCATAAGAATTTAGCCAGGTTACCAGTCTTTTATATCTTACAATTTCCACGGCGAGTTGCTTTGCTCAATCAAGCAGTCTGCGTGCAAGTACATCAAAATTGATATTTTTTCAGGGTATCAAGCATCAAGAAATATTGCTTTTTCTTACACACATGAAAGAATCGATTATTTTCCGGACCAACCATCATAGCACTTACTCCCCCACTTGTTAGTAAGTAAGTAATAATAAATAATTCCTCGCAGTTCACTGCTAACCCAGATCTTCCTTTTGTCACCGAGTTGTTCGGTTTTATACCTATAGCAACCATCTTCAGTTAATCTTTCACAAAGTGAATTAAGATTCTTCTTCAAAGGGCCATCAATTGTTATTTTCTTTTCATCGTTTGTTAACGAGTATTCATGCTGAGAAATTTCTGTATGATATCCGAAACCAAAGCTCTTCCTCTGGAAGCTGAAGCAATTATTAATCTGTTGTATAGTTTATTTGTTCTGGAGTAAAGTTCGTAGAAGAATTGATCATAGGACAATCAAAGTAGTAATTTCGCCTATTTGGGATCGCAGTATAGTCAATACAAAATAAAATGAAAAAAAAAAAAAAGCAACGGGACACACAGGACAGAATGAAACTTGGAAGTAGCAAAGACGAAAAAGATAAGCAGCAGTTTGATTCCTGTCGATTCACGAGTTAAGTCATAATTTTTCACTCGCTATTTTAACATTCTGATGTGCGGGCGGCGTAACGGTTATCGTCTCAGAAGATGGAATCGGCAGACTGATATCAAATTCTAGCTGAGGCTGTTGTTGTCAACTTTGCAATTAACGGTCTTCGGAAAAGCATGAATCCATCTTCTCTTCTACCATTTATGGGTAAATAGTAAGACAAATTGTATTTCCATCTTTGGTAGAATAACCTGTCGAGAAGATAGACCACGCTGAATTCAAAACCGGGAAACTATTCCACTAAATTTCCCAAGAACAGTCATGGTAATCCAAATATATAAAAGAAAAGGAAGGCAAGGAGAGCTATAGCTGCCTACATCCTGAAGAGACAAGGCATTAAATAAATAGAAAATTTAATACCCATATATACTAAATATGTGATCTTGAAGTAGTTTTTGTTTGTGTCTGGCTCCTCTGAGATCTAAAGTGACTGATATTCTCCTCCTCCTCCTCCTCCTCCTCCTCCTCATCATCATCATCATCATCATCATCATCATCATTTCCATGACCGGGTGTGGTTGTAGGGTCGCTGCGCAGCTGAGTACCTGACTCGATCCCGTCACATATCTGAGCTGAAAGCCGGAGAGGTATGCATTCAAGCCTAGGGTGTTTTGGACAAATAGACCTGGTGGAGTCCATCCATCCCTCGACCGATGCTAGGCATCCATTATCGCAGAACTTTGAAATGTCTGAAGACAGAAACTCGGCAGAGAGGTGAAGAACAGATCCCATACTAATCCAAGCCTGTGGGTTGGGCAGTGTGCAATCTGATATGGTATTTACTCTTCCTCTCCGTGGTGGTGGCAGTGGCGAAAGAAGGGGGCTTCTGGTCCTCTGCAAGCCTCATGTCGCATCGAATACAACACATATTACTACACAGCATACAATTACCTAAGATTGCTTGACTATACACAGGTATACCTAATAATTCTACCAAACTGACAGATAAAGAACTCTTTTCAAATATAAATCTCTGACAATCTTTCATAGGAACTTCACATATATCTACGTACAATAGGGATATCTCTATATATACTTCTTTGAAAAACGACAGAAAAAATAAAAAAACATTAACCTAAAAACTAGTGTCATATACTTAAATAGCCTTGTCATATTGAGACTTTCATATGGATGTCATACATGACATCATTCTAGTTCAGAAATATCTGTCAGCTGTATACAACCGCTTTCTCAGATCAATGGTTAAATGACTTTGAGCGAATGAAACCTGTAGGTCATAGAGAGAACTGTCTTTTTTCGAACCTCGTAGACTGGCGCTGCATCACAAAAAGAACTATACCCCACCCCACATCATTTGAGGATATTCAACAGCAGCAACAACTAAAATGGATAGCACATTTAAACCGAAGATGTTGACTTTCCACACTACTTCAAACAAAATGTTAGAAAGGAAACCCTTATCAGTACTGAAAAGAGAAATACCAGATACTGGACTTGAAAAACACATTTTCCTGAAAAATTGTTTTAAGGAAAAAAATTATAAATTTCAACTACAAGTTGCATTGGTTGCTTGGTCAATGAATGCCGAACATTTCCTTATAAGGAAACGACTAATATTACCATTCACATTTTTTGTATTTTTTTTTCATTTTAGTTTGTCCTGTCCAGGCAATAAAATATGCAGTTGTTAATTATGCATAATTGTTTACATAGTCACACTTATTCTCTTGTTTAACGAAACTCGAATAGATCCTATCATGAAATATTAATCAACAAATTGTACTATTCCCTCAACTCAAATATTGCTATTACTACTTCTAGAATTAAAAGGAACTGAAACGTATTAAGTTTTTACCACGACGGATTTTTCTTACTGAAATCCAGAATAATTTTATGATTCCTTTTGAGGGTCATTATTGCATTTTGTTATTAGAGATTTATTTCGTCCTGGTAAGTAACTGAACACTGAATACTGATTTGTGTACAATGGAAAAATATACATTGGTTTCTCGTCAGAAGTGGGCAAAACGAGTAAATCGTCGATTTAATTTGCTAAATAATGATCAGATTGGTAAAATTACTTCAACAAATGCACTCACCTAAATAAACCCTTTCTGTCTGGAGTAATACGAAGACCCGGGGATTAAGTTTAACCAGACCGCATCTGAGATTAACAAAGTAAAGATGACCGACGACCTTTCTATTTTTTCCCCTTACTTTGGTGATATTGAATATTAGCGTACTTCCCGACACAAACATCCCTCCCAAACCCAAACCGTAAAAGAAGCTTAATGATTAACTGATATATTCCTTCGATCTGAATGATAAGTATTAGTCGTTTGGGGATCATCTTTATTTCGATTGAAACGCTTTGATCGAAGGTTTTACACTGGAACCATGCCAAATGAGTGGGAAAATGACATCGTCCAAAGGGTCTTGGTTGCGTTATATGTTTTCACGGGAAATTAGATTTCAAATGATTGTTATCCGACTGACCATACAGAGTAGAACTGCTACCTCTTCCATAATGTAGATGTCTGTTTGATCCAACGTCAACCAAATTGGGTATTTTTAACCATTGAAGATATGAAAATGTTAAAATAGTTTTACTTTTGATGCGAGACATTAAAGACGTAGAGTAAGAGAAGATAAAATAAATACACGATTTGTTCTGGTAAACGCTTGTGAAAAATATGAATGTTTTTAGTGTGTGCAAATGTTTTCAGCGAAAAACCGGATTTTCAGTTGTATATGTTTCTAGTTTTTGAAGCACACCAAACAAAACCATTGCTCACAAGAAACACAGAAAATGCAGTGGCCATGTCTACTACTCAATAACCAAACGATAAGTAACGAATTCACTTTTGTTCCTCCTACCTAAAAAGTAAAATAAAGAGTTACATTCAACAGAAAGGACAAAAGCGCTGAACCAACAACACAAATAATAAACTTTTCACATTCAAACCATTCCTAGGTGAACGGAAAGACGAAGTAACGCTAGCTCAACTACACATAGGCCACACATACCTCACTCATTCATACTTGTTGAAAAATGAAAATCAACCAACATGTACAACATACCAAGCTGCATTCACAGTGAGACATATTTTAACTGAATGTGTTACTTAGCCCCGATAAGATATACATATTACAAGGAAAACAACATGAGAAAACTATTTGAAAATATTGAAACTGTCAATATAATGTCATACCTTATATACCTATATACACGTATACATACTAACTTTACTATTTCTCTATATTTCTGAGATGAGGTATGATGTACACTATTTACATTATTTGGACTATTGTCCTCATCTTTGTCGCCATATTTATTACAACGTTTCGGCCTTTCAGTATCTGTCTATATTTCTGAGATGAGGTATTATGTACACTATTTACATTATTCGGACTATTGTCCTCATCTTTGTCGCCATATTTATTACAACGTTTCGGCCCTTCAGTATCTGTCTATATTTCTGAGATGAGGTATTATGTACACTATTTACATTATTCGGACTATTGTCCTCATCTTTGTCGCCATATTTATTACAACGTTTCGGCCGTTTATAAATACCTTTTTGTTAGAGTTTTAGAATAGGCATTGCGACCAGAAATTTTATTTTCAAAATCATATTACTATAGATTACGAATGTAATTTTTTTTTATTTAGGAAAATTAATAGGAGCGTTCCTGCTTGCTATGTAAATTAATTGTAAACTGACCCCTCCCCACGGAAGCCCCCCCCCAAAAAAAAACCAGACAATTACCACGATTTGGAACGAAGAAGATCCTGGGTAAAAAGGAAATGAGTCCCTGTTAACTACTCCAAAAGCCCATCTGCACCCGAAGATGACGTGATGTATCAGGTGAGATTTGAAGGACATTGTGTATTACGAATTTCTTCGAACACAGCCGATAAATTCAGGCAAGTACTGTTCCCAATTGCACTGATTAAAGGCAGAATTCAATGAATAGCATTCAGAACCGGCCAGTTGGAAGGGTGCCGTCTTCCATCAGGACAACGTGAGACCCCACGTCTCTTTGAAGATCCCGCAAAAATTGGTACAGCATGGCTGGGATGTCCCCCTACACTCGCCGTATTCATATGCACATTCGTAGCACCACTTATTTCGATCCTACATTTTCTTAATGACATGAACTTTAATTCTCTAGAAACCTGTAAAAACCATTCGGTCCAGTTTGTGGGGTTACACCCATTTCACTAAAAAAAAAACCGTCGCTAGTAAATGAAAATGAAGTAAAAGATGCCGGCGTGCGTGCGTGTGTGCGCGCCCCAGTGGGGAACGTGTTTCTCTACGTTCGATCTACATCTTACCGTGTAAGAGAAAAATAGAAAAGGGAGAATTAAAGAGAATGTCACTACCTATTTATAGGCGTAAGGAGCGTCTCCTAGCGACGGTGTTTTAGTGAAGTAAGTGGGGGTAACCCACAAGTTCATCATCCATAAGGATTCCAAATTCTGGAAGGATGAAATCATGACGCAGCCTCAAAGATGACGAAAAGTGGTTGAAGAAAATTACATATATGTCACTGAATAAAACTATCTATAAATATCTAAAGATTGAAATTTACTTCTAAAACGAGATGAACCTTTGTCCATAGGCAATAGTTTGAATTCTGAAATATAGCAGTCTAATCAGGAAATCGAGAAAATTTAACAAAAACGGAATGAAGAATTCGTGCGGAGAAGAATATGAGTAACAATTTGTCAGAATCATAATTTGTTAGTCTGGAACAATTTACTCAAAAATTAAGATACTTGCTGTTTTTCTGTTTTGAAATTCGATTTATATTTGTTTCTTTTTCCTTTTACATTTCCTTATTTTTTGTCTTATTTTTTATTGTTCCTGTCTTTCTTATTTTCATTTTTTCTTTCTGTCTTTCCTTTCTAGTTTTAATCGTTCCGTCTTTTTTTATCCTTTATTTCTTTTTCTTTTTTCTTTTGTCTTTTTTATTCTTTCCTTCTCATTTTTTCTTCTTTCTTTCTTTCTTATTTTTCTTCTTTCTTTCTTATATTTTATTCTTTCTTTCTTTCTTTCTTATATTTTATTCTTTCTTTCTTTCATTTTATTCTTTCTTTTTCTTTCACATTGTCTTTTTCCCTTTTCCATTATTCTTCTATTTATTTATTCCTCCTTATTGTTTTTCTCTCATTCTCGCCCTCATTTCGTACCTTTGATTTCTTCATCTTCCATATAATTATTATGTTCATTTATTTTTTTTGTTTTATGTGTGTGTATCGTGTGTGTGTGTGTGTGTGTGTGTGTGTGTGTGTGTGTGTTCTTTTTCGCAACCTTTTGCCTCCATTCCTTGACAAGACATCACCGCATCTTGGGGGCTTCATATTTTCCATCATATTCATTAATCCAAGATACTCACTTGAGAATTTCCAGCCTTTATCGCTTGTCTGAAGACTTCCAACCTACAAGGGAAATCACTGACCGATCCCGCCAAATATATAAACCAAATAATTTCTCTATTTACTCACTCTTATTGATAATGCAGTGGATATCCTTTACCTTACAATCGAGCCAGTGTTTGTGTCTGGCACATTTGACCAAATTCAGGTAAAGCAGAATGAAGGACAGGGTAATAAACGTTTTCTTTTTTACCTATTTTTTTCTATGCCCTCCTCTCTTTTTCTATTGACCCATCTTTTTCTTAGTTTCTGCTTCTTTGCTCGTTCCCGCCTTTTTTCTCTTTCTAAAGCAGCCTCTCGGTTATAAACCAACCAACCAACCAACCATGTGAAATCAGCGAGAAAAATATTTTCCCTAAAGAATTGAGAAATGGAAATAGGCATTGCATGCAATTAGTTGTTTATTAAGCTGGTTTCAGGGAGTGTTGTCGTAGTAAAGATTTCGCTTTTCACACCATGATTTTCTCCCCAAAGAACGAATCCATTACACATAAAGTGGAATCGGCTACTGAGACATCCCTTGTGAGATGGAAGGCAAGAATTGTAACTGTTCATTGTACCATGAGAAATGCTATCCAACCGGCACTCACATTCCAGTGTCGGCCATTGAAATAGAACTTCTTGGATTTCCGTAGTAAAACCCATTTTGTTATTTTCATTCAGCTTTTGTATACCAACTATAACAAAGCATACAAAAGTAACTTCATTAATTCTCTTTTGTGGATATCGATCTCCAGACCGGCAAACAAGAGGCGTGAGATATATCCTCAGCTGTCGGATTGATGAGAGGCCCCCTTCCCGACAAAACTTTCACTTGCTTAAATTTGAAACTGCGCTTACTATAGAGTGATGGTTCACTAGCTAATCTTACAAGCCATTGCCGGTGAATTCAATTTTCATGGATGTCAAATGGTGCCAAACCCGTTCAGCAATATCTAAACTGTCAGCTGTATATAACCGCTTTCTAAGATCAATGTTTAAAAGAGGGTCTTGGCAAAGATTATCCTTCTTTGAACATTGTGGACTGGCGCTAAAGATTTACAAAGAATTGTACCAAATAACAGAATCCAAATCACTTGAGGACTACCAACAGCAGCAACGACTAAAATGGATAGCACATGTAATTTTAAGAAAATAATGGCATAATCAAGATCTTGACGTTCCACACTACATCAAATGAAAGATTAGGAAAGAAACTTCCATCAATATTGGAAAGAGCGATAACAGATACTGGACTTGAAAAAAAACTATTTTCCTGAAAAATTGTTTTAAGAGAAAGATTTTATAAATTTTAACCGAAAGTAGTATTGGCTGCTTGGTCAATGAATGCCAAATGTTTCCGTATAGGAAAAAAAACTAATATTACCATTACTATTACCATTAGGTGGTCAACTGTTTGGACCTAATCAGTGATAATAATTATTTATTAAATTTAAAATCTGTTAATTTCAAACGAAGCAAAGAGATCGTTTCGCATTAAGCTCGTTTTCATACAGTTAAATAAAATGCAGTTAAAATAAGAACCAGTCTGAAAAAAATCAATGATTCATTGAAAGATTCATTGACTAAAATTAATGGAAACTGACCGAAATTTTTCTTAACCCATTAATATCTACCATAAAATCCGGTATTAAAAAAATGGCACCGATATTCAGAGAACTCAAAACGATTACGTGGTTACTTATTTAAGTGCATCATTTTACTTAAAATTATTGCTACGTGACGTAAGCAATAGTTTACTTTTTTATGCATGTTTCATTAATGACCACTGACAAGGTACTACGATTAAGTTTTTTCTATTTAACTTTTCTTGTGTTCGTATGTATTTTTTCTTTTCTAGACAAAAAGTGTGTAAAAATTGTTCGAATGTTCTGTATGTCCGAGCGATTTCGGCCATTGTTTTAGCCATCATCAAGGATGACTTTTATTTTTACCTGGATGTATTGATTTTTTTATGTATGTATTTAGAATTATAGCAATGTTCTTCAGCTAAAATAAAAAAAATATCATCGACAAAGCGGACATATATTTTAGGTTTAGTAACTTTTTTAAATTCCTTGTTTTCCACACGAGACATGGAAAAATCATCCTTGGTAATGGCTAGGTGAATAGCCGAAAGCGCTCGTGCATACAAAATATTCGGACAATTTTTACATACTTTATGTGCAGAAAAGAAAAAAAAATGAACACAAGAAAAATGAATTGAAAAACACCTTGTCAGTCGTCATTAATGAAACTTGTATAAAAGAGGGATTCCTACCTAAATACACATATTTATCTATATATTTTTTTAAAAAACAACATTTTTTATGTTTATACGTTCTTTTTTTTATAGATACAAATATTTAAGAACGTATAAACATAAAAAAATGTCTTAAAAAATAATTATCGGACTTTGTCCATTTCATAATGTGTGACGTCATTTGTTTACATTTGGATACGCATCGAGCAGATATGAATGTATAAGAGAAAATCATGGAGAATTGTGTTTAAATACAGTAAAATCAACCTTGCTAACCGAACGCTCCTCTGTGGCCCAATCGGTTAAGGCACGTCAGGCTATATGACGGTTCCGTATAGGATACAGGTTCGATTCCTGTCGGAGGACGCACATTTTCAATTAAAATTTCTCGGACATTCAGGCCGGTAAATGTTGTTATTGCTGTTTATTATAAATAGAGCATTTACTTAAATATTTGTATCTATAAAAAGAACCTATAAACATAAAAAAATGTCTTAAAAAATAATTGTCGGACTTTGTCCATTTCATTATATATATATATATATATATATACAG
>OZ038499.1:101291050-101298550 GCA_964036315.1 Acanthosepion esculentum
CTTTTTATCAGTTTTTGTATTTATAGGCAACACTATTACCTTCATATTCCCCTATTGTAATACTGAATACAATAATTCCTATCGAAAGTCCTGATGAATGAGAGATTACGAAACTCAGAGTTGACCTCCAATAAGTATTGAACTTAATTATTTTTATTCAATAATTATTGCTCTAAACAACTATCGAACACTCAAAAGTTATGTTCACATCGATATACGTTAAATTATATAATTTTACGTATATAAATAGGCATCATTATTATTTTTTTTATTCCATCATTTCTTGAGCTCTTAAAGCAAAATCTTTATTCTGTGTTCTGATGTAACAGCTACACTAACTAATTATGGTCTTTTCGCGCGAATCTCTTAATCTGATTGTATTTCAGACACAAAATCTATTAAATTTCCTATTATCAAGCACAAATTCTCAAGGACACATGGCACAGTGGATAAAGGCGTTAGTTAGACCCAGTGACAGGACCCAAAGAGTGTGAGTTCAATACCCGGTTAAGGCAGTGGAGAACTTTCAGAGGGAAATTAACAGGAGATAACTGATTACTGACATCCATTAAACATGGCACGTGGAACTAGAACAGTCTACCCCAGTGAGCGAAATAAAGGGTTCAGTTCGACATTCCAACCTCCTGAAGAAGGCCGGAGCGTACAACGGCCGAAACGTAATAAATACGGTGGCAATGATGAGGACAATAGTCCGAATAATGTAAATAATGTACAGATTCTATTTTAGTGATTTTCCAAGCGTAGCTTAGATATGGGGCGCCCAGTTAGGATCGAGCTTACTACTCAATCGTAATGTTCTAGCGAGACAAGCTTGTTAACCATTACACCGCCTCGGGGTGCCCACAAAGATTCTATTATATGGTTGAATGTTATTGGCATACTTCCCGGTGAAAAACAGTCTCCCCTCAATTGTCTTTGTATTTCGACATTTTATTCGCAACAAAGTTTTCAGTTGTAATTGTTAAGGTGCGAATAACGTCCAAATACCTGAGAACATTAAAACTTGATTTCATATTTTTTTATCGCACCAATACGGCGTTTTGAATTGGTCGCACCTTCTGATTTATGTCAGTTTTTATTTGACAGATTTTCATCCTGAACACAAAGTCCCCAAAATGATGAAAATAAATGTATGTTCACCAACTCCTAGAATTAACATAAATATTTTGGATTTTTAATAATATTAAAATAGCAGTACCCCGCGAATATTTCATAGTTTTCTATTTGAATTCTATTTTCTAATGAATCAATTCTTAATTTAATGATTAAATAAGATCGCTGCAAGTTCCACGAGTACAAAATATCCGTGTAAATTCCCCCGTACGTATTAAATATAAAATATATACAAAACTGAGCCAGTATGAAATATAAGTAAAAAAATATTTATAATAATATCTTATTAGAAAAAGGAACTGAGTATCTTGTCACTCCTACAACCTGAGGATTGTGAGACAACAGCATTGACATCTATATGTCCACACGAAACTTTTAGTCATGGAAAGCAGTAACATATGAGTATTGTTTTACTTATATTTTATATTGACTGTGTTTTGTATATATTTTTACATTAACCATTGTCGTTATAGAATCCGTTTGCTTTTATTAAACAATATATATATATATATATATATATATATATATATATATATATATATATATATATATATGTGATAAAATATAGTTTTCAGGTATGGCATATTTATGGGTTAAACTACTCAATATCAATGATACAGCGTATGTAAATATAAAAGTGGACATTGAGGTCAGCATCTAGCGTCGACAGTCTGTTTCATGCTTAAATGTTATCTTCAGGCTCGAAACCTCATCAAATATATATATATCAAATATACTTGATGTCGTTCTCCGTGCTGAGTCTGAGACCCTGTGGGGAGATGAATGTAAGCACAACGTAGCCATCACTAGGGATCACTCCAAACACCTCCGTAATCACCATTAGACTTATACAAATCTTTCCGAATCTTTTGCACTGTCATCAGATTGACACTCAAACATTCTGAAATGTTCGTATTAGAGCTTCCGGCGCGAATGCCAAGGAGTACAGCAATACAGCATGCCGTTTCCAAATTTCTGGCAGAGTGAATTGCGCCATGATGCTCTTTTTGTCATAGACAGTGCCAAACTGACCCTACTATACTGTGCAGTCGACAAAATCAGAAACAAACAACGCGCATGCGCGAAATTAAAAATATATTTAAGAAAAACCGACGTCTCTTCGAAAATGAATTAACTCGAAACGACAAGTCGAAGTATCATTGTACACACACACGCACACACGCACACACGCACACACACACACACACACGCGTTGATTTCTGTGAGTTTATACCGCAAGCTGGTAAGGGAAGGATGAGTCAGGAAATTTTTAGGACCCTTTTTCTAGTCTCTTCCCCAGGCTGCTGGGGAGAGGCAGTGCTATCCTGAAAAGGGCTGCTTCGTTGCCCAGGGGGCTACCGAATTCCAGCGCTGTCTCGTTCACAGAAAAGCGACCATATCGCCTGAGCCGCCTACGTGTAGAGTTGTGACTACGACTGCCAGTGCGCCCACGCCTGTCGTTTGACTTGAGAAGAATGGGACGTGATGAAGATGAAGTCATGACTTGCGCGTGAATTGAATTTAAGTGAGGGAGAGTTGCGCAAGGTTGTCCCTCGGTCTCTTTTTTCTCATCTGGGTCCGGTGACACGACGAAGTCGAGACGGCCGGAGATGGGCCAGGTACAGAATACTGGATTTAGCGGATTGCGCGGACGAAACAACTCGTTTGGTCCAACAGGCAAGAAGGCAGTTCCAGCAACGCGTCGTGGAGCGCGATTAGGGTACAGTGAGACAGACAACACTGTTGGCCATCTACTATATATATATATATATATATATATATATATATATATATATATATATATATATATATATATATTTTAAACATGTAGTATTGAATGTTAAAGACAACATAGTCTTGCATATTTTCTTTTGAATTTTCTCATATTCTCTAATGAGACTTTTTATTTTTATTTACGGACAATGCATATTTCGAAATCATTTTCAAATAAAAAGTCTCATTAGAGAATATGAGAAAATTCAAAAGAAAACATGCTATATTGTCTTTAACATTCAATACTACATGTTTAAAAGAAAAGTTGCTGCCAAATTACACGTGTGTGTGGGTGTGTGTGTGTGTACACCAATCTGCCAGTATTTGTTATTTGTGACACAATGCGTTTTCTTAGTTTATGATCGTACCGTAGTCATAAATTGGGGTACATGGTCAGTTACAATACTTAGATATATAATGGGCATACGTAACTACATCGCATTGTTCTCAATACTGGTTTTACTTCATTTGTCAAATGTACTGCCCTACGTACTCGCTAGTGGGATTCAGTTTTCTTTACTGGACAAAAATAAGCATCCACTAATGCGGCCTTTTGTCAGACCGATATAAGCAACTTTTTTCATCCTCCTTTAGTGCAGTGGTTCTTAATCTTTTTACTCAGCGCCTCTTTACAATTATTTGCGCGGGCTGGCGCCCCCGATATCAAATCTACGATGATAAATGAAACAGGAAATGCAACACAGTTAATGTCACATGTTTACGTGTTGCTGCGTTATATAAGTATCAGCCAATAGACGTAAACTATGGGCGGAAAGGCCAGGCGTGGATAACCGTGCCGGACCATCGAAGCTCTGTAGATTAGCTCCAGTTGTGTTTGGATCAAATCAAATTATAGAAAGCAATTTTAGAACCAATTAGGACTTTTTCTGCTTGTTCGAAAAATATTACGACTTGATTCATTCACGATCAATAAGAAGACAATTCTAATCGATCTACATCAGACAGGGGCGTTCTTCAAGTTCGTTCGCTCTGTTTCAACGAAGTAAATTCATGCTGTCTCACACCAATTAACCAATGCCTCTCCATAATTCAAAGACAACTCTTCACATAAAACAGACGTTAAAACTTTACTTAGCCTAAGCAATGTGTTCACATGCTCACGAAATTATGTAATACAAAAAGCTTTATTAACTGAACTTATGCTCTCGTATACACATACCTTTATTAACTACTCTTGGAAAACAGTTGTGAATTAAGTTTATTTCAGCACGCCCGTGACAGTGCTAGAACGGAGCATATTTTTATCGCCAGTCGCTATTTCTCAATGCTTGCCCCAGTTACTTTCAGGTTAACTACAGTAGTTGTAAGGAGATGTAAATCTTTTATCGATTTCTATCTCTGTTTCGTACCAATGGCCTACTAATTATCAATCGAAGAATATTATTAGCAGAATATTCATGGTCATGGTCAAACATAGTATGAAAATGATAATTCCGTAACACGTATATAAACTGTTGTGGCTTGACCCAGATTTCAGAAACTTGTTGCACATATTATAAAATAGTTAAATAACTGATGCGTTAAAATTTAGAGGCTTATATTTCATGCTAGATGTAATCGTCAGGCCTGACGACTGCGTCTAGCATGAAAGAGACTGTCGCCTCTAAGTGTTGACTTCTATGTTCACTTATATATATATATATATATATATATATATATATATATATATATATATGAAGAAATATAGTCTTCAGATGTGCTATATTTATGGGATAAAGTGCTCAATATCAGAGATAGAGCGTGTGTAAATATAAAAGTGAACATAGAAGTCAACACTAAGAGGCGACAGGCTGTTTCAGGCTAGATGTAATCGTCAGGCCTGACGACTGCGTCTAGCATGAAAAAGAGACTGTCGCCTCTAAGTGTTGACTTCTATGTTCACTTTTATATATAGATCTTATATTTTACACCCAACACCCACTAGAACACAAGCCAAAAAACTTTGTACACCAAACGATCTTCTCGACTGTGAATATATTTTCTTACGAAATGATGCATTAAAAAGGCCTCTTTGCACAATTTACTCAGGACCTTTTTAAGTAGTTGCAGAAAACCCAAGTATTTTACCATTATAAAAAAGGGTAAACAAGATACCATCTCCATAGACAGATTAAAACCAGCATACTTAGATTTACCTAAAAAGAACAGTACGACGGAACACTCTATGCCCTCATCAAATACCAAAGTGTGAAAACCATTTCCACATCGGCAAACACCCCACAAATGTCACAACGAAATCAGGTAGACAAATAAATTGGCCTAGCCACTTTAAAGCATATATTAGATATTGAAAAATATTTTCAATATTTATCAATCTGCGGGGGCTTTATCGGATATAAACTCCTATATTCTACGTCCAATAAGTGAAGCACAAACAAGTAAGAGACGCCTACAAATAAATCTTACTAAATTCAGTACATACGAAAACTATTTTACAATTGTGTACATACAGGGTTACAAATTTAATAAGTGGCTTCTGGAACCTGCTGGGATAGGACAGTTCACGTGATGTGCTTTCTGCAACGTCCGCGCGGTTGAACTCCAAATGACCTAGAAAAGGGTCGGGGCTCGAGTTACGGTGTACATTCCCACGCAAAACACAGATAGTGATTTGGAGCCGAGCACTGTCTAGCCATAGACATAAAAACGGCTCGCCAGCAAACGACAGTTTGCCTCGATACATGTTACCATGACAACGCATCAGTCAGCGATGATTTTTCTACACTGATAAGCATACAAAGCTGTGACGAAAATGAATCCTCTTTTTTATTCCCCTGTTTGAAAATTACTGCTATCGTACGCAGTCAGCAGTCACACACGTTTCATTATCGTGCGCACACACACACATATTGGCGTACATATAATTTTGAACTTTGCAGACTCACTTGCAACAAAATTACTTCGGACTTGGCAGACTCACTTGCGACAAACCATTTCGAACAATCAAATATATTAGTCTCTTCATGACCACAACAAGATTATTACTTTTAACATGTAAATATAAGTACCAGCCTATATAAATGTCATTGTTATATTTAGCTTGGTCGTCTTTTCCTGCGAAGATCATTTCTTTGCGTTGTTTATAATTTTGTGCTGTATTTGTGGGCACTACACTCGGATTTTATTTTTTCCACCTACAAATCTGTGTAGACTAACTCCACAAATTATAGCGCTGTTGAACACATACTGCTTCTTGAGGGTTCATAGCGCCCTTGAGGAATTGTGCTACCGTTTACTTTGATAATCCCTGCTGTAGTGATATTTCGTGTTTATTAATTGTTCCAACAACGCTTGGAATAACGATAATGGCTCATCGCAGAATATCAGACGTTATATTTTGTTCTGCGATTCTTCCTTAATAAAGCAGTCACCTTATTTCTAGACTCATCAAAAGACACAATTCTATGATGAAGTTCTACACATTGCGACAAAGTTATCTCCTCCTTAGTTTCCTAATTCTTCACCAGGGGTCTCTCTCTCCCCATACTATAAATACTGGGAAACTTCTTGCATCTTTCTCTTTTTTCTCTCGGGCCTCGTGCCGTATTCCACCTCGCGTGGTGGTGAGGTAAATCTCTTTTTCTTCTTCATTTCAGCGACAAGATGTAAGCTCTTAGAAGATCAGCGTTTCTCATTTCTGGGAAAACGCTATGAACATTGCAAACATACACGTACGCACGAACATTCACCAAAATACAAACATTCACCAAAGAACAAACATAAATGTTCCCATACACACTAATGTTATGTCTATGTGCCTTGTAATTTGTTTAATACATATCTGTTGATATATATATATATATATATATATCTGTTTTGTTTGTCTTCTTTCATCTTCGGTTGAACAAATTAAGTCCGCCAATTTTCATGTAGTTGGACCTTTTAATATTCTACCAGGAGTTACACACGTGTCTCTAATACAACAACACGTAAATACACACACGGTCCTCTACATTAAAACTGACTAATTGCAGTCTTAATTTCTGAGATGAGAGCAACAAAAAAAACAAGGATTTTAGCCCGAATGTAAATAATGTAAATAATGATAACCTCCAACAAAGATTAGTTTGAATGTAAATAATGATGCCCCACAACAAAAATGAGGATTTTAATCCGAATGTAAATCAAGCAATTAATATTTTTTCAGCTGTTTGAAACATTTATCACAACGTAGTGAATCATTAAATGTCGATATGTTGGCACAAATGAACTGTCTACTGATGGTTCGTTTTTAGGAAGGCTACACTGTGTGGAAGAAAATTTGAACTTACCTTGACCTCGGTGCCAACTGCGAAGGATTCCTTGCTTCGAAGTTCGTTAATAAGACCCCGGATTTGATGGGCGAAAAATACCTGCGCTATAAATCATTGTAAATTATTTGAGCGTGCATTTTTAATGATAGCACGTCTTTTGAAATCAACAAAATAAAATCAAAAGAGAAAAAAAATATTGAACACGTTATCCAGAGACTAGCATTTAGTTTATACTAATGGAAAGATACACCCCCACCTTTATTAAAATAGATAAGCGTGCACAGATAGACATAATCAAAATGGAGAAAGCTCCACTATT
>OZ038499.1:101303550-101331050 GCA_964036315.1 Acanthosepion esculentum
ATCTTGAGCTGATGCTCAAAGAATCGGATTAGATCCAGATGAGAATGACGGTTGCTTCGCAAGACTTCCTCCTGTCGCGTCGTCCAAATCACCATTCGGGCCGTGGTCAGCAGCGTGAGAAGCACCATTCGTTTCACCCCAGAACACGCGGGCGACAGATTGTCACACGCGTATGCGCGATCAATGAACACGAGCTGTTCGGGAACGAGACGAGCCGTCAACTCGCCGACATGGTCCCATAAGGGGCGGACCCGGAGACATCCTTCACATAATATTTCCGACTAAAAGAAGGAATGCTTGTATATTTAACAGTATATTTGTAATTATGCATGTAAATTTCATTAAGTATTATTCGCAGTTTTTTCTTATAAGGTATTCCAGATAAATTATTGGGGCTGGCCTACTTCGTGTTTGGGATAGTTACTTTTTTTTAATAATACGGAAGTCAGTGTTCGTGCCAAAGTAAAAGTTAAAATGGTATTTCTTTTTTAGGCTCCTGACTTGAAAGATCAGAGAGGGTCAATATTTTTAAATCTTGTCGGTACCCTCATATAAAATTTAAAATTCCTACTGGAAGTTTTAATTCTGACGGCTTGTAACATACTGAAAATTAAAAAAAAACAAAAATACAAGGTCCGTTAGTGAAATCATTTCCGGCTCAAAGCACAATACCCAAAATTGGTTCAACGTTAATGAAAAAAAGTGTTTTTCAGCCAATGGAATGGTAGAAAAAGAAATATTAAACAAACACAGCTATGTTAGCCACCTTTAACCTTATAAAAGGATACGTAACAGCATAGTGACACAGAGAATGTACCAGAAGTTACCTGACATGCCGATTCGTTCTGTCTTTACTACAATGGCAAGGAGAAAACGGACACTATGAATCAAAGGAAACCGGCAATTGCTAGCTCACAACAGCAAGAAAGAACTTTTTAAGTCGACTTTCTTTCGTACAATATTTCTTTTTATCAAACTATTTCTAGTGTAGTGTTACTGACTCACGAAAAGTAGTATGCATTCAACTACCTCATGGGTATTAGCTGTAGTTACTTATAGTCTTTTTGACTTCATATGTAAATGAGTCACATCATCTTCCCTTATTTTCTTTGGTACTTCTCCTGGGAGCTTTTGTCTCCTCACTATCTTTTCCCCTCTCCCTAATAGATTGTCTAGATATGGGAGATCTTGTTCGTCTTTTTTCATAGAAGTGTTCCTTCCAATGATTGTCCTGGTTCATATTAAGAGTCTGTATTACTCTCAACTTTACTGTCTTGCCTTGACATGACAATTTTGCTTTCATTACTTTCAGGCTCACTAAACATCTCTTCATCATTATCGTGTTGCAATCTAATTTGGTCTGATGTCCTAATATCCCAACCATTTTCTTCTATTCTCATAATCTTGCATCTTGCAGATTAGATTCACTATTCTTTTTGTACCATAGCATTTCGTTGGTAGCATAGAGCATGGTCAATGAGGCTCTAATTTGTCTACTCATAAGAGCGGGCGGACTTTTCGATTTTCTACAATGTGGTATTGTCATGTAACTTTGTAACAATCTAGGAAGAAATGTTTCGATCTTCTTCAAATGCGTTAGTCATTTGTCGATACTCCTCATTTTGAAGGCCGTTTACTAATTTCATTTGGATCAAATCTTCGACTGATTAGTTTTCCGCTCCCAGTTTCTCAAATTCACAATATTTAGCGGCCTTTTTGAAACAAAGAACATATTCACTAACGGGTTCATTTATTCTTTGAGAAATGTTCATGAACTTCGCTCTCGCTGCATTCACTATTTTTTTTTTATTTGGCTGCTATGTTTTTCACTATTAATTGACTTATATCGTCAAACGTCATATCCTCCAACTGTCTTCGGTGTACAACTGCTGATAATTTTATAATGCCCTTGCAACCAGCAGTTTCCAACAAAGGATCAGTTATTTGGTTTTCTCCTTCAGCTTATTTCAAATCCTTTAGCTTTTTTGTTCTAGCTTTAACTACTAGAATTCTGAGTTACGCTTGTATTTACTCAAGTGATAATTGGTCCTTCGATCCTTTAGATATCGGCGACGATATTGTTGTGCAGTGTTATTGACTTACAGAAATTAGTATACACTCAGGTATTTATTATGTACAATTACCTAAGCGGTAGCACAAGGCCGAAAAAGGGGAGGGGTTGAGGTTGGTCATCACTATCTTATACCTAGCTAATTCGATTCCCGACCTATTCACTCATTACAATTTTCGCATTCCCCATAATAACTCGTCCGTCACCAATCAATCCTCCATATACCATGATACCGCATCATTTCAAAGGGAGCCTACAAAACGCGCCACATGCCATAAAAATCTAATGATTATACAATTTATAATTAAAAATTTATGGATGATTAAATAGGAGAGGGGAGGGAGATGAACCCAATAACAAACTAAATATTAACACAAGGTAAACTAAACATAACTAATGTTAGTAGGGCCCGCCCAACCCTCAAAAAAGAGGCCGCTGTATTCTGCCCATTGGACAAAATCAAGAAGCTCTCTCGCTAAGTGAGGGGGGGGGGAATATATACGGGCATGGGAAATATAAAAGCTGACCAAGTCGAGATGAAAAAAGGGGGCCAAAACAAACAGGGGAGGTTGGGAATCTCGACTTGGATCATAACCAAAGATGCAGCCGGGAACAGGCCAGGAACAACACTTACTCACATTAACTAGGTACACAAAGCTTGTCTAACCTAACCAAGGGAATGAGTATACACTCAACTGTCTTAAGAGTAATAGCTGAAGCTACTTATAGACTTTGTGACTTCATATTTAAATGAGTTACCTCACTATTCAAGTTAAAAAAAGCAAATAATGTAATTAAATAAATTTGTTATTTGTGATATACCGATATAGCTTGTTTTTATTTCTTTTGCCATCCAACTACAAATATATGAAAGTTTCAACTCAACAAGGCCTATTTCTCAACCTTAGCGGACGTACTTCAAGCACGCAAAATCTCAATTAAAATTTGGTAACCTTCCTACAACCCCTATATTGGCGTTTCTATTGTGGCATATCCAGTATATATAGTCGAAATAGCAAATATAAATAATCAAGTTATGTGTAAAAACGATTAGTCTGATTATTGAGTTGACTTAGGAATTTAATTGATTGAATTAAAAAAGAGTTTGTAACGGGTTCAACTACTGTAACTGCTACTACTTTTTAATCGAATATGTTTTCACGATAACGTATTGGCTTATACCACTTCGAGCATGTGTTCAAATCGAAATGAAAACCATGTTTTTAAATACCAAATTCCATGGAAGTCATAGATTTAAGTAAATAAAAAACGGCTTACAAGTGTAGAAAAATTATTTACATTTTTATTCACAGTACTTTGATCATTTTTTTATACGTTTGTAAAATCTGAAACTGAGACTGGTGCCTGTACCTGAGTCATCTACGTAAAAATACCCCCCCCAAAAAAAGACAATTCAAATGCAAACCGAACAATACAGGCTAATTTGATAGATTAAACTAAACCATGCCACAAGTCACATGGAAATAGATAAATACGTTTTTAGGCAAGTACTTGGATTTATTTTTTATGGCTTATCAACCCTTTTATTCATGCCGAAAACATACTTTTTGGATTACAAGAATAATTCTTTTGTTTTTTTTTACGATTAAATAGAGTATTAAGGATGTTTGGGGGATAACAATGAATTTTCCCGATACAGATCCCGTTGTTTAACCTATAGCTGGGGGAGAGAGTGATTCATAAATTTCACAAGAGTATTTGCGCGTAATTGAATGCAACGACTTGACTGGAATTCGAATTCGACTCTCAGAATTCTCATTCGGAGCCACTGTCCATTACACCACCTCCACATCGACGAGGGAAGAAAGAATAGCATTTTGATAGATTTCAGCAGGTCTTAACTTAATACTTGATACAAAGTGATCAGAATCCGTATTTGATCCGTCTTCTCTTTTGAAAGCAAATTGAATCGCGCTCACTGCTATCGGATTTCGGTAATCTTTTACAAATTCGGGTCGGGGAAAGATTATCTGAAGAATTGATGTCTGCTTTGGAGAATCGCTCGTGTTAATTATTAAGAGCAAAATAACAATGGACATGTGGAAATGACTTGCAGCTTTGAACTGATCAGATTTTAATTGTTACTTTATATGGTCACACTTTCATTTTCTTCTTCTCCATCTTAGTTTGAATATCCGCTTCGCACATGCATGTGTTTTGATGTGCATTTACACTGCCTTTCCGTGGAGTAACGTGATTAGATCTTTAACACACACACATATATATATATATATATATATATATATATATATATATATATATATATATATATATATATATATATGATTGTTGTGGAGTAAATAAAACACCCGGTAACACAAATGAACTAGGCAAGACGCCTTAAATAAAGAACTCAAAGTGAGTCAAGGAGGTCCGCTGGAATCAGTTGAAGGGAATTTCTAATGATGTCACGGCAAGTAGCTTAAGTGAGACATGATATTATGACCGCTCGGAGCAAGTTATAACAGTGGCAATGAGGGATCGAAACTCATACAGCGTAGAAAAAGTCATTTCTACTTCGTCGCCCATGGTAACAGTGACGACAAGAAATTAGAACCACGTTAGTTTAAATTTTTTCTTTGGTGTGTGTAAAAAATAAAATAAAAGAGAAAGAAGAAAAAAAAAACAGATACTCTTTAAATATGGAAGAATTATTAGGCCAAATGATAAAAATACACCAACAGCAGCAGTTCTTGGAACTCCAGAAACAACAACAAAATTTAATTGAAATAATATGGAAAATTCTCCAAGTTATTTCACTCCTGACGCGGAGGCAAATGCCATAACTGAATTTACATACAATTCAGATGATGGAATTACTTTTTTGCTTATTTTAGAAGATACGAGCAAATTTTCAGAAAAGAATGCCACGACTGGGAAGACAGGAAAACACAAGACTTTTTTTTTAGAAAGTTAGCATCGGTAGAACGTGAAAATTATTGTAATTTTGTACTACCGAAACCCCCACCCCAAAAAAAAAACAGGAAGAATTTGCTTTGAAGAAACAGTAAATATTCTGACTAAAATTTTTAGCGAGAAAAGTTCATTATTCAATACTAGTTGGAAGTGTATGAATCTGACGAAAGAAGACTAAGATTTTGTCACATATGTGGAATCATCAACAAGGCGTGTAAAAGATTCGAATTAAACGAACTGATTCTGGTGATGTTTAAAGGATTAGTTTCCGTTCAGGTGTTAACGGCGGAAAAAGACGCATAAATACGCGTTAGAATTCCAACGAAACTTGAACAGAATAAAAAAGTAACACTGCAAGAAATATTGAACGAATGTTAGCGAATCCTAAATTTGAGCCCCGATACGGAAGAAATTGAAGAAAAAGAATGCGCATACACACAGTCTAAAGAAAAATGTGGAAAAAGAAAAATGCGGAAAAAGAAAAATTAGTCTATGTTTCAAATGTGGAAAGTTACATCTCGGAGACGACTGTCCCTTTAAGAATTCAAAGTGCTACAAGTGTGGAAAAATGGGATATAAAAAATGACACTGTAGAACTAAATCAAGGAAATGTTATCACAAAAACATTTTTGTACACAAAGCGTTGCGACGGGAAAAGCTAATTAGAGAAAACGAAAGAAAATTTCTGTATGTGAAAATGAATAATGTGGATGTAAAAATGCAACTAGACACTGGTAGTGATATCACAATAATCAACGAAGCCACATGGAAAGCAAACGGAAGTCTACATTGAAAAGAACTTCGAAAATCGCACGTGAAGTGGCGCGTGAGAAATTAATTTTATTGGTGAAATGAGTTGTAATGTTTCATTCCGTAACAAGTGCTAAAATGTATTAAAAAATACTACAAACTTATTCGGTACGGACTGGATGGAATTATTTGAGTTGTGATTTACCTATAAATATTTATTGTAAAATGTAAGTGGACAACCTACCAGTTTAATAAAACAGTGAAAATTTAAAGGAATAATTGAAAAAATGTTTTCCGGATGTTCTGTCAGATGAGTTGGGTTGGTGTTCCAAAGCCAAAACAAAAGAAATACAAAGTTCAGTGCGTAACGAACTCTCCAGAAAGAGGAGGCGTGAATATAAAAAATAAAATCAAATATTTACTAGTGAAAAAAAAAACCCCTCAGAAGTGGTGATGTTGTGGAGTAAATAAGACACTCCCAGTAACACAAATGTACTAAGCAAGACGACTTAAATAAGTCAGTCGAGGAGAATTTTTAATGACGTCACGGCGGGTAGCCTAAGCGAGACATAATACACTCCAGATCAAAAATTTAAGACCACTTGAAATTTTTTTTTAAAAAGATTGTTTTTCATGGAAAAATTTTAAACGTTTCTTACTTAAGGTTACTAATTTTATAATCTAAAAGGTTATGTAAACAAAAAGTTATAATCCGAACATTTTATTGGGAAATTGACATTTTTATAAAATGAGGCGTTTTACACTTGATCAAAATTATAAGACCAGAGACAAAAATTATACGAAATTGTACGAAACGTGTACGAAAACATTCAACAACCAAATTTAATAATGAGTTCTACTTCCACTGGTTTTGATGACTTCAAAAATTGTTTGGGGCATGCTAAAAATTAGTGTTTCCATTAAGCTGCAAGGAATATTGCTCCAGCTTCTGAAGATAGCTTCACGAAGTTCAGTTTTTGTTGAATATTGTTTGCCATTTCGCTAAACATCTCTTGCCATCCATCTCCAAACATTTTCAATTGGGTTCAAGTCTGGTGAGCATGCAGGATGTCTCAAGAGATGGACCCCATTTTCTTGTAGAAAGGTCAAGGTGCAGCATGCAGCGTGGATTGCAGCATTATCCTGTTGGAATAACCATCCATCCCCACACAAATGATGGCCCTCCATCACCAACTTGCTTTTTGTAGCATGCTAACATAACCAGCCGCTGTTTGACGAGCCTGCACCACCCTGAGCTCCATCATCCCTCTGAGAAAAGGCACCCCATACCATTATGACGTGTGGAGAAAATTTCAGGAGGTATGTTTTTGTTATACCAATATCGTTGGAAGCCATCAGGACCATCTAGATTGAATTTTTTCTCATCAGAAAACAAAACTTTCTTCCACTTTGCAATGTCCCACGTTTGGTATTCACGACCAAACCTTAAACGGTTCACTTTGTGGCGTGGAAGCAGACGAGGAATTTGTTTGCGCTTTTTATTTACCATGCCTTTTTGCTGTAAGTGTCGTCTGATGGTTACTGGACTGCAATCAGCATCTGTGGCTGCCTTAATTTGACTAGAAGAACGTCCACTGGCTTTCACAACAACCCGTCTTATTCTCCTACTCAATGCCGGAGAAATTTGGTGGGGCCTACCAGTAGACTTTGCGTTTCCATAATTCGCACTGTGCCTTAGAAAGTTGCAAATCACAGTTTTACTGCGATTTACCTAAGCTGCGATCGCTCGCTGTAACAAACTTTGATTATGGAAATCTAGAATGCTCAACTTCGGTAAGTTTGCTTGCTTTAGGCATGGTGAACCTTTACGCAGTGATTGCTAATCTCTATCTGAACTAAAAACATTGGTATTACCCTAGATCTAACAATTTATACCCCTCTGGTCTTATAATTTTGATTAAGTGTAAAACACCTCATTTTATAAAAATGTCCATTTCTGAATAAATTGATCTGATTATAACATTTGTCTACATAACCTTTTAGATTATAGAATTAGTAACCTTAAGTAAGAAAAAGTTTATAATGTATCCATGACAAACAGTCTCTTATAAAAATTTTTCAAGTGGTCTTAAATTTGTGATCAGGAGTGTATATATATATATATATATATATATATAATGAAGAAGTTAATGGTCAGAGTTGAATTAGACCAGGAAACAGTAGTATTAAATAAGTGCTTAATGCACATATAAAAGTAGGAAGCACGGAATGGTCTGTTGTCAAGAATTAATGTAAATGTTAGAGACAGGAAAGGCGATTATATATATACTTTAAAAACATTGCTAATGATTTTATCAGAGTAATACATTGGAAATGTGGAAGGAAAGGATTCTTAATGGGAAGAAATTAATGCAAGCTGTTACTTGTAGAATAGGAATATGTAGAAGGAAAGAAAACAGACGAAAAGAAGAGATCATTTTTCAATGAATTTTGCATAGGCTATTTTTTCAATTACGTGCAGAAACTGATCACCTGAAAATACCATTAAACTATTGACAACACATAGAAACCTCATAAGTTATCAAACCGGAAAAAGCCAAATTTTTTGTTATGACAACCTCTTGGTCGACCAGTAGACAGATTATATATTTTGTCAGAACTGAAACGAAGTTTGAAGTCTATAGTAAAAGAGGGAAGTGACGATACTATCAAATCATTTTGAACACGAGTTGAGGTTTATCCTTTGTTTCCTGTTTAAGATTGGGTTACCGACTCCTTGTAAAGTTGATTTCAACACTATACTTCTAACATCTCAGCTTAAACTCTGGATTTTACTTACTATTTATTCATTTTTATTTTTTCTTCAATAGGAGTAGATACGTTCGCCAATCGTTCGTTTCACACTCCACCCTGGTCTGCTGAACAGGAGTAGAGGCTTATTCCTTTTTTTCTGTTGGGGACTGGGTTTGCGGTTCCTTCTAAAGTCTACTTCAATTCTATACTCCTAATATCTCAGCCTAAACTCTGAAATTTTTTTAATTATTTATTTATTCTTCAATAGGTGTACATAGGATTACCTCTCGTCCGGTTCACACTGCTACCCGGTCATTTGAAAAGGAGTAGAAGATTAGCACTTGGTCCTGTTTAAGATTGTTTAATCAATTTAACACAAGCAAAGCGATAATACCACGCAAGGGGCTATCCAGAGTGAAAGAGAATGAAAAGACTTTAGAAGAAACCGAAAAACCAATTCTAAACAGCAAACAAGAGATAAACCTCTAGTCTTGTTCAAAAGACCGGCGAGGTCTGCGAACCGGGTGATAGGCAAACCTATCTACTCCTATTGAGAAGGAAGAAAAGTAAATAAATAATTAGTAAATAAAATTTCAGAGTTCAGGCGATTTTAGAAGTATAGAGTTGAAGACTTTAGAAGGAATCGGAAACCTAATCAGAAACATAAAACACGGGATAAACCTCTACTCCTGTTCAAAAGACCAGGGAGGAGTATGAACTTGGCGATTGGTGAACCTATCTACTCCTAAACGTGCAGAAAATGTTATGGAATAAGGTCAGCATTAGTTAATCAAAGAATATCTTTTTATTCCATAACAGTTACATGTTGCACAAAGGACATTGCAAAAGTTCAATGCACTTGGTTTTGGAGTTTTGCCTTATTGTCCATATGTTCCTAGAACTGTCACTGACTGATTATGAATTTTTTTAAAAATGCTACTATATCTAAAACTACTACTACAATTATTACATTTACTATTGCAACAACTGATAATAGGTCAACTAAATCATTATATACACATATATCAAAATAAATTCTCAAAACAATTTTCCCGAAAATTAGAAACGAGCCATTATTACTATTTTTTAGAGAACATTTATCATAAGAATAAAAATTGAGAGGATTTGATAGAAAAAGAAAAATGGCCGTTGGTTTTAAGTTCATCAATTAATGTTTTGTGACAGCCAGAAATCATTGCACACACATTTTTATATGCCTTTTTTTTTTTAAATAATTTTATATACTTAACTTTTAAAATACTTTTTCAGTATTTTCTTTACGCGGAATAATTGATCGAACCGATTAACAAGCAGAAAGGGGGGGGGAATTAAAGAAAAGAAATGAAAATCGAATAAAAGCAAATTTGTCGCGCCCAAGCGGGCAATGAGGCATGCAATTTAAACGATGCGAACTTCCATCGGTTAAGATCTTCACGTTGAAAGTAAGATGAAGACTTATTTTCCCTAAAGCAGGAAGTTCATTTAATTAATAATTAAATGAACGGGACGCTAATCGGTTGGTCACGGATTGAAATATAAAAATGAAGAAAGTAAACTATTATAATACTAAAGGAAAGAAAAGAAACTAACATTATATCAACAGAATATACTTTTAACTTTAATTTTAGAAAACAAATGTGGTATTTTACATTCACACTAATGTATTAAATATGCACATACACTCAAGAAAAATTACAGACAGACATATGATGTCTGTATACATGATAGTAAATAAATATATATACTGTACAACGTGACTATATATTAATACATACGACAGTTATATATATATATATATATATATATATATATATATATATATATATATATATATATACATACATACATACATACATACATACATAGTCGTATGTATAGACATATACTCACATATTGAAGCATTGTATGGGAATACAGAAAGTAATAAGCAATTACTTCTCTTTCTCCTATACATACATACACACACGTCTGTGTGTGTTAATGAAGCAGCACTTAACTATAGACACATACGTATGGATATATATATATAATCAAAAAAACGTATATGTGGAACTGTGTGCATGTACATATGCATTCGTCTAAACGTCGCCTTAGACTTAGCATGATTTACATATAAAGTACAAATTTACAATTCTCCCACATACGCACACTTAATTAATTCTTACACATCATTAATAAGATTATGACAACACACACACACACACACACACACACACACACACACACATATATATATATATACGTTCCATTCATTCACTCAGTTTGCTCTTTTCCTTTCTGTTTTCCTTTTATGACATTTGTTTACTGTTTTCTAATTTTTAGCATATTTAAAAAATGATTATAATCCCACAATACATTTCTTGACGTCATTGCTGAGGTAGGCTATAAAAGAGGCTCCGATTTGTAGGGATCCTCTGCAGTTTTCACCATCCGACCAAGAACTTGCCACTTTACGACTTCCTTCATCGTCAAGTAGGTCGTGAATTTTCTTTCTTATTTTAATACATTTTGAAATTATAAATTTGTAATAACAATTTGTTATCTTAAAATTATTTTAATTATTCAATGATTTAAAAAGCTCTCAGTACCGTTTGTGTTAGATTTTAATTATAAAACAGCACCATTGGGGGACTAGCATCCCATAAGCTTTGAAATCTCGTACGTCAATGAATTCCGTTTTATGATTGCCTTTTACTGAATTTTGTTAAAAGACATATTACTAGCTGTACACTGTAAACCGGTAAAGAGTAAATGATAATAAAATTATCCCAAATGAAATAAAGAAATACATTTTTGTGATTAGGACTAACAGATATTTAAAAAATCGAAGACTGATTATCTCCTTCCGATTTCAAGACATTTACATTGTTGAAACGCAAGGCTGGATTAAGCATTTTGTAGAATAAGCACGTTCCTGGATATCAAAAATTCATGCTCTGGCTTCCGATTCGTTAATCAGTTTCTTGTAGTATCAAAGAAATGTGTTTATTTAAACATCCTTTAACAATTTGAAAATGTTCATTTTACAAGATGTTAAAATAGACAAAGGGGCTTAATAGACAGGTTCATGGTAACAGCTTGCATCGGGCTGCCGACTTGTTCTCGTACGTAGAACGTCGTCTTGACCGCGTACCACCCAGGTGTAGGATCGTGCTTAGCTAGTTCTTTCTTGAATCCTAACCGCCATGGGTGCCTATACCAGGAGACGGAGCTACCGACGGCACTGCATTCAGGTACCTCAAGCTTCTCCACCCCGACACACATTATACACACACGTTAAGTGTTTTAGATGTTGTTTTTTTAAGTATATAAAACGTTAGATAAGTAAAAACACTAGAAAGACATTTTGTTTTGTTTCTGCTGTTTTTAAAATGAACAAACATTTCGATATTTGTATTTGTTTATGTATTTGTTTACATTGTATGAAGTGACAATTAAATTCATGAATTTCTCATTAAATCAATTGTTTAATTATTTATAACATTAGGAAGAGTTAAGAATAGATCTAGTTATTTGGGATGTGCCTACGATCAATTGGCGTGAATCCAGCCTTGGTTAAGATTATCACAACTTATACAGACATTTTCGAAAACATGCATTTTCGTAACACCAGGAACATATTAAAACGCCGTTTTGAATACCTTTAAAGAATTATTTTATACTTTTGTAGTCCCTTGTATTTTGAAAAACTGATTCCAGTTGAGTTGACGCTGATTTTTAAAGCAGATTAGTGCAACATATCCAAAAGATTAAAGAAACATACCCTTTACCCCAATTTGGCCTTGTGTCTTTTTAAGCTTAATATTAAAACAGCCAGTTTAAAATTTGATGTATCAAGTTTTCACCTCAGCCTCTAAAACAATGTTGGCGGTTTGACGCGGTTCGATTTTGTTAAATAATTCTTTTAATAATTTCTTAGTCGAAATTTTATATGTTGTCTTATGTTATTTACATAAGATTAATATTTTCCAAGTCATTTAAGTTTTTCTTTAGTTTTTAAACGCACTCTACTCAGAGACGGATTGGGTCTCGAAATATTGCTTGCCAGGAGACAAGGTGGGGGTCACTTACAACTACAATGCTAGCATTTAATTTTCGTAACGAAAAAATAAAATTTTCAAAAAATACATATGGAAAAAATGGTACAATTAAAATTTTTGTGGAAGAATATGTATTTCTTAGTAATTATTACGGTGTACGTGACGGTCGACACCAAATGTAAATAAAGAACGTTATAATTGAATTTTTTAAATTAAATTTTTTCAAGTAATTGGTTGATATTTTTAAATAGTTTACTGCACATTAACAGATATTTCAATAGCACAATAGAGAATTGCATGCAGACTATCATATTAAGAGAGTAATCGTTTGTGTTCACTTGATAGTTGTTCGAATCTGTCAAGAATTACTTCTGCATCCAATTCATCTAGCAATTCCTTTTCAATGAATAGGAACATGCATGGGTCCAAATTCAGCGAATTTCTTAACCTTGTCTTTATGATCTTTAGCTTTGAAATGGTTCTCTCACATTAGACTTGAGTAACTGATAATGTGCAGATGACTATAAAGTTCTTATTGATTTTTATTACTAAAACAGTTGTCTGTGTTTGTTTATTTATTGCATTTTTATATTCTATATAATCGGGTTCCAAAACTAGACAAGATCTTTGTGTTTCATTGCTGTCTTAATTCATACAACATTTACTTCAATTTACAGAACTTTCCTTCAAATTAAATCAAATTAAAAGTTTAATCTCTGCTCTGTTCCGTATTATTATTTTTGCTTGAAGTTATTTTAAATTATTTACTCTTTAGTATTTTCTTAAGAGAAAACTTCAGTCATGCTTATATTTATGAGGATATGTCAATACGTTAGTAGCCTGATACATAGATTTTAACAAAATCTTGATCTGAAATGTTCATTGTATAATGTCAAATCTATGTTTAATATTTACCAGTGAATTAATCACATTGACAAAAAAGGTTGTTTTTTTTTTTAAATTGTTATGAAAAACTTTTTTCTATTGTTATTAGACTACTGAATGAATAAATGTAGCTTAGAATATATAAATTTAGATTTGGGGATATTTTAACACAGTCTAAAATTTGGCTTGTTGCTCAGAAAAGCTGTTCTAATTCTACGAAACATAAATAGATTGATTAATACTTTTAAGCATAAATATACTAATACTAAGCATAAATATTGAGTAATAGTAAACTATATATACTAAGTAAAACTAATATTAAATATATTAGCTAATACTTTTAAGCATAAACATATTAAGTAATACTAAACATATATATTATTTAAATCTTTTAAACATGCATATTTTAAGTAATACTACTAAACGTAAATATATTCGTTAATATTTTTAACGCAATATTTATTTGTATTATAGACGTTTTAATTAATGTTATTTTCTTATTCAATACGAATTTTCTGTCTTATATTGTTAACAAAACACTAACAGTGATTATCGAATATTTTAATTTTGTCTCTTATTTCTTTAATAATTATTACGAAAATAAATTAGTGGCATTTTCCCCTATTTATCGTTTCTTTATTTGTTTTCAGTGGAATCTTCTTTTTTTTCCATCTACGGTCCTTCTCTTCATCATTCTCTCTATTTTATCTTTGACAATCATTACAAAAAAAAAAAAGTACACACATTTATTTATAGAAGTTGAAACTTCAAGCTAACTTGTCCCCCTCCCTATTTTTAAAATCGAATTACAAATATTTGTTTGTTCTGAGTCATTACTGATATATGCAATTCATAACATCATATCTAAATCAGTTACATGTTTTAAAATCAACTTCAAGTTCCTGAAATGATTGATAAAATCGATCTTTGGAGTTTTAAGATTATTACCAAATCTCAAATAATTCCATTTAGTCAAACGAACTTTTTAGAAAGAGAACAGAAAATATACTGATACTTTATATCTTAAAAGACGAATGTTTTACAATGATATTTGAAAAGCCACCACCAGTGACAGCCAGGCTGAACTTAGGCGCTCTTACAAGTATAATTTTTTTTAAATTTTCATAAGAAAAACTTAAAATGTAGAATAACGAATTTATTACAATATACAACTTAATACAACTAAAGAAAAACATTTATTATTCTACCTAAAACATTTTTTACGCTTTAGATCTGCAAATCTTTTCATGGCACTTTCTACACCTATCTACTTTACAAGATCATTTTCTATTGACAAAATAGCCAAAGAATTTAATCTGTCTTGAGTCATGGACGACAGCAAGTATGTCTTTAGAAGCTGTAGTTTTGAAAGATCCCAAACACATGACATGGCGGCATGATGGCGCCTTCGGCCTTAATGGCGCCCCGGGTGACTTTCCGAGTTGCCAGTACCTTGAGCCAGCCTTGGTTACCACTCACTGAAACTCATTCAAGCCCCATAATTGTCCACATGGAGTTTCGGTAGACGGCTGTCAAGTCATAATACCAGCGTATTGGATGCTGCAAACTATATATCTGCATAGTTTCAAAATGAAATATTCGTTTTATATCGATAAAAATCCCGTAACTCATTTTGGGTTGTAGATGAACCACGTGCACTGCAGTCATTACATCAGTAGGTGTATCTGGAACAATCTTGTCTGACGGGACCTTAAGATTGGGTTTCAATTAAGCGCTGTCCTTCTGGACGATTTGCCATTCACTGCTAGAGAACCTAGTCTACTCTGCTATTTAACCTATATGTGGGAGAAGAAGAAACGGATTCAAACCTTACCCAAGAACATTTTGGAGAAAAGTGAACACAACAGAATAGGTTGGAATTTGAATTCCGTTCACCGATATCCGTTACACAACCAGCACATATAATATTATGTACTTCCATAAAAAACTATATATATTTTACTCTGTTATATTGACATCGATTAATATCGATTTATTGTTAAGCGGTCATCGTTGTGCACAAATTTTTTGCAAGATTGTTTCTCATGCCATTTACACATATTCACCAGGGCCACCTTAATACGTGACTATGTTCCAGACAAGTTGTAAATATCTACATTTTCTTCTACTACCGTCTGTTTGCAATTATTTATCAAAACATTTGTGCATAGGGCATTAATTTGAAACTCTCTCTCTTATTGCGTTTTCTCTCATACGTGTAAATTCACATCTGACAGTATAAAATACACTAAATGTATTTACTAGGGAGGAAGTTGATGAGAAAAAGATACAACTGGAAAAACCCATAGGTAGGATCAACATGCAGTAGGTTTATTACTCTGCCAACAATACAGGTAAAAGAGTTTTGTCCGGCTTGCATTGTCTTTCGAAATACCGTAATACGCATGTCCGCGTTTTATAGAGAAATAATTACGTGTATTTGTAGAGCTGTGAACCAACCATGTACGCGCAACTGTACTCACACACGCGCGCAATCGCATCTAAGTATATGTGTGTGTGTGCGCATGCGTGGTAAATGTGTATGCGCGCATGCGTGGTAAATATGTGTGTGTGTGCAGATGTTTGTTAAATGTGTGTGTGTGTATGTGTGGATGTGTAGTAAATGCGTGCGTGATGTAGGTAAATTAAGCTTTACAGAGAATTAATTTATTGCTTAAGTATTTTCTTTAGTAAAGAATCGATAGAATAAATATTGTCTCTGTACACTCGCGTGCGCACACGTAAACGCACACACAGGCGCACACTCAAACATATACACCCACATGCCCGTCATCCAGCCTTATCAATTGATATTTTTCCAATACTTTGTTCACATGCGCACAAACTTTTACGCATAATTTTTGCAGCGTATAGTGATAATGATCAGTATAAATGACTAATGTATTCTATTTAAGTCACCAAATTGGCTGCTATGAGGTAACCTAGAGCGGTTCCAAGGTCACCGATTATTAATGAAAATTGTTTTACTCTTATTCGCAATGGGGTTGCTACACCGTGCAGTCCAAGACAGTGGAGAATTCACCAATGCGACTAATCTACTTAACATTTGTTCTAACTTGTTTGCGCTTGGAAGCCGTTGTAGTTTTCAAGCAATAACTTAGGCATTATCTTTGTTTCATTCACCTCGAACAGTCTCGTCGTTTTTTTTCTGTTCGTGTAACTTACGGATTGGTGGCGTTGCCGTCAGCATCGCCCTCGAAGCCAGGCACGACTTTGCCTTCGTTAGATTAACCACCGGCGCGGTATACCGAGCATGAAATTTTGGAGACTCGACAAAGTAGACTCAGCGTGAGTCACTTTTAAACCAAGGACAGAAAAAGAGGCAGCGGAAAAAGATGAGTCAAGGGGAATTAACCGTCCTGTTAACCGAAGAACGGAAAACGACCGAGGAAAAAGTACATTGACACTACCAAGATATTTCCCTTGAAATTTAAATTTTTCAAGTCAGGTTTATATCAGTTAAGTCCCATACGTGGTACACATTTAGGCGATCATGTCTCTTTCGCTTCATGACTAACTTAGCAGAAGATTTTCCCGCAGTAGGTTGCCATTTCTTTCTGCGGTAGATTGGTTGCTAGCCAAGGCTATAAAGCCCAGTTAATGTCTTGCCATTATTTGGAAGGAATTTCTGGGAGGTATATGTGTGTGGAGGTATTTAGGGACATGGTACATAGAAGAACAAGAACAAGAATTAGAAATTAATACAAAATCTCAATTCGTCCATGCTGAATTTTACTTGACACGATCTTTTTAAAAAATTATTTTAAACCTGTAGACCTCTTTGCAGAAATGCTCCTCCTCAAGTGGTTGCAGAAGTAAAAGCGCTCTGTATGTTCATAATTTCCAATAATTGCATGTTCTGTCACACAATAATTACAATCGTATTGCTATGTTATAATCCGAGATACAATTTCTCATTAAGTATGCGTCAAAAGAAGAACGTTGATGACGAGAGAAAAATGTTTACAATACTAGGGAAAAAAGGCGGCAAATCCAAAACAGGTTGTAGAGGACTGGTGGGGGGTGAAGATGAAAAGAAAACACGTGCGTTTAAATTTCCTGCTAGAAGAAAGGTCCAGCTACAAAAAAATGGCGGACTCTAGTTGTGTCCAACCGAAGATGAAAGAAGACAAACAAGACCGACACATATATATATATATATATATAAACAAATATATGTATTAAACAAAACAATTACAAAGCACATAGACAGTTAACATTGTGTTTGTGCGTTAACATTTGTGTTTGTTCTTTGGTGAATGTTCGTAATGTTAATAGCGTCTCCCCAGAAATGGGAAAGGCTGTCTTTTGTGAGAGCTCACATAGTAGCATTGTTCGCTGAAATGAAGAAAGAAGAGAAAGAATTACCTCACCTCCACGCGAGGTGGGATGCGGCACGAGGTCGGGGGGGGGGGGCAAGGCAAGAAGTCACCCAGTATTTATAGCATGGGGAGAGAGACCCCTGGTGAAGAATTTGGGAATTAAGGAGGAGGTAACTCCGACAAGGTAAATTTGGACTTGATGGAGTTACAGTGCAGAAATATTAAAAACCGCGATGACGAAACAAAGAAAAAGAGCAAATTTCAATTTTCTTTAACTCTAAATCCATAGAAACACTTTGATAAAACAGAAATGGGAATTTTTTAATGGATTGAACATTGCAACACGAAAACATTTTACTTGATATAATATTTTTAAATGCGTCCCGAAAAAAACAGTTGTATTAATTAATGCAACTGTTTTTTCGGGGCGCATTTATACAAAGTAACCAAAAAAGGTCTGTCCGTTTTTTGATTAGTCATTGAAATATATACGAAATGCGTGTAGCAATTGTTTTCAAATTCGGACAGCCGGAAGTAGGAACATCAGACGTTATAAAAAAACACGCGCACCGTGCCCGGCCATCAGTTATAAGCCGGACAGCTGTGAGAAGGATGGAAGTGTCTAGAGATCTCGTTCGGGGCTGTTTGCTTTACGACTTCAAAGTGGACTTATCAGCAGCTGCATCAAGTCACCGCATATGCCAAGCGTTTGGGGATAGTGCTGTGGATGAACGTACTGCAAGGCGTTAGTTTCGAAAATTCAAGTCGGGAGATTTGTCTCTCCATGATGAGCCTTGCAGTGGACGACCACACGTCTTGAATGACGGAGTCCTGAAGGCGGCCATTGAAGAAGACAGTAGTCTAACGTGTGTGAACTTGCAAGACAGTTCAACGTTTCCGATGACTTCACCTGCACCACCTAGGTAAGACGTACAAACTGAGCAAGTGGGTTCCGCAAACGCTGTTGGAGGTCCACAAGGGACAACGAGTGGCAGCCTGCGTATCGCTGCTTTCTCACCACCGTACCGCATCCTTATTCAATCGAGTGCTTACCAGTGATGAAAAGTAGGTTCTGTACGAAACTCCTAAGCGTTCCAGACATTGGTTGTCTCCTCAGGATGCTGTCCCTCACACCGCAAGACCGCCTATGCACCCACGCAAGATTATGCCTTGTGTCTGGTGGACAGGTCGTCAAGTGGTTCATTATGAACTGCTACCAACGGGCCAAACAGTCACTGGAGACCTATACTCGCAGCAATTGAAACGTGTGCAACAGGCATTGCGCCAGAAGGAGCCAGCACTGATGAATCGCAAAGGTGTGCTTTTCCTCCACGACAACGCCAGGCCGCATGTCGCGCGAGTGGTCAGGGATACCATACAGCAACTTGGGTGTGGGAGACTTTGTGCCATCCACTTTATTCACCTGACCTTGCACCATCCGATTACCACCTCTTCCACTCCCTGGATAATCATCTTCGTGGGAAATATTTCACCAATGAAGCAAACTTCACGGACATCTTTGCGTCAAACCCCTCCGAGTTCTACCGCAAGGGCATTGAACAGCTGGAGACACATTGGCAGAAGGTGCTGGATGCCGATGGCGATTACTTCGAAGACTAAATATAAGTTACACATACTGTGAAGTGTTTTCTTTTTTTTCCTTTAAAAATGGACAGAACTTTTTTTGTTACCTTGTACTAATGATAGCCAGCCTGTTCTTTGAATTGAAAAACTTTCAGCCATCGGTTCCACTCAGCTGTTATTAAACCTCGCAATACGAACACAATATATAACGCCTTTCCCTTTTTACAGCATTTATTCGTTCTCCCTACCCCTTACATTTCCTATATTAATATTTGTAAACATAAGACATTATTTTTCAGGTTATTGCTTGCGTTCGTGCAGTGCAATATGGTTAAAAAGGTTCCGGCTTTGCTTTCGGTTGTCCCCAAAGGGAGTGGCTAGCAACAGAAAGCCTGAGTTTAATTTTATGGAGAAAAGGGATTGAAAAAAATTGATCGGTCGATTTGCTTCCATTAGAATTTGTAAGATTTGTTTGTACAAACGCATACGAATTGAAAAAAAAAGGTCAAATACAAACAAAAAAGGTAAAAATACAAACTTGATAGCTAAACTAAGAAATGCTATACACACGCATTAACTTGTAGTGAGGCATCAGTTGTTAAGACAATTTCTACTGTACTGAGTCCAATCTTCCCCGAGCACCCATTTTCGTGAGCTTGTGCTGAATCAAGCTTATTATTGTGTGCTATGTTTTTGCTGGCATTAATTTTATTTTAATATAACTTTTCATAATTGCAACGACAGAAATGAGAAGAACGAGTCATTTGAAGTTGCATTTGTGTTTATCCTATGTTCGACTATAAACCGGATCAAAATGTATGAATGCACAATCTTACATTTGAGTCAAATATTCTTGATATAAATTTTATTCGTTTACTCCTGTGGCAGTGGAGACTTCAGGGGTTATTGGCCCTCGTTCGATGGCGTTCCTTCGGAGGATTGGCGCGATTGCGTCTCGATTAAGAATCGAGCCTCGTGAAACGGAGTGGCTCTTGCAACGTGTCTCAATGGCGACGGTTCGAGGTAATGCTTTCTCCATCACAGCGGCTGGCAGAGGATAGAAAACATTGTTTATAGTTACGTTGTTCTGGAATTGTCATCATTGGTCGACTGAACTTGCTTTGTTTCAATGACTTTTGTTTTGTTATTATTAATTACTTTATACCCATTATTATTAAAAAAAAAACTAATGATTAAATTTGATCTTTTCGGGTCTTCTGAATGCCATGTTCTTGTCGAAATAGAAATTCATAAAAGGTAAATAACAAGTTGTGTTTTATATCTTGCCCAACTTTATGGTTCTTTTTTAATGAAGATAATTAATTTGCTTATCCAACTTTTAAAAACTCAAATTAAAAAAGTAACTGTTTGTTATAAATTTCTAAACTAGTGTGTTGTGATCTTTATAAATAAGAAATTTTTTATGGCTATAATAATTAAATTACTTATTAAAATAAAACTATTTTTATTCTGAAAGTGCTAACCACCTTAGCATTTAAATCACAGTTTGGGAGTAAAGCAATGTATAAAGGAAGTAAGCAATGTTGACATTTTTAATGCATATTTTGAAAAACCTGAAATATTATACGGAGGTACAGTGGAATAATTTAAAGTACGGCTAGCGGCTCGGATTGAGGAATCGGAGAATCGAGTTCGAATTCCAGTCGAGTTCATTACATTACGTAATTTCCATTGGGAAAGGTATAGATCCTTCTCTTCTTCCTCCATCTATGGGTAAAATAGGTGGACAGGCTGGGTTTTATAGCCTTGGTTGGTAATCAGTCTAATAGAAGGAAACTGAATTCAAACCACCGACCTCCTTGTAGGTACTGTCTCTTTAGGCCAGTGGTTTCCTAACCTTTTTTACATGGCGGCACACTATTGAGTTCTTTAAATTTTCGCGGCACACCTATCACAAAAAATAAATATTTTCCACTCATAAAGCCTTTTTGCAATAAAATAATAAAAAACAAAGAATATTATATAAGAAGAATTTTTATTCACATAAATCAACATATCCTGTATTCAATATCGGGTATAAAATAATAATGGTGAATGTTAGTGGGACAGTTGTGCATAAAGTTAGATTAGCCTGAAATTGAAAAGATTAAAAATGGTTAGGAAAAGGTAAGAAAATGTTTGGGAGTTAGGAGCATTACGTAAAACCTCACATAATACAGTTCTATGTTAGAACTTTTTGTCTTACAACCTATGTATTTAGGAATCGTTTTGGTATCGAAATTGGGTCTGAATTATTCAGCTCCGATGCCGATTCCCGATACTTTGAAAAACTCCTGATATTCCGATTAATCGTCCCATGACTAATATAAACCATAATAACGCTTACCAATTAGTATGTGTGAAACGTTTAGATTCCAGAAATTCGGCGATTTTTGAATTGACCGGTGTCATCATGATTAAGAAATTGAATGTCTTTATGAAACAAAATGAAATTAAATGGCTTCTAGGTATTATCTCATCGCGGCACACCAGTAATCATTCCGCGGCACACTAATGTGCCGCGGCACAGTGGTTGGGAACCACTGCTTTAGGCAAAGGTTAAAAGACGGTAACTTTAAAAACAAATCCACCTTTGGGGGGAGGGACGGGTGTAATCTTAACATCCCCAGTACAAAAGGAACCGGCAAGTCATTGCACTATTCTGCCTTGAATGTCACCATAAACAACAACTGAGAAATGGCGGGGTGTGCTGATCACAGCGGCCTAAAATTCGCTAACTGAATAATGAATAAATGAAAAAATATTATAAATCGTAATATCTTGCCGTTTATGAAAGAAACGACAGTGAGAAGGTTGAAATCTTTCGAGCTGCTTTAATTACGTTAATTTCGCTGATATCACATATGTCTCTCAGACACGCACAAACACCTGCGTAACGTAGAGGAACAAAACAAAAGCATTGCCAGGTATCACACACGCACACATATATGCAAGATGCCCGATATTGTATCCCGAGTATCGTGTCAGGCAAATTTATTTACCACAGATTTAAACTGAAAAATTTACAGTGAATATCTGATCACTTTTTGAAAGGTATAAAAATCGATTTAAATTTGAAATTCGTAATCTGAAATTTTTTTACATATATTACTATCGATTAAGCACTCCAGATAACGAATTTCTTTTTTTAAAAAATTTTAAGAAATCATATTTTAATTAAATTCTAAGAAATCATATTTTTTAAATTTTAAGAAAGCATATTTGTTTTGACTTTTGTGGGTTAGTCAATTTACAAAGCAAACTAGGCTTCCTATTAACCTTTATAAAAATTTAATTAATTTTTTTTTTAATATTCGGGATCTAACGTGTTTAACATATATAAATATGAAAAATAAATTATGATTATTTCTTGTCGATGTGCCTATTGTACAACTCCAACGCATTTTATATTTAGCTATAGTTTTTACTAAAACAAAATTAAAATTATCGCTATTCTACAAACAAACCTTAAAAATAAATGCACAGACAAGAAATAAAAGAACAGAGTATGTGATTTCACTAACATCGAGTAAAGATGACACAGAACTTTTGCTTGAATCTAACATCCACGAGATACATATGGATGAAAATCACTCGTTTGCAAACACATTAAATGTGTGCTTTGTATAGGTTTCCACGGTTTGATCAAACGATGAATGTCCTTCAGTAATTGATTCAACGTTTTTGATAAAACATCTGGCAAATATTTGACGCAGTTTGGTAATTACTCTAAGGGGAGACAATTCTATGATCCGCCTGAAATCACTGTGATATGAAGACATATCAACCATTGAAAAAAAGGTGAAATGTTCTTTTTAATTTGTTTTAAGTTTTGTCTTTATATATTAAAAAAAATTGTTGATATTGATAAAAGCCGTAAAACGTGTTACATGAAAAAAATTGTCTCAGATGATTTCAACTCTTAAGGGGTAATCTTTGATGCTTAAGTTCCGTGTTAGTTATAGAAAATGACTGTATATGGTTATATCCGGCTTAGTGAAGCTTGTTAGGAAGAACTTATCTAAAATAGGCTCAAAATCATATTTCATAAGCCAGGCATTTTCTCCAGCAGTCATTCTCAGATTAATAAAATCTGAGTTGCATAAATATTTGTTCCCTTTGAGAAATTAATTATAATCAAGATAAAATCGTAGAATCTCAAAGTAGATTTTTAAATTCGTAAAATGCGCACACACACAAATATATATATTGTCAGCTGTCAATATACCACATAACACCCTTGAGCGCTTAGCCTTGGAGCGGGTAGAATGGAGATCAACGTGTTTTAGTGGACTCAGCAGTTTTCAATCTGCTTGTCTGAATCATCTTCAAGAAGCGAGAGCAAGATCTAAAAGGTCAGCCAATCTAACAGTGATCTCATCTCACAATCCCCACTCTAGCTCCATATGTGGCCTCCTTGTAAATCACTAGCGGGTCTTAAGTGCCACTTAAGATTATCGCACAAAATTGCATAACTATGCTGTCAGATCCTCATATGTCGAAACCGACGGGGGAGAGTCCATTATATATATATATATATATATATATATAAACAAAAATATATTAAAATAATTGTCGGACTTAGTCCATTTCATAATATATGTTGTCATTTGTTCACGTTAAGATACGCTACGAGCTGATATGATTGTCCGACAAAAATTATGAGAAATTTGTTGTTTAAAAACAGTAATTTGACTTTGCTAACCAGACGCTTCCCCTGTAGCTAAATGGTATAGCACGTCAGGCCAAATTTCGGTCCCGTTAGGATACAGGTTTGATTCCAGTCGGAGGGTACATATTTTCAACGAAATTTCTTAGCCATGCAGGCCGATAAATGTAGTTAATACTGTTTAATATAAACAGAACTTTTACTTATAAAAATAAGGCATAAACAAAAATATATTAAAATAATTGTCGGGCTTAGTCCATTTCATTATATATATATATATATATATATATATATATATATATATATAAAATGTATATTTATGTAGCATGAATTTATTGAAACACGTTTTGTTAAATTCAACCGGTTTAACTTATTATATTTTCCAATTTGCGAATAAGATATTGTAACGCGGAATCAAAATTGTGGATAAATGTGTTCGTGTTTTGTTCTGTTTTTGTTCATGTACTTGCGACTATCATGGTTATTATCCAGAAGTAGATGTTATTATGGTAGGCAATGTTTTATTGTCTCCAGACTGGCGTCTTTCTGGAATGCTGGAATTTAAATTAATCCAAAGTGATGTCATGTGAACACGGTTAAACGAAGCTCGATTACAATAGACAAATGAATCAAATATTCATATTTATTATTATTTTGTACGCACATTAAATATTTTACGCATACGAACCTATGGTGAAATCTATTTAATACGAGTTGTGAATTTCGTATAATAATAGCTTCTAGAATTTTTAGTCTTTCCTAACAGTGAGTGATACATAGTATTTTGGTATTTATTTTATATTGGTTAAATTATATATATATATATATATATATATATAAACTACCGACCAAATGCTTGGGACTACATTGATTTTTTTCCGCTAAACATAAAAGAATGAATAAAGGGTCATGTCTTTAAAGAAACAAATTTATTTTTCTATGTTTGCATGCAATTATGTAATAATTTAAATCAAAATTATCTTTTTTGTCAATATTTGCGTCGGTTTCTATATCTCGCTGCAAGCAATAATACGTCCCATTTTTTTTATATCTGTAATTTTCTAGTAATCTGAGGCTCGGAATAGCCTTCTATAGAAAGAATTTCTACTTGGGTTCTTTTTTCAATATTAATCTGTTTAGTTGGCATTTTAATGGTTTTTGAAAATTAATTTCAGTCACACATTAATCTAGATGGAATTGATCCTCGACCAAGCAGTGGAATTAAAATATTTGTAAATTTCTACTCTACAGTCCAGAAATGCCCGATATTATATATATATATATATAGGATAACCATATATAATTTTTTTATGTCAAGAACAATTTTTGGGGAAAGATGTATGGCAAAGTGGAAAAACTTTTCGGGAATAGAAGGATGAGTCTAATGGTGATTAAGAAGGTACGACAATCTCACTCTAATCGTTCTGATAAGAACTCCCGAATTTGTTGGTGAGGGCCTCAAACTCAGCACAGATGTCTACATTAAGTGCCTTGACGAGGTAGTGCTCCCTCGGGTTAAGAGGGTGGCTGCTGGAAGGCCCTATGTTTGGCAACAGGACTCTGCACCATGCCACACAAGCCGGAGAACACAGTCATGGTTGTCAGACAATTACATCACCCCTTACATCTGGCCACTAAACTCCCCAAACCGCAACCCTCTTGATTATCAAGCCTGGGGTGCAGTTGAGCGAGAAAAAAAAAACTTCTAGTAACACCCAAAGATGAACTGAAGACAATGATTATGGCGGCATTCACCAACTTAAACAAGGAGACAGTCCAGAAGAGATGCAGGAGATCCCGAAGTCGTCTGGATGCTGTGGTTGAAGCCAATGGCGATTTTATTGAATAAATTTACTCTTTAGTATTTCAGATATTTTTGTGTAATTTTGGTAAATATATTTGTTAAAATGAGATGTCAGTGTTATTTTACATTTTTTTTTTTTTTTTTTTTTTTTTTTTTGCGTAATTTAGACGACAATTTATCCATCGCACCCTGTATATGCAGTTATGTAAATGTAGGTATATACAAGTATACGACTTTGTCAAGAAATGGGAAAGGTAGGAATCCATCACTTTTTAAGCGCTCTCACTTTCGTTGGCAACCAGTCTGAAACAAGAGCAACTCTTAATTGAAAACCAGTTGAACATCTTGAAGGTAAGTGATTTATGCTTTTCCCAAGAACGCTTGTTCAAAGCGAACATATTTCGAACGCGGCGTTTATAACTTTTACTCGGCTCTTCACCTCACAAACTGTAATATTCTTCCTAAAACCAGATTTTCTTGTGATTCGCGCTACACTAATTTCCACCATTGGCCGGATGTGAACCCTCCGAAACCCAAGACTGAACTAAAATTCCACTCAACTGCGCATAGATCCGGCACATACCTTCCGTTTTTGCTCACACAAAGAAAAAAAAGTAATACAATCTAGAATTTCCACCCAATAGCATCCACTCCCGCCTAAAGAAATAGAATAAAAACCGGGACCGATTTGAGCTCAAGAAAAGACATGAAAACCCATCAAAGCGACATTTTCGACAGTCGCACGACATCTTGACCCGGATTCAGAACGCTTGTCGGAAAGCGACCTCCCATCTCCAAAAGACAACTCGCCGAAGATTATCGCCGCGGTAAGTCAAAACTCACTTTCCTTCTCCTACCGTACGACTCTGCGGACTCATTTAACAACTTCACTTATCTCTTTCTTTCAACGGGAGACATTTACACTGATTTATCATTTGTTTAATTCTACGTTAATACAATTGTTTATTTCTTTAAACTTCCGTTGTGTTTTCTGTTCTGCCGTCATACGCTTAATACAGCAAAATCAATGAATCCCAAACTTTTTCGAATCACGTCTGTAATGAGAAATGATTGAGGAATTCAGAGAAGTAGAGAAATGGGCTAGAGAGTTCCTTCTTTATCACCACAACGTCACATTTAGTTCATCAGGATGTTTTCATAACACTTCAAATTAGAAACAGTAATGTTAATATTATCCGTCTCCTTATAAGGAAACATTCAGTATACATTCACCGAGCAGCCAGTGCTATCGTTGGTTGAAATTTATTAAATTTTTCAAGAAAATATGCTTTTATCGCTCTTTCCATTTTTTAATGGGTCTTTCTTTCCCAAACTCCAGAACGAACCTTAGTTACAACTTCTGGGAGTGATAACATAATCAGTCGACCAATGCGTCCAAACCCTCGGTCACGAATCCATTACTAACGACTAACAATTTCGTCTACCCAATTTAATTCACAAGATTTGGCATGGTTTTCAGGCACTACCCCACCTTACCGCACACTGGTATTGCCTCCAAGATGTCAACTTCTTGACAAATTGTCTCATGGTCGGAATACTAACGGTCTATATGGACACGCGCCCATTCGATTGATTGATAACTTTTTAAAAATCATTTCAACCCAAGCAAGGCAATAAAGCCACTAATAAATGTATTTGTAGT
>OZ038499.1:101346050-101363550 GCA_964036315.1 Acanthosepion esculentum
ATATATACGTATATATGCATACATATATATACGTATATATGCATACATATATATACGTATATATGCGCGGATACATATATACGTACATATGCATGCATACATATACGTATATATGCATGCATACATATACGTATATATGCATGCATACATATACGTACATATGCATGCATACATATATACGTACATATGCATGCATACATATACGTATATATGCATGCATACATATACGTATATATGCATGCATACATATACGTATATATGCATGCATACATATACGTATATATGCATGCATACATATACGTATATATGCATGCATACATATACGTATATATGCATGCATACATATACGTATATATGCATGCATACATATACGTATATATGCATGCATACATATATATACGTATATATGCATGCATACATATATATAGGTATATATGCATGCATACATATATATACGTATATATGCATGCATACATATATATACGTATATATGCATGCATACATATATATATACATATATATGCATACATATATATATACATATATATGCATACATATACATGCATACATATATATATATACATACATATACAGGCATACATACATATATATACATACATATACAGGCATACATACATATATATACATACATATACAGGCATACATACATACATATATATATATATATATACACAGGCATACATACATATATATATACATACATATACAGGCATACATACATATATATATATATACTTACATATACATGCATACATACATATATATATATATACATACATATACATGCATACATACATATATATATATATACATACATATACATGCATACATACATATATATATATATACATACATATACATGCATACATACATATATATATATATACATACATATACATGCATACATACATATATATATATATACATACATATACATGCATACATACATATATATATATATACATACATATACATGCATACATACATATATATATATATACATACATATACATGCATACATACATATATATATATATACATACATATACATGCATACATACATATATATATATATACATACATATACATGCATACATACATATATATATATATACATACATATACATGCATACATACATATATATATATATACATACATATACATGCATACATACATATATATATATATACATACATATACATGCATACATACATATATATACATACATATACATGCATACATACATATATATACATACATATACATGCATACATACATATATATATATACATACATATACATGCATACATACATATATATATATACATACATATACATGCATACATACATATATATATATACATACATATACATGCATACATACATATATATATATACATACATATACATGCATACATACATATATATATATACATACATATACATACATACATACATATATATACATACATATACATACATACATATATATATATACATACATGCATACATACATATATATACATACATACATATATATATACATACATATACATGCATACATACATATATATACATACATATACATGCATACATACATATATATATATACATATACATGCATACATACATATATATACATACATATACATGCATACATACATATATATACATACATATACATTCATACATACATATATATATATACATATACATGCATACATACATATATATATATACATATACATGCATATATACATATATATATATACATATACATGCATATATACATATATATATATACATATACATGCATATATATATATACATATACATGCATACATACATATATATATATACATATACATGCATACATACATATATATATATACATATACATGCATACATACATATATATATATACATATACATGCATACATACATATATATACATATACATGCATACATACATATATATATATACATACATATACATGCATACATACATATATATATATACATACATATACATGCATACATACATATATATATATATACATATACATGCATACATACATATATATATATATACATACATATACATGCATACATACATATGCATACATACATATATATATATACATACATATACATGCATACATACATATACATACATATACATGCATACATACATATATATATATATACATACATATATATACATACATACATACATATACATACATACATACATATACATGCATACATACATATATATATATACATACATATACATGCATACATACATATATATATATACATACATATACATGCATACATACATATATATATATACATACATATACATGCATACATACATATATATATATACATACATATACATGCATACATACATATATATATATACATACATATACATGCATACATACATATATATATATACATACATATACATGCATACATACATATATATATATACATACATATACATGCATATATATACATGCTTATACATGCATATATATATACATGTACATGCATATATATACATGCTTATACATGCATATATATACATGCTTATACATGCATACATATACATGCATATATGCATGCATACTTACACATATATGCACACATATATATACATAAACATGCATACGCATACATACATATATATATACATGCATACATATATATACGTATATATGCATGCATACATATATATATATACATATATATGCATACATATACATGCATACATACATATATATACATACATATACATGCATACATACATATATACATACATATACAGGCATACATATATATATATATACTTACATATACATGCATACATACATATACATGCATACATATACATGCATACATATACATGCATACATACACGTATATATTCATACTTACACATATATGCACACATATATATACATAAACATGCATACGCATACATACATATATATATACATAAATACATACATATATATGCATCCCTCCATACCCATATATGCATCCATCCATATATATATATATATATATATATATATATATATATATATATATACACACATGTGGATAACTATATATATATACAAATAAATTCTACTCGATAACAGAAAAATTATTTTCAAATTTCATATCGTACACATCTCATTATTAGAACGATTTTTTGTATTCCTTTGAGGCATGGTCTTCCAGGAATCCATTCAATTAGTCTACTGGAATCTTTTCCAACCAATCCGAAGGCTCCAACTACAACAGGGATTGTTGATGTTCCCATGTGCCACATTTTTGAGGTTTTGATTTCAATGTCCATGTATTTTGATAGCAAATTATTATTATTTTTATTATTATTATTATTACATGGTATTGATTGCTAACGGAATTTTAAGATGATGCCCCAGCTAAGCATGAAAATTAGTTGCTCTGCCGTGTTTTACATTAGAGGTTTTATGAACATGATTTTTTGTATTTTCGCTTCAGGTTAATGAGGCAAGAAGAACTCTAACTCTTAGGTATCGATTTAACAGGAAATACCAGAAAGCATTTTTGTGTGCGTGTGTGTGCGCGCATCTAGTGTAAACTTCATTTCTGCGCTCTCAATTAGAACTGAATGATGGTATGTTCCCGCACACAAAATGATACTAGCTCCAAATCATATCTTTACGTAAAAGAAAAAGAATTGTTGGAAATTTTTCAATGAACAGTACCAATTATCATCCGAATAAACTAAAGACTCTCTGACCTATGAACTGTGATGCAAGAGGGCAGAAGCAGAATTTGTGGAAGGTGCTTCTTAAAAATAACGTGGTATTAATCGACGGCTGTTGGGTTCCTTGCGTTTAAGTCAACGATGAAAATTAAGCGCGGTTTGTCACACTGTGATGCACTGGTCATGCGCAAAAAAGCAAACTCGTTCGAATTGTCCTCTTAAGTCATCTCAACAAGGAAATATCATCAAAGAGAATGAAAAAAAGAGATAAAATGGAAAGAAAAGAATAAAGACTTGGAGATTAGTGAATGGAGAAGCAAAAGCAGCGAAAATTGAAAGACACAAAACAAGAAATCAGAGAGAGAAATAAATGAATACAAAAAAAAAAAATTTTTTTTAAATTAATGAATTATGACCGAAAAATAAAAAGTGATAGGTAAAGATAAAGGAGACCAAAAGAGAGAGAAAGTATGAACAATTTCGTAAGAAGAGAGAAAATGGTAGGAGAGAGAAAGAGAACAGAAAAGAGGTAAACAAAGAAACAGAAAGAGAATAGAGAAAGAGAGAGAAAAAAATGAAATAGAGTGAGAGCGCATAGAATCAGTTGGAGAACGTACAAAAGGATATCGATTTTTTGTAGTTAAAGAGAGAGTTTTAAGAGGTGGGAGTAACGGACAAAGTGGGTGAATGTTTTAAAGGGATACAGGCGAACTGCGCTGATGGAAATAATTGAATACATATCATAACGTTTGTGCAGTTCATTACTCTCCAATTATTGCAGCCGGTAGTTGCCTTGAAAATGGTCAGCTTCTTTGCCAGAAAGAATATCTTTAAGAAATAGCGTCCTTTGCCGGCATTTTCTTTTTCACCTCGTTTTGGCGCCTATATATAAACAGTAAACAGATGCCAAACTACTTAACCGATCAACTTTAGCACAAAGTCAGATAGAGTACCCGGTGAGGATCGAATTCACAAAGAAGATCTTGCAAGTGTAGGGTGACGCGTATGAGCTAACACAAACAAAGATTGAATTTAGCATATTATTAAATTAATGGTCTTAACTAACATTGAAACTTATTCGACTACAAATGCCTCTCTCTCTCTCTTATATATATATATATATATATATATATATATATATATATGGACACTGAGGTTTATATCAAACGACGACAGTCTGTTTCATGCTTGAACGCAATCTTTAAACCTGAATCTGATCGCGTGAAGATTGCGTTCAGGCATAAAACAGACTGTCACCGCTCGGTATTGACCTCATTGTCCACATTTATATTTACATACGCTGTCCCTGACATGGAATACTTTTAACCATAAATATAACGTACCATAAAACTACATTTTATCACACACAAACACACACACACACATATATATATATATATATATATATATATATATATGTTTTAAAAACACACTATCCAGCCAGGCTAAACCATAAATTTAACAATATAGATAGTATTAATATATAATCCTACAAATCAAAACCTACTCACATTTCTCATCCACAGAAGATAGACATGCTTCCGGAGGTGTTGAGGCCTCACACTTATACACACACCCACATGAATAGACACACTTACACACATCATACTCACTTACTCCCTAATGAGCCAAATGATAACACACACACCCACAGCAATATACACGCTTACACATATCATACTGACTCAATCCCTAAGAACCAAATAACACACACACACACACACACACTTAACAGAGACACATCCCCTCTCCAGGATCCAAAAAAACTGTCAAACTGACCAAGGGAATTCAGAGGAGCATTGATCTATCCAGCTCTTATCTCAAATAACAACTTAAAAGAGACTGTTTGACCAACACAAGGAATGTTAAAAAATTCATGTTAAAAAGATAAAAAAATAAAAAACAAATGAAAACTACAGACAAAAGTTCATTTTCTCCATCAAGACATTCATTTCTGTAGTTCACTGCTACCAGCAAGCAGGAATATTTTTTCTCCTGATGATGGCCATGTTGGCCGAAACTAGTCGAGGAATCTAAATGAAATAATAATAATAATAAAAACGAAAGAATATTAATATACAACCCAGTGTGTCTGAAGATTTTAATTTTTTTAATAATTTTTATTGTTCAAAATCGTACCATAAAACTATATTTTTATGACACACACACGAACATCGCTTGTTTTGCCGAGTATAAATATGATATCTGGTAATAATTTAATAGATTTTTCGCACTTTCTCTGAGCATTGTTACACAAAACTCTGGAGTTGGTCAATGAGATAAGTCCTTTGAACATTCAATCATTAATTTACACACACACACATATATATATATATATATATATATATATATATATATATATATATATATATATATATATATATATATATATATATATATATAAACAGTGTGGACATAAAATCAGCAAATTAACACTGCATGCTGACTGACAGTTTTACATGTTAAGCGATCATCAGACCATATATATATATATATATATATATATATATATATATGCGTATGTGTGCATGTCTGTCTAAATTGACAGTTGGGATAAGTTTTTTGCTGTGACTACAAAAGCGATTAAGGTAGTTATGAGGAAAATGTTTGCCAAGTGTTCGCTCTCTCTCTCTCTCTCTCTCTTCTTGACAAGGCAACGTCTTACATCCCTGAATATATATCCTGTCACAATATCTGGTGATGGAACTGCGTCCAGGGGAAAATAAAATCATGCCATTTCCCAAAGGTATTGGGAGAAAGCAAACATAAACAAACCCAACAGGAATTCGAACTCGTTTCGTCGATTTCGTTGTCTATGCTAATAACTGTCAGGTCGCAATTGACCTCCAAGACAGTGTATACATTCATGTCCGAACATATACAAGTAAGAATAACTTGGATTAAAGATTGCACGAAATAAACTACCAAAGAAACTATTGCGAAACAAAAGAGTATATGAGTTTGGTACAAGGTTTCTCGTCAAAATCTTTTATTTATTTATATTTTTGTAAGTTTTTAGTTTTCCGATTGCAGTCGTGCTATGATTGACGTAGTTGTATAGAAAAAAAACTAACAGCTAGTTGTTGAGTGAAAGTTCTTACAGGAGAAGAGACATGAAAAAGATTTTAGAAATTTTTTCTAAATTTTTTTTCAAGTCTTTAATAAGACTAAATTAAAACGTGGCACTATCAATGGGAGAAGGTTTTAAAATACCTCGACAGAAAACCTGATAGGTTTAAAATTAATTTTTAAAAACGAAAAATCTTGAAGCTTTTATTTTAATTTAAATCTAATAGATTAAACTGAATATTTCCAATAAGCAAAAAAATTGATGTATTTCAAAAACTAATAACTTTTACTGGAGTAGAAAGTGTTTTCTTTTTGCTAAAATAGCTGATTAGCGCCATTTTTTGGTTGTATTTGATCGCAATATAATTCTCTTTATTAAATAAATCTTCCAAAAATAAAATATTTTTTCAGAGGCTTTATTTGAGGAATATTAACAGATTTAAAGTATAATTAATCTAATTTGAAACAAATTACTTTAAGTTTAAAATATCGCAGAAAGGCATTTTAACCCGACAGTAGCTGTTTATTTAAGTTAATGACGTGCTAACAGCTTGATGACAAAACTAACGTTGTTCTACGAGGACTTTATCTGCAAAACATAATTGAAGAAAATGAGGTAAGCGCCTTTTTTATATACTTTTTAAGTACTCAGTAATTTTTTAAAATTAGGAAAATATTCTCCGTAATCTAATGTTTTATTGAATTGTAGATACTCTGGCTTTAAATTTACTAAAGTCATCGCTCTTTTTCTTCTGATAATGTCTTGTGTGGTTGTTGGTATCTACACAAATCGGCACATTTATACACATACAAAAAACAATCAAAATTCTTTAAAAAAATATTGGTATTTGATGATTTGTACTAAGTTTTTCCATTTATGATTAGTAAATATAGTTTTTACTTAATAATGTCATCTCAAGGGGTTAAATTAATACTGAATTTTAAAAGAATTTTAAACTTTATTATTCTAATTAAAATTTAAAAAATAATGAAAACAATTTTTGTAAAAGTTCATTAGTCATCGAAAAAAATTTTTTTCTTAAGACAATAGTGTCTTTAATATACCTTATTTATAAAAGCAATTAGAAGCTTTTCTAATTAAATAATGTTATAGTTTTATTACATTTTTTATTTTACGATTGAGAGCAGATTTTCGGTAAATGGTGTTTCTGTTTGACAAACAAAAAAACAAAATGCTTTAAATCCTTCAATGAATCCTGCTTTTAACTAATGTAAAGATGAAGACGGTGGAATTTTAATTTCTCTAAATTTCATAATATTAAATCAATGGAGGAGCAGATGTAAGAAAAAAACATTTAAATAAGTTAATTCATTTGTGAATAAGTCCTAAAAATGTAATTAAAATCCAACAATTATTTGACTTTTGCAAGAATTTCTAAAACAATGTGTGCCCCCCCCCCAATGCTAAATTTCCCATACTAATCTTTGGTCCACTCGCTGACACAAGAAAACAAGATTTTTAATCAAAATTTCGATCGTGCTTAAAAGGATTCAAAAATTTAGTAAAAAAAAAAAAAATACTTTAGTCTTTCCTCTTAATAATAACAAATATTTTGACAATAAAACTTTGTTTTTATCAAGTTTGGGGCCTTTTTCATCATGGTATACTCTTTTTTCAGCGAATTTTTGGAGATACCTATTTTAAAATAGGATTAACCCCAATAACAAAAATCTTGAATGAGATTTCTTGATCAGCGCACATGTAAGCAGCGAAATAAATAAATGGAAAGTGTAGAATTGAAACCATATTTGTTAACCCGTGGTCGAATAGAGATACATGCGAAGTGATTGCAAATTACGTGTGTGAAGATTTGTAGCTGGCGAATCAAACTTTTCCGAAGTAGACAGTATCAATTCACATAGCTACACGTATATACCAGATGAGTATGTGGGGGGCCGTTTGGGTTTGCGTGTTGCTGTATTAGAAGCACGTGTGTAACTCCTGGTAGAATATTAAAAGGTACAACTACAAGAAAATGGCCGGACTTGAATTAAGTCCAACTGAAGATAAAGAAGACAAACAAAACCGATATATATATATATATATATATATATATATATATATATATATATATATATACCTGAGGATGATTGTATGAACAATCGAAAGCTTGTAGTAAAAAAAGACCTTATAGAACTAGAATTTATAAACAGGGATCATAACATTCATCAACGGGTACGAGGTTAATGTATTTTATTAAAAATTGTTTGCGGGAGTGATTCTTGCCATTTATATCATTAAAATCTGCTTTTTGTATGAATGATTCATGTAATATATATATATATATATATATATATATATATATATATATATATATGGACAATAACATTTGTGTGTGTGTGTAAACATTGGTGTCTGTTCTTTGGTGAATATTCGTATGTACGCGTATGTGTGTATAATGTTCATGGCGTCTCCCACAAATGGGAAGATGCGGATCTTCTAAGAGAACTTACATTGTAGTCGCTGAAATGAAAATGAGAACGAGGCGAGAAGTCTCCCGGTATTTATAGTATAGGGAGAGTGACCCCTAGTGACAATTTTGGAATTAAGGAGGAGCTAACTTCGACAAGTACAAATCAACTATAACAATCGAACTCCTCATCAATTTTAAGCATAAAATACAACAACGCCACACTTTAAAACACTATTGCAGCAAAAGACAAAAGGCTGAGAATGAAAAGAAGATTCACTGAATTTTCGTATAATCGTTGCGTCTTTGTTACAAAGAACAAAGAATAAATGGATAAAAAACAATACTTGTTTCCTTTTCTTCACGTTAATGAATCTGAGGAGTTGTGATATTTTTATATAGTTTGGTAATTGTGGCAGCACATTGACTATACAAAAATTATGAAGAGCTTTTACTTGTTTGGGACTAAGAAAAGTTATTCAAGGGGTTTCTGGTCAAACTGAATATATTCATCTGTAAAGTGATCAATGGAATTGATTATACTACGAAAGAATGTCTTTATAAGCAGAGATAATCTAACCAAAAAATTTATTGTGATGGTGGCGAACAACTTAATTGGCAACCAGAAAGGCATTAGATGACAAGACAAACTGATCTTCTATAAAGAAAATCTGTCGCAACCGCCGTTGGCTGCTCTCAAACAGGAACGAATATGACGCTTGACCGTTTCATCATGTTCTCTATGTAATTTAATTTAATTTAGTTTTAGAATTGATCTAATGACTTTTTAGTTCCTTTTGTGTTACGAACCTAGTCGTAATACACTCCCTGGCCATTTTTATACATTCATTTTTCGTAGCAAATCTCAGCTTATTTTCCCTTGAGATTTTTTAGTATTTTGCGAGACCTGTGGTTGTTGGTGGTCTCTCTTAATATAAGCTGGCGACTTCTCGCTACATTAAGGATAGAGGAGAAAAAACACAGGCACCTGGCCATTATGACCAGGGCGCCTGGACAGGTTGCGTATTAAGTTACGTTTTTGTGTCTGCCAACTAGATGCTAGTTGGGCCTTTTTACTTCGATTCTTATTTCTGGATTCTTGCGCATTTCTACTCCCGGCATTCTGTCCCTACTTGCTGCCTGCAAGTCGTCCTGACTCTTATAACCTATCCCGTACACTACAGTTATGATATTAAGGGAGGTTTAGACATCGGACTCGACCTGCAGATATGCAACGCCTGCACCGGACACTGGATCTGACCAACAACGTCACAACTCCACTACCACATCGCAACGCGAGCTTCCCGTTCCTGCTCGACCCTGACCAGTTACCGTCGCCGACCGGAACGATCACACCTCAACTTTCGATCGTCCGACCATCGACACGACCGCACCTCAACTTCTGACCGTCGACACGTCCAGTCCGACCGTCGACACAACCGGAACAGCCACACCTCAACTTCCTACGGTCGACACGACCGGAAAAGCCGCTCCTCAACGTCCTATCTTCGACACGACCAGTCCAACCATCGACACGGCTAGTCCGACCACGCTTTAATTACCAGACCATCTAACCCACGGCTACTTGTAAATTAACTTTGTATTAATCTTAAATATCCTCATTCTGTTGTCCATTTTGTTTCACCTGTCAGATTTCACGTCTTTAATTTAAAAATGTTTGTGGATTTCTTGTGACCTCATACTGATTTGGGGCGCTCGGGCCATTTCACATCGCCCCCACTCCAGGGGTTCCACTACAAATCTGTTCAAAAAGCATTTTAGTGTGGTCGCTGGATCCTCGTTATTAACAAATAGAGGGAGTTTCTCAAACAGGTTTATTGGAATCAATATAGTAGAAATTAACTGATCACCTATGATATTGATTAAGTGCAGATACACTCTAGTTCAAGAATCAAGTAAATCGATTGATAAGAAAATAAGCTATTATTTTTTAACATTTCATTATAATTCTGCTTGACCCTCCCTTAACACAACTGTTACGCCCTGCTAATACCGCATACATTATAGACTGTTCAGTTTTGATCGCGTGAAAAGATGGAAAAGACGTAACAGAGACGTTACTTGGTTTCAGCGAGAAAATGAAAGAAAGAAGGGAAGATAGGAATGTTTAACGTCTATTTCAGTGAAATGGAAGAGTTAGCAATTTCAGATATTTTCATTTGTACCCACTAACGACCAGCATTCATATTTAACGATGTGATAGGGGAGTTTCTACGGATATTTTATTGTCTTAAAACTCACCATGAGCTTATTCATTCATTAACTAAGAATTTAAATTCATCAGGAAATTAAAATAGGAAAATCGTGAAATTTTCACGGGTATTTCTAGTAACCCAAAATTGCGACATTGCTTTAATTTATTGTTTTTTTTTCTTTTCTCTTGAAATCGAATTTAAGTTTTTTTTAAATTTTTATTGAAAGCTTTCTTGCTGGTTACGGTGATTCTTTTTTATTCTTACTGTTATCATATATTTTGTTTCATTTGAAGAAGACGAAATTTGTGAACAGGAACAAGAAACGGCTACTTGCCATATATATATCATTAGAGTCCGCCATCTTGTCGTAAAGATCGCACATGCGCGAATAAATGACAATGAAAAGGAATGAGTTGATAGAAGAAGGGGAGATAATTCAGTTTCGGCCCTTCAGTATCTGTCTATATTTCTGAGATGAGGTATTATGTACACTATTTACATTATTCGGACTATTGTCCTCTTCTTTGTCGCCATATTTATTACAACGTTTCGGCCCTTCAGTATCTGTGTATATTTCTGAGATGAGGTATTATGTACACTATTTACATTATTCGGACTATTGTCCTCATCTTTGTCACCATATTTATTACAACGTTTCGGCCCTTCAGTATCTGTCTATATTTCTGAGATGAGGTATTATGTACACTATTGTACGCTCTGGCCTTCTTCAGGTGGTTGGAATGTCGAAATGAACCCTTTATTTCGCTCACTGGGTTCAGTTCGACATTCCAACCATCTGAAGAAGCGTACAACGGCCGAAAAGTTGTAATAAATATGGCGACAAAGATGAGGACAATAGTCCGAATAATATAAATAGTGTACATAATACTTCATCTCAGAAATATAGACAGATAGTGAAAGGCCGAAACGTTGTGATAAATATGGCGACAAAGATGAGGACAATAGTCCGAATAATGTAAATAGTGTACATAATACCTCATCTCAGAAATATAGAGATACTGAAGGGCCGAAACGTTGTAATAAATATGGCGACAATGATGAGGACAATAGTCCGAATAATATAAATAGTGCACATAATACCTCATCTCAGAAATATAGACAGATACTGAAGGGCCGAAACGTTGTAATAAATATGGCGACAAAGAAGAGGACAATAGTCTGAATAATGTAAATAGTGTACATAATACCTCATCTCAGAAATATACACAGATACTGAAGGGCCGAAACGTTGTAATAAATATGGCGACAAAGAAGAGGACAATAGTCCGAATAATGTAAATAGTGTACATAATACCTCATCTCAGAAATATAGACAGATAATGAAGGATAACTGACATAACAACAAATAGCATGAGCACCAACTAGTAGCAGTTTTTGAGGATCAGAAAAATTAATTATTTTAAGAGTTCGATTTTTTCTCATTTCACCCAAAGCAAGGAGATAAAGCCACTAAGCCGTGAAATGTTGCTGAGGAAGTAGGACAATAAAAGAACAAAATTCAAAAAGATAGAAGTTGACAATTGTCGTTGCATTTACATTTTTGGGGATCATAGTCAACAGAGAAGCAAGAAAGCGAATGCAATTTCCACGGACGAGAAATGCGAGGGAAGAAACTATTGAAATAGAATTTACGGCTACATCTAGCAATTTTCTTCAATAAAATGATGAAACCTAACTATAAACGTATGACCATATCTCGGTCAGGAAATTAGACATACTATTCGTAGAAATAGTATGAAAGGTGTATTAGTCAAAAAGTAAATGTGGTCGTTCCAGTCAATCATTTGTTAAACTCCAACAAGAGCGAAAAAGAAAAAGAAAGAATAAAATTGAAGGTGATAAAACTGGTGGTCATGTTCCTAATCATAGGATCAGTAGTTCCAAATACACTATTAAACAAGTTAGAACATTTACAGGCAGGCGAATAAGTTGAAAATGAAGGGGGACTGCTGAAGTCGGCGAGATAACTAAGGAAAATGTTCGAGATTTGAAATTTGTTTCTTGTCATTTATGTCTTTAGTGTTGATCATTTATTTTAAAGATAAAATAACAACCATAATTGTGAGTATTGTCTCCATAACTATCTAGATATAAGAAACCGTACCAAAGTTTATCAAGGAATGGCGAACATGTTGTGGAAGTTTACACTACATAAGGTCTAGATTAATAGACAACTCCAAAAGAGTTTTATGCTTTTTAGGGATTTTAATGCATTACTATTGGTAGGTTATCAAATATATATTGGGTAACTTTGATCTGGCCGTGGTAAGCAGATAATCACTCCAAAAGTTATAATAATAAAATAAAGATGGCTACGGAGAAATCGGAAAAAACGTAAAGGAGGTTTTTTTCTTTTCTAGAAAGTGAACAAGCGAATAAAGTATAGAACTGTGTTGCATGATTTCGATTTCTCTCCGACCCTGAAAAGAAAAACTAGTGGATGTTACAAACGCTATCATTACTCAAAATTCCGGCAGGTCACGGTTCAAGAGACTGTCTCTATTCGTAGGTCATGGGGCACATCTTGACTTAGCCGATTCTACTTGAACACTGTATCTCTGTACAAACCGGGCTTTAATGACTGTCCATTAAGGGTCATGTGACCGACCAAGTGCGATGCATACAAATTGGGGTAAAGGAAAGAACGTTAGCCCATCAGTGTTTTGGCCAATCAGAAATTGGCGAGTAAAAATTAACTAGTCATATACGCTGTATCTAGTCTGCTCTGTGATACGTTTGATCCTAATAAAAAGTCTGGCAAATTGATAAATAGCGGTTAGCTCCACGGATAACTAACAAAAATACCCAACTCTATCAAACTTTTCTCAGGCTTATGTTGAAACATCACGTTGAAACATCACGTTGAAACACCAGTTCCTGTACGATCACTGTAGTTAATCAACGTTGAGCTTGCTCAGTAACTAGATGGGTGACTGCTTGGGAATACTAGGTGCTTTAAGCTTGGATTTGTGGGTGGAATAATGGATAAGGACTCAGAATTGTTAATCGGAGAGCCGAGTTCCAATTCCAGTTGGGTTCGTTATATTAAATTATGCGCAAATACCACTGGTATTAACCGACCTCTCTCCCCTATAGGTTTATTAGTAAGACTTGTATCGCTAAACAATTATCATATCCAAAAATAAAATAAAATTGCGTACAGAATACTTAGATTTTGGTATTATTAAATAACCCATAGCGGTTGATATGTCGCTAAAGAAAAACAATCAATCAACCTTTTATCACTAAACTTTTGTCATGCCTCTATCATAATGACTTTTATAAGAGTTTTGACTATTTCACAAGCTGTTGTTCTGACCTCTTATTAAATACGCACCAATTCATTCCCGCTAACCGGATCGAACTCTCATTAAGATCGTCAATTTAACATGACATCTCATTTGACATAAAATTGCAATAAACCTTTTCGTTCGTTCGTTCATTCTTTCTTTTTTTTTTATTTTAACTCAGTTTTATCTTCTTTTCCATCGCGGCTACAACATTGACAACTTGAGAACTTTCAATTTTTAATTCAAGCACACATGTATAATAACGGTTCCTACTCCACCATAAAAACTATACCAACTGTCATCTTAATGAGCACAAAAGTATTAAAATAGATTAGGCACTGTAAAAAAAAAATAAAAAATAATTAATTTACATCCCTAAATAAGGATTTTAGACATTTTTAAATCCCAAAAATTCAAAAAATTGCCCAGATCGATGAGCGAATATGATGAACACCGACAAAAGAAAAATTGAAACGCGTTAAAAATCTTTTTAAAATCCAGACATTTGTTTCGTTGAATAATAGTAGATTTAAGGCTTAATTAAATTTTGTAAAAATATTACTTAGGTTTTGCAAAAATATATATAACGAAAAATACATTTTCCCTAGAAGGTTATGTCTTCGTTTGTTAAACACTTTCAAAGGTCAAAAAATTGCTAACGTACAATTCTCATTCTGCTATGCAAAACTCCCGCCAAACACCCACTCAAATATGGAAAACCACAATCAACACAATCAAGAAACTATCATTTTGAACGGAAGTATCTTAATCACGAGACATAACTCAGTAATTTATTTTAGATTTTCATTTTGAGCTTCCACAGTATAAAAAAATCAAAGTTGAAAAATGAAATAAAAAATTTGAAAAACATGTTCCCACTCAAAAATAGCATTAAACATTTTTCGATTCGTCAAATACATCTTAGATCTTACTTATATTTCATCAGCAACGACAAAGATCTCGAAAACGTTTTAAATCGTACTGTAAAAATACAAGTCAATTTTTCACAAACAAATATAGATCAGAGAATTTTCCCCCTGTGTAAATATGCAGTGTATTTTATTAAAACTGGCTATCAGCAACTCTCCACAAAAAAAATCATTTTTGAGTTTTCTTCAATTTTTCCGACTATATATTCGATATGTTCACACTCAATATTATTGTTGTTGTTGTTGATGATGATATAATGTCTGCGGAGAATTAGCTTTATGTAAAAATTAGGAACATTCAAAATTCGCAAGTACGAATTAGTCACGACTTAAGTAAAGGGAAGTATAATTGATCTGAAAAAATATTTCAACAAAACTTTAAAAAAAAAGATGCAATATAAAAAAAAGTTCATTCATTAATGAATAAATGTTGAAAATCTCAATGAAATCCAATTATTCCTCGATTTTTGGTATATATTTCAAAACTCAGTGTATCGTTATTTTTTCTTCACTTGTCAAAATCATGCTTGATTTGGGTGGTACCTATTACTATGCATATACCATTAAGTGCGAATTCTAACGATAAAAAAGTATTTATTTTGCGCAACAGGTATTTATTTTTCAACATAATCTCTTCTTTGTTGGTGCATTTAACCGAACGCTGCAAATCGAACATACAGTGAAAATTTAAAATATAAAAATCAGTTCCTAACCATTTCAGACTTCAGATTTGTTGATCCACCCTCATTAAAAAAAAAAAACTTGTACATTTTTCTTGAGTTTTGTTAAATTATCTGCATTACTTGTTCTGTTTGTAAATTTCAGTTTGAAATCTCCATGGGTACTTTTAATAATGTTAATGATGACGATTTTACTACATATTTCCAAGTCAATATTTAACAGAAAAATATTAAGAATTTTTACCTTAAAAATACGCAAGTAAAATTCTAAAGATGTTTCACCTTATCTCATCTCTCAAAATTTCAAAAGAATATCTATTGATAATGCATTAGGGTGGGAAACTGCGACATCGCCTTTTATTATCGCACCGAAACTGAAGTGACGTAATGTGAATACATTGGAAACCAAAAATGACGTTGAGTTCTTGAATATAAAAGACATGTCGCCGCTGATGCCAGGTTACCATTCTTTGCTGTTGATTTCGAAGTTACGACGAAACATCATTCATTCAATTATGCGATTTTGTTTAAACGTGATATGAAAGCAATTAATATTAAAATTTCCTTTCATCTTATTCTGCAGTAACTCATGTACATACTTAAGAGTTTAATAATTCAGTTAAATTTATGGTTATCGCTAATTGTTGTTGTTTAAATTTAATTTTTCTTCAACATGTAAATAATAATAATAATAATCACAAGGTCAAAGTCTATTCATCAGGAATTACCCGGCAAGTAATAAGATGACACACACTCAATATGAACAACATGATCACCTGGCATCTGGTTGTCCAATCTTGATACCGAAAGAATACAACGATTGGCATAAGATTGGGTAGTATATTCATTGGAAAACATGTTAGTGTTCCAGTACGCCACATGTTGGAAAATGGTATGAACATCACCCTGGACCAGTTATCGTAGGCCACGAATTCACTATTCTTTGTGACTTTACCATTTATACTGGCAGACATAGACTACTGAATAAAAAGGTTACAAACAATAAATGTCTTCTCATAGATATGCCAATATTAATGTTATCAGATAAAAAATGTATGCGTTAAAGAATATAACAAATATAAGGATCTTG
>OZ038499.1:101371050-101453550 GCA_964036315.1 Acanthosepion esculentum
TTTAGGCTTTGTAGCTTTACAATTCAAATTTCTTTTTCTATGTGCCGTTTCTTCAGGAATTTGGGGATCATGGCTCTCCACAACTTCCTATCCTTTGTAACTCTGAGCAATGTTTGTCTTTTTACTATACCCTGTTCTGTTATCTATTTACACAAGCTCGTTCGGTGAGTTACTTGCTGTTTCTCTCTTACCTCCAATATATCCTGTGAGTGTCGAATTCTCCAAGCTTTCTTTCTGCATTATCTATCCTAGAGATTTCAACTGCCTCTTTCTAACCCTAAGTCAATCCATCAAAAAGTAATAGATTTACTTCTCCAGCTTTGTTCCATCACTTCTTTTTAGATGGACGATCATGGCTCTCCATAACTTCCTATCCTTTGTAGCTCTAAGTAATGTTTATCGCCTTCTCAGTCCCTATTCTGCCATTCATTTATACAAGCTCTTTTGGTAGGTGATAATGGTTCTCCATAACTTCCTATCCTTGGTAGCTGTAAGTAATGTTTATCGTCTTACTATCCTTCTTAGTCCCTGTTTTGTCATCCATTTACACAAGCTGGTTTAGTAGGTTACTCATTGTTTCCCTCTTGCATTCAATTTGTCCCGTGTGTGTCAGATTTTCCAAACCTGCAAGTTTATAAAATTATATAAATTGGGTTTTAATTGAACCTTTTCATTATCGTAATTAAAAGGAATATTTCCTATTAAGAAGTGCATTTTTATTAGAATGATGAATACTTAATAAAAAAAATTAACATTTTAATTGAATAAAGATTTCCAAAGATTAAACATTATATATTCTTATTAAAATAAGTCCCATACTACAGTTGATATTGATAAGTCCCACTAACATAGTTGTTTATTGTTATAATTGATAAATTAATATTTTATACATTATAAATATAATGAGTATTATTTTTAAAAACAGAGAGCTAAGTTGAGTAATTTAAGTACGATAATGAAAGCTCAAAACTCAGTTTAAACACAAAAATATGTGCTTATCACTCGTTATACCTATATTATATCTAGTTATTATGAGCTTATCACTAGTTATTATATCTGTATTATATCTAGTTATTATGTGCTTATCACTAGTTATTATATCTGTATTATATCTAGTTATTATGTGCTTATCACTAGTTATTATATCTGTATTATATCTAGTTATTATGTGCTTATCACTAGTTATTATATCTGTATTATATCTAGTTATTATGTTCTTATCACTAGTTATTATATCTATATTATATCTAGTTATTATGTGCTTATCACAAGTTATTATATCTATATTATATCTAGTTATTATGAGCTAACTAATGATAATTCTATATATGTTAAATTATGCAAATGCGCACACAGATATGATGGGGTGGTGAAAAGTTCTCGGCCCAACAAAAATCCTTTCCTCACAAAATCTAATGCTTGCTCAATTGGTCATGTTTTGCGAATTTATTCGGGCCGTTGTGTCCACTTCTCTGAAAGGAGTTAACTTCACGTCTTCTCTTGTCTTTCATTTACTGAATTATTGAATTGCTTTCTTTCAGTTTTCATCCCCCATCACCAAGTTGTATCTTTAGGTTGATATAATGATATTTAATATTTAACGTCTCGCATTTACAATGGCGTCATATGAACTTTTATGAAAATATATGCACTTGTTTTGCTTTCGGACCAGTTTGCCATTTGGAAACCATTTAAGGCAGAGGTGGTTTAAGAGACAAAAAATAACGTAGGAAAAGAGCTAAATACGAACGATTAATTCTTCTTCCTTTATGTACAGTGTCCCTTCAGGATGTGGGTGATCATGGCTCGCCACAACTTCCTGTCCTTTGTAGCACTTCTAGCATCACTCCAATGTGACGCAATCCCATTGATAATTTAAATTTTTGTTTAGAAAAATTATTATTAAATGTGAAATAACATTGATTGGTGATGAGTTCTTTCCAAAATCTTTTACCTAAACAATCAACATACTTCCGATATATTGATGATACTCTATTAATATATCTCAGTCATATTGATTTACCTGATCTTGTAGATAAACGAAACAAACTCGAACATACAATAGAATTTACATGCGAAATGGAAGAAAACAATACTTTACTTTTCCTAGATATCATGCTTCACCGCGTTGACAACAGATTAGAACTTAGTGTCCACCGAAAATCAAACCTAATAACAACTAATGAATATGATTCAATACATTTATTTTCCCATATATATATATATATATATATATATATATATATATATATATATATATATATATGTGTGTGTGTGTGTGTGTGTGTGTGTGTGTGTGTGTGTGTGTGTATTTAGGCAGCAATTCTTCTTTCATGCACATTTCACTGAATACGACAGACTAGGTGCTTTTATTTAGTTTTTTATACAATTTCTCATGCGATCGAATATTTTTTCTTCTTTTCGGATGATAAATTATATAAAAACTGTCCGAATGTTCTTTTTATCCGAGCGCTTTCGGCTATATATTTAGCCATTTTCAAGGATTATATTTTAACTGTTAAAATAAGAAATAGTTTGTTGTATGTATGTTTTATAAAATGTTTTCATTTTTTCAAAACTCGTTCAAGATATTAAACTAAATAAAAGCACCTTGTCTATCGTTTTCAATGAAATGTGCATATATATATATATATATATATATATATATATATATATATATTGATATTCGAATTTGTTTATTACGTTTACTGTTCAAACAGTACAACACTGTACTGTATAAAGATTTAGAAATAAACGAGAGATGTTATAAACCTATCTGAAGCCGGTTCACATCATAAATCCATTACACCCGTAGTAGTGAGTTTCTAAGCGCAGCTTAGATGTGGAACAAGGCCGAAAGTATGAGGCACCCAATGAGTATCGAACTCACTATTCAGTCATAAATGGTCTAGCAAAACAAGCTTCCTAACCATTACACCACGTCGAGGTGCCCCTATTACACGCGTAGTATGCCTAAAATAATCAGGTACATCTCACCTAGCGACCTGGTCGTTGGAACGGAACACGGTCGTTAAATGAACATATGAACAGTATTAAATATTTTTGTTAATTTCTTTTGTTTGTTTTGGTTTGTTTAACGGCACATCAACTCCTTATGGACTATTTATTGCCGAAATTTAATTTCCTTGGGAGATTTCGTATTTTTTTTTAATACTAAAATCTATTGCTGGAAATATTTCTTTTACTATCAGTGAGCCAACCAGGACAATTAACATCATTACATCTGATTAAATTAGATCATTTTTTGCTTCCATGAGTCACAGAACTCAAAAGTTACTGCTGCATCAAATGGACAGAAACACTTATCTACACAATTCTTAATGATTTCATCAACAAAAATTCCTTGGGATGGAGTCGTAAACTTAGTCACTTCTCGTAGATCATTGTTAATAAGGTTCGATGCTCACTAGGTGTCTCTAATGTGGCTTAATGCGAAATAGCTAATCACTTGGGTACCACATTAATATAGCTCGATGCCAGACGAAGTTAAAGTTAGTTAACACTTGAGTGCTTGCTATGAAGAAATATTTGACACGTTACTCTGTAGCTGGTTGCTAGTGTAGTGAGTTTCGTCCTCACTAGGTGCCTCGTTAATATCACTTTGTAACAGACGAATGTAAAGTTAATAAACATGTACATTTTATGACTGCTGCCTTAAATAGCAACTTCAACTTTTTTTTTCCTTTTTGATTCGCTGAGGTTCATAAAAATACATTCACTACATTGAATTCATAAAGGAATATTTAAAAGAAAATTCATTCTTTGTCAAAAATACTATTGCCATGCAATATATCTGAAGTAGTTTTTATATAAAATAAATAAAATATATTGAAATTAGAATAAAACATTTGTCATGGTACATGATTTTTATTAACATCGGGTAATTTTAATTGGGCCCGGTCATGCTTCGCAAATTCTCAAGTTTGAGTCATTTTTCATGCTTAAAATATAAACATAGCGATAGTTGGAAATTTCAGTTATTGTCCATAACTTGAGATGAGGGTAACATTAAGTTTGAAAAAATCTGATCCTCGGTTCATTCTTAAAATATGCTTAATTTTTGGACTAATCTGAGTCTTGTCATACTTTTATAGACTTCATGCTTTCTCATTTAAAAAAAAAGTGTAAAATATTAAAGTCGTTTATGAAAGGTACAAGATGTTCTGGGCTTTTTTTTGTGTAATGGTTAGCGACTTGAAACGAGAAATCAGCGAGTCCTTTTCGAATTCCGGTTAAGTTCGTTGTATTCACTTTCGCACAAATACCCTTGTGGAAGCTATGAATCCATCTCTTCTCTCTCCAGCTATGGGTTAAGTAACATTTAGTCGTGATTGGCACCGAGTCTAGGAAAAGGACAAATCTGAATCTAAAAACAGTGTGTAACCTTGACGTAGCACCCACTATTTAGCCAACGAAAGGATCACGGTGTTCACAAGGACTACATGATCTCCACTGCGGTCGATTAGATAGATAGATAGATAGATAGATAGATAGATAGATAGATAGATAGATAGATAAATGAAAGAGACACTTGTAGCTGTCTTATTTTACGGAGTCAAAAACGCAAAAAAGTCCTAACTTAGTTTAACACTGTTGAAAAATACCTTACATCACGATACCAACCTACTTGGTGATTTCTCTTAAATGTTCTTATTTACTAAGCTGACTTTAGTTTAGTAGAAGACCACAAGCGTTGGGTACCAAATGAGGATCGAAGTCACTAATACTAGCCAACCAGACTAGCTTACTAACCGTTAATCCCACCCTTAGGCACTCATGTCAATTAACTTTTGTATCAGATTATTAATATGTATTCAAACAGGAAGTAATCTGTCATCGATATTTTCCGATTGTAGTGATCGCCGTCGCACGGACGACCATGTTGAAAGTGATTATTTCTAGTAATGAATAGAAAATGCTTTGGCAATGAATAAAAAGTCGTGGCCAATAGGAAACGTCGAGTTGTATAAACATTTTAGGCTACGAGAAGAAGTGTGCAAGTAAGTAACATTGCTTCAAAGTGCTTCGTTTTTTGAGCGTGGATTAAGCTAAAAAAAAGAAGACTAAGCTTAATTACATACAACTATTTCATAGAGAGACTACAAAGTTTTAGAAGTCATGTTATCAATAAAGATCAAAGAAAGATCACAAAGGACCGTGAAAATGAAGACTTCGGCCAGAGAAGAGTCAGTAAGAGAAAATGAATAGACGCAGAAGGAAAACTTGAGTTTTTTGTCGGAAAAATACTAATTGTGACAATTTCTTTTCATTTAGCGGGACGACATCAAGTCAAACTAATCTAACCTTTGTTGAAGATATTTATATTAAATGTTATAATTTATAAGTCTTTAATATATGTATATATGATGGTACGGAATGGCATAATGCTTATCATCATTGAAAACGGAATCGGCAAGCCGCGTTCGTATTTCGGCTGAGGCTGCTTACGTTTACTTCATGCTAATGACTTTAGGAATTTGTAAAAATGTGTGAATTTACTTCTCCCCGTCTATGAATAACCAGTAGGATAGATTGGGCTTTCTAGTCCAGAAGACAGATAACTCTGATCCAAATACCAGATATGAAGCCATTAAACCATTACCCGCTTTTTGGGTATTTCCGCATCAAAAAGATCCTCGGTTGTTTTGTCTCATTGTACCACTGGGAAAGAAAAACAACCTTGGGGGCCGAGTGAGTGAGATGATTCATGTGCAATGGATTTTTGACTTTGAAATATTCACTCAGAGGTTATTGCAAAAATCTATCCTGCACAGGTTCTTCAGGTTCTTCTTCTTCTTCTTCTTCTTCTTCTTCTTCTTCTTCTTCTTCTTCTTCTTCTTCTTTTCTTCTTCTTCTTCTTCTTCTTCTTCTTCTTCTTCTTCTTCTTCTTCTTCTTTCTTCTTCTTCTTCTTCTTCTTCTTCTTCTTCTTCTTCTTCTTCTTCTTCTTCTTCTTCTTCTTCTTCTTCTTCTTCTTTCTTCTTCTTCTTCTTCCTTCTTCTTCTTCTTCTTCTTCTTCTTCTTCTTCTTCTTCTTCTTCTTCTTCTTCTTCTTCTTCTTCTTCTTCTTCTTCTTCTTCTTCTTCTTCTTCTTCTTCTTCTTCTTCTTCTTCTCTTCTTCTTCTTCTTCTTCTTCTTCTTCTTCTTCTTCTTCTTCTTCTTCTTCTTCTTCTTTTCTTCTTCTTCTTCTTCTTCTTCTTCTTCTTCTTCTTCTTCTTCTTCTTCTTCTTCTTCTTCTTCTTCTTCTTCTTCTTCTTCTTCTTCTTCTTCTTCTTCTTCTTCTTCTTCTTCTTCTTCTTCTCTTCTTCTTCTTCTTTCTTCTTCTTCTTCTTCTTCTTCTTCTTCTTCTTCTTCTTCTTCTTCTTCTTCTTCTTCTTCTTCTTCTTCTTCTTCTTCTTCTTTCTTCTTCTTCTTCTTCTTCTTCTTCTTCTTCTTCTTCTTCTTTCTTCTTCTTCTTCTTCTTCTTCTTCTTCTTCTTCTTCTTCTTCTTCTTCTTCTTCTTCGTGCCGTGATCACGGCTCTTCACAATTTCCAATCTTTTTAAAGAGGGTAAATTTTGTGTTTTCGCTATCTCTCTTAATCCCCGTTCTGCAAAACATTTACACAAATTATGCCCAGGTTACGCCCTGCTTTCCTCTGCCCGTCTCATCTCCGATATGTTCTGGAAGTGTCAAATTTTCTACCCCCTCTTTCCTCATTATGTGTGCCCCAGAAATTTTAACTGTTTTTTTCTGGTGTTAAGTGTAAGTGCCCTTTTCGTTTCCATTTTCTCTAAAACTTCGTCACTGACATTATCTAAACGATAGTCAAATGAGATAAAATGGACAGCATCCTAGCAGTGTATTTGAATTTTTTAAAAAAGAGGGCATGGAAAATTTGATACTCACATGACAGATTGAAGGCAAGAGGGATAAAGGAAAACAACACCTAACCTACCTGGCGAGCTTGAGTAAATGGATAACGGAACAACGCTTAGGAGAGATAACAAAAAGACAAACTTTATTAAGAACAACAAAAGACAGTGAATTGTGAAGAGACATGATTGGCAACACCCTGAAAGGACACGATACATAGAAGAAGACAAACAGAGTATTGTATCCTCTCCGTTGAAAGGTCATTGAAGTTGGATCTCCAAAACTATCCAAAATAAGTCTTTCAAGCCACAGTGTAAAGTTTGCTGCATTCCGAGACTGGAAGTTGGACTTTAACAAAAAAGATGAGTGATAGACTTGACGGTAGACGTACGAGAGTGTACAGGGCTATAGTTAGTGTATCACTGAAAAAGTACAAAACAAACAAGGAGCTCTGCAGAAAACAGCAAAACGTGACGGAATCACTATGGATTAAGAGGTGCGATTCACTGGGCACATTTGGGAGGGGGAAAGAAGAGCTGTTAAGTAAAGAACTCTCGTGAAAGCCTGAACACGGACAACGGAAGAGAGAGCATTTTGATTCATTTCATTTGCTTTTTTACGTGTTATCAACCCTTTGTAGGTTATTTAAATTCGAATAATATTTTGTATTAAAAGTATTTTTTGCGAGTAAATATTGAAATTTTAGAAATGTTATATTTTCAGTATTAATATAATTATTACAAAAATATATTTAAATATAAATGAAAACCTTTTAGTACTTGTAAGGGCTTAAGAAAACAATGTCATCATTTTTGACAGCCTATAAACCCTTTGTGGATTATTTAAAGCCGAAATATATCTTTTTTTGATTTGTAAAAATAATAAGTGAATATTAGAATTTGTAAGAATAATAAGTGAATATTGCATTAACAATGTTTTTAGAATAACAATGATTTTTTTCAGATACAAGGCCTAATATTTAACCCATATCTGGGGGATTCGATGGTTTCATACCTTTTCCAAAGGTATTTGCACATATTGGCTTCGTCTTCTCTTAATCAACAATGCAATATGACTTTTGTGCTTACACGTGAATTTAATGAACCCGAGTCAAATTCGAACTCGGCTTTCCGATTTCTCATTCCGACCAGTTGTCCATTACATCACCCGCACACCCGAAAGAAAAGGGAACAGGCTAAAACATATGTGGATCAGCTAAGAAATTATGCCGATTTAAGTAGTTAAGAACTGACGAGGATCATGGAAGACAGAGAAGAATTGAAGGAACTTGATAATGGTGACCGAGATCTTTCGAAATAAAATAAATACTATGCAGTATCTCCATTTGATATTATTTATCTTAGTGCAATGAAGAGGAGCTGATATGGTGCACATATCTCTGTTCATCAGGCTAGAATTGCTTTTAGAACTTCTGCTCTTGAAGACAGCGTTAATCCAGCTGCCATTTTACAGAATAATAGATGACAGGCTCCTTGTGTCAGTAATTATAATTTCGCGCTAATAATTAAAATGCCATGTAAGCACAAGAGTCATATTAAATTGTTGATTAAGACAAGACGAAGCCAATATGTTCGCAGCCTAATGATAAAAAAAATGCATTTATTTTATACAACAGATATTTAATATAGGCACTTAATTCGGTAATGAATATTAATCACGTAGATCGAAGATTTTATAGTGAAATTTTCGGTTCAATATTTTTGCAGGGCAAAGCTAAAATGTTAGCAGAGAGATTTCCTTGTATTTTTATCGAAACGGAGAGCGAAAATAAGCCCCGAAGATTCAGCTTTCAAGAGAAAGAAACTAAAAATCGATGTTACGTTTATTATGAAGATTCAGAGGAAGAGAGAAAGAAAAAGCAGTATCAACACTGTTGGGTTGCCTTGGGCTGATTTAATTTATTGAAAAGGAAAATTACATTTTCAAAATTATTTTGATATTGGACTGGAACTAGATACCTTTATTTTTGGCGATACCTAGAAACAAAAACGTGAATTCTAGGCGTGTAGTACTGAGAAATAGGAAAATTTCGCTAGAAACAAGGAAAAGAGTACTAAGCTGCTATGTGATATCTATCCCCCTGTATGGTAGTGAGTGCTTGACGCACTCCCCAAAGATGAAGAGGAGACTTGAAGCAACAGAAATGGTATTCTACAGAAGGATGGTGAGGATACCCTGGACCGAACATGTAAGTAACGACGAAGTTTTGGAGAAAATGGAAACAAAAAAGAAATTAATACTTAACATCGGAAAGAGAGAATTGAGGTTTCTAGGGCATATAATGAGGAAGGGGGACTTGGAAAATCTGATACTCACAGGAGAGATAGAAGGAAAGAGAGACAGAGGAAGACAATTCATGGCATACTTGATGGGTGAGTAAATAGATGGTGGAACAGGAACATAGCAAATAAGGACAAGGTTTATTAAGAGCTACAATAGACAGGGAGTTGTGGAAAACCATGATCGGCTACGTCCTGAAGGGACACGGCAGATAAAGACGATTGTAATTGTCCGTGTGAATGCTTAAGACCAGACCAGATATCCATTTGTTTTGGAATAAAAGCAAAAAAGCCTTCACAGTTCAATCCTTTTCACTCTATCATTTAATGTATTATATTGATTGAGTCTGTAAAAATGCTTGTCTTTCACTGTTATGGAAGTTAGATTGATTTTCTTACGTCTCTGTCTGTGCTAAGCAGTGACGGCCCTAGGGTTACTGCCCCCCCACCCCAGGCAAGCTGAACTTCGGCGCTCTTGCAAGTATAAAGTTTTCAGAAGGAGAAAAACTGAAAATTTGGAATAACGATTTTTTTTACAATATGCAACAAAATACGCGCTAAAGAAAACATTCATTATCCTACGTAAAACATTTTTCTAACTTTTAGATCTGGAAAATCTTTTCATGGCACTTTCTGCACCTATCTTCTTTACAAGATCATTTTCTATTGACAAAATGGCCAAAGAATTTAATGCCTTGAGTCATGGACGACCGCAAGTATGTTTTTATATCATCTTTAGTTTTGAAAGATCCCAAACACATGACGTGGCGGCATGATGGTGTCCCGGGAGACTGCCCGAGTTTCCAGTACCTGGTGCTAAGATATCATCTTCAAAGATGAGCCAAACCCACCACCCATCTGCCTCAAAGCTAATCACTGTAGTTTGTGTAACAAAGCCCGTTCAGTTGATAGGTGATGTCGTCCGCCCGGCACGAGATAATCGCTAATGAAATCAAATACAAAATGTCATTATAAAATAACCAGATTAAATATCAAGCTGAAGAAAGGAGGCATAGTCCAGAAAAAATAAAGATGGTTTATTAATTGATTGATGATACTGCAAGGAGATGTAGATGTGTCTTATCACACGTAGATTGATGAGATTATGTATACATTCACTCCAAAAAGAGCGATGTGAACAAGCGTTTCACGCTGGAAATGAAATGAGTTCGATCTTCGCTATAGCGACACTGTATCAAAATAATCTAAAATTAATAAATTTCTAATAAGCACTTCTGTAGCAGAATTTCTTTGATAGTATCTAGTACCGTGAAAATCTAAGGACTTTGGATGTCGTAAGCATCTAGGGCTCCTATTCAGTCGCTCCTCATTTAACGACTTGTTTGTTTTAAAAACCCGGAATGACGACCAGCTATAAAATCACATAAAATGAAAAAAACTCTAACCAATTGGTATTGGACGTCGTACGAAAACTTTGATCGTAATTGTTTTTCTTTCTTCAAAAATCGAAATAAATAAAACGAATAAAGTAAAAAATAAATAAAAGTTTATTTAGATATTATTTATTTAGATTTATTTTATATCCTTCATGTAAATATGGGCAGTGGAAGTAGAACGGTCTATCCCCGTATATTAAATAAAGCGTTCAGTTCGTAATTCCGCGCAGGTTACTCAGATCGACATACACCTGATAAAGGGCCGAAGACATAACGGTCGAAACGTCATGACAATAACAATAAATACGCCTGTAAATAGTATAAATAATGATAACTCCTCATCACAGAAATTCAGACAGAAATAAAAATTTACTTGTACTGAATTTACAGTACATAACCCGAAATAATTTACAGAATATAGAATTGATTTTCGAATTTCGTTATTATGTTTACTGTTCAAGCAGTATAACACTGTACTGTCTATATTTCTGAGATGAGGTATTATGTACATTATTTACATTATTCGGACTATTGTCCTCATCTTTGTCGCCGTATTTATTACAACGTTTCGGCCGTTGTACGCTCCGGCCTTCTTCAGGTGGTTAGAATGTCGAACTGAACCCTTTATTTCGCATACTGGGGTAGACTGTTCTAGTTCCACGTGCCATGTTTAATGGATGTCAGTTATTAGTTATCTCCTGTTAATTCCCCTCTCCAAGTTCTCCACTGCCTTAACCGGGTATTGTACTCACACTCTTTAGGGTCCTGTCACGGGATCTAACCAACGCCTTTATCCACTGTGCCATGTGTCCTTGAGGCGACAAAGATAAGGACAATAGTCCGAATAATGTAAATAATGTACAGCACTGTACTGTATAAACATTTAGAAATAAACGCGAAATGTTATAAACCTATCTGAAGCTGGTTCACATCATAAATCCATTACACCCGTAGTAGTGCCTAAAATAATCAGGTACATCTCACCTAGCGACCTGGTCGTTGGAACGGAACACGGTCGTTAAATGAACATATGAACAGTATTAAATTTTTTTGTTAATTTCATTTGTTTGTTTTGGTTTGTTTAACGGCACATCAACTCCTTATGGACTATTTATTGCCGAAATTTAATTTCCTTGGGAGATTTCGTAATTTTTTTTTAATACTAAAATCTATTTCTTGGAAATATTTTTTTTACCCTCTATTGCTGGAAAATTTTTACTATAAAAATGTATTTCTATAATTTCATAGTGTTTTAACCCCAGTTTGTGTGTTCACTATTTGACCATAGCTGGGACCCTAACAGGTGCTACTACCTCGGGTCAGAGTGGACAAGGGAATAACAGCAATTAAGAGGTGGCTCCACGCTCGCCAAAACCTCCCGGATGTAGTTTATCATCATACCCAGGACATAATTTCATTTGTAACTCAAACGATAGCAAAATAGATACCATAAATTAATTTTGGTGACAGGGATCCAAATCGACTAGCATCTTTCATTGATTTGCTTGTATAAGTAATGTTTTCCGTTCATAAAAGTAGTTTCTGTTATTGTCTGACGGGAATTATATTCCCCAAGTGCTCGCATACAGGTTCTTTCCCACTGTAGCATATCATTGCCATTACCAAGGTGAAGATGACTGGCTCAAAGAGACTCGAGATACATGTTTTTGCAATCGATCTTAGTGCAAAAATGGTAACAGCAATTTGGGTGCCACAAAAAATTGAAATAAAAAACATAGGAAAGAACTAAATCACATGTTAAAAGTGAAGGGACTAAATTAGGTATAAAATTTTGAAGATTCTTGATTCTATATTTTGTATCTGTTCCATAATAAAATGAACTTAAAAAATGAATTATCCTACAATAAACAATATTTAATTTGATTTTAAATACACAATTAAAAAATTTTTTTTTTTTACTTTCCGTTTGTACTTATTTTCTGAAATGAGTCGAATAGGTTTTTTATGCACATAGGACATTATTTTTTTTTTTTTTTGATGTTTCGGTAAAAAAAAAACCCAGAAAATGAAGTTTTCTGGATTATTTAAAAAAAATTAATGGTGGTAATTAGAAAAATAAGATAAATGATACAGCTCATCCAGCAGCATTGTCACAGACTGAGTCCAAGAAGGAAAAAAGTCTTCTTTTCAGTTCCAGCAAAATAAAAGGAAACCATGGCGTCGTGGATGGATAGTCGCGACCATAATTCGAAATTGGTTCGTTAATTCTGTTTATAAAACATCTTACGCCTATTCAGACGAGAATGGCGTCCGAGACAAAAGTAGTTTTACCACGTGAATTTGTTTATATTTTTCTTCCCCAGGTTTTCTTTCCTGCCATAAAATGTTCCACGAGAAAGACCTTATTCGTATGCTCTTCGTCTGCGTGTGTCTGTGCCTCGTTAGCCAAGCGTATCCGTGTGGAACTAACCCACTGAAGGTAGCCCAAAAACTGGCCGATGCGAAAGGTAACCCCGTTTGTTTCTAGATTGGTTAATATCCCATTACTGTTCTATTGCAAGTATCGTTCCACTTTAATTTTGTGGAAAACAAAAAGTTAACAAGTTATACTTCGCCATATTGCAAACATCTCTTTACACACACACACAAGCACATAAAATATAATTTTTAAAGTATGCGATATTTATGGAAGAAAAGTACTCAATATCATGAAAACAGTGTATGTAAATATAAACAGAGTGGACATAAGTATCAACACTGGATGGTGACAGTCTGTTTCAGGCTTAAACACAATCCTCAGGCTATATCCTGATGATTATATTTAAGCATGAAATAGACTCTCCCTGTCCAGTGTTGATACCTATATCCACATTGCTTTTATATATATATAATATATATATATATATATATATATAGGAAATGGATTAAATCCGACATATTTTTATTTTTAATTTATTTTGTTTAAACGTTATTTTTTTATGGATACTCATATTCGAGTTTAATTAAAAAAACGCAGCTTCTACTCGAATATGAGTATCCATCAAAAATAACGTTTAAACAAAATAAATTAAAAATAACTATATAACTATATATATATATATATATATATATATATATATATATATATATATATATATATATAGGATGTGACAGATAAATTGCCGTCTAAATTACACAAAAATGAAAATAACACCGCCATATCATTTTAACATATATATTTACCAAAATTACACAAAAATATCTTGAAATAATAAAAAGTAAATTTATTCGATAAAATTGTCATTGGCTTCAACCTCCTCCTACAGACGACTTTGGAATCATCTGCAACTATTCTGGACAGACTCCTTGTTTAAGTTGGCGAATGCTGCCATAATCCTTGCCTTCGGTTCATCTTTAGTGTTACAAGGAGTTTTGTTGGTCTCTCATTCAACTTCGCCCCACACATAATAATCAAGAGGGTTACAGTCTGGAGAGTTAGGTGGCCAGATGTAAGGGGTGATGTGGTCACAGAAAATGTCTGACAGCCATGATTGGGTTCTCCTGCTTGTGTGGCGTAGTGCAGAGTCCTGTTGCCAGATATAGGGTCCTCCGGCAGCTACCCTTTTGAACCAGGGTAGTGCTACCTTGTCAAGGCACTTAATGTAGGCCTCTGTGTTGAGTCTGAGCCCCTCGCCAACAAATTCAGGAGTTCTTTTCTTATCAGAACGATCAAAGTGTGTTTTCCGAGCAGCTGTACTTTCGTAATCACCATTAGACTCATACAACTCTTTCCGAATCCTCTGCACTGTCCTCAGATTGACACTCACTCTGAAATGTTCGTATTGGTGTTGCATAGCCCCTTGGTGGGGGTGGTCTCTTCTCGTCTTCTCTTGGCCGGCGATCGCTATTTTTTTTTTTAGTTAGCCATGAATGACACCAACACAGAGAATTTTAACTTAACTATTTTATTAATGTTGCCTAATGTACTATCCAGTGGGGTGGCGTTCCCCCTCACTGTGGAGCCGTTTCAGACATGAAAGAGAACATGTTTACATCTATTGACGGTTAAGAAACAACTCGCTCAAAAATCTTTCTCTATCATTCTTACGCTAGGTCAGCCAATCAAAATCGACTTCCTTATTATGTTTTGTATCTGATCCCTAAGGTCAACCTCAGGAAGCCGGAGCAGAGATATACTTCTTCTAAAAAAAAAAATAGTCTGTTAAATTATTATTTAACATTGGAGCTTTTGGCGCGAATGCCAAACAGTACAGCATGCCGTTTCCAAATTTATGGATGAGTGAATTGCATCATGGTGCTCTTTTTCTCACAGATGTTGCCCAACTGACCCTACTATACTGTGCAGTTGAAAATCAGAAACAAACTACGTGCATGCGCGAAATTTTTAAAAAATATATAAAATGGCGACAATTTATTCATCGCACTATATATATAAAGGGAGTTTATTGTTGTTCCAACGAGAAAAAGTGTCTCAAAACCACACCACTAATAAACAAGGGTTTCAAACTGGCAGAAAAATACCTTTAGATCAACTATGAAACCCAGAGAAACGCAACAAGGAATGAATTCTAGCATACGTCTCAACATGCAACAAGAACAATCCAGAATTGTTTACAGAAAACCTAAACCTACTTGACAAGATTTTGATAAAATGAAAGATATTCTAATAACAACCAAAATAATTAAAAGAAGACCCCAATCAAAAAACCTAAACCACATATTAACCTCATCCAAATTTAGTCAACTCACAATACAAGAGGTCACAAAATACAACAAGAAAATAATTATAGAGGGGAAACTCCTATACTTTTGAAAGCCCCACAACAACATTCACAATAAAGAAAAACTTAAACTGTAACTCCAAAAATATAATTTATGCACTCAGGTGCACAAAATACAACAAATCCTATATAGATATCCCTCAAGCACTAAACAACAGTCTCCCTGCACAAAAACAACATTAAATTACTAGACAATAGAAAACTTGCCGTTTCACAATACATCCACAAACGCAACAAGGATAACTTTAAAATTATGCCAATATATCAAACAAATGATTACTCTGACCTCCAAATACAAGAAAAAAACTTCATAGATAAATTTAAACCGCTACTAAACAAATCATAACTCCACACACGTAAGCACACACTATACAAAGTGCATACACATATATATATATGTGTGTGTATATATATTCTATATAGAGTTCCTTACAATAATGCAAAATATATGTATGCAGAACGCATATACATATATATATATATATATATTCCAAAGAGGATAGAATCCAGGTACAGCTCAATGTCCAGGACAGAGCAAGAATATAATATAAAAGGCTCAAACGCTATTATTCCATGGTTATAATTTATTACATTGGAATCGTAATCACGATCCAATTCATCAGACCTACAAATTCAAAAAGCTTTTTGAGTTTGTAGGTCTGATGAATTGGATTGTGATTACGATTCCAATGTAATAAATTATAACCATGGAATATTAGTGTTTGAGCCTTTTATATTTTATATATATATATATATATATATATATATATATATATATATATATACTGGCAAAAACAAACACACTAGTCGGAACACGCACAAACACACCATACCAAATGCATGTATATACTAAATAGGTTTCCTTATAATAATATAATGTATAATATATATGTATGCAGAACAAATATATACATAAATACTGGCAAAAGCAAACACATTAGAGCCAAAATTATTATATAAAAATAATTACAATCCCAATTGATATTACATTGCAAACCGTTGTAATTATGTGTATATTTGTTAATGATTCCTGCCACCTTTCGAGTGGAATGAGCAGAACAAAATGAATATTGAATGATTATTACATTGAGAGTAGTTTTCTTAGTTTTCATTACCTTTTTTCAGGAATGACTGTTGATGAACTTTTGTCCAATAACGACTTTCGACAGAAATTGAACAGTCTCTACCAGAAATACGCCAAATGCATTAGCATTGTTGAGACAGGCCAATTCAAACGATCCGTCGATCCCCAGCTTCTACCCAACGACAGCACTGAATTGGAAACTCCTGCTGAAAGCCAATCTGCTGGTGGTCTTCAAAGGTGAATATTGTTACTTCCTCTTAAAACTGTGTTTACATTTTAACTGACAATTTTATGCGACAAAGCGACAAGTACAAGAATGATGCCGTTTTAGAAAGATCCTCAGATAATATATGTGGAGAAAATTATCCTTTTCAGCTGTGTTGGCTTAACTTTCCCTCCTCTTCCCTAATCAGTATACACAGTGCTTAATTGATCATATGACACTTAATGTCTAGTCAGTGAAACATACTCTGTGCAGTATATATGGGTAAACGGTCTGAAGAGAAGTAGTTTCCCGAACATCTAGGGAACAACACAGCCTCTTGCAAAATGATATGCTGGATTTGTGAGTAAGGATAGAATTTTTGTGATATTCGCTAGCCTTCCTTTTCAGGGTAGGAGAAAAGGTATGTAAAACATTCCTAGCTTTTGTTAGCATGTTTTCTTTCTGTAAAATATAATTTTCATTTACATTCTTCCGACTGCCATGCATTTAATTGATACCCACTTCTTATTTTTCTTTATTTTGCAGACGTTCTGACAGTTTTTACAAAAGATCAATGTTTATGAAGCCCCGCCGATTAAGAAATTACTCTGGTGAACACTTCTACTTTTACAAGTAAATGCCATATTATTTTGCCTGACCTTTGGCCACTGGGAAATGTCTGGTGTTTAAGCTAGACTCAACCCTCTGTAAAACTTGTTTATGACACAAACAAGCTATGAACTCGCAACGTATTTATCTGTCCAATAAACTAAAAAAATATGAATAAAATTAAAAAAAAAAAGCAAACTTATTTATCCAAAAAATCAGAAATAAAAATGAAACTGAATATTTTCAACTGATTGTTTTCCTTTTATTTATTTGTTATTTTCTTCAAATGCTTGCTTAACCGTGTTCTAGAAAAAGAAAGCAAAGAAACTTTCATAGCATTTTAAATTTTAAATAAAAATTCTAGACTGAAGGTAAGTTCAAATGAATTACCAGTTCTTATTTCAGACAAATAAAAATCGCCTATATCATGTTTAAATGAATAAATCCAATTTTCAAACTGGAACTCGGTTCCTAATTCTGCAAATTCTTTCACCTCAGGTAGCAAGAAATTTCTTTCTTTTTTTTAACATACCTTATGGGAGAAGATTATATATAATTTTTTATATACCAGAACAATATTAGGAAAATTAATGACAAAGTAGAAAAAAATCAGCCAGTGTCCAGGCTCTTACATCATTTCGCCTTTCAATGTAGGAGACTTAATAACAAAAGTGATAAAAACAAAAAAAAGAAAAGGAAAAGAAAATAGACGGAATTGGCTAGACTATATACCCAAACATATCTATAAAAAAAAAAGTTTAAAATTTCAGCTTTCCAGTTTCCTGTTTGTGCATAATAATGACTAACGTTTGCGTTTTTATATCCCCCCTATGCACATATTTACATTAACAGGAACATCAGTTTTTAGTTTGAAGCCTTAAAGGACGAAACACGCTACACACACAAAATTTCTACTTTGTTATTCATTTTCCTAACATGAATTATGGTAATGATGAGACTAAGCCATTTCCATACAGGAAGCATTAAGCATTCATTCATCAATCAGAGTTACTGTCGGATGAAATTTGTAAAATCTTTCTCTCAAAATAGTTTTTCAGGAAAATAGTCTTTTCATGTCCACAAATTGTTGTCACTCTTTCTACAAGGTAACCAAAAAAGTTCTGTCCGTTTTTAAAGGAAAAAAAGAAAACCCTTCACAGTATGTGTAACTTATATTTAGTCTTCGAAGTAATCGCCATCGGCATCCAGCACCTTCTACCAACGTGTCTCCAGCTGTTCAATGTCCTTGCGGTAGAACTCGGGGGGGGGGGTTGACGCAGAGAAGTCCGTGAAGGCTTTGCGCAAGTCTGCTTCATTGGTGAAGGATTTCCCACGAAGATGATTATCCAGGGAGTGGAAGAGGTGGTAATCGGATGGCGCAAGGTCAGGTGAATAAGGTGGATGGCACAAAGTCTCCCACACCCAAGTTGCTGTATGGTATCCCTGACCACTCGCACGACATGCGGCCTGGCGTTGTCATGGAGGAAAAGCACACCTTTGCGATTCATCAGTGCTGGCTCCTTCTGGTGCAATGCCTGTTGCACACGTTTCAATTGCTGCGAGTATAGGTCTCCAGTGACCGTTTGTCCCGTTGGTAGCAGTTCATAATGAACCAATTGACGACCTGTCCACCAGACACAAAGCATAATCTTGCGTGGGTGCATAGGCAGTCTTGCAGTGTGAGGGACAGCATCCTGAGGAGACAACCAATGTCTGGAATGCTTGGGAGTTTCGTACAGAACCCACTTTTCATCACTGGTAAGCACTCGATTGAATAAGGATGCGGTACGGTGGCGAGAAAGTAGCGATACGCAGGCTGCCACTCTTTGTCCCATGTGAACCTCCAACAGCGTTTGCGGAACCCACTTGCTCAGTTTGTACGTCTTACCTAGGCGGTGCAGGTGAAGTCTAACTGTTTCATCGGAAACGTTGAACTGTCTTGCAAGTTCACCACACGTTAGACTACTGTCCTTTTCAATGGCCGCCTTCAGGACTCCGTCATTCAAGACCTGTAGTCGTCCACTGCGAGGCTCATCATGGAGAGACAAATCTGCCGACTTGAATTTTCAAAACCAATTCCTTGCAGTACATTCATCCACAGCACTATCCCCAAACGCTTGAAATATGCGGTGACTTGATGCAGTTGCTGATAAGCCTACTTTGAAGTCGTAAAGCAAACAGCCCCGAACAAGATCTCTAGACACTTCCATCTTTCTCAGAGCTGTCCGGCTTATAACTGATGGACGGGCACGGTGCGCGTGTTTTTTATAACGTCTGATGTTCCTACTTCCGGCTGTCCGAATTTGAAAACAATTGCTACACGCATTTCGTATATATTTCAACTTCATTCAATGACTAATCAAAAAACGGACAGAACTTTTTTGGTTACCTTGTAGTATCGATGGAAGTTTATTTCCTAACTTTTAGTTTAAAGTAGTGTGGAAAGTCACCATCTTGATTATATCAGGTTTCCCTTCTAGTTACCCATTTTGGCTGTTACTGCTGTTAAAAGTCCCGACGTAATTTTTTTTTCTTTTTTGGTGAAGCGCTTTGTGAGTCTATGGAGTCCGTATAAAGGATCTGATGGATGATTGTCTTCTTCAAAACCTCAGCGTTTTATTCACCTGCAGACATTTTTTTTAATCATTGACTTGAGAGAACAGCATGCATATAGTGGAACCTTGGTTACCAAACGACTGTTATTGTACGATGTGGTTATCGTTCACTTTTTTTGGCGGGGGGTGGGGTGGAAAAGTCTTGTACATCTCCTTGGTTATCAAGCAAGATCTGTCTGTTACGAACCTGTACATTCCTGTTCACTTGCAGTCACGTGACCTCTCCATGCGCAGAGATAGAGAAGGGAAATAACTCCAGAAAAAGACTTAGCTGAAGTCTTTATTCCCCTTCCAAATAATAACACCCCTTTTCCCTTCCCCTTCTTCACCGTCTCACGTACGGCAAGAGTCTTCAACAAACATACGGTGAAGTTAAATGTTCATTTATTCTATTTGTCATTTATATTATTGTTTTATGCATGTACAACTATAGTTATGCTGTATAAAATGTATTTTTTGTTAATATTTTTGGGTGTGTAGAACGGATTAATTGGAGATAAAATATTTCTTATGGGAATAGTACCTCGAAATTTCATACATTTCAGTTGATTTTTTAGAACAGATCATAGCCAATAACCAAGGTTCCATTGTCCTTGAAACTTTTCATGTTTACAAATTATATCAATAAAGCAAACCCAACCTACTTCCCAAATGAGCAGATATCAACATTTTTTTTGAAAGGGTTTCTTAGTCAGTTGCATTGGTTATCAGAGATACTCTGACCTTTGCAGCTCCATATATAACAAGGATCAACATACTTTGTTATCTGTCTATATTCCTGAGATGAGGTATTATGGACATTATTTGGACTATTGTCCTCATCTTTATCACCATATTTATTACAACATTTTGGCCGTTGTACGCTCCGGCCTTCTTCAGGTGGTTGGAATGTCGAACTGAACCCTTTATTTCGCTCTAGTTCCACGTGCCATGTTTAATGGCTGTCAGTTATCAGTTATCTCCTGTTAATTTCCCTCTGAAAGTTCTCCACTGCCTTAACCGGGTATTGAAGTCACACTCTTCGGGTCCTGTCACTGGATCTAACCAACGTCTCAAGGACACATGGCACAGTGGATAAAGGCATTGGTTAGATCCAGTGACACGAACCCAAAAAGTGTGAGTTCAATACCCGATTAAGGTAGTGGAGAACTTGGAGAGGGGAATTAGGAGATAACTGATAACTGACATCCATTAAACATGGCATCGGGAACTAGATCAGTCTACACCAGTGAGCGAAATAAAGGGTTCAGTTCGACATTCCAACTACCTGAAGAAGGCCGCAGCATACAACGGTCGAAATGTTGTAATAAATATGGCGACAAAGATGAGGACAATAGTCCGAATAATGTAAATAATGAATATACTTTGTGTTAGCTTTAATAAAATTAAAAGGAATTCTATCTGCATTTTCTTTTGCCATGGTCACCCTTCTGTTGACTTAGCAGGAAAACTTCTGGTCACTGCTTGTATTTGTAAGGATTGACAGCTCAATGCCTTACCTGTGATTGATAATTTTCTTCCCTTCTCATGCCACTGTCAACAGACACTCACTATGGCCATACATGAGCAACAAACTGTGCTGTTTAGGAAAATGACCTGACCTACTCTTCTGGTCATAGCAATTTGGCCTACCTTTCTGCTTTCCTATAATTGCAGTATGTGACACAAAATGAAATACTCACCTACTTATAAAAATGTATATAACTACTTTTATTTCCTAAGAGAATAAATAAAGGTCTTTTTTAATAAATGGTTAGGTTAATTTGGTTCATTTTATGTTGGATTGTTTAATGTTGCATTTTGTAGGGGGTACCCAGTAAGTATTAAATTTACTATTCAGTAGTAATAGTCAACCACACTAGCCTTGCTGACTATTACTCCTCACTTAGATACTTTTTAATAGTGAATTTATTAATGCAAATTGAAAGCTGGTAAGAAAAATAGTTAAAAGAAAAACCAAAAATAATTAAAGCCTACATTTTAAGTTGAAATAATTAGTTACTTAAAAAGTAGGCTTGTTAGGGATGCCATCAGCAGAATGTAAATCTCGAAGACTTTTCAGATATTATATGGTGACTTATTAAGTACACTTGTTTTGTGGCTGGTGGTGGAGGGGAAGAACATATAGGAAATCAATGTTCATTGCCTTAAGTTTTACATTATTTATTAAGACTGCTACTTCTGGAGAGAGATAGGGTGAGTGTGTATATACGTATATTATATACCTTCATGCAAATTTCAGGTGACTGAAGATTGCATGAGCATAAAACTTGTTACAGCTAGAACCATCTTTTCATAGCATAGACTGATCATTTTTTTTTTTTTTGCTCAAGCTAGGTAATGTAGGCTTTGAGCACTTTACTGAGTAGTTAAGTTTGCCTTTAGGCCTTTTTCTCTTTTTTCAATATTGTAGATTTTTATTTGAGACTATCTGGATAAGAGTTTCAGGTTTTGGCAATTTGTCTGTTGCTTCTACCAATAGTCCTTTTCCTTTTTATAATATTTTATATATATATATATATATATATCTCAAGAACAATTTTATGACAATCTATGGCAAAGTGTAATACGTTTTGCCCTTTAGGATTTCATTGGACTAAAGTGTCACATGAAATATTTTTCAATTGTCATAGATTTTCATTATATATTTGTTTTTGCAGTATTAAATTTTTACCTGATAAATTTGTGGTATGTATGTAGATGTATTTTTTCTTTATATACTAAATTTTCCTTTCAGGAAAAATTTCAATATTTAATTTATTTTTAATAAAAATAAAAAACAAATGAATTTTAATTTGCATTAATCATTTAATGTAAATTGTTTTTTCGAAATTATAAAAAAAAAAAAAAAAAAAAAAAAAAAATCAGTGTTTTATGTAACAAAAGTAAAAGACTTGAGATAAGGAATCATTGCTAATCACTTTTTATGTTAGAGTTTCTTACATGAAGATCGTATAGTTTACAGCTTAGTCTGACAGAATGTTATGATAGAAGGACACTCAGCAAAGATTATAAACTAGTCTAATGAATTGGTTTGATGAGAAATAAATTTGTTAACCTTATACTTACTAAACTTAGCCTCATCTGAACACAGTGATAATCATGAGCCACTTAGTGAGGATTAAAATTGTAACACTTGCAATTGTTGGTCACACTTTCTTGCTAACCACTGGACCATAACAAGTAACATTTGGTGTATAGTACAAATGTATAAAAAAAAAAAAAATTACCAGCAAATATTTTTATCACTTATGGCAAATATTGCTTCATTCAAGTATTGTTAATTTTTTATAGATAAAATTAACTATAGTGATAACAACAACAACAATAATAATAAACAAAACATTTCTAGGTGCCATTTCCTTCCGGAGATGTGTGATCAGGGCTTTTCAAAACTTTCTATATCTTGTTTGTTTTAGCAGTTTTCTCCTTTTGCTAAGACACCCACCCCTGTTCTATATTCATTCATACAAGCTTGTCAGTGAGGTGCCTCATTGCCTTCCCCTATCTCTCTTTCCCTCTATATGCCTTGTGAAGCTTTTTAAAGCACTCCTTCCTCATTAAGTTTCTAAAGAATTTCATGTCTCTTCCTGATTCTGAGCAGAAGTGTTGTTTTCATTGCTTTTTTCTTTAAGACTATAAATTTTAAAGCAAGTATTCATTTAAATTCCTTCTGAGGTGGTAAAAAAAAAGATACTGAGAAGTTAGTTTCATCAGCCTGCCTTTCACCAGTAACAAACAATATATTAATCAAGCAATAAAAGTCTTCATATAATCCAAGGAAAATACAGATTGCAATCTGTGCATTTCCCTGCTTTAATGTTGGTTGATTGATTGATTTTGTTTAATGGCATCTAAGCCTCTATCGGTTATTTAATGCCAAAATCTAAATATTTTGAACACAATTTTATTGCTTCAATTAAATATTTACTATAAATAGGTATTGTTGGTAATTTTGCTATAAATAGGTATTGTTAATTTTTTTTTTATATATAAAAATGTACTTTTATACATTCATAGTGTTTTATTTTTATTTTTTGGTGGGGGGTTACTATTTGCCTATAGCTGGGACCCTAACAGGTGCTACCACCCCGAGTCAGGATGGACTTGGGAACAGCAGCAATTAAGGGGTGGTTCCACACACCTCAAAGCCTCCAATATCCTTATCAGAGGCCTTGCTGCCAGATGTAGTTTATTGTCATACACTTAAAACAGGGATAGTCCTGCGGTATCAAGTAGAACAATGTAGATAACAATGGATGACAGAACCCAAGACAAAATCTAAATATTTTGAACACATTTTTGAAAAATAAAAATGCACACAGACGAGACTTTACATTCTGACTTATCAGATAACTGAATGAAATATCAGTTAACAGTGATGCAAGAGTCTTGCCCTAAGTATGTAAAATATAAGTAAAACAATACTCGTATGTTACTGCTTTGTGTGACCTAAAGTTTCATGCGGACTCTTAAATGTCTATGCTGTTGTCTCACAAACCTCAGCCGGTAAGAATGACAAGATAATCTTATTCTAAAGAACTGAGAGTAAGACAAACAGCATCAAAATTTAAGTGTCACATGAAACTATGTCATGGAAAACAATAACATGAGTATTGTTTAACTTATTTTTTTATTTTTTATAAATGTTTGTATATTTTTTATATTAGGCACTGTCTTTATAGTGTCCCTGATTATATATATATATATATATATATATATATATATCTCGTGGCCTGACGATTGCATCTAGCATGAAACAGACTGTCACCTCTAAGTGTTGACTTCTATGTCCACTTTTATATTTACACATGCTCTATCTCTGATATTGAGCACTTTATCCCATAAATATAGCACACTTTAAGACTATATTTCTTCATATATATATATATATATATATATTAATTATATATATGTGTATATATATATATATATATATATGTATATACTTGTGGTACTTTTGTGTATGAATGTTGCAAATTGACACCTATTAATTTAAGATTATTTATTTCATAAAGTAATACAAATTGTGGCACATGGCCAAATGGGAAATGGGGAGAGGCTTGTCTTCATTAGCTATCCTAGTCCTAGTCAATCAGAATCACAACCCATCCATTCATTACAATTTGCTCATTCACCATAAGAACTCGTCCATCACCACTCAATCCTGTATATACCATAATACCGCATATATTCACAGGGGACCTAAATTAATTTAAGACATTGAACTTTTTGTCCCAGGACTAAATTTTTATACAAACTCACTATTTATGATTTACTTGATCTTTATGAAAGAATGACATGGGTTTTTGTATTTGATTCATTGATCAACTAAAGTCATAGATCAATACTTTTATCAAACATATTCTTATGAATTAACCAATTTAGTTCAATAATTGTGTGAAATAATGTCGACTGGAGAACATGAAATAAGAAATAACATATTTTATTGGGTAAACCCTATGAGAAATAACTAAAAAGAGCTGTTCAATTTTCTTATTTTCAATTTATATCAAAGCAAGTTTGCATTTTTAAAAGGCAGCCTTCGAGATTTGTCTAGCTTTCTCTAGATTAAACTGCTATCCAAACTTGTAACAATGATTCCTCATCTCACAAATACAGAAGTGAAAAAAATTTATAGCAATGTACTTTCAATAGGAAAGCTTTTTAAGACTCGGTACTGTCTTGGTACTCTGTTATTTCATTGTTCTTGATAAAATTGCCAACAAGCCCCTGTGCTGTGCTAAACAAGTTGATGGGCGTATTACCATCAGTAATGAGAGTTGACTTAAGGCCAATTGCCTGCAATAGTTTAAGTTGGTTCTCTTGTCCTGAAACAGCAATATCTCTCAATGTTTCTTGTCCAAGCGAAGTGATCATAGCCTCAAACATCTTCATTTGGATTCCAGCTATTTCATCTGACTTTTTAACCTCCAGAGTGTTCTTCTCAGAGACGTATTTGATTTCAGCTTGTCTGGCCTGTTGAACACGGTCCAGTTCCGCTTCCTGCAAGGTAAATATCAATAATGAAAAATAGAAACCAGTGCTATTTGAGATAACACGAAGTGATGAATTGATAATGATTGGTCGTGTCGATGTTGTAACCATGTGTGAAAATAAAACAAGTAAAATCAGTGCAAATTAAAACTGAATGCAATAAGCAATTCAAAGACAAAATAGCAGAAAGCAGAAAGAAATACTCAGTTTTGACATGTGCATGAAATATACTCTCTCATTAGTCCTATAGATTCCTTTGTGGAATATGGGGTCACAACTCTTAACTTGCAAGGCATTGCTGCTGTGGTTACTGTAGTAAAGTTTTTTACAGGATGGAGTTGCTAATCCCATTCCCAACTGGTTTTGAATTCAGAGTTGTCCTTCTCCTAGACTGGTTGCTAAGCAAGAGTAAAAGAGTCGTTTTCCATACTGTTTAGCCCATAGTTGGGAGGAGAAAGGATCAAATCATACCTTTCCCTAAGAGTATTTGCACGAAAGTGAAGGTAACTTTAATGGAATTTGAACTCAATTTCATATTCGGTGTTGCTAACATTTGCACATCCACATGAAATGCAATGTAACTGTTGAATATCTATTTTACAATATGAATACATTCCTGCACTACTACAAAAGACATTGACTACAATTAAACGTTATGTTAAGCATTACAAGAACCATGCTATTGAATGACATGAATCTTTCAAAAGTAAAATTAATAACAGCAAATAAATATACTTATCACATACAATTTTATGCTACTTCTTTTCATGAAATTACAAATTGTAAGAGTTAAATTGATTCAAGTAGAAACTAAAAAAAAATAAATATATTTCAAACATATCATTAAAACGAGAGGAAAAAATAAAAGGAGACAGACATTTAATAAGGAAAGATCATAAAGATTTGTTTAACGGCACATCAATTCCTTATGGGTCATTTAATGCTGAAATTTAATTTTCTTGTGAGCTTTAAAGTAATAAAAATATAATATATGTTATTCTGCTTTCACAATTGAATACATGGCAGATGATTGCGCATTTTGTGCATATACATGTTTGTGTGGACATGATTACTAGAGACAGTGATGTGTATTTTATTACATAAAATACACATATCACTACCTTTAGTAATGATGTTCATAGAAATCAAATTGTATTCTAAAATCATTATATTTTATAATACAGTTTTATTTCTTTAAGGAATTGTAGGATATTATATGAACTAATGTCATGGAATAGTTCTTTCATGTTGGTTGTTTGGCAACATATCAACCTGTGCTATTTAATGTCAAAATTTAAATATTTTGCATGTAATTTTATGCTTTCAACTACAGATATTTTGTACCTAACTTTATACTTTTGGTGTTTATTTTTAGATATATATTTTGTAGATCATGAAAGGTACTGTTGGTAATTTTACTATAGAAATGTACTGTTGATTTTCGTTTAGTGGTTCACTACTTGCCAGTTTTCTTCCTTTTTCTTCACATTTAATTATATATGTTAAATATGTCTGTTATATGTCATCATTAAATTTTGTACCACAAACAGAATTTTAAAGATTATTTCCTTTAATGAAATTCTGGAATGGAAAGAAAAAATATTACCCATCAGGAATATAAAGATACAAGGAAATATTTTTATATTCAAAACTAAATTATTTTTAATATTAAAATATGCACAACTTCATATTCTGCATTGAAATTACAAAAACTATACATAAACTATGAAATATACACTAATAATATTTTAATTTGAGGAGTAATTTTTTTAAAAATCCGGTCACCCAAAGCATGGGGATAATGCCACTAAGATGCAAGCTGGTACTGAGAGTTTAAGATTATTCATACATCAATTAATCCAGTTAAACTTTCCACCAAGTCAGCAAATTAGCCTAGACCTTAGTATGAAATTGATATAGATATGTAAGCTACCTAAAGAAGGTCAGTAGATTTGATATTAATGACCAATCCATCATTTGTCTAGAGGGCAATTTTTTACTTTTAACAATCATAATAACAGCCACAAAACATACAAAAAGACAGTTTGTTTTATTGTTATATTTGTTCTTGAACAAAAATTTTACAAAAAGATACAATGTAATTTTTTATATAATTTTAAAAAAGAAAACCTTTAATGTGCATAGCCATATCACTGCAATACTGACAACAGATCCCACACAAAATCTTTTTAATCTATGATTATATCAGATTAGTTGAGAATTTTACTTTCTCAACTTAAGTATGGTGATATGTAACTTAAAGTAATTTACAAAGCAATTACATGTCTTCATCCTTATTGTTTGACTACTGGAGTCGAGTTGGATTAGTTATTTGTTTGTGTTATTAGATAATGTACATAATTGAACTTGACTACTCAGTCACAATTCAAAACACTTTTAGTCAACTTATATACCCAGCATATCTTAGATATTATAGGTTGATAAAGACAAATAGTGTGAATAAATGTCTTTAATCAAATTTTTAATCAAAGAAGTTAAGACAACAGGATCTGTGTGTGTGTGTGTGTGTGTGTGCGCGCGCACGCACGCGTGTACACACACACAACCCTAGTTTTTTAAGCAAGAGTAAAGATCTATCCCTTGTTTCCTGTTTAGGATTGGGTTTCTGGTCCCTTCTAAAGATTTTTCCTTCTTTCACTTTCAGTAGCCCCTTGCATCTTAGTGGCATTATTGCTTTGCTTTGTGTAAATTAAATGTGTGTGTTACTCATTTTTGACCAGTTAAAAATTGTGATTCTAATGTTATTCAGGGTCAGAATTCTTGCAAGATTTTTATCTGATCTTGGGAAGCATTAATTCACAAAACTTAGTTGGTCATAAGTATTGAGAATTTTGTATTTATTGGTAATAGTCATTGCTTTAGATATTAAACAATTGACAAAATTCTGCTCACCTTGACAAATGTTAAATTTCCTAATTTTATGTATATAAATAGATGTTATTGTCATAATACATATGACACTGGATATATGAATCAACACAGCATAGTGACTGTCAGTTTCATGCAGTGTTGATTCCTATGTCCACACTATATCTATAAATGCTCTATCTCTGATATGAAGCACTTTCCCCATATATATATAGATTTGTGTGTGTGTGTAAAAAAAAGAAGAAAAAAAAAAGGGTTTGAAATTTGCTATATGTATAAATTGATGGTCATCGTTTTTAACTATGGGAATTAGGAAAAATAGCCGTAGTAGATTAATCAAAGTTTAATATTAAAAGTAAAAAATCCATAAAATATTTCTGATCTCAAACTCACTGATTCAATCTTCATAGCTTCAGCCTTCAGCTTGGCCTGCTCAACAGCAGCTTCTCCTTCAATTCGAGCTGCTTCAGCTCGAGACTGTGCCTCAGCTTTTGCTTGTCCAGTGCTCTCAACAGCTGCACTGTTGGCCTGGAGTTCAAGGAGTTCACGCCGTGCTCGTTCTGCCTCTGCCTCATCATTGATTTTTTGCCGTTCAAGACGGCCTTTTGCCTCCTGCTCTAACCTCTCAGCTTCATGTCTAAGAAGAGAAAAGAATTGAAAGTTTGTCATATCAACAAGATTTGAACTTTAGTCATGGAAAATCTATCAATATTATATATATATATATATATATATATATATATATATATATATATATTTTTTAGCAGGCACTACACCTGGTCTTTGCTAGCACATGCTTCAAAAACCCTATTAGCAGCAGTGACCCCTTTTTCTACATAGTCAAATCTCATGATGCTCACCCACTTTCATATCTTACTAGAGTTGAGGTAGGACATAAACTTATTGCTCGAGAACAGACACACATGGTTGAGATAAGGCACCTCATGCACTATTTAACTCATCAACTGAGTAAGTCTGACTTTTTTTTTTCTTTTTTAAATCAGGGGCTGTCATAAAAAAAAACATTGTTTGAATTTACACTTTCTTTCAGGAACTATCTGAATATTTTCCATGTTAAAAGTTACCAATAGAAATTTTTATTCTATCTCCTTTTCTTTTGTTTATCTATTTTCTCAACCAATTCAACAAACAACATCTAAACTTTAAATGATAACCCCAAACTTAACTTCAGTATACATATACATATATATTGTTGTGTTATGAATTATTTCGTTAAAAATAGCTTGAGATTATTGGCACTTATAGTAAATTCAATAATGATGTACACATTATAAGAAAGCCTAATCTTAGGCAAGTAAATTGAAATTGCAAGGAGCAATATTGATGGAATTGGTTTTTATGTTTGTCAATATACATTTATATTGATTTTGCACTGGTTATCAAATTGTCAAGGTTCCTAACATTCTTTAAATTTGAAAATCACATTTGTTAAACAAAGAAAAGAATCCCTTGTGGTATGAGCACACTTCTCATGTACATATGTAAAACCTTGGTTGGCACAATTTATGTAAATATGTCCACTTAAATTTTCATATTCTGCTGATGGAAGACACTAATATACATGGACATATGCCATAGAGAGTTACAGGTTTATGTCCGACTAAATAATTTGTATAATTTATATGTATTTTGTTTCTTACTTAAATTTAATACAGCATTTATCAAGATTTTTCTTAATACTTATATTCAAGAACATACATTGCCAGTTACTTTTAAGATTGCACATTAACATCTGTACTCCACCAGATTCTCAAAGCAAATTATGAGAAACATTTTCTCCACTTGCGGCAAAACATGCAACTCGCAGAACTGAAGAATTTCAGTTATTGTGTGTTTTTATGGGTCGATGCATCCCCACAAGTGGGCCAGGCTACTGAGGGATGGATGTTTTTATTGAGTCACCATCTCTAGAATAGTTGCCAACCAAGTCTATAAAACCCAGTCTGTTCTGTTATTTAACCCATAACTGAGGAGAAGAGATAGAGTTACACCTTTTCCAAGGATATTTGCATGCTGAATGTAACTAATTTGACTGGAATTCAAACTCCTCTCTCCAATTTCTCATTCTGCGTGAATATCCATTACACCACCTGCACATCCACATCTAAGCAAATGTCAAACTAAAATTATCAAACCTACAAGTGTAGCATTTTTCTTCTAATAAAGTTAAATTAGAAACAGGTCAGATTTTAATTTCTTTATTTAAAAAGATTAAAAGTTTGTGTCTTAAATAAGAGTTTAACCCTTAAATGGTAGGAAAAAGGTTGCACAAATCTGTACACCAAATGGTAAAAAAAAGAAAATTCATTTTTTTTTTTGAAAGAGCTATTTTTATGCTTATTTTCACTTTAATTATATATTAAAAAAATATCTATAAAAATGATATGTTAACTCTTTTAGATTATAGAGTTAGAAAAATTTAGGAACCTAACATCTGTTTTAATATTTTTAACAGTATAATATTCCTTGAAGCATTCCTTGCAGAATCAATGTGCATTTTTATTTATTTATTTTTTTGGCACAGAGTTGTCACCATTTTCACCTCTTTTTCTTTGGGAAGTGTCCATGTAGACTTGGCACTCTTTGATTTCTTCTTCTAGTTTTATTTGCAAGCAAATATTTCAGGAATTGATGTAACCTCGTGAATTCTAGAGTTGCTAAAAAGTCATTTAGACACAAATGATGCCGGTTTCATTAGAAAAGGTTTAACTCATCAATTGATGATATTCACGCATCCCCAATATAACGATTTGATGAGGCTCAATATTTAAAGATTAAAAGCCATAAAAAAAATATGAACAATTTAATGTTCCTGAAGTTGATATTTATTAACATAAAGGCTTAATCTAAATGGCTTTAGTGATTTTGGAAGTGATACTGATGGGCTTTAACTATCACAATATTTATAAGTCATCATCATCAGTTCCATGATTGGTTGTGGATGTAGGGTGGCGACACAGCTCAGGACCTGACCAGCTATTTCAATATATCTCATTTGTATGTCAATGTCTGAGTCTCTGCGAATGATCTTCCAGTCCACCCAGATAATTTCAACTGCCAGGGTGGAAGGCAGGCCCAATGAAATCAATGGTCACATATCTATTACAAGAGCAAGACTTCAAGTAGGAAGATATTGGCTGCAGTTACAAAGATTTGGATATAAAGTCACTGAAAATAGGTCGATCAGAAGCCAAGTGACAGTTTCAAAGCGGATCTCTAGATATGTATATAACGAGATGGAAAGTCAACCTAGATCAGAATCAATTAATTTTATCAATTCTCCAATGTTACAATCATCATAAACGTACCCAGAGCCAAAGTACAACCCATGAATGACCCACACAGTCTCATACAATACGTACTATCTGGTGACTAAAACATTCACAGTCCTGTGTTGACACTAAAACATACATACTTCCTTCACCCATTTAAGCAAGTGACTACTATTAATTTTGAATACGTACATACATGTATACGTATATATCTCCCAGACTGTCTCTCTCATATGCACCAGGACATTTACATTCAAACTCATGAACCTCCAACTTATCACTATCCGTGTGTGTGTGTGTGTGTGTGTGTGTGTGTGTGTGTGTGTGTGTAATATAAAAATTTATTTTGTATATATTAACACTGAATTTTCTGTCAATCCTTACACAAGGTCATATAGATCTATGGTGGAAAGGATGTTGTCATAAGATGACCTCCATTTCTACATGCACAACAGGTAATTTAAAATTAATTCTTAAACATTTTGGCAGAAGATAGCTTATACAAGAAACTAATAATTTCTAACCTGGCACTGGCTTCTTGTGAGTTAGTGGTGATTTCAATGGCCAGTTGAACAGACTTCTGCAGTGCATCACGAGTTCGTTGGTCTACAGGTTCAACAGACTGGATATCTACATTAGTAATAACCAGATTGTTTTGTGGGAAAATGAAACCGTCCTTCACTCTTGCGTTTTCATCCACACCAAAAACAGAGGCACGGATAATTTTGGCAGAGTTCTAAAGAAAATGAAAAATGTTTAAATAAAAGATTATTAAATATATCAAAACTATAAGACACAATATGGGCTTCTACCAGGACATTAAACTGATTTCAATATTAAAAAAAAAAAAAAAATATATACATATATACATATATATATATATATATATATATATATATATATATATATTCAAAGACACGCAAAAGAAAAAAAATAGCAGTTTTTAAACTTCATTTATTGAAGAACATTAAGGGATAAGAGAAGTTTTTCCACATAATTTTCAGATGAGAAAACAGGATAGAAAGATTAAAAATTTTTCTAAGAGATCAATGAACAAGTAATTTAACACTGGATATCAATATTCAATGAAATGTAAAAGTTGCTTTTCAACCGACTGCTAAGACAAAAAACAATTTTTATTTCAGCTTTAAAACATTTGCAATGAAAAAATTAAAAACTAATTTTTTTTTTTAAAATTTAACATTAGCAATATTTATTGAATAAAATTAATCACTTACCATATATACTCAAGTATAGTGTAAGTTTTTATGAATTTTTTTTTTTTAACACAAAAAGTGGGGGGGTGCACTAGACAGGTAATTTTTTGAAGAGGTTAAAAATAATGCATTTTCAGTGACCAGTTGCACTACATACGAGTAAATTTTTTCTGAAAGGGTTAAAATTCATGCCAAAAAGTTCAGGGCTCACACTATACATAAAGTCAGCTTATACACAAGTATATAGGTACTTTTCAGGAAAAAAAAATTACAATATATTAAAACATTGGAATTGTAATTATTTGAGATAAAGCCGCATTTCTAATTCTACTAAGATAACCAGGTAACTAAAAGATAAACAGCCAATTTGCATTAATCGGGCTAATAAAAATGAAGCGGGTCTCCAAATCTTGAAGCCTTACCTTATGAAAATCATCAAATTGAACTCCAGCCACAGCACCTCGGATACGAGAAGCAATAGCTTTGCAAGCATCACCCACAAAATCAGGAACACTAAACAGCATAGCCACCTTTGTAGGATCATTTTTGTCTCCTACCTTGAAATGCCTACAAAGTACAAACAATATATTTGGAGAAAAAGAAAATCAAGCTGACTACATTTTAAATGCCAATTGAGTTACTGCATCTTTCAATATACAAGTTGAAGCTAAGATATTACAACAGAGTTGTTTAATGCCTTGCAGATGTGAATCAAATTTAAAATTAGATTACATATTTTGTTAAGGCCTGATTTTTAACATGTCTCCAACTTCCAAATAAGGAGCAAAAAGATTTCTTTAAAAAAAGTTGTCTTCTTGCTTTGAATGAGAAATTGGTGAGCAGAGTTTGAATTCCAGTCTGGTTCATTATGTTCATTTATGTGCAAATACTCATGGGAAAGGTATGAATCCATCTCTTCTGCCCCCTAGCTATAGGTTGAATCACAGAATAGATTGGGTCCTATAGCCTTGGTTGACAGGCAGTCTACTGCAGAAAGAAATGGTAACCTACTGCAGGAAAATCTGTCTAGTCAGTTATGAATCAAAAGAGACATGATCATCCAATTATTTATCATGTATGGTACTTAACTGACTGATTGATTTAAACTCACCTTTTCATGCCTGCTAATAACTAAGTTTGGATCTTTATAAGAGCCAACCATAATGTAGTTCATATTACTGAATGCTAGTTTTGTTACTTGCTTTGAATTATTTGTCTATTCTTGATCTTGTTATTGAGATAAGTATTTTTCTTATCAAAGTTAGTAATCAAAGCAACCTATCCATAATACCAATCTGTTGGATGATGTAATAAAAGGAGGATTTTGAGAAAAAAAAGAAAGAAAACTGGCAAACTTTAATATCAGTACTTAGGGAATGTATGTAAATATGTTAAAAGAACTTTTCTTATATACTTACCAATTATAAGCAAGTTGTAACTGAAGTCTAGCATGGTCAGAAGTCTCCACTGTGATTATATCTGTGCAAAAGTCTGGTCCCAACAACAAGCACAGAGATCTGATCATATTTGGTTTCTTGGGTTTGCCACCAGAAAGACTCAGTTGTGTGAATTGTTCATCTGGTCCCAACATTACGAGGTCTGGACCAAAGACAACTCTAAAGAGAGAAAAACAAAAAAGGATATTGAAAGTGGAATTGAGTGGCTACATTTGGACTGATCATTTCAAATACAGTGATACCTCAGTTTAAGTCGTTTTTGAGTTGTCATTTTCAAAGGTACGTCAGTTTTTCTTAAATATTATATGGAAAATTAGAACTAACCGTAGGTCATTTTACTAGAGTTTACATTGGCTGTTAAAAATATTAGAAATATCAAAGCACTAGAATAAACGCATATAAAATCATATTTAAATAAATTTAAAAATAATATTATGTATATATCATAAAATCATCAAGAAGAAGAAAATTATCATAATAAAGTATGTTCAGCAGATGTTTTTTATTTCAAATTCCTGTCAACAGGTAGAACTTGTGCATTGTTTTCTGCTCTAAAACCGATTTGGAATTCAGACTCGTTTACATTTGTGCTCTGCCATTGACGTTCTTTCAATTACATTTCAATTGTGATTTAGAATACATTTTTGCTCATGGCTTCCAAGAAAAGTCCCAGTGCAAGTGCTAAATGTAAGGCTATATTGCTGGAAGATAAGGTAAAAATTAATTATTTTTTTCAGAATACTGTACGTACATATAAAATCTGTAATAGGCAATGGAGAGTGCTTATTTGTGGTTTATAGTATGGTTATTTCAACTTAAGTTGTTTTTCGACCTAATTCATGACCTCTGGAACCAGTTAACGACATAGGGTGAGGTATACCTGTATTTACTCTTAAACAGATTTGAATTTTATTATTTTTATATCTCACACACTAGGAGTGTGCTAAAATATTCCAAGATGTATAATAAAAATGCTTTTATAGATGGGCTTATTGTGAGAATACATTTCTGCATATTTGGCCAAAATATTGTATAGTTCATTTATTAAACCTTCAGCTGACCTTTTAAGCTTATTGTGTGGTTAACAGTTTGGGACAACAGAAACATAAATTATAGAAAAAAGGAAATTTAAAATGTAAACACAACCATGTAAAACTAGGGGATTAGCTAAAATCTTGTATTCTAACATTATTCAAATCATTCTATGAAACTTGTGGCCTCGTGATAAGTCTTTAAAATATTTGCAAAAATTTGTCTTTTAAGATAATTATTTTCACCCAACTAAAATAAGCACAATTATCTTAAAAGAAAAAGAAACAAATTCCCATAAATGTTGTAATACTTGTAATAACTAGTTACCTGAGGGGGGGGGACAAGAGAGAGAGAGAGATTAAAATTTCATGATGTTCACCAACAAACCTGGCTTTTTTCTCCTTGTAGTCATAAATCTGTACAGCAGCATTGTGTGGCACTCTGTAAGTGACAGCATCAGTCTTCTTTCTCTTTTTCTTACTGCCTTCTTGCAATTTACCTCGTAAGCCTCTTTCAGCTAAAGGGTCAGCTTCAATTCCCAGAAGGTCATCAACAGTAGAAGGCAATTCTTTGGACCAAAGGTCTTCATTTTCATTCAAAATGTATGACATCCCAGAAACTACTCTTACCTGAAACGGTAAATTGTAAAAAATGGTTGCTATAAGCATATATAAACATGGCTTTTAAGGTGACAATTTCTTTTAATAATTTATTTCAACTCATGGATGGAATGTATGAGCAACTGAAGGCATATTTTAATGAAATGACTGAGAAATGAAAGATTTTAGAAACGTTTTCCAAACAATAATTATGAATTAAGAAAATAGAGAGGAGAAGACAGAGGAGAAGGGGGCAAAGAGAGAGAAGACGGAGGAGAAGGGGGCAAAGAGAGAGAAGACGGAGGAGAAGGGGGCAAAGAGAGAGAAGACGGAGGAGAAGGGGGCAAAGAGAGAGAAGACGGCAGAGAAGGGGGCAAAGAGAGAGAAGACGGCAGAGAAGGGGGCAAAGAGAGAAGACGGCAGAGAAGGGGGCAAAGAGAGAGAAGACGGAGGAGAAGGGGGCAAAGAGAGAGAAGACGGAGGAGAAGGGGGCAAAGGGAGAAGACGGAGGAGAAGGGGGCAAAGGGAGAAGACAGAAAGGAGAGAGAGGGAAAGAGATAAAAGAGAATGGGAAGTTGAGGAGAAAGGAGTGGAGTGAGAGAAGGTAAATGGGAGGAGAGAAAAGGAAGAAGAAAGAGAGGGAAAATAGATTCAACATGAAATTTAAAGATTGATGGCTGCAATACCCACCCCCAGTCCTCATGCTTTATACTCTTTACTTCTCTTTGTCACTTTTCCTCAATCCTTTTTGCTTTCTTCAGTTTTTCTCTGTCATGACCATATATAGCTAGGCTTTTAGTTTCATTGGTCTTCATCTTGTATGTTTAGGACACATCTAATGTTTATGGTCACGTGACCAAGTGGTTAGAATGTTTGCTTTCTGACCATGAGGCCCAGGTTCAAATCTCACCAGGGTCAATTTGTCAGGAAGGTGACTTCTTGATGTTCTCAGTCTGGAGGAAGCAATCCCAGCATGCAGCACCTTTGGAAAGTGCCTGAAAGCCATACCATGGATTGACCCAAGACTTGTGAGTGAAATTGAGTAGATGGAATCCTTGGGAGCTGTCGGTGGTTGCACTAGCACAAAGTTGCAAGTCATCATGACCGAGGGTTTGAGCATGCTAGCTTTGTTTAGACTGTTGATCATGCTAGATAACACACTCTCTCCAAGAAACTGTAACAAAGGTTGACTAAGGTAGTTGTAGTATAAACCACAGGTGGGCTTTGTGGGTGTTGAACAAACACAAATGTGCCTGAGCAGGCACTAATGGAGATTAGCTAGCCACCCTAGGAGACTGGCATCCTTGGATACAAGTGGCTCAACCATAGCGATAGAGTCAATGTACATTAAGGATTTGTGTTACCATTATTTGTGAACCCCCAGTGTAAAGACAAGTAAGGAATGACAAGGAAGTTTGCAAATTTCTTAAATCTATGTAGCCACTCAAAAATGTGTTATCTTATATATTGTTTATCATGGACATAGTTTTGTATTGATCATCTGTTAGCAAGGTTAAAACAAGATAGTTACACTTAAAGAGCTGCCAACACTTATCTCAATGTAAAAAGGTTCATTACCAAAGAATTGCAATAGTGTGTGAATGACAATGGCTTCATTTTCATAACTAATTTCTATTTTACATACTTTTCTGTAATATGGAAGATGTCCAGGCTTCTTCAAGTGGTTTGTGTTCTGCTGATGAAAAATCAGTGTGAAGATCTATTCAGTAAATCCAGCTTTTTAAATGTACTCTTCTAATGTACTGGTATTTGGAGAAGCAGCTTCGTCAGGGAGCTGGTCTGGTCTTGAATATATAGATACCAGTAATCATTAATCACTAACATACAGTTCACAGTTGGTTATTACCCATAGTAACAAGAGAACTCCAAATGGAAGAGAGGGAGGTTCTCTTAATTATTTGTCATCGTTTTATACACAATATTCTTTCCCAACATGGGCAATCATGGCTCTCTACAAGTTCCTATCCTTTATAACTCTAAGTAATGTTTGTCTCTTTACTTTCCCTCCCAGTCCCTGCTAATTAGGGAGGGTTACTCACAGTTTCCTTATGTCCCTCTTGCCTTCAATATGCTATGTGAGTGTCAAGTTCTTCAAACATTCTTTCCTCATAATGTGCTCCAAAAATTTTAATATGTCTGATTCTAAGTTAAAGTTCCTTTTTTGTTCCATTTTTCTTGAAAACTTCCTTGTTATTCCCATGTTCTACCCATCCTTTTGCAGAACCACATTTCTGTTGTCTCAGGTTTCTTCATCTGTGAGGATATTGTTCAGCGTTCACCCTGTGCCTCTCTTCAGCTACATTGAGACAATAACATCAGTCCATAATGACATTTCACATTCTTTAGTTGTGAACTGTGTTCTCCATAACTGCAACAGTTTAACTGAACACATAGCTCAGTATAAATCAATTTATCTATCTAGCTGGGGTAAGTGATTAGGATTAGGGATAAACCCTGGGTTTATTCCAGGTTCAAATTTCCAGTTCACACTGCTGATTATTTAATTTATAAAACTTCAGTTTTACCTCATTTCCTTTTACTTTGTGTCACTGTGAAGCCTGTTGTTGTATCACATTTAAAAACTGAAAGATGTATTAAGTGAAATATTTGTTTAAAACAAATTTATTTTCCTCTACTGGCATGACTATTCAAGAAATCTTATTAAAGAAAAATACATGCCCTCTGGTAGCATTAAAAACTTCATCCTCCTTTGCAGGAGAAACCATCATTAGATCTGACTTGTTTTAAACCAACTTGGTCATGAAGGGTCTTCCCGATCAAGCAAGGCTGAAATTGTGCCTTCTAAGTGCAAATCCTTCCCAGATTCTCGAAAGTTCATACCTGCTTAGCTTCATATCCAAACTTAAACAAATTTAATGTTTTTTTTCTATTTATTAATCTGATAGATTTTATCACTTTAAACATTATTTTTAGTGGATACCCATATTTGAGTAGATACTCCATTTATTTATAAAATCGAATATTTATTTATTTTTGTCTACCATCCTGAATATTTGAGAAATCTTATTAAAGAAAATGGCAGGATTTAAACTTGCATCCCACTTTGCAGGAGAAACCATCACTAGATCCAACATACTTTAGACCAACTTAGGGTTTTGCTGATCAAGAATCCTTCCAAGATTCTTGAAAGCTCATATCTGCTCAGTTTTGTATTCAAATATATACAAAGCAATTTATTAAGTAATGAATTTTTTATATATTAATTTAACAGATATTATCACTTTAAATATTTTTAGTGGATACCTATATTTGGATAGACATTGCATTTATTTATTAAACAGTATATTTATTTATTTTCATCTACCAGCCAGAACATTAGAGAAATCTTATTAAAGAAAAAAATGTACCCTTTGGCAGGATTTGAACCTATTATTTATTAATAAATAGAGTGTCTACTCAAATATGTGTATTAACTAAAAATAATATTTAAAGTGATAAAATCTGTTGGATTAATAAATAAAAAATCTATTACTTCTTTAAAACAAATATAAAGATGCTATAAGAAATAATTTACCCGAACATATGTATGTATGTTAGTTACTTACCTTGCCTGTTTTTACATCACGTACATATATTCCTTCGTTTTCATCAAGAGGGATGGCTTTGTTCATGTGCAAAACCTTCACCTCCACAGGAGGGACATATTCCCTGGGGCCCAGAATCATCCATCTGTCACCTGGCTGGCGGGAAATACTTGATGAATCCTTAAGAAAAAAAAAATGTAATTAACTGCATACTTTCAATTAATAAAAATCATTTAGTACATATCTACCTTTTTCTAGTTGTAATAATTTAGCCAAATGAAGTTTTGAAGGCACAGGTTTAAAATATATTTTTAGAGCTTTTAGAATATATACAGTATATTTGTTGGATTAAAAGATGCATATTTTATAAGCATATTTTTCAACAGCTGTTCATTGAAATTCTTCTACTACACCTAACTGTACAGCTGGAAAATTTTATGTTCAGCATCTTGCTTATAGCACCAATACATTGGAAACAGTAATACTTACATTTTTTTTTCTTTCAAGTAACCTAAGACATTATTTGCATGTCAAGGAAAGAAAATTAAATTGTTATTAATCTATCAATTATTTTTTTTAATTACCTACTGCAATTAATATACTTTTTCTATTTGCACATAAAACATTGACTTAAATATGATTAAAAGATGAACTTTAAAATCATTAAAGTATATTGAAAATCACACATTTAGTTTCTAAAAAGAATTGGTATAATTAAGATTGCAGAAATCATTGCAAATACTGTATAATTCACTTATCCTATAAAATCATAAAATATTAGTTTCTTTTTGTCTTTGCTAGGATTTAATTTAGTAACAATTGATTCTATTGATATTATCTTTTGTAGATCAATTGCTTTCTTAAAGAAAAGTTCATTTTAGCCTCTATAACAGAATGTATTATGGAAAACTGGTCAGACCAACCAAGAAAGGAGTTTGAGGAAATTTTAATATTTGCCATTTGGTCAAATTTTGGAATTGGTTTCTTTTTCTATGGAAGAGCAAAGAATCTGATGAATTGGAATTTGCTTGTGATTGGAATATAAAGTCCTGAAGTGTCACAATCAGGAGAGCTTCATACTCTTTTAGAAGAGTTGTTGCTGATGGTTGGCACAAAAGTCTATATCTGATCAGTATCAACTGGGTTGGTTTGGAGAAGGTGTATGATGCCATAAAGGACCTGAATTCCCTAATGATCCATGGCTAAAAAAAATCACTGATAATATGTGCCAAAATATCAAACAGATGAAATGGAAAGCAGGTCAAGAACTTTTCCATACCCTTTGTACATGTGCAGCCATTTTATAATAGAATCTGACAAAGGGCTACAAAGAGTAAATTACTCAATGTAGATTGAACTCCTTACACTAGGAAGTGAAATTAGTTTGCTAGGCATTGGTTTTTAGACCTTGACTAGATATGTATTATCAAAGATTAACTGACTATTGCAAAAATATTGAAAACAAACAGTATTATGTTGCTAAGACTAGTACAACAGTAAAAAGGTTATGAGTTATGATAATTAAATTGTTAATGAGATTAATATTAGAGACAAAATATTGAATTTTTATGAAAAGGAAAAGTATAACAAGACATAAGCATGAACAATATAAAATAACCACAAACTGTTACCTGTCAGTGATTTTTGACTTGCCCAAAAGCTCAACACATTCAAATGAGCTTATTTTCATTTAACTTAAAATTTGTTTGGTTTTGTGGGAATACTATTCCTCATATACAATTTATACTGTGCATTTGAGATATATGAACATGTACCTGTTTTGCACGGTGCAGGTGTTATATATTGTAATCTCAGTTAATTGCAATAGTTATAAATAATTAGTCTATCCAATCACAAAATCAGTGAAATATATAAAGTCGAAAGAGAAATAATAAAATAGTAGTGATTGCAGTGAAAATGAGTTTGTGACAAGGGTTTTACTTATGCAGTCACATGATTACAAATACTGACTTCTAAAGAAGCTGTTATATAACTAGTAAAAAAGATTCTTAGAAATGTAACACATTAGATTTTTATTTTAAACCATTGAATTTATATAACATGAGTAAATTACTGAAGAAAAATACAGATAAAAAATAAATGAACTGATTATGTAATTAAAAAAACCTTAAAATCTGACAGAATTTATGAAATACTTTGGAAGTGTATATCAAAATTAAAGCAAAACCAAACGAGGAAAATTATCATTTATAACTTGTCTTTCCAGTTTTTTTTTTCATCAAAAAAAGTTTATCTTATGTGAAAAAATGGACAATGACCAAGAATAGTGTTTAATGCAGGAAGGTTAGTTTCATTCTGTCTTTCAAAGTCTTAGAATAAAAGAGTATTTTATGTCATAAAAGGATAATATTCATAGTTAATAAAAATGAAAAATTATAATCTAATTTTTCAATTTTCAGTCACCCATTTAATTATTAAGAAAAGGGGAAAGGGAAGGGGGGATTCATTCTATATTTAAAATTACATGGAAATAGGAAAGAAATTCCTATTTACATGTTCCTAAAGCAACTTTTACATACTTGAACTGAACCCTCTTCATCCAACTGTTCTGCAGGACTAGGTTTGTCTTCCCTCTTAGAACGGCGAGGACGTTTAGGTTTTGAATGTTCTTCAATATCAATTGTTGAGCATGTGACCTGATTCAAATAACAATTCAGTCATAATGTTCACATATTAAAATGGAGTTGGCCTCAAAATGATCTAAAAGGAATTGGGGAGAAGAGGACTGAAATCTTTCTCTGGCTTGTGGTTCTCCTCAAACACAATTTACACTTTTTGAAATTGTCCTTTAAATTAAAACTTTTTTTTTTTAAACTTTAAGCCCAACAAGTAAACAATTTAGAAGGCAATATATAAGGAGAATAAAGATAATCATTTCAGTGAAACTTAATCTCAAGTAAATTTTGAACCATTCAATAGACTTTTTTTAATCAATTCACCTCAAGCAAGGCAATAATGCCACTAAGATGCAAGGGGCTATTGGGAGTGAAAGAGAATAAAAAGACATTATGCAGCTAAATGTGTTGAAAGTTTTTACCATTAATAGCAAGCAAGTTCATTGGGAACAGCAAAATGAACAATTCACTTTAGCAACAATAGCTTAGAACTACCTTTGAGTCACACTAGCAACAATAGCTCAGAACTACCTTTGAGTCACACTAGCAACAACAGCTCAAACAATTCGCCAGTCAGGATACAAGACTAAGAAACAAAAAGTGCCCACAGTAATTTGGCTTTGTGTTATATAGAATCTACTTCATATCTCGAAAAGTCTGGCATGTTGTCTTTGAATTTTTTGACTCTAGGCATCTTCTTCTTTCGATATTTTATGTGCAAGGCATGTGTGAACTCTTCATGCCAGTGAGTCATTTTGTCTATTAATCTTTTTCAGTGTGGGTGGGGGAGGGGTCGTTTACATTACACTTTAAGAGGAGCCAGAAACCCAATCCTAAACAGGAAACAAGGGATAAACCTCTACTCCTGTTCAAAAGAGTGTGAATCAGACTATAGGCAAACTCATGTAGACAGTTACATTCTATGCAATAATACTTGCATCAATGGAACCTATTTCAACTTCAAGCACCCACCATTGTTTGAAAAAAAAAAAAAAAAAAAAATATACTAAGTGATACTCAATTTTTTAAGCCAATACTGTTGAATTTGATAAAGTTATTTAATTTGAACATTATGAGAAATACATATAATTTCTAACAAGCCAAAACAAAATATCAATTTTAGACAATATTACATAACATGATATTGCTAGTGTAAGAATTTTTAATGGAAACTTTTATGGTTGGGTTTCATCCAAATTTTATTTAGCATTTTACTTGTTGTGATGACTTGGACAATTTAAAGTCAAAAGAGAAAAAAACTATATTAAAAGAATTGATCTGTAATTTTTCAGAAGACTTTACTGCTATTATATAAATTTTGGCTTCCATTATTTTTGTTAAACATGAAGATTATTTTAGAAAATGCCCTTTTGCAGAAAAAGGGACATTTTCAGCATTTATAATTAGTAAATATTAGTTTAAGTATTTCATTCTTAGTGTTGTTACTATTGTTGTTATTATTGTTATGTTTGTGCCACACATTGACATAGTCAATAGAAATTCTGTTCTTGAGGCAATGGTGTCCATAAGACTCCTCACAACTCAAGAACTTTTTGGAGAATCCTCACAGAATAAATGATGGCAGTTTTCTGAAGGTTTACAATGTTGGTTTCAATTCCAATTCTCTATAAGTGTCTTTTCAGTTTTCTAGGTGATGTTCCAAGCACTCCTATTACTACAGGAATTACATTCATGCTCCATAACTTCTTCAGCTCCCTATCTAGATTCTGGTCATTTTTTTTTCCAATCTTTTCAGTTTCTTTAAAGTCCACTTTTGTATCATATTGAATATCAAAGTCAATAATTTGGCATTTGCTATTATCTATAGCAATAAGGTCAGGTCTTTATGCTTCAATGACATGATTTGTCTGGACTAAGAAATAATAATAATAATTATATCATCATCAACAACAATAATAATAATATTGGATACCCTCTCTCAGTGCATGAACTGTTCCAAGCAGTACTGCCACCTGCACACTTCCAATGATGTCAAGTACCCCCAAGATGTCCTGTGAGGCAAAAATGATTCCTAGAAATAATCTTGAATGTGCCAACCACAAAAGGTACAACTTGAGCTTCTGCTCGTTATATTTTTCTGATTTCCCCTTTCACAGCTCCATACTCTGTATTTTCACCTGCTTTGTCATTATGCTTTTGTTGTTATTATTATATAGATTCATTTGTTTTTTTTATGGCATACTGACCTTTTAAAGCCAGAAAATATTTTTAGATTGTAAATTTTAATAATGATTTATTGATGCAAGTCCTAGTAACTAACCCATAGCTGGGGGTGGAGGAGAAGTGAAGTCATACCTTTTCCAAGGATATTTGCACACAGGTGAATACAATGACCCTGACTGGAATTGGAACTTGTCTCTCCCATTTACAATTACAGGCAATTAATCATTACATAACCTGCACATTCAAGCTTACAGCACTTTGTATTCTGAAGTGGTCTCCCATCTAGGTACTGACCAGGTTTGACATTGCTTAACTTTGATGGTTGTACAAGAACTGGCATTTCAATGTGATATGACTGAAAACCTAATATTATTATTATTATTGTAGTAGTAATAATAATAATAATAACTACCAAAATCATTTTATGTTATACGTTCTACTCAGAAGATCATGAAGAGCTTTTCAGATTTCAAATGGGGACAACTGCCATATGAAACAAGAAATGTTTGTAAAGGAATAAAAAAATGACAATGTAATTATATTGGAAATTAAGGATAAAAGAAGCTGCAATGCAAATTTTTATCTATGATTATTAACAGAATAGAACTTACCATTGAACTATCAGTAAAAGCTTCAACAGCTGTACAGATAAGAGCTTCATCTTCATGAAGCACATACAGATCCTGAATCCCATTTAACAGAGACTCACCAGGCATCAGGAAAAAGGACTTCTCTCCCTAGAATAAAAAAAACTTCAAGTAATTAATTTCATGATAAGAGTATCTTTCAAAAAAAAAAAAAAAAAAAATCTATACTACTGTTAGATTACTTGATATTTTTACAGCTTAATAGAAAGGAAAAACAGATGCATTTAACATGTATTTATTGTGGAAGGCAGTGGATATAGCTGACAAGTATTCAGTTGCATCCCTCTGCCAGCCATGCAAATGAATTTACTATATTTAAACTGAGTACAAAGAAAATGCCTCAGTTTGCTTACAAGCTTTCTGAAGCAGCAAACATGCTCATGGTATGATTAATGGTTTTCACAATTTGTGTTCTTATTTTTCAACAGATGGAAACTTTGTTGTGTCCATTGGCATGTTGGCAAACTGTACTAATTCCTCATTTTTGACACTTATCAACTCTTTAAAGCCAAAACATTTTGTATTGTAAGAATAATATGACAAATTGGAAAGGGTTTTTTATGACGCGTTTCATCCTTTAGGATTTCCTCGGACTGTGCTTTGTTGATGTTGCCATGTGCAAGAAATGAGAGACACAGGAATTTTGAAAATTTTTTAAAGAAATATTTTTGAAAGAATATTTCCCCTGCAATCTACCTAAATTCATCTGTATTATTTTTCTTTCCATCATCTATGTCCCTGACTCTCCCACACTGTGACAGTATAAAATTTACCAAGGATGGTGATATGCCCTATTTCATATTCAATGCGAAACAAAAGGCTCATAAAATGTTCCAAAATAGAAAAGCTGTCCTTCCTGTCAAACCCAACGAATCAAAAAAAATATATTATTCTACCCACTATCACAACTACAACCAAAAAGAATTTACCTAAACTCAACATAAAATTTGTCACAACTACATTTAAAACAATCAAAGACTTGATAAAAAAACAAACAAAAAAAAACACACCCAAAACTTGAAGGAGGAATTTATTCTATCAAATGCAGGAATTGCCAGAATGAATACATTGGTTGGAGAAACTTCAAGAAGTTTAAACAAAGAGACTATATGAACACAGAAAGGACATTTTAAATAACAACACACAAAACACTGTAACAAAACAGACCACAATTTCGACATAGAGAATGCTACTTTGATTAAAAGAGAAAATCCTCTGAGACAAAAATGTCTGGAAATTGCCTTGATTGTTGGTTCAGCCACAATAAATTTGTGTCCAGGCTCTTACAATATATCACCATGCTTGGTAGATTTTATATTGCCACAGTGTGGGAGAGTCAGGGACAAAGGCGATGGAGAGAAAAAGAAAAAGAATACAGATGAATTTGGCTAGTTTGAAAAAAAAAAAAAAAAAATTCTTTCAAAATTTTTTAAACTACCTGCATCTCTTGTTTCATGCACATGTGTAGACGTGGCAATGTCAACAAAGCCCAGTCCAATGAAATCCTAATGGATGAAATGAATCACAAAAAAAAAAAAAAAAAAAAAAAAAAAAAAAAAGAAAAGAAAAAAAAAAGAAAACCCCTTCCAGTTTGCCATATTTTTTTTTTTAAATACTGTTTGTTGATATACAAAATTATATATTGTTATATCATTAATAGAATAAGTCATTTTTTTGCAAGTGAATATTGCATTTACAATTTTTTAAGAATAACAATGAAATGAAATTTCCAGATAAAATTCTATATATTACTATTTAACCCATAACTGGGGGACGGAGATGGATTCTTCCCTTTCCCAAGATTATTTGTGTCTAAGTGAATGTAACAGACCAGACTGGAATTCAAACTTGGCTTTTTGATTTTTCATTCCAAGCTGCTATTACTATTATTAGATTGATGCATTCATTTTCTATGGCTTGTCAACTCTTTGCAGGTTATTTAAAGTCAGAAAATGTTTTTAGATTGTAAGAATTTTTTTTGAGATAACGGTTTAGTGATACAAGTCCTACTAATTAAACCATAGCTGGGGGGAAGAGGTGGATTCAGACTTTTATCAACAATAATGAATAATAAAGAACCCAATAGGAATTGGAACTCTTCTCTGCAATTAGCAATTCCAAGCCATTATGCATTACACCACCTGCACATCCAAGTTTACAGTACCTGGTATTCCCAAGTGATCACCCATCTAGGTGCTGATCAGGCTCAATGCTGCTTAACCTGTGATTGTACAGGAAACAGTGTTTTATTGTGATGTGCCCATAAACCACTATTATTAGAATACAAGGTATGGTCTCAAAAGGTACTATTATTAGAATACAAGGTATGGTCTCCCAAGTCACTCAAAAAGAACCAAATACCAATGACATTAATTTCAAAAGTAACTACATTGTTGAAATAAAATTCTGATATACATGTTCCTGATATACTAATATTAATTTCTCACCACAATTTTTGGGTTAATTTCAATTATAACCTACCTTCACAAGCTTCTTTTTGCCAAGCTGAGGTTTTCCATTATCATCAACAGGGTCCAGAATTACACAATACTGTCGATTGGTCAAAGTAGTAATGTGAATAACACCAACCACCTTAAAAAAAAAAAATTAAATGAAAATAAAAACTACATACTTGTGTAACTGCTTTATTTCAGAATTACGTAGATATTTCTGAAATAAAATATGAAAAAAGTGTTCAATGTGAACAATGTCCAATATTAAATCAAAAAATGAAAAGAGTTAAGCTTAAGTTGAATACAGTAATGCTACTCAAGCTTAGGTTGAACACAGTAAACCTATTCGAGCGTATATCAAATACAGTAAACCATTTTAAAATCAATCAATTGGAAAGATCAGATTAAGTTTTACTATCTAATTTTCAACTATAAAAACTTTTGCTTCATTTTTGTTTTAAGCAACCATCTAGTTCACATTTATTCTGATTTTACAAAATTAAATATATACATCTAAATGATATGTCAGAAAATCATTCAATGCATAAAGTTCAATATCAGATTTAATCAAAAACATTTTACTACCAAAAAAATATCAAATCAAATAAGAGGGTGAAAATACTAATGTAAAAGATCCCACATGCAAAAAGATTTAATTACCTACAGAAACTTAAGATTGCCTGATATTAATTGTTGATAGTTCAGTGTAAGATGGATTAAATGTCTATAAGAAATAATGTGAAACTTGTAATGATGAGATAAATACTTATTAAAATATTTAAAACAGTATTTCTTCCCAGTTTCTCAAAACTCTTCTTGCTGGAAAGAAGGGAGTTAACTCCCTTACATGATGTAACAGTAAGCACAATAAACTTAAGAAACTTGCTGATATAAGGATTTACTACACGTAGCTTAGAAGTGGCACAAAACCGTAAGTGTGGGCCACGAACACTCTTTTTTGCCTTTCATTTTGGTTCAAAATTTCTCATATTATACACAAGAAAATAGTGTACTCTAAAAATTCATAGATTTTCCTTTGTAATTTTTTTCTTTGATACACCAAGTTAACATGACGTTGCAAAACGGTTAGTTATAATTATTGTCATAATATTGATGTTTGATCCAGGAGATACCAATTACCTCTTCATATACATTTGGAATATGAGTTTCAGTGTCAGCCAATGTAATTAACCATTCTTCTCCACTTTTCCTGGAAATGTCAAAATCATCAACAAATGTCTTCAGTGCCCTCATGTGAAGAGCTTTCTGTAATAAATATAAAGGTTTGTAATTAGGTTTATACAGGAATGAGAGTAAATGCCAAGTCTATATTGAAAGCTGATAATTTTAAATGTTAAATAAAACTTCAAATTCATATCTTTGTCATGAATAGAATAAATTTTTCATGAGTAAAATAAATTTTTGTTCACTTCTTGACGCGGCCAAAATAACATCAGCCAAATTGAAGGTATGTAGTTTGGGGTCTTTTTTTTTAACATCTGATCTTCTTGGAGGGTATGAGGGATTCTCCTTTCCCCCTCATGGATTATTTAACTTTTTCTTTTATCATTTTACCGCAAGCAAGACAATAATGCCACAAGGATGCAAGGACAGAGAATGAGAAATAAAAGAACAGGATCCAGGAAGACAGAAGGTAACTATTGGTGTTGCATTTAAATTTTTGAAGATTATAGGTGGCAAAGAAGCAAGAAATCAGAAGGGAGTTTCACAGGCAAGAATGTAAAAAAAAGAAACTATTAGGATAGAACATACAGTTGCATCTAACTAGTTCAACAGTGAAACCTGGTTGCTAATCTTGTAACATGCTTAAATTCATGCAGTTGAGGCACCAAGGAGGAACGCTGATCAGAACAATTGCTATGAAAATATTTGTAGAAAAGATAGAGAGAAGCCATGTCATGTCAGTGAGAAAGTGACTGCAATCGAGTTGCCAAGTCAGGATCAATTAAATTTGAATTTTGTCAAGAATCTTATGATATATAGTAGGGACATCAGATCAGATATGCCAGCAATATTTTTGTGGTTATCCAGCTGTCGTGTGTGTATATCCAAAGTGCAGCTGGGTTCACTTCCTTGTTTATGTTGGTACACTGACTAACAGAACTTTGAGTCTTGATTCTGCATTTGGTGGCTATAGGGATTCTTTCTATGTCAAGCCTCAAGGCTCGTAGATCTTTTGACTTTCAAAAGTGACACAGAGTACAAAACTTACTCTGGTGATATTGAAATAAGTTTTGTCTCATTTACAAATAATTTGGTTGGTTAGATGGATCACATTTACATATGAATGGACAGACTTGCATGTATTGTTATTCAATTACCGAGAAAGTGGAATTCAAGTAGGAAACCTAGAATCACACAATTCACAACACTTACATAGGTGTCTCTTAGGGCTAACGAAGTATATACTGGGATCACCACAGATCAATTCTACTTAGATCAAGTTTCCTGATTGACATTATATTCAGTTCAAACCTTTAGTAATTCCTGATGTGAATCAGATACAACACATTGGCAAAAAAAGAAAAAAATGGTTTTAAGGAGTGCAAGGTTACTCACCTTTTCAGTGAGAACATGAGCATTGATTACATTAATGACATCTTCATAAGCATTTGGCAAGTAAGCACCAGTCTCGCTAACGTGCCACTCCTCTCCTGTGACACGGTCATTCCCTTTAAAGTCAACACAGTTTTTCCGTGCCCGCAATAAGAGAGCTTGGTTTGGACGGATTACAGTCGCTTTCATCTCTGAGGCAACAGTGACTTCTTTCCTTGGAATATAAGTACCTGTCAGGATAAGATAAAAATTTTAAAGAATTAGCTCTAAAGTAATGAAAGTTTAATTGGTAAAATAATTGCAATAAGCATAAAACAGTGTGTGTGTGTGTGTGTGTGTGTGTGTGTGTGTGTGTGTGTGTATATATATATATTTTAGATATGTCTATAATACTCAAACCTGAAAGGGCTTTTTTTAAACAGTTTAAAAAAAAAAAAAAAAAAATTACTTTGAGTTAAAACAAACCAATACATTTTTGCCTTTCTCTGACCAGAATTAAAAAAATATATATTTCCTTACTGTAATTATTTGAAAAGGAATCTAAAACAAGCAGCAAAATATATTTTAAGGATTAAAGTTTCAGGTTAGATTCTCTTGTAACATTACAAATCTGTTACAAAGTACAATTGTTGATTAAAACATATTTTGTTCACTATCTACATTTATCATAGAAGTTAATTAAAGACAAGGCAAAAGTGTGGTTAAATACGAGGGTCATTCAATAAATAAGTTGAATTTTTCGGTATAAGGACTTCTAATACAGATAGAAGCTTACTTTTTTTTACATTTTTTTTTGTTTTACTTCTTTCACATGGATTTAATTTCTTTTGCAGATTAAAAAAAAAACTTTCAGTTTTGGCAATTAACAAAGATGGCCGACCAAGAAGCATGCTCCAGGATTGAACAGCGGTCAGTTATCAAGTTTTTGGTTGCTGAAGGGTGAAAACTAGTTGAAATTCATAGGAGAATGTCAATTGTGTATGGTGCCACATGTTTCAGCCAAAAAAATGTCTACAAGTGGGCTAAATTGTTTAAAGAAGGATGGAGCAGTGTTGAGGATGAAGACAGGCCTGGGAGGCCTACAGAAGTGAGGTCTCCTGAGGTGATCGAATCAGTCAATGACCTCATTCAGTCTGACAGAAGGGTGACAGTGGATGACATTGCAAGGACTTTGAGCTTATCTGTTGGGACAAACGCAGGGGTCATCAGTCAGAAGGAGTCATCTTGCATCATGACAACGCAAGGCCTCACACAGCAGCCCAAACGGTGCAGACCATCAACGAGCTGGGCTGGGAACTTCTCCCTCATCCCCCTTACAGCCTAGACCTTGCCCCTTCAGACTTTCACCCGTTTGGTCCCTTGAAAGCATTCATGAGAGGCACAAAGTTTAAAAGTGATGATGAAGTCAAAAGTGTTGTGAGCGACTGGCTGAGACATCAGTGCAAAGATTTTTATGCTGAGGGAATACGGAAGCTTGTGCACAGATGGGAAAAGTGTGTGACAGTGCTGGGAGATTACGATGAAAAAAAAAAAGAAAAAAAGAAAAGAAAAAAAGTAAGCTTCTATCTGTATTAGAAGTCCTTATACCGAAAAATTCACCTTATTTATTGAATGACCCTTGTATAAATAAATCCCATCCTACTCCAAAATTTTGCCTTTGATTGCTCAATTTAAATATTTTAAATTTTCACTTCAAGAATAAATTTCAAAGCTGTTTTTAAAATGAACTTAATTTCTTTTCCATTTGTATTTTCAGCTTTTGATATTGGTTTGAAATTTTTTCTTGAAGTGAAAATTCAAAACATTTTAATTTAGCAAATCAAGGGAAAAATATTTTTTGAGAGAGGAAAAGAATTTATATTTAACCATACTTTTTCTTTGTCTTTAATTATTAGTTAAGGAAAAAAAAAGATGCCTAATACAGTTGGTGTTACAGATAAAAAACAGGAAATATTTATCAAAATACATCACTTAATACTACATGACAAAAGAGAGCATTATAATCAGTCTTGTCTCTTTTGAAGTTTAAATATTTTAGACTTTGTAAAGTCTTTTCACAAAGAGTTAGCATTTCAAAAATGCTTTAATTTGTTACATAAACTTTATGCACAAATATTAAAACATTTTTGGATAGCTTTTGCCAAATACCAATGTAATTTTGATGTTTAAACCTCTAGTACTACAACTTATATTTGATTGGCAGAATTTGTTTTCATGTTAAAAAAATCTGATCCAAGTCCTTGAAATTTAATGTTAGGAATGGCGAGATAATAAAAGTAAAAAAAAAAAAAAAAGAGTTGTCTTTCCATATCACTGAGCACTTTAAATGAATACAAGTTGCACTGAATTTTGATTAAAAAAATATAAAAACAAAAAACATGTACCTGGACCAACGAACATCCATTCATCACCAGCAGTTCGAACTACATCTTTTTCATCAGTAAAGCCAATATTAGCTCGAAGTTTAAGCTGCATGTTTTCACAAACAATCTTCAATGGTGTGATATTCTAAAAAGAGAAAGTTTGAAGAATTGTCTAGGCTCATATCTAAAGTAAACATTTTTTTTGAAAATTCACAAGTTTTGCATGTAACAGAGAGGATTCAAAAGCCAAGACTGCTAAGATAATTAAATTTTATTAGTAGTTTCAAGGAAGTTAATAAAATTAAGATTTTCAAAAAATTTTGAAAATATTATTTTGGTATAGAAGTATCAAGATTGGACATGAGGTATCAATTGCTTGACCTTGTTCTAGAGTTGAATCAATAGTCAGTTGCAGAAAAAAAGTAATCTATTAGCGAGAGTGACAAATCAAGTCAAACTTTCAAGGAACGACATTAAGTTAAACTTATAAAATTGAAACAATCAACACTAATTGTATTATGTAGAGATTTATTTACATTCTATTCAAGTATAGTGAAAATCGGTTTCCATCTCACACTTTCGACTTCCAATTAAAAAGGATTAAGAAATAAGTATTATTTTAGGTTTCTAATTTAAAAGCATTTAACTATTTGAAAGCGGTTTCAATGTTTTGATCCCATTTCGTTTTTCCAGTCATCATTTAATCATTGTTTTGAATTATTATTTCCATTCTTTACACACTGACTATTGTCCCCATCTTTGTTGTTATCACAATGTTTCAGTTGTTGTGTCCTCCAGCCTTAATGCTTTGTTGAGCTGGGGTAACCTTCAGGAAATTTCAAACTGAACCCTTTATTTAATGTACAAGAGAAGATTGTTCTCATTCTGCTGCTCATTTCTAGGAATATGTCTAGTCTTGTTTTTATTCAATACAGCCTGGTTATTGCTCATCCTGCTTCTACTTAATCCAAGTATGCACTGCCTCACCCAGGGATTGAACTCACATTTATGATGTCACCAAATTCACAAACCAACACTTTATTCCATGTTGTTGTTGAAGCCTTGCTGTCATTTCTCTTCATAAATGGCTCCCATATGATATTTATTTCTATGCTAGGCATACTAAGGAGGTCATCATATTCTAACAGTGCTTCTCAACCAGTGTGCCCAGGCATACTAATGCACTCTGAAAAGTAGCCATGTGCACCACAAGTTAACAGAAGATAAATTTATTAATCATTTTTATATTTAAAACACATTATTTTTAAAAAGCTTGAGGCACCAATCACATGGCGTCTATGTCTAAGTCAAGTCTTTCTTATTTGATATTCTAAACTGGATTCCTTAATCTTTAAAGGGTAGATAATCCTTTCCTTTTTGCCTTCCTCAATTGATAAAAATCAGTCATAATCGGCCTTTCTAAAAAAGATTCTTCATAAATCATTTTTAAATGAAAACTGCACTACTTAAATATACAATGTAATGTCTTAAAAATAAATGTTTACTTCAGGAGACTTCTTTATTATTGTCCTATTTTCAAATTTCATGACTAATTTTTCCTTATTAAAATCTAAAGTGTGCCCCCAGAGTTCTAGTTATTTTACAAGTATGCCCTGAAGTAAAAAAAAAAAAAAAAAAAAAAAAAAAAATAGATTCTTCATAAATTCATTTAAATGAAAACTCTCCCACTTAAATATACAAGTGCACCCTGAATTAAAAAGATTGAGAAACACAGGCCTAGCGTCTGCTGATGTTTAATATATCACTATATACAAGTTTTTTTTATTTGGGCAACAATCCATTTTTAATACACATCTCTGAACAAGATTGACAAGGTACTTTTGTTTAGGGTTTTTTTTTTTTTTTTTTTTTTTTAGTTAATGAATGTAAAAATTTTCCAAAGGTTTGTTGGCACATTCAACTAAACTTTTAGCCATTTTCAAGGATTTTTTGTTATCCTATTATAATAGTGTGCTAGTCCTGTTGTAGATGGGATAAAAGTTGCTGAAAGTAAATATATTTGTAATTTCCAAATATGGAAAGTACATTGTGGCTGCATCCATAATTAATGTTATTAAAAGATGGTTCCTTTATTTTTAGAATTTTTTTTTGGTACTTTCATCACTTTTAAAAACTTTGCAATTAGAGGCACACATCACATTTGTGTTCTTGACAAGTATGTTGCATATTGGGCTTGATACAATTCCATGTACGTTTAAATATTTCTGTATTGAGATCTGCTTGGAGTCATATAGCGTACATATATACTGACCTTAAAAAAAAATAAAAAAAAAGAAAAAATAAAGAAAAAAACTATGGAATTTGCACTCACCTGCTTAACTTTCTCACCGGGATAAAGTGGAAATGGTTTTTGTGCTAAGCGAATTTCTTCATCTCCATAAAGTAAGACTGCTTGTCCATGCTCATCAAATAAAACTTTATCATCATCATCATAACTTACAGGATCCTCAATCACACAGTAGTGTCTTGGGGGGACAATCATCATCTTCACAGGGCTTGTAACAATTCTGACAGTACAAACAGAATACAAATAAGTTTTGTTAATACATTAGCATCTAAATGGAATATTCATTAGACACAGAAGTCACGTAAACATAAGTTACTTTATATTATCTGTACTGGTATTGATTGCTTTGAGAAATTACATTTCATTATATACAATAGTGAAGGCACATCAAAGTGCATTTTTAAAAAAAAAAATCAAATTCACCCCATGCGAGGTAGTAAAGCCACTAACACACAAAGGGGGTTACTGGGTGTGAAAGAATTAGAAAACAAAAACATTATTAAGGAGTGAGAACAATAGAACAGTAATCAGGAAGATAGTAAATCATGATTGACATTGCATTTAAATTTTTGAAAATCAAAGTTAACTGGAAGAGTGTTCCATGAGCAAGAAGTGTGAGAAAAGAAACTGCTAGCATAAAACATACAGTTCCATCTAGCCAATTCAACTATAAATTGATGAGGCTTTGTTGCCAATGGAGGGCACAATGGCTGAAACATAACAACAAAGATGAGGACATTAGTCAATTGTAAATAATGAGAAGCCTTCATCCCAAAAATTCAGACAGATAATATATATTTGCTGCATGGATACCTGTATATGTGATGCCAAAGAAAATTGAAGAGAAAAATTTTTAATAAAAAAAAAAAAAAAAAAAAAAGCTAGTTTCACAAGCCATTTATTGCAGATTTTATCTAGGTAAAGTGAAGTTTAAAGTTTAGTAAATATCTGCATGAACACCTATGGAGATAAGTGTGTGTGTGTGTGTGTGTGTGTGTGTGTGTGTGTAAATATATATATATATAAAACCAGGTTGGCAATGACTGGTCACTACTATTAGTTTCATGTGCTTTAACACAATCATCAGATAGCCAGTGATTGTAATAAGATGAATACCCTATATACCACCGGGCGAGTTCAATTTGACAAGTAAACCAAACCTGCATGGTTGTTGTTGGTGGTGGTGGTGTTAGATCATCCAGCCAAGGTCTAAAATGGGGAAGAAAAAAAAAGAAAAAAGTTTCCCATCTGGAAGAGCTTGTTAGTAGAGTAAATAGCACTCAATGAAGTGAAACTGTGCTATGGAACTAGTTTCACTTTATTGAGTGCTTTTTGCTATACTGGGAAGCCTTTCCAGGCAGGAAACATTTTTTTTTTGTTGTTTTGCCATTTTAGACCTTGGCTGGATGATCTAACAACCCCCTCCCCCCAACTATGCATGTTTGGTTTATTTGTCTGGTGGCATATAGGGTATTCATCTTATTACAAGTCACTGGCCTTCTGATGATTGTGTGAAAGCACATGAAACTAATAGTAGTGACCAGTCATTGCCAACCTGGTTATTTGAATTAATATTAAAAAAAAAAAGCTTTACCATTTTTTGTGACATGGAGCACATTTATGCCAGAAGGCTGTATTGGGGCAGACTCTATTCAGAGCTGCTCATTTAAACTCTGGATATATATATATATATATATATATATATATGTATATGTGTGTGTGTGTATTTATACATTCTTTTTATAGATACAAATAGTTAAGTAAATGCTCGGTTTATAATAAACAGTATTAAACAACATTTACCGGCCTGAATGTCTGAGAAATTTTCATAGAAAATATTTGTCCTCCGACAGGAATCGAATCTGTATCCAATACGGAACCGTCATATAGCCTGATGTGCCTTTAACTGATTGGGCCACAGAGGAGAGTTCGGTTAGCAAGGTCGATTTTACTGTCTTTAAACTACAATCTTCCATGATTCTCTCACGTACATTAATATCTGCTCATAGCGTATCCAAATGTAAACAAATGACATCACACATTATGAAATTATATATATATATATATATATATATATATATATATACACACACACACACACACACTTTTAAAAATTGTACATTGAATGTATTATATTTTTATGTCCTCTTTAGACATTCTTGAGATATATAATGATGAACAAGTGAAGGAGAACAAGACTAATTCAAAGGTTTATTTTAAAAGATCTAGTTTTAAATCTTTGAATTACTCTGGTTCTTTCATGTGTGCATTATATATTTCGAGAATCTCTTAAAAGCATATCAAAACAATACATCTGACTTATAAAATTAGTCACTCTAGAACGCCCACTCCTATAATACAGATAAGTATTAAATTACTATCTGGTCAAATAATGTTACATATCAGTTAATTTCAATTACAATACTTAGCAAACAAATCGGTTTCTGTAAAAGCAGGTTTAAAATTATACATTAAGAAATCAAGCATAATATTAGGACAAAATATGTTTAGTCAATGTCTTTCATGATCAGCAGAAACAGGTCAACATGTTGAAAACCAAAGTATCTATTTTAGAATGAAAGACAGAAAGAAAAAAAGGGAGTGGGAATGGAGGAAAGCTGTCAGAGTAAAGTCATTTTATATGCATACAAGGTTTTGTATCATTGTGCAATCAGATATGAAACAATGTATATTTAATGAATTGTATCTTATGAATAGATCTGTAACACCAAACTTGAAAACAGTTATTTTTCTATTTACATTGTTTGGACTGTTGTCTTCATCTTTGTGATATTCACAAAGTTTTGGACATTGTACACTCTGGCCTTCTTCAGATGATATTTGAAAGACAGCCAGAGCCTACATCTGAAATATTGTGAATATGGCAATAAAGATGAGGACAACAGTCTGAACAATGTAAATAGTTACTGTTGTAGAGTAGCTAGCACCCTTTCAGCACTCTACCAGATGGCCTGGCTCAAAGCCTTAAATACTCTATGATTAAGGACATCGAAAGTTTATTAATAAGCTGATACTAAGCTGATTAATATTTGGACTGATCTTACTTCGTTTGGCTATACAGCATTTGACTCCTCTATTCCTTGTAAGTTGTCTTGTTAATTGTTTTGTAACTTATTGTTCTGTGTTTTTTGTATGCATCCATTAGCACCAGATACTGATGCTGAATAAATATATTAAGCACTCATTCTTCTCTGTGTATCATTCACCTCAAAGATACAACAGTTACAATACCTCATCTCAGAAATATAGACAGAAGTTATTTTTCAATACACTATAAACCAAAAGTTCAGAGAAACCCTTTGGATTGTATAATTAGTAAATTTCACACATTTAGCTTAATTCCTACAAAGCTAAGATGTTGAAACTATTTAATCCATTAGTGCATAGCATCCAATTTTTTTAGAGGGGATTATCTACAATTTAAAATCTGCTAGCCCCAAAGGTAAATTTGGCAGAAAAGCTAGTTTTAAGAAAACTATGCAATGATGGGTTAATTTCATCATTATTAATAATATTGAATATATGATGAAACACTTCAGAAAGAGAAAATCCTGCAGTCTTGAAATGAGCTAGTAAATTAGTTTTGAAAAAGGCATTCAACCTTCAATTTTTTAGGCAATTCTTTGAAATCCAGAAGTAGGTCCCAATATTTTGGCCTACAGTGTACATGTACAAAAAAAAAAAAAAAAAAAAAAATAGCAGATTTCAGTTTTTAAGCATGTGTAGTTATTAATATAGAAAATTTTAGACCCTCCAAGTGACATTCAAAATGAGCTGAGCATTTTCTGTTAAATATTCATGTACATTTTGTGTCTACTACTACATCTGTGTACCAGGTATAAATAAAAGTATAATATATCAAGTAGTCAGTTCACACTGAAACCAAATACTTCACACATAGTAAAAGTCATTAAAAATCTTTGTGTGTCTAGTCTATTTCCTGTTGTATGAAAACTGTCTTCATAAGAAACTGGGTTTAAAAAAAAAAAAAAAAAATATTTGTAAGATACCTCAACAATAATTTCTAGATTATAAAAATTTAGGATTTACACTGCTTTTTTTAAAAATTTTTACAAGGTCAAATTTTAACCCCTCCTCAACTTTTGACAAGCTAAAATTAAAGTAGAACAAGAAAGTAAAAATTTGGTTTTCATTCTAAATTAACCCATTGTACCAGAGACAATGTAGCTCTTAAAAAATTTTGCCTATTTTTTTTTTTAATCTCTCTTACACCTTGTTCCACAACCCATTTACTCAAGCTCACTAGGTAGGTTATGCATAGTTTTCCTCTTGCCTTCAATATATCCTTGTGAGTATCAACTTTTCCAAGCCCTCTTTCCTCAATGTGCTCTAGAAATTTCAACAATCTCTTCCTGATATTAAGTATGAATATCCTTTTTGTTCCTATTTCCTCTAAAACTGCTGTTGCTCACATTTGGTTCATAGTATTTTCAGCATCTTCTATTGAATCACATTTCTGTTGTTTAAAGTCTCTTCTTCATCTGTAAAAAGATCGTCTAGTACTCACTTCCATATAGGAGGACTGATATTACCAACAGCTCAGTACTCGTTGTTTCTGATGAAATTTTCGTGCTTCTTTATATTTTATTTAGCTTTTGGAAGACATCTTTAGCTATCCCAATGCGCCTTCCAAAATATTTAAATTGTTTTACTTGTTTGATTTTGGGTATCGCCAATTTGTAATTTGCATGTTGGGCTCTTCCTTTTGCTAGCAGCCATTATTATTACAAATCACATGTTTAGTTTTTGGCTATTTATGATATTTATAAAATTATCATTTAATTTCTATATAAAGAAACATTTATATGAACAAATGATAGACAGCATAACTAAGTTGGATAAGCTGTGTAAAAGGAAAAACCCTGACAAAATTTTGCTTTCTATAAACCACTTATAGCAATAAAAAAAAATAATAAAAAAATAAAAATTTATAAGCTTTATTTTTTGAGTCTCAAATTAAAAATCAGTTCCTCACCTTTCATTGTCTTGCCGGATGTAGGTTTTTGGCCCAATCACCACTTTGGTCACATTAGTGTTTTGATCCAAGACATGCAAATAATGAAGAGGAGGTATTCGATTGATAGCAGAATCCTCATTTTTTGATTTTGGGGTAGATGTCATGATTAATTTTTCTCAAAGACCTGAAAAAAAAAAAAAAAAAAAAAAAAAAAAAAAGAAGATTCATAGAAATGGTTATGAAGATTCTTTGGCAAAATACAATTCTCCATCAAAATCTTACAAATAATGAACAAAAATAGAGGCAACAACAATTTACAGATAAGTAAGTTTAAATTGTTTGTAGATAAACTGTACTTGATTAAACTCTCAGTCTACCAATAAATCCAATGGACCCATAATTTTTTTTTCAAAACTAATTTTTTCAACTTTATAGTTATTCTATCCAAATTTTTTTGTGACTTTTTTTTTCATTTTCAGAAAGGAAATAAATTTAGAAAAAAAAAAAAAAAATTTTGGTGGGAGACTTCTATTACCAAGTGGGTCCATTGAACCCATGGCTGAAATTTTTAATCAAATAAAAAATATTGTTCATTTTAAATAGGTGCCATTTTTTTCTGAAGATGATAATGAAAGTGATAATGTCAGCATTACTTATTCAGAATCAGATGATGATATGAATGATGACAAAGCTGACAGAAATGATTCTTTAAACATAATATTCATAATGAATGAAAAGTAATATTTGAAGGATAAGTCTGGAATTCGGTCTTATAAATCAATTGAAAGGGCAGAAGGAAGAACTCCATCCTACAATGTTATACATCAAAAGCTTGAAGCTTCACATTTTGCAAGAAGATCTTGTGATTCAGCTCTTTCATCATTTATATTGTTCATGAAGCTAAATCTCCTGGAAATAATCCAAAAATGGACAAACGCTGAAGGAATTTGGGTCTTGTAGTTATTAATACAACTACAAACTCTAGTGAACTGTCCGGAAACTATCCAATGAGAGAGAGAGAGAAAAAAAAAATGCACTTTGTGTGGTCCTAAAATAGATAGAAAAATGCAAACTGCCAAAGCCATTTGAAAGTATTGTGCAAAATTTGGCAATGAATAGTAATTTCTTTTTAAAAATGTAATTTGAATTAAATTTAGTATTTCAAACTAAATAGAAAGATGTACTGTAATTTTTCTTTTTCAGTAAATAAATTTTGATTAAAACTTATTTCTTTGTTTATCTATAATTATACAAAAGCTAATATCATGAAAAAAATGCAAAAAGTTTGAATAGTTAAACAAAAAAAAAAAAAAAAAAAAAAAAAAAGCTAGAAATGTGTCCATTGGACCCAGGTGGTATTTAATGGAAGTCAATTCTTTTGGTAGATGGAGGGTTAAACACAGAATTATTGTAGAGTTTAACATTAGTGTTTGTTTATATCATCTCAGAAAAGGATTCCAATTGTCAAGTTACAAGATATATATATATATATATATATATATATATATATATATATATATATAAATATAAAAGTGGACATGGAAGTCAGCACTTAGAGGCGACAGTCTGTTTCATGCTAGTGCAATCGTCAGGCGACTGACGATTGCACTAGCATGAAACAGACTGTCGCCTCTAAGTGCTGACTTCCATGTCCACTTTTATATTTACACACGCTCTATCTCTGATATTGAGCACTTTACCCCATAAATATAGCACACTTTAAGACTATATTTCTGCATATATATATATATATATATATTTTCAAATGTAATGAGAACAAAAAGAATATAAATTCAAATGTTCATAGCATTAATTTAGAAGACTGTTCAATACCCAGAGTAGAGCAATAGTTATTTATTGTAAAGATGTTACATACAGACAAACAAGTACTCACAACAAAGATGCATTTTTGTTTCAATGCAAATGTATCTCGACAAAAATGCATCTTTGTCATGAGTACTTGTTTGACCGTATATATGTATATATATATATATGCATGTTTCATTGAATATGACAGACAAGGTGCTGTGATTTAGATTTTTTTTTATACAATTTCTCATGTGATCTTATAATTTAAAAAGAAATATATTAACTGTTAACAGGAAATAGAAACAATCTATTTCTTGTTAACAGTTAATATATTTCAAGCTTGAAAATGGTTAAATGTATAGGCAAAAGCGCTCGGAAAGAAAGAACAATTGGACAGTTTTTATATAATTTATCCTCCGAAAAGAAAAATTATAAGATCACATGAGAAATTGTATAAAAAAAACTAAATCAGAACACCTTGTCCGTCATATTCAATGAAACATGCATGAAAGAAGGATTGGCGCTTAAATACACACATTATATATATATATATATATATATATATATATATATATATATATACACACACACACACACACACACAATAAAAATATAATTTTAAGGTATGCTATATTTATGGATAAAAGTGATCAATATCAGGAACAGAGTCTATGTAAATATAAAAGTGGACACTGAGGTCAACATTGAGTGGTGAGAGTGTTTTCTGCTTAGAATAGCCTGAAGATAGTGTCCAACCATGGAACAGACTGCCACCGCTCAGTGCCTACCTTATATATTTAATCACTTTACCCCCAAGTTAGACAATAATGTGACTAATGTGCAAGGTACTACTGAGAATGAAAAGACTTTAGAAGGAACCAGAAATCCAATCCTAAACAGAAAACAAAAAGGTAAACCTCTACTCCTATGATAAAGAAATTTATCTACTTCTATTAAATAAAAAGAGTGTACACCGAGGTCAACATCAAGTGGCAGCAGTTTTTCACGCTTGAACGCAATCTTCAATACTCCTTGAAACCATATGTTTTACTATATATTGCGTTTTATTTAAAAGGATATCTGGAGCTTTAGAGTGTTCACTCAGTTTTTAAGAGATTGACTGAATAATGGCAGAACATAGCTATTTATATAACAAGATTGTTATATAAATGTACTACCAGCCAATAGGAAATTTATTCTCAAACTACTATGTAGTAATAACAATGCATCACATGGCTTAAGAAGTTGGCTGGTACACGTAATAGAACAAATTTGGAAGCCTGGCTTATGTCTTGACTAACATTTCACAGGTCTTGGTAACTGAAAAATGGATTAACATCGTAAAATAAATACCAGTATCTGGAAAGTAGGCTATCAAAAGGAGAGAAAACATAGCAGTGGGTGCATCTCTATATGATGTTATAGTTAGCAAGCTTGTCTCACTAGAGCAATTATGATTGAGTATTTAGTTCGATCTCACTGGGTGCCCTCATACTTTTGACCCTGTACCACATCTACACTGCACTGAAGGAAAAAAAACAAAAAAAAGACGCCATATACTCTTATACAGAGAAGACTAAGAAGAAAAGCATATTTCAAATAACAATATCCATTATGTCGTCATAGCCGAGAGACCAAACTGCAAAATTGTATAGTTGGTAGAGCAGTAGAAAAAAAAAAAATGAATTAGGTTAAATGTGATATCATTATGAAACGAAATATAAAGCATGGTTGAGCCAATCCCTGCATCCAAATGTTTTGCTTCATATCGCTGCACTTGGGCAGTTGGGGTTTTAATGTTCTGGCTGACTCAACCATTCTCCGCAGGCTGTCCTAAATTCCAATATAGCCTGTGTACAGTGCTTAATGGTTTGCTATAAGTCAGTCGTATCACAAGCAAAATAGCGAATTGGAATGTTAAAGGTGTGGTTTGTCCCCCCCACCCCAGAAATAGAATATAGTTTCTAACAAGAATATATATTTTTATATATACTAGCTAACTAATAGTTATATATTCTAATTAACTTTACTCATGTCATCTTTATGACATTAGTAAAGTCCTTGCTGTTATTGTCCACATCACATTGAAAGACTGGGTCTCATAATATCACTAAAGTTAAGCAACATTGAGTCCGGTCTGATCCTAGATGGGTGACAACTAGGGAATACCAAGGGCAGTAAGCTTGGCTTTGAACATGGTATAATGGATAATGGCTTGGAATTGGAAACCAGAGGGCCGAGTTCCAATTCCAGTCACGTTTGATATATTCACTTATGCACAAATACTCTGGGGAAAGGTATGAAGCCACCTTTTCATCCCCCAGCAATGGGGGAATTAGTATGACTTGTATCAGTAATTCATTATCTTCAAAACATTCTTAAGTAAAAATATTTTCTGGTTTTAAATAACCTGCAAAGTGTTGATAAGTCATAAAAATAAACGAATCAATCAAAATCTTATTGTTATTTTAAAGTTTACACATGTGAGATTTTAAATATCTAAAAGTTTAGCCTCTGGTCTGCTTCAGTCACACACAGTAGAGCATGAATATGGAGTTCTTCTCAAGAAGAGCTTGTCTAACTTTAAAATCAGCATTCAAATGAGTAGCTTTTACTTGGGATCAGTCAGTGACCTTTGAACTATTGAGAAACAGTTATCTCAAGCCCGATTGGGAGCCCTGAGCAGTGCTTTGTGACCTTTGCTATCTTATCAACATTTACTGTTTTCTACCTACACTTATACATTACAAATTAAACTAAACACAACTGACTATTAAAGAATGAAACTTTTTTGCAAATTTTATCATTCTGGGCTGGGGTCTTTTTTTCTGCCCAAATCTGAATTTGTTTTGCGCATGCTACATCTAGAAAAAACACTAAGGTTCACTATTTTTCATCCATAATCTATATAATGAATGCCAATATCAGTGTGTCACACTTTTTCAGTTAAAGGGACACAACTCTGAATAGTTCATCTTCTATACCATAGATATGAATGTCAGACTTTTCCAATTTACTCCGAGAGGCTGTAGCTCGACATATCCTACCATTTTGGAACCAACTGTGAGCAAATCAAAAACATTCTGGCCCAGATTGGGATATGCAATCCTGAAATTTTGGATTCCCAAGTTTTCGTTACAGTGATTGTTTTTGGAGATTTTTTTTTTTTACATGATTTTTTTTGCAACAAATTTTTTGTCTGATAACAATTTTTATAACTTGGAAATAAATTTGGGAATAATCAAAAATTCAAAATTAATTATAAAATCCAGCAAAAGTCACTCATAAAATAAAGATTGTTTGTATGGAAAGTAAGGATCTATGTACATCAAATTGTCTTTAAATTAAGTGACAACAGAAGAGTATTCGTTGAACTTTTAAAAAGGTAAGCTTATACAATACTTAAATGCAGCAATCAATTTTGAGTTCTTCTGTAGTTTATTGTTGCCCATCGCATCTACTCTTCCCTACTTATTGTGATGAATGCCTAACCAAGAGCCCTCCAAAGGATCTAGCTTAAATGCCGCCTGATGGGGCAGCTTTTAAGCTAGTGTTGAATATGTTAAATTATTCAACTTTTTAACAAGAAAAATTTCAATTATTTGTTTTAAATGAAACAAATTTACATAATTTTATTTTGGAAAAGAATTTTTTAAATAAAAATCTGTTTAAGTTTTATTTTGATAATTTTTCCTTTAATAGAATTTAAAGGATAGTGTAAAATCCCCATAAAACACGTTTTTGAAAAGTGAAAAACACTCCCAGCTCCACACATAGGAGCTTTAAAATCTTATTTACAAAATAAAAAATGAATTCATTTGAGCAAAACTTAAAATTTCCTAAAAACTGATTTTGTCTTAAGTGCATATATTTTTAATTTTGAGATGGTTAGAAGCATCCAACATATTCATTTTATATGAGGTCTGGTAAAAAAATGTATAATTTATTTTTATTTATATCAATGAAAACCAACAATCAACTTGTTGCTCAAGCAAGATTAACAAAGTGTGACGGCAATAACGTGGGCAGATATTGCATCACTATTATGAAATACTGGGCTGGAAACAACGATAGTTCCACCATTGAACTTTGAAAGTGGGGCCCATTTCATTATTCAATCATTTCATTTAACTTGTTAACCAAGTTTTAGTTTAAACAAACTTTGATCGAACAAAACTGGGCGTTTTTTTTTTAAGTTTTCTCTTGTAAAGTTTTTTCTTTTAAGTAAATCAAATACTAGTCTTTTAAAAGCTGATAGTAAGACACAACGCCATGTCAGACATCCAGTTTTTTAGTTAGAAACTGAATAGTAAAACTTGCTTGTTATCCATTGCTTCACGACGAGGCGATCTTTAAAGTACTTTAAAAGAAATAAAAACATGATAACATAACACTCAGTAACACTAAAAAATTAGAACATAATATTTCAAACAATTTTTTTTGTATGTACACGACAGGTAAGGTGTTAAAAACAAAAGGCAAAATACACGCAATAATTCTAAAACTTAATTTAACTTGAATTACTGACCCCCCCCCCCAAAAAAAACAACAACTTTGCAACAGGTCCTAATCAGCAAATTCAAAAATGTCAGCTCGTCTACAGCACAAATCTACGCCAATTTACGTTTCATAAAGAAACAAACGAAGCGGCTAGCCGCTAGAAGTAAAAAAAACAAAAAAAAAAAAAACTTTTTTTTCTTTACCGACAATTGAAACTACTTTTCACAGGCTGTTCCAAAAGTCGCATCATCATTGAAAAACTTGTAAATTTTATTTACCAAAATAATGAAATCAGACTTTTTTTTGGAACACCCTCTACATTGCCCACCTATCAAATTTCCTTTTCTTAAAAAAAATGTATGAACTTTCTACCTGAAATGTCAATTTTTCTTAGATCCATGAAGATTGCAGAAGGCTGCTTAATACATTCATTCACACATTACAATTAAACACTAACAACAGTATAACACTGAAGAAAAGTTTTTTAAGTCATTTTAAAAAGTCACTTCATTATCATTATCGCTATTGTTCTAATTTTTCTGTTCGCCTGTAAATGCATTAATTATGTTTATTATTAAGGCGTTGTCGATTTGTACTAAAAACTTTGTTCTCAAAAAAAAGTAAATAATTACAGTAGTACAGTTTCAAATTTTACCAATTATTTAAAGTTTATTTACTAATAATTTTAACGATGAATATCTATAAACAAGTTAAAACCACCTCATATCCTCGTTCAAAAATAATTTATCGTCACGTCAAGTAAATAATGGCATTATGGTGTCCTTTTATTAAATTTTCTTCTTTGGAAGACGCCCATAAATTTATTATTTATGAAGGAAAGGTTTAAAAAACTAGAAAATGTTAATTTTTTTTGTACATTGATAGAAAATTGTAAACGAAACAACATTTGCTAAAAATATAAATTAAAAATTAACTATTTTTAATGAATCTGAAAGTAAATGAGACTTATGTGTGGATAAATCACCACAACTGACAGACTTAAGAACCTTGCCGAAAAAAAAAAAAAAAATAAAGATTCCATTTAATTAAAAATTTCTACAAGAATAAGATTTAAAGAACTTAACAAAAATCACTTATTGGGCGAAGCATAACAACATTTAAAACAAAAATTTGCTTTCTTTTTAAAACAGAGCGAAAATGAAATGTAAACAATGAAAAAAACACGGAAGTAAACAAAAACGGAATGGAGAATAAATCTTACAAAAAAAAAAAAGAAAGAAAAAAGGTGGATTTAGTAAGTAAAAAGTAAATAACTAATAAAGCGGGTAATATTCTGTTAAAACAAACTTTTTAACCTATTTTTCGTTTTTTTCTGGCTATTTTTATTTTATTATGCAACGTAACTGTCAGATTTGTTTTTCAAAAATCAAAATAAAATTACTCTTACTTTTTCCCAGTCATTGAATTAAATTTAGATTATTTATTTAAGTTAACTGATCAGAGGAATCAACTACACATCTTTGGGATTCCAGTAAACATTTTAAATTCTTAAAAAAAAAAAAGCGTTCGGAGTCAAGAACCAGTGCACTTTTTGTACTTGATCAAGAAAAAAAACCAACCTACATTTGTTTTTTTTAAAGAAAAATATGATTAATCAACTGAAGACATTACATAGAAATGTAAAACTGAAATAATTTTCTTGGTTTAAAACTGAAATAGACTAAAAATTAAAAAAAGAAAATATTTCAAGAGTGGAAGAGTCATTCAAAGGTCAGAGTCCAACCTAAATAAATAATAAATTTAAAAAGTACAAAGAAACTGAAACGAATAAAGAAAAGCAAAATCTTACCTCACTATTTTACTGTCAATGAATATTATGTTGTTTTTTTTAATTTAATTTAATTTAAACCTCTTCTCTTGATTTTATTGTCTCTTGTGGTGTTGCTGCTGCTACGTTACGCAATGTACACTTACTGTACACATGTGTCAAGTTGGGTTTCGAAATCTTTATTTATATACGTGTACGACTATATAATATTGAGGGCAAGGTTTATATGTGTGTTTGTTGTTTTTAAAAATGTGTTTATAATTTGTGGTTGTATTTTTTTATAGATTGGTTACTTCTTTTGCATCATAGATAAATTTAAATTTGCTCACCAAAAACAAGCAGCAGTAGTACCACTGACTCCGAGAACAGAATCCACAAGTTTATGTACTTATTATTTGTGCTACTTTTCTTTTCTTTTTTTCACATGGTGCAGCACTCCCTGTCGTTAGTGTGATGACGTAAAAACTAAAAAGTCATTTAAGCGTGGAAAATTCAACTTTGTGTTTGATTTGCAGTACTAGTTAGGTTTTTAACTTGAGTTGATACTTTAAAAAATAAAAACAAATAAAAACCTAAGCACGAGAAATAAAATAAAAAAAACCCCATAGAGTTATTAATAATTAATAACTCTATGGTTTAATAATTAATTCATTCCAGTTTTGGATTCGCCAGATCGATAATTAAGAAATCTGAAATTGTATAGTCAGCACCCACGTCCCATTGCCTCCAAGAATGAATAAAAAAAAATAATAATCTGCCAGTGAAATTGAGCTATGTAATAGGAGGCTAATAAAGTTTTAATTGTTATTTTATTTAAACGTACTTTTTAACCTCATTTCTTTTAAAATGTAAACCCGAAGGCGGAGTTTCTTTTTGTTGGATACAGTGTGGACAAAAATTCATCTCAATCGCAGGGCAGGCCTTTCCCCTTAGCATTCACTTCTATGCTTTATCTGAATAAAAATCTGAATTCAATTCTAGAACACTCCAACAAATTTTGTAACCATTGATGAGAAAATTTATCTCACACACCATAAAAACGAGTTTGATCTTGCATTTGGGTGCCCTCTGTGCCATAAGCAGTTAAGTTTTAAAAATGCCGACCTTTAATGCAATTCCAGTATCAATCCGTACAATAGATTTTAAAATTTTCTCGCTGTCTGAGCAACAAGTATTTTAGATTTTAGAGCAACATAATTAAAAAAAAAAAAAAAAACAACTTTGTATTTTATATTTTTTTACGTTTTTGTAAAATAAATGAGCTTGTTTTTTTACTTGTTTCGCAATCAATCAAGAAAAATTCATTTTCAGAAATTTTTTTGTCATAAATTATAAATATTGCTGTTACTACTCAGTACAGAATATGCATGCAATGTGAGAATGAAGAAAAATGTCCAGATATACTTGACATAAATTTAATCAAAGTTAAAAAAAATATATAATTTAACGAACCGAGGTCTGATTTTGTTTTTGTTTCACAAAACTAAAAGACAAAAAAAGCTTCTCGATTTTATATGCTTTTTTGTGTTTATTTCCTTTTCCTGAGTTGTAGGTTTTCCCCTCTCATTTACTCGGTAAATTATTTCAGTTTCGCTCGATTTACTGAAAAGAAAAAAAATGTCTAAAAATTACTGGGATGAGAACTTATTATTTACATTTGGAACTAATGTTATTATCTTTGTTGTCATCGCAATATTTCGGTCATTGTGTCTCTACTCTAGCCTTCTTCAGGTTTCTGTCAGTGCGGCCGGGTAACATTCAAACTCAAAGGAATTTCGAACTGATGCCTTTAGTTTTTACACAAGGGAAAATTGTTCTCATTCCGCTGTCCATGTCGTAGGTTTTTAAAGAGTCTTCTTAAATTTTAGATTGTTTATTGTTCTAAAGTTGTCTTTGATCATAATGTTGTCAAGAAGTAAATAAATTCTGGATGAAATAATGTTCTGTAATTGATAACTTTTGCTATGTGATAATAATGTTCTGTGGTTGAGAACTTTGCTGTGTAAATGAAATCCAGTGTGATGTAAGTGAGTGAATTCTGAAAGTTTGTTTAATGTTGTCAAAGTAACTTTAAAACTTCAGATAGTTGAACAACAAAGATTCGTTTGGCAACTTGATTCTCACTGGCGAAGTTGAGTAATTAGATGTTAATTCACTTGCAGGAAAGAATGAAAACTGTTGTGTGAACGAGTTGAGTGAGTGAATGTTCTGGAAGGCTGAGATTATGTTAACGGGTAACTTTTAGCCTCAGAATGTGTGACATAGTTTTTAGTACGTGATTGCATTGCTATCACGATGGCTGGAGATGTGCTGGTGTACCATATTTATTTACTTGTTAAATCACGTGATAGGCTCGAGAACATGTTTTCTTAATTTTGGCGGTTCACTGGCTCAAACACGGAAACATGACCTTGGTATTGATGGATTAATCAGAATATGTCAGTTGCTGAAACTTGGATTGGAGCCTATGTGTGTTAAGCTTACACAAGATTTTAGAACTTTGCATGTGAAGATACATAAAATACAATTTTAAAGTTATTGTCCAATCAGGACATTGTTAAATATCAGTATTATGGGAATTATGTGTGATCCATGAAATATAGAAGTCAGATTCCACACGTTCATCACTTAGTGTTAGTTAACTAACACTAACAGTTATACAAGTAGGTAAAGTCCTGCTTGTCCTGAATATACAGTATTTGAAGTTCTGGAAATTACCAAGATTTTGTTTTGTTTAGTTCTAATTGAGAAGGTTTGTGAAAATCTCTAATGTGATGGACATCTTGGAAATGGAAGAAAACAAACACACAATGTATAAGATGCTAGGTACCTAGACAGGGCCTGTCCCGATTGATGTGGCAGGGGCTGATTAGGGGTCCCAGGCAGCATTTTGTGACCTTCACTATCTGATCAACATTTGCTTTTTTCTACTTACATTTATGTTATAAATTAAACTAAGCGCAAATGAAAGGATGAAATTTTTTTAGCTGATTTAGACATCATTCAGGGGTCTTTTCTCTTCTTTTTTTTTTGCTCATGCTAAGTCTCAAAAAAACACTTTGTAAAAATCACTATTTTTTTCCCCCCCATAATGTTGAATGTGTTAAAATTATTCAACTTTTTAACAAGAAAAATTTAAAAGTTGTTGATGTAGAGTAAGTGGAAGTGAATCGTATCAAATCAAAAATAAACACACTGCACAAGGGCTCCTTTTGGATTTCAAACAGACTTCAAATTTTCAATACATTTTCAAATAAATAGCCAATAAAATCAGCTCCTGCCAATAAATAGACACAGGCTTCTGGAGCAACACGAAGCCATAAAAACCTAACATTCATTGAACTTGGCAGAAGGACTGACAGCAGTAAAGAGACACAAGCCAACCTCGTCCTCCTGTCTTTCTCATCAAAGTAACAGCAGACTCCCTTTGATCTTGTCTCCCAAATCCACTTTCTCTCTTCCTCACTGAAAAACTATTTATGTTTATTTCCTTACAGTCAAAGAGAAGAATTTTCTAACTTTCATTTCAGGATAAGATATATAAATTTTAACTGTAATTACTTATGTTTAAATAAATTTCATCTTTTTATTTGAATAGGCAACAATATTTTTTCTCATTTTTTTCATTCAGCAAATGGTGACCCATGGAATCTTTTCCCAACAATGTTAAAAATTGCCACAAAAAGTACTAAAAGCTGCACTCCATACTGACTTTTAGCTGCTGCAGATGGTTAATTGGGCCTCTGGCACAAAACTAAAGCAATGATAATTTTGAAGAAATAACTTTGAATTCTTCAATGCACTCCATGGAACTTTAAAACCTCACTTGAACTTTGATTTTGGCTATAAGTCCAGTTCTGCCCAAAAGATTGATTTGGGCCAAAATTCCAATTCAGGCCTAAAATTGAAATTGAATTCTTCAAATCACTATCTCTGCAGAACTTCAAAACCTCACGTCACGAAACCTCTCACATTAACTCTGATTCCTTAGCATTTTGAAGAAATAAAATTGATTTCCTCAATTCACAAATCCCAATGCTGGATGTCCAAGCACCAGACGAAGGGCAGATTTTCAAATCCTGGGATCATCCGGATTCCAAAAAAGGTATAATATGTCTATGTAGAGCAAGTATGTCTTGAGTTAGAGAGGTTTCAGACACATGGACAGACAGACAGAATTTGCTGTTTATTTAGAGGATAGAATGATATATTATGACATGTGTCTTTTTGTATTCTGTAGAGATATATTGTAATTATTTTCAATCTTTAAAGTAGAATTGTTCACCTATATTGCATATGATCTGTTAGGTTAGGATCTTTTCTCTTAATTCACCCCAAATAATATATCACAAATATTGATTCACCCTCAAAAATTATAAATTTTAAATCAAAGTTTGTTTATTTATTAAATTTTTGGCACTCTTTTGAAATAAAATTTTTTAAATCAAAATTTGTTTAGCTTGCCATGATGTTGCCAGATAGAACAGCCTCCAAATTATTGGACACAATCCGAAGCTATATTTTACCTCGGACTACGATTATATCGGATTGTTGGAAAGGATATATATTTTTGAAGGATGATCTCACTGACTGTAAATCACAGTATGAATTTCGTAGCCCACATGCGAACAATCAAAAGTACCTGATGGAATGCCAGAATGAAGAATAAATCCATGTTTGGGATTCATCACAGCATGATAGATTCTTGTGTGAGTTCCTTTGGAGACAAGAGGTAAAAAATAACAACTAATGCATTTTTGAACAAAGTTTAGAGGACATTTCTGAATTTTGGCATGAATTTTAGTAACTAAATTCTTTTTATTTTTGGGTGAATTAACAGAAAAGATCCATAAGGTTACAATAAAATTTGTATTTTATATGAATACTATCTTATGAAAATTGAGATGTGTGTGTGTGGTGATGGGTAGGGGGAGAACATGAGACCATTGAACTGACCCTGTACCTAGAAGTAAGATGTTCTATTTTGAAAGCAGGCAAAACTACAGCATAACATAGCAGTAGCTGCAGGCTAAGTTTATTTAATAATAATGAGAGATTTTTTTGTATATTTCTTTTTATTTTATCATATATATTTTTTTACTTCTAAAATGTTTTAAAATACTGGAAAAACTTGAAAAGAATTCCATAGTATATTAAAAATACTAAGGAATTCTTTTCAAGTTTTTCCAGTTCTAACTAAAAAAACAAAAAGCAAAAAAAAAAAAAAGCAAACTATAATTATAATAATTAAATGAAATGTTGACCTTCAACCTTTATCGTTAGATGAGACATAAACAGACTTGATTTGTTGATTTACAGGACCATCCCTAAAAACCACATTTTTGTTGCTTAATTCTTTCCCATGGAGAGAAGGAAAATAAATTGTTGGTGGTGCAATAATCGACATGAGATCATGCAACCAATCCTTCATAACTATTTTTATTTTAGAGAAGGGCCAAGTGCAAATGGTTATATCAGATCTGGAGTCTAACTTTCATGTGAAGAAGGCTATAATGAGGCTAAATGAAATAGGGTAGTTAAAATGAAAATCTGTTGGGACTGTCTTCTTGTGTTGCAAAAATCATTAAAAAAAGCAAAAAACAAAATTGGCAGTTTAACCATAACATAAGAAAATGAATCTGTATTTTGAATGCTTTGTATAAATATACAAGACATTTAAAATAGAGATTCATTTTTTTTTTATAGTGTTTTTTTCAGCCTGTACAAGGCCCAGGAGGTAGAGGATTACAGAGTAAGAGGCATAATTTATGCAGATATGTGGGGAAAATAACGGTTAACCCTAGACTTGAACAGGTTAACGGGCCCTGTGTATGATGGCGTGTGTAATGGTTTAGCCATGTTTGTTGCATGTTGAAGGGCTGTTCCCCACAATTATGTATTTTTGTTTAGGAAAGGTGTGGAAATCATTAGCAATGGTGAAATACAAAAAGGAACATAGAGTTAAAAACATAACAATTAAATTTATTAAGTATTGAAATTACATGCATGCGAACTGAAAAGTGAGACTGAGTTGCGTCCCTTTGATTAGGTAATATTTGTACCTAGACTCATAACGAAAGAGTTGATTATTAAAATGCAGTTTAGAAGATTGAGTGAATTGTGTATTATGCAAGTTGGATAAATGATACTGGAATTATACTTGCATGAATTGTTGTAAAGTTCTTTTATGTCTGACTGCATTAGTCAAGACGGGAGTTCTTTGAGAGTCATATTTTGGCAGCGGTGTTGTGACAGAGAAGTTAGGTTCGAGCGTCCGCGTGTCGAATCAGAGAGAGCAAGAATCTTCTGGAGAGAATCACACGCGTTTGGTTTTTATACCATGTTCAACCACGTGACAGGCTCAAACTCAATTGGCGCCTAAAATAGATCTTGCGCGTGGGAGCGATCTGATTGGTCGATACTGACCAATCAGCAAGCTAGATTGACGGTGATTAATCAATGAATGCCTGTTGATTATTGTAAGTATGATGTTGATAAAATGTAACAGGAAGAGTGCATTTCCTAGCAGAGGGTAAACTGGTTGACGTGGAAGATTCCACAACTTGAACAGATTATTGTAGTGATCGGGGAAAACATCATCTCGGGATTCGGTTTCACAGAATAGTGGTTCGAGGGAAAATGCACGAGTGGATCTTTTACTTACTTCTTAAAAATGGAATACAGAGGGAATGAGCGTGGTTCACTACAATGTGAATAACATGGCGGGTCTTAGCCACGAAGGTTAGTCCGGGTGGAACTAAGTTAGTAAGGGATGTAGTTCATCTGGACACTCTCCATGGAAGTAGAGCTGTGAGAGGCTTGCAAATGCGATGTTTTGTCTGTGAGAGAGGGGTTTATTATTTATGAAGAAAAGGTTTAAAAAACTAGAAAATGTTAATTTTCTTTGTCCATTGATAGAAAACTGAAAACGAAACTATTTGCTAAAAATTAAAAATAAAGTATTTTTAGTTGATTATGAATCTGAAAGTAAATTGAACCCATGATCTGGGATATTATTGATAAGTTAAAAATAAATAAAATAAAAATAATATCCCTACAACTGACAGAATTCAATTAACTGAATTTATTCATCATGCAAGTAATCTTAAGAGCCTTGCAGAAAAAAGATTCCATTTAATTAAATTTCTACAAGAATAAGAATTAAGGAACTTAACAAAAATCAGTTATGAGGCAAAGTATTAATTATTAAATATTTTTTATTATTGTATTAATGATTAATACAATAATAAAAAATATTTTTTCAATAGCATTTAAAACAAAAATTGGCTTTCTTTAAACAGAACGAAAATGAAATGTAAACATTGAACAAAAAAAAAACACGAAAATAAACAAAAACGGAATGGAGAATAAATCTTTCTTATCAAAAAAAAAAAAAAAGAGAGAGAAAAGGTGGAGGTAGTAAGTAAAAGTAAAATTCTAAGCAGGTAATATTCTGCCAAAAACATTTTAACCTGTTTTTCGTTTTTTCTTTCTTGCTTTTTTATTTTAATGCAACGTAACTGTCATTTGTTTTTTTCAAAAATCAAAATAAAATTACTCGTACTTTTTCCCATATGAATAATAATGTTACTCACAAGGACGTAGAGATGCTTTTTTTATGATTTCTCACTGCACGAGGCTTGATATACAATGTATTTTAAGTCTCATGGATAATAATTGCAATCTTCCACAACACACATGGGTTTCTAACTCAATTTTTATCTCAAAATTTTTTTTGTGTAATCTTCTGTGTCATTAATGAAAAACTATTAAGGACATTGACAAAGAGGGTAAAATATTGCAAAATAGTTTTACAAAATAAATTCTTTTTCATCATGACTCTGGTCTTGATTAAAAAGTGGGGTTGTAATAAGCAGCAGGTTGGTTTGGAAATTTTTTCAGAATCTAAGAAGCCAAGTTTGGAAGTGTCTGAGGAGTTTAATATTGCCAACTCTCTAAAATGAAAATGGGTGATGGGATTCACTAAGCAGGGGACTGAGACTCTGTGGGCAAATTCTCAACCATAGGGTCTACGGACTCACAAAGCTCTTTAAAAAATTCGGATTTAATCTCGAAATAGAAACAAACCTAAAAATTACTAATTACCTGGACATTACATTAGATTTACGAGATGGCACTATTTCACCATATAAAAAGGATAATCAGAACCTACAATATATAACCACCCAGCACACATCTTAAAGCATATAACGGTTATAACCAAAGGTATTGGCTATAGATTATCCACCAATTCATCGAATAAGAACATTTTCGATGCAAATAAAATAATTTATGAACAGGCTTTAACTAAAAGTGGACACAAGAATAAACTTGAATACATTAATACAAATGATGACTATAGAACGCAGAATAGACATAAAACCAGAAATAGAAAGATATTGTGGTTCACCCCCCCATTTAAGTCATTAGTAAAAACTAAAATAGGTAAAGTATTTTTTAAATTACTAGAACAAAATTTCCCAAAGACCAGTAAATTATACAAAATATTTAATAAAAATACTGTCAAATTAAGCTATAGTTGTATGCCCAACGTAGCTAGCTTAATTAATGGATATAACACGATAAAAACTAAGGATTAACGACAGACTGCCCATCCTAGATGTAATTGTAGGAATAAGAAAACCTGTCCCCTCCAGGGAAAGTGCTAACAGGAGTGTGTGATTCATCAAGTTAAAATATACAAGGACATAGTTAAAAATGATGAAAACCCTAAAATATACATAGGATCCACTCAAAATGTTTTTAAAAAACGGTATTTTAATCATATCAGTAGCTTCAATAATGAAAAACTTAAACATAGTACCACGTTATCCACCTATATTTGGAAATTTAGACGTGACAATAATAAAGAACCTATTTTGAAATGGGAAATATTAAAAAGATGTCCCAAATAAAGAACAGGTAACAAAGTTTGTCACCTATGTCTAGAGGAAAAACTAACAATCGCTTTATACAATGAACCCGATCGCTTACTAAATTCAAAAAATGAAATTTTAAATAAATGTAGACCCCCCCCCCACTCGTTTTTTTCACCTCATTTTATTTTTGGAATAAAGGTTTACCCATCCCGTTGTCTGTGTTTTCTTTCTTTTCTTTTTCTTTTGTTAGACTATATATTCCGTTCTCACATTACCTCTTTAGCCAGCAGTCCCTGATGATCCACTTAGGTGAAACCGTGGTAGGTTGTAGGTTGTCTGGCTCTTTAGGTTTAATTATATATATATATATATATATATATATATATATATATATATATATATATATATATATATATATGGTACTGCTTATAAGAGTCACCCAAATGTTCTTTTATCAGACATATCTTTTAGATTATTTTTAAAATAACAAAAAAAAAAAAGGCACATTACATGACTAAAATATTATTTGAGTTTTTAGACTTTAATTCATTTTTAGAATTGAATGAATTATAATTTGGATGAAGTTTTAGAATCTATATCAGATCAGTTTAGCAATTCTAAATGATCATTTTAGAATTTAAATTTTTTCTAGGAAGTTTTCACAAAAATAACTGTTGGAGTAGAGTGTTGGAATCAGAGAAGGCAGAGGTGGAATTCTTTTCATAAATGAATAAGTGGGAGTACGATTATTACAAACTCCAGAGTAGTCTACAGAATTATTGACTAACTTTTGAATATAAGCTTTATATATATTTAAAGACCATAATGTATTTAAGAAAAATACAAATAATTCTACATAGAAAATCAAAGTGAAGTTACTGTAGAATCATTTTTTTTTTTTTCATATGATGCTGGGGCATGTTATTTTTCCTGGTCCACTGACAACTGAACTCTCTTCTCATGTGTCTTCCAAAAGCTCCACCTATAAAGTAAATCAACCTTTTCTTTGGTTGTTCCAACTCAACGCAAGGCTTATGAGCTTAACCATCATAACCATGCCAATACTCCACCAATGAAGTAAGACAAGTTTTTTTGGTTGTTCCAACTCTGCACAAGTCTGACTCTTATAATGATGCTTATCCTTACTTACCTTAACTTCTGGACTAAGAAAAAGAAAATGAACATTCCATAACCATGTTTAAACCTTTCAACAATAAAATAAGTACAAACTTTTCTTTGGTTGTATCAACTCTGCACAAGGCTGAGTTGAGCTTGACCATTAATATGATGCTTATACTTACTTACTCTAATTCCTGGATCTAAAAGAAAATGGACATACCCAACAAATATTGAGAACTTTGTCTCACTAGAGTTTACATAAAAAGGAGAATAAACGGTCCATGGTAAAACCCAAGATTTTGTATGCTTCTTTGTTGACATATGAACACGCACACCCACTATGCCATACACTAAACCTTTAAATTCCATAATATAAACAATAACAAAGATTGTATTTTACAAAAAGAAATGTTGATCTGGGTAATTTTGGATGGTAGCTTTTTTTTTTAAGGCAAACAGTTTTTGTAATCATAGTGCTTAATATAAAGAGATAGAACATTAATTAATAAAAAATAAAATTTGTTTACTTAATTGTTTCAGTTATAAGTGAACACATTTATTTTGACATTGAATATAATATATTTGATTTTATGTTTCTCAGGATTCTAAAGTTTTCCTATAGTGATAAATTTGGAAGATTAATTAAAACTTGCTTAAATGCTGTCAAATCATTTCCTATTAACAGAATTTATATGATAATTATTTACAAATGTTAATTATCACTAATTTTCAATGATTTTTCCCCTGTCTATTCTTAATATATTTTTTATTAAAAAAGAAAAGGAAACATTCCGTAATTAGCAGTTAATAAGCATGGAGTTATCTCCTTCATACAGATTTTTTTTTTTTGTTGTTGTTAATTTATAATTAATTAAAAATTACCCAGAACTCATCAGCTGATTGGAGTGAAATTGATGTGTTCAAAGTGGAGTCTTTTAATAGTATTGAACAAACAAAAATTGCTTACCATGTATTTTGTTGTAACAAGCACACAAACATCCAGAAATTGGATCATTATTATAGATATCAGTATGAATTCAAATAGATGTCTGTAATAAATAATTAGTGAGCATAATTTTTTTCTATTCATTTCAATCCAAACAAAGCAATAAAGCTACTAAGATGCAACTCACAATGCCTTTTATCTCATAAAAAAAAAAACATTGTTAGCAAAATAAACCAAAATGTAACAAGTTTAGTAGATCAGCAGTGACATTTGTGGCAAATATCCAAATTAGTCTACCAGTCTGGAATTTCAATAAAAAATCTCACTTTTTTTTTATTTACTGCTTTTGTGAGTGATTTTCATATTGTCAGTTTTATGTACAACATGCATAGGCACATGCATATACCATGAATATAACAAATTTTAAATATATACACTAGAGGCAAAAAATTTGAGAGAACCCTGCATTTCTTTAAAAACATCAAAATGAAATATTTTTGTATATTTTTAAAGTAAAAGAAAAAATGTCAAACTCTACATTGTATTTGCATTTATTTTTCAGTCTTTCTCCAGCTTCCTCTTACTAGCAAAACATTAAAATTTGCCTTCATCTGTCCACAATACATTTTAATAAGTTATGAATATTTTTGTATGAAAGATATTATATTTTGTTTTCACCTTCAACCCCTCAGTAGACTTTTCAGTCAAGTTAAATGATAATATAGGTTCTAAATGTTAACTCAGCGCTGACTAATGTTGTAAACAAAACATAGTAGCTGTCTTTGTTTCAAGAAAAAAAAGCAGATTGTGCCATTACAACAGTATTTTAATACTTTTTATTTATTTTTTAATATTGAAGTAATTTGCATAAAATGACATGATGTTATGTAGTTGATAATATTATGTGTATTTTTATGTAATTTATTATTTTTGTTGTAGGTTTTGTATACTTTTCTTCTAGCATTGTGTATGAAACAATAAAGATATTGGAAGGTTTTAAAGTATTTTCAATATATATTTCTTTGTCCTCATATTGGAGGCTAGAGATTCTTAGTGCAGAAACCACAGGTGGGCTCTGTGGGTGTTGAACAAACCGAAATGTGCCTGAGTAGGCGTCTGCAACAGAGATTAGCTAGCCACCCTAGTAGACAGGCATCCTCAGATATGAGTGCCTATCCATATATATATATATATATATATATATATATATATATATATATATATATATATATATATATATATGGTTTATTTGGGCAGCAATGTTTTTTCTGCATGATTGATTAAAACAACAATGAAAGTTCCTGGTTGATTAATTTTTATTTACTTTTTCAGTATGCCTAATAATTATTTAATTTCTTGTTGATATTACTAATATCAATCAGAAATCAAAGGTGCAAAAATGAAAAATTGCTGCCCAAATAAACCTAATTCAAAATACATGATCAAGCAGCAGCAAAAGAATCTGTGGTCTCCTTCTAGATATCAGGGAGACCAAAATTTCACCATCTCTTAAAAAATAGACATGTAATAAAAATTGCCAAGCAAACGAAGCCGTAGTTCGACCAACCAATCAGAACACTTTCACAACCAGAATATAATGCCATAAACTAAGGAAAAGTAGAGCAAACTTTTTGAAGCAGATCAATAGATGTATATATAACCAGATGAAAAATCAACCAAAACTAGAAATGATAAATAAATTTTCTGTTGCTGTGGTCATTGTAAAATAACCTGTACCAATATGTGACATTTGCACATGCAGCTGGTGACTTGGGAAGGTTACACTGCCCTGCTACATATAAGAACATATACTCTTTATTTTCCACCCTTTTAAGCAGTCTTCTGTTACAATTGAACAACCTATCTCCCTTCACCTACATTATAAGCAAGCAGCTATTACATTTGGATACATACATACAAGGCCGACGCTAGAGTCTCACCACCTCCCTGAAACTTTGATATGGGGCCACAAACCTTTCAAGGAAAATTGTGGGGAAAAGGCAGCATTTTTTTAAATTATAAAAATCAGTGAATTAACCAATTTAAATGAAAATTTCAGTACATATTCATTGATTACTTTTATAATGAAAAGTTTTTTTACTTTAAAAAATCTGAGAAAATGCTATTCTTTTTTTAATAACCACCAATATTTTCATGACTAAATTTTACTCAAAAAAAAAAAAAGGAAATTTTTACATTTCCATCAAGATTAATTGCTGACACATCTCTGCTGAAAATTTTTTTTTTACAAAGATCACAAACACAACACATGAAAAAACATTCCCAACAAATTGAATTTTTAAAAAAATGCATGACAGGACTTGATGTGTCTATATTTCTGAGATGAGGTATTATGTACACTATTTACATTATTCGGACTATTGTCCTCATCTTTGTTGCCATATTTATCACAACGTTTCGGCTGGAGCATGCAGCGGCCGAAACATTGTGATAAACATGGCAACAAAGATAAGGACAATAGCCCGAATAATGTAAATAGAGGACTTGATGTATTTTACTTCGAAGTAAAATAATCCGCACTTCTTTACCATTTTAATTGACAAGTGAAACTAATGAAAAAGTATAAATACATTTAATTTTTTTCAAACCTTTTTGTGTTTGAAAAAAATTTAAATGTGTTTATACTTTTTTATTAGTTAGCAACAAAAAAAAAAAAAAAAAACACACTCAAGGAAGTTTATTTTTTATAGATTTGAATAAAACATTACTTTTCATAAAATAAGTTAGATGGCCGAAAAATATCATTAGTGTCAAACTATTATTCAGACATCTAATTAATGACAAATTTTATGCAAAAATATCAAGCCAAATCCTCCTAATTTGTCCTCTTATAAATCCGTCTCTGCTTAGAGGTCTTGTGTGTCTCTGAGTTTATTATTTTATTACCTCTGGTAAATGTTTATTAAACATAAAAAGAGGGGAGAGATAGCATTTGCACCACATATGAAATATATATCTTTTTTTATGTAAGGTTTTAAATACTTCCCGTGCCTACACACAAAATTCAATGATTTGATTTCATGTGATTCCCAGACTATTTTTAATTTTTCACAAAAAAGAACAAACTCGATTGTCTTAACTGGATTGTTTTAAAAACAATATTTCAGATTATGGGAAAATTTTTCATGTGTTGAAATCTTTAAACATATTTATTTTTTAAGCAATCATTTTCTCAGTTTTATCTTTCTAGAAATAAAGTAGAAAACTATAAATTTTATTTTAATTACTAGCTGTAGACTTCTGGTTAATATTACTATTAGTAAACAAAAAAAAACAAAAAACTCAAAGATCCTCCTTTGTGGATGATCTCTGAATAAAAAAATGATTTTACCGAGATATATTAGTGTCTTAATTGATTTAAAAGAACTGTTCAGAAAGAAAATTACAATTTAAAAA
>OZ038499.1:101458550-101538550 GCA_964036315.1 Acanthosepion esculentum
TCAGATGAACGATAACTACAAACAGGATGAATGCCGAATGAATAACATTATAAAAAATTACCGACCAAAGGCTGCTTAATAATGAGGCAACCATAACAGACCCCTTGCTTTCCGATGAGAAGGCATCCGCACCAGACCAGATAGCTACAAAAGAAGCAGTGACCGAAGATTTACCCTGTGGCTGGAAGACCCCACCCACATATATTATAATATATATATTATAATATTTATATATATATATATTATAATATTTATATATATATATATATTATAATATTTATATATATATATATATATTATAATATTTATATATATATATATATATTATAATATTTATATATATATATATTATAATATTTATATATATATATATATTATAATATTTATATATATATATATATTATAATATTTATATATATATATATTATAATATTTATATATATATATATTATAATATTTATATATATATATATTATAATATTTATATATATATATATTATAATATTTATATATATATATATTATAATATTTATATATATATATATTATAATATATATATTATAATATTTATATATATATATATATATATATTATAATATATATATATAATATATATTATATATATATATATATAATATATATATATTATAATATATATATATATTATATATATATATATATTATAATATATATATATTATAATATATATATTATAATATATATATTATATATATATATTATAATATATATATATATTATAATATATATATTATAATATATATATATTATAATATATATATTATAATATATATATATTATAATATATATATTATAATATATATATATTATAATATATATATATTATAATATATATATATATATTATAATATATATTATAATATATATATATATTATAATAATATATATTATAAAATATATATATATTTTAATAATATATATATATATTATAATATATATATATATTATAATATATATATATATATATTATAATATATATATATATATTATATATATATATTATAATAATATATATATATATTATAATATATATATATATATATTATAATATATATATATATATATTATAATAATATATATATATATTATATATATATATATATATTATAATATATATATATATATATTATAATATATATATATTATATATATATATATCATAATATATATATATATTATAATATATATATATTATAATATATTTATATATATATATATATATATATATATATATATATATATATATAATATATATATATATATATATATCTTATTACCCATTAAGAATTCAAGGATTGCACCACCTTAAGATTTAAAAATCATTCTTTCACTCCTTGATTTTAAGACCCAAAAAATTAAATTTTAATTAAATTTTAAAAATCAAAATTGGCAAATTTAATATTAAAATGTGCCAATAAGAAAATGTTAAAATTTATTAGATGTCAAAATAAGAATTTTGCTGTTCTGACTAATTATTTTATTTAATGTACTGTTATTCTTTTTATCACTTAAATTTGAAATATGTTTTATATTCCTCATTCTTTTGTTTTCTTTTCATCCTAAGTGGAAAACAAATTATGATAACATTTCTCTGATTCAAAACATGAAAGAATGTATATATCAGCAATAAAATGAAAAAAAGTTTTTTTTTCGAATCCTTTTTGTTGTGGCTTAAAATTGCTTTGTGCACTACTTCAAGTTACATGAACCTGAGGTTAAGAACAGTTGTTTAAAAAATACATGAGAAGAACAGTTGTGTTTGGTTTGGTCAACAGAAAGTATATAATTCATCAGAATAACAATGGAAGTCCATACTTAGTAAAATAAACTCCCGTTATTCTGATAAGTGTATCTAACTTAGTATCCCTATTTTATTTTTTATTAATTTACCACAAATAAGGCGATGACACCCCTAAGATGAAAGGGGCTATTGGCAGTGAAAGAGAATGAAAAAGAACTGAAAATCTAATCTTAAACAGCAAACAAAGAAGAAACCTCTACTTCTGTTCATAAGACCAGGGAGTAGTGTGAACTGGACAATAGGTAAATACATGTTGACAGTTACATTCTATGCAGTAATATTTGCATCAATGAAACCTATTTCAGCTTCAAGCACCCACCATTGTTTGAAAAAATACTAAATAATACTCAATAATTTTTAAGTGAACATTCCTACTCCTATTGATGAAAAAAATAGTAAATAAACTTTCTGAGTTTAGGTGGAGATATTAGAAATAACCAGAAACCCAATCCTAAACAGAATACATAGGATAAATCTCTAATTCTGTTCAAAAACTGGGGAGGAGTGTGAACTGGATGATAGGTGAACCTATCTATTCCTGTGGGTAAAAAAATAAAATAAATAATATTGGTACATTTTGGCTTCTTTTGTTAATATTTATTTTATTTTTTTGAAAGGGAGATAATCAGATCATTAATAATAATTCTATTTGTTAGCTCATAACTTATTAAGTTAGCACATGCATTACAGCTTGCCATTGATTCAAATAAATAATGAACTAATCAATTTTGATTGTGAGAAAAGACAGAAGAAAAAGATGTATCAGAGATGTTGTCTTTTTGTGAAAGAAAGAAAGTATAAATAATAATAAGAAAGAAAATAGAAAGAGAAGACAGAAGAGGCGATAATGCTCTCATGTGTTTAACGTCTGCTTCAGTGAAAGGAAAATCTTGTAAATTTTTAATTTGTATGCTCTTACATCTAAATAACATCCTGCATTGATACACGATTGTTATTGCAATATTTTGTTAAAGTTGTTAAGCTCAAATATTTAACAAAGTGGAATTTCCCTGGTTCATTTTATAGTCATGGAACTTGCAAGCAACTTATTTAATCATTAACGTAAGAATTATAATTCATCAGAAAATGCAAATTGGAAAAACATGAAATTTTCTCAGGTACTGCTAGTTGATACAAATAACAGATACAAAAAAAAAGAATAAACAACTGATTCACTTGGTGAAGGATATTAGTCATAAAATAATTTGTAGAAATGATATATATATATATATATATATATATATATATATATATATATATATATATATATATAATATTAAGACATTTTTATGTTTATACATTCTTTTTTTAGATGCAAATATTTAAGTAAATGGTCTGTTTTTATAATAAACAGTATTAATAACATTTACCGGCTTGAATGTCCGAGAAATTTTCATAGAAAACATTCGTCCTCTATATGAAAATTTCTTGGACATTTAGGCTGGTAAATGTTATAAAATATTGTTTATTATAAAACAGAGCATTTACTTAAATATTTGTATCTATAAAAAGAATGTATAAACAAAAAAATGTCTTAAAATAATTGTTGGACTTTGTCCATTTCATAATATATATATATATATATATATATATATATATATATATATATATATAATATATATAAATAAAATACCCCCATTCAGTTAGTTAAGATTTAATTTACATATATAAAATATTTGTACTTACTTTTATGGAATCAAAGTTGTTGAATGTTAAGAACATAGACTGAGTTGTTGTGGTTGTTGTTGTATTGTTCCCAGTGACAACAAAACATAAGATCTATAAATAAATACACACAAGTTACATGTATCTAAGTAATTTTATTCTTTGTCATCTTTGTTGCCATGGTGATAGCAAGATCCTATTTAATGAGCAAGCAAGTCATTTTCAAGGACTTCAATCAGGTGGAACACAGATTCACTCTAAGCATCTTGTGTGTACATATGCATTGTTGAACCAAAGCATTTTGACCAGCCCATTTTTTTTTTTTTAATTATTTAACCCGAAGCAAGGCAATAATGCCACTAAGATGTTTGGTTTATTTTGTTTTACGACATATCAACCTCAATGCGTTATTTAATGCTGACAAAATTTTTTTGCTGGCAATATGTTTTTCTTCAAAAATCTATTTCTTGGAATATTTTTCCTTGAAGAAATTTATAGCTGGTCATATTTTTCTCCAAAGAATGTATAACTGTTTGTATAGATGGTATTTTTTAAAAGTATTGCTGATAATTTTTCCTTCAAAAATCATTGCTGGTAATAATTTTTTTTATTACAAAGTATTTCTGGTATTAAAACCTATTTTGACACAAGTTTGGATGTTAACTATTTGTCCATAACTGGGACTCGAACAGGTGCTACCACCCCAGGTCAGGGTAGACCTGGGAACACCAGCAATTAAGAGGTGGTTCCATGCTCCTCAAAACCTCCTCAGAGGCCTTGCTGTTGGACGTAGTTTATCGTCTCACCCAGGACGCGGATGTAGTTTATCGTCATACCCAGGACGACCACTAAGATGCAAGATGTTACTGAGAGTGAAAGAGAATGAGAAGACTTTAGTGAGAAGAAAGAACAATAAAAGAGGATAGCAATTGGTGTTGCTTTTAAATCTTTGACGACTGTTAGTGGCAGGGAAGTAATAAACCAGAAGAGTTCCACAGGCAAGAAAAGAAACTGGTAAAATAAACCTTATGGTTGCACTTAGCTAGTTCAACATAAAATGGTGAGACCTTGTTGCCAATCTAGTAGTATGCTTAAATTTATGCAGCCAATTCACCAAGGAGACATTAGAACAATTGCCATGAAAATATTTCTAGAAAAGTCAGTGGGAAGCTGCATCATGGTGATGGGAAAGTGACTGAAGTGAAAATACCAGGTCAGAATCAATTACATTATAAACCCTTCTTTGGATTTTGTCAAGTATCTTGAGATATATAGCTCCTACCTAATAAGATGTTGCTTCTCTCTGTTCCTATAAAAGACCTTTTACTTTTCAAAACCTCAAAAGATTTCATCTGGAATCTCATACCAGGAGGTTAACAACAGGTCTTTTAACAACTGAAAGAAAGGAATTGTTCTGCAGAATAGGCATGTTAGCCCAACTCACCCGATAAGTGCTCAATAGGATTAAAATCTGTGGTGTTTGGGGGTCAGGTTGATACAGTAACATCTTAATGTTGCTGAAAGCATTCCCATACAACTCTTGCACATTACTCTGCTGAAAGTTACCCTGTTGGTGGTACTTAGAATATACCAAGTACATCTTCAGCAGAGAGTAAAACTCCAACCAAAAATGGACACCTTCGAAGTAGATACATGCAGATTGAGTATAAATTTGATTAGTGTCTACCAATTTTGATTCTCACATAAACCAGACATACACCTAATTTTCCTTGTTTTAAGTCATTCCATTCTTGGTCAGGCTGAGAACCTTTCAGCAGCCTACATTATATATTATAGTAGCTACACAGTGTTGCACAGGCATTCTATCAAAATAACATGAGTAGTATATAAGTTCATGATGAACTATATTAATAATATTATCTATATTTAAAAACTGTTGTCATTTAATTTAATATAATAATATTCATTGCAATTTGATTTGATTTTTTTGTCATTATTTAAATTAATATATACAAGAAACAGTCATTAACTAGGTTCTAAATCTTTAGTGTGTATATGTATTTGGCTTAAAGTCTAAATCTTCAGTTTTTAGACGAGTGATTTTTAACCAACATGCTGTGGCACATTTGTGTATTGTGAGAGGATAGTAGACATGCCATGAAAATTTTAAAGGGTCATTAATTAAAATATTTGTGAATGAAGTCCAAAGCACAAAAAAGGGCACATATCAAAAGTAAAAACCCTTTAAATTGATTATATGAGTATATCATTGTTATAATAAATAAATATAAATAATATATAAAATTATATAAAATGCAAACTTTTCTTTAATAAACAACAATAAAAATAAAATTGATCATGGTTAGAATCCTTGGAAGAAGATTTAAGAGAATCTGTGTCCAAAATTCATTAAATGTTTAATAAAAAGAAAAATAAATAAATATAAGTTTTTTTAAGAATTTTAATTATCTTTTTTTATTACAAATTATAATAAATTTTGTTTGTGTTAATAGATAAATCATAAAAAGTATACACTTTTTTTTATTACTCTTTTTTTGATCATCTTAATTTAAGTGTGCCATGAGATAAAAAGGGTTGAAGAATATTGATTTAGATAAATGTTACAAAGTGTGCTTTTGTATTTGACTTTTACTGAGAGCTGCTTTACTTACTACTTGGGCATTTATGCCTGGGCACCTTGAAGCTGTGTAATGGTTAGCAAGCTTGTCTTGCTAGAACATTTATGACTGAATAGGGGGTTCAATCCTCACTCGGTGCCCCATACTTGTGCCACATCTAAGCTATGCTTGGAAAATTACTATATAGTCTATGCATTAGCTATGCTAATTAGGCTGTCATTTACATATCACTACAATGATTAAAACTATTTTGACTTGATTCAGTAACTAAAAGGGAAGGTTTTCATAAAGATTTATTTCTGTACTCTTTATATAAACAAAGATATTTGTAAATTAAAATATTTTTCCATTTTAATTCAATAATTTTATCATTTTTTTAAAAATATTTTCTGCTCAATAGTCTTCTAATGTTTAAAAAGTAAAAATTTGGTTTTGTAAGTATGAAAAAAAAAATGGGTAGAATAAAAAAAAACAAATAAATTATATTTTTGTGGGTTCAGTTAAAAGTGATTGGGGAAAACAGAGATCAAGTGACAACAAGGTGCACTGTAAAAAAAAAAATGGATGATAGATACTCAATGAGGTATAAAAGCAAAACCATTTTATTAACATAAAATAAAAAGCAAATTTTACTAAATATTAGTGATTCACAAATTTGGTGGTTTGTGCGCCCGGAAAAGAGAGTAATAAATTCCTGGATAAGTAACTTATTTTTTTCTAAAATGTGGCTCAATGGTAGTTGTGGGGAAAAAACAAGTTTACAAATCAATCAAATAACATCACCAGAAAAATGCCAGCATATACAAAACAATGCAGATTACAAGGAAGAAGGTACAATAAAAGGGTTTCACTGAGTCGAAACCCAGTTAAAAGGGTAGATTTACCTTGAAGGTATAAAATGTGAATGTTCTTAATAGTTCTTCTGATTTTGTGTGAGTTGTTGAAGTTCACAACAGAATCTGTTTGTGCCTTCCAAGTTCAGAGTTTTCAATCTAGAGCATTGTTTTAGAACTTGTTCTCTGTTGTGGAAATTTTATTTTTGTTCAATAGTCAGGCTGAAAATGAGACTTAATATCGTGAAAATGACAATGTGGTTGTCAAGACTTCGTTGAAGAGAGGTTTCCTTTAGGTTCATATTCAAACCAGGTTTCAGAAAGAAAGATAGTTTGAAATACTTAGCTTTCTTGTATTGCCGGCAGAAAATTTCTTAAGTGCCACATGTTGGTTAGTGGCCAATAATATAATTGGTAAGTAATTTTACACTGGCAAGTACTTCAATGCTGGTCACGAGGAATTGAAACAAAACCTTTCAAATGATTTCAGACACTCTTCTAATTAATTTAATTTTTCTCCTTATTTTATATCAAAAAGAATTTTGTATCTGCTAGCTATTTTTTCCCTTCTTCTTGCTTACCAGATAATTTCTGTGAAGGCAAGGTTTTTGTTGGTCTCCCAGAAATTTCACATAGGCTTGCAAATTTCTTTCCTTCTTTTCAGCTCACCAGTTAATTTCTGTGAAAGGTAAAAATCTCACATAGGCTCGTGAATTTCTTTTCTTCCTCAGTCCTCTGATTTTCGAAGGGTGTGGGTAAAAGGAGTTATTATTATTTTGCATTCACTACAGTTTCATTTATCTGTAGCTAGCCCAATCAACAAAACTTTCATGTTTACAACATTTATTTAACTAAAACTACTTTGCAAAATTGGAATCAACAGCCACATGTCTGACCTGGAGAGGGATGGCATCTGCCAGGTCTACTTTGCCTGAAACATTATGCATGAATGACAACCTACCGAGACATATAGAAATAACAGATCGGATGATCAGATATGTAGTGACCTCACAACCACACCTGGTCATGGAACTGATGATGATGACTTTGCAAAATATATTTGCAAGAATTAAAATATATATATATATATATATATATATATATATATATATATATATATATATATATAAAAAGGCATAGATATAACATCAGGGATATTGTTTATACTGACAAAGCCAGAAGCTGTAGCCTTCTGTTTAATAATAGGATTGTCAATCAGTAAGTCTGTAGCCTGACACAGCAGAATTTTAATTTGATATCTTTACTGTATCGTGTTTGTTGTGATTAATGGGAAAGTGGTAAGTGCAGTCGAGGAGGAAGGAGATTATGTTGAAAAATAAATATCTATTGTGGAAAATAAATGCTTTTTACATTGTTAGGCTATAGACTTATTGTTTTACTTATGTATAGTTGTATTTCATCATCTGGAGAAACACCAACCGTAGTTTCATTTATCTGTAGTTAGCCCAATCGGGAAAAATCTTTGTGTTCAAAACTTCTATTAAATTAAAACTACTTTGCAAAATATATTTTGAAAGAGTTTCATCAGTGATATAACAATTGCAGAAAAAAAAAGATCCCTCCCCCCAAAAAAAACCCTACTTTATTTTTAATTTCTTGTTGAGAAAGGCTACAGGCATGTCTGAAAGTTCTGATTTTTAACATCTTTCTCATCAGGCATCCATTTTGACCACAGGCTGACTAATATACAATAAATATTATTAGTCTTATTATCGGTATTATTATTTTTATTTTTTTTATCTCTCAAATTTTTTTCATCTGTCTACTATATATGTATATATATTTGTTTCATTGAATATGACAGACAAGGAGAATTTGATTAATTTTTTTTTTTTTTTAGTTTTTCCAATATACACACATTTTTCTGTTTGGTTACTAATATGGAATAACGTATATAATATATATTAATATAACGAAAAACTAAATAAAAATTTCATCAAACTTTCCTTGTCTGCCATATTCAATGAAACATGTTTTAAAGAAAAGTTGCTGCTTAAATACATATATATTTATATATGAGAGATATAAGTTTTTAATAATAATAGAGGTCTCAGGATTCTAACTTCGGTCCTCGATATGGTCTCCTTCCTTCTCAACTGTGTTTTAAGGGTCAGTCAAAAAGTAATGCTTTTACTTCTGTAATTACAATAAATTTTATACTAGATGCACACAAAGGATGTCAAATAGAACACAAAAGTCCCACAATCCTAACTCTAATTTCTCTTTCCTTCTCAATCATATTTCACCTTTGAATGAGGCTATGTATGCCGCCCTTATTGTTGTAACCTAGGGAAGATTACTGACTAGAATAATCACATGAAGGTTGGTAATGAATGATAATACTTAGGACAAGAACAACACATATAAGATTTGCCAGTGGCTTGTAGAAGAAGTAGTCAACTGCTAGAAGTGAGTCGAGTGAATTTCACAATGAGTCTCCACTGCAGACCAACATACAGTATTTACTACTGTATTTATATGAATGGGGACATACCCATTATTGTCCGTAGGTATACTACAACACTTCTAGAAGCTTCTTGACTGCTTTCTTTCTCTTGCCTACTTCACCTTATCATCACTGAAGAACTGTGGTTCTCTATTTCCTTCATGGAACTAAACAATCAGAGAGTGCCAAGCCAGGGATACAGGGTGGGTGAGGTGAGGTTTTCAATGAAGTCCTAAGCACAATAAGTGCACATATGAAAAGTAAAAACCCTTTAAATTGATTATATAAATATATCATTGTTATAATAAATAAGGATATAAATATATAAAATTATATAAAAAGCAAACTTTTCTTTAATGAACATTAAAAATAAAAATGATCATAGTTAGAATTCTTAGATGTAAGAGTATCCGTGTCCAACATTCGACCTTGCAAGGAAGATATTCTCAAAAGCTCAGATCTCTCATTAAATGTTTAATCAATAAACAGAATTCATTTTCTAGTATTTAAGTTTTCATTGTTATGTTACAAAATGCCATCCCTCACCTTCAGATGTGGCTTAGCTTGATGAAGCCTTGCCCAGAATTTTGAAAAGAAGCTTATATAAGAGTCAGAATTGATTGTGGTACTGTTGGGCATTGGTTTGAATTCCCTTCTGTTTCCAAAACCTAGTTGTCATCACGTCCCCTGTGGAGTGTGCTGTCTTAACCTTTTTTTGCTCTCTTGCTCATAGGGATAAATCTAGGTCTCATTTCCTGTGAATATCCAACTTAGGATTATGCTGTCCATCTCATGTAATCCCAGAATCTCTTGGGCAGCAATAACGTTTTGCACCTTCTTAGAGTCTGTTAGTATTCTATTTAACCTCTTTGCACAGAACTTTGAATAGCCAAGAGATTGCACTAAACTGCAGACACTACTACAGCTCAACTGTAATGAAAGAGAAAGGATAAGGCTTGTTTGGCCTTATCCTTATTCACAGCAGCAGCTGGCTTGCTACTGAGGGGCCTGTCACTATGTTCAGTTTCGCTTTTTTCTCTAGGATTGCCATTAACACTACTGACTTGTTTCATTGATAAATGAACAGCCTTTCCAACCTAAAATATTTTCAGCACTTTCTTCTTCCAAAAACAAATTCTATGATAGCTCTTTATTTTCTCTAGTAATGAAAAAAAAAACCACTTGTCTCAAATGCCATGTGTTGCATGTATTCCCCTGCAGAAAATAAACAATTTGAGTTGTGTCTCATAAAGAAATTGTCAATGTATGCAAATTTGTTATCTTATCAATGGTGGCTGTCTTGAGTGCCTATATAAATCCTGAGGGTTGAGTATCTGGGCAAGCTGCTCTAAAGGCTTGTGCATAATGATGACTATTAGTTTTGACCATCGGTGACCTTACACAAGTTCTTTCAAGTACATTTTCTATATTATATTCAATGCCCCAAAAACCAAACTAGTTATATTCCACCATTGCCAATCAGTCCCTGAACTACCACCAGTCACAATGAATGGATGTTTCCTCAGGGTGGCACCATACCTTGAGTAACTATTGGGCCTCAAACTAACCTCAGACCTAAAATGGAACTTGTACATACAATCCATTGCTAAAGATGTAGGGAAAAAGGTTGGTTCCTTGTACCACTCCAGTAACTGACTTTGCGTGCGATCATCTATCTTTACAAGAGCCAGATGAGGCCTGAAATGGAATACTGCTGCCATGTTTGGGCAGGAGCTGCTCAGTCCTCATTTTCTAGTTTACAAGTTCAAAAGCATCACTGCGTCCTTATGGGTAACAAATTATTTTCTACTCCGCAACCCCCCCTCTCACAGACAAGATGTCACAAGCCTCTCACCGCTTCCATGGAAAGTGCTCAGATGAACCACATTCCTTAGTTCCACCAGTTCTATCCTTCACAGCTAGGATCTGCCATGCTATACACATTGTAGTGAACCACCCTCATTCCCTCTGTATTCCATTGGTGAGAAGTAAGTTCGACTTGAGCAGCTTCTTCCTGCAAACCAGTGCTCTATAGAACCGAATCCCAAGAGGATGTTTTCCCTATCACTACAATCTTAACTTGTTCAAGTCTAGGGTTAACTGTTATTTTCCCAACATTGTACAGAGAGAACCTCATTTTATACATGTCTAGATGGGCAGTCATTTTGGAAGAGCATTATGGGTAGGATAAAAAGAAATAAACTCAAATTTTTTTTCTTTAGCTTCCTAGACACTTTATAGGCTTTCGCTAAAGAATCCCTAGGAATTCTGATTAATACTTTTTAAATTAAATTTGAACAAGCATGACTTTTTGACTACCCTCCCCCATGTTTAACAATACACAGGTGCACACTACAGTGTCAAAATTTCACAAGAGAACAAAATAAAAATTCCTGGGGACAAATGTACAAGAAACCCCAGCCAACACCAATACCCGGAACAATGCATCAGGAGTGGAAAGTTACAACAACTATCACACATTTGACTCTCACAAGGTTTTTATGATATCTGGCTGCTGCCAGAGAACCAGCCAAATGGCACACAGGACCTGTTTTAAAAACAGGACACTTTAACATCCTTTCTTTCTTCACGCATGGAATGCTGTCCACCTACTACCGGTCTGAGGTATGAGATCTTTTTGTCTGCTGCAAAAGAATGCACATTACCCTGAGTTTCTTCGACCTCTGTGGTAATAATTCTCTACACACAGATATAAAAGCAAGTATGAAGCCTTATAAATGCAAATATCTCTATTATAATTCTGCTTGATTTCAGTGAGAAAATGAATGAAAGAAAGAAAGAGAACATAGAAGTGTTTAACAACAGTTTCAGTGAAATAGAAAAAATGATTTATTTCAAAGCTTTTCATTTGTACCCCCTTACTTCTTAAAATAATGACCAGCATTCATATTTATGATTGTCATTGTAATATTTTGTTAACCTCAAATATTTAATGAGGTGATAGGCGAATTTCTACAGATATTTTATTGTTCTAGAACTTGCCATGAGCTTATTCAATGATTAACTTAAAAATTAAAATTCATCAGGAAATTAAAATAGGAAAACTGAAATATTTACGGGTCTTTCTAGTCAGAAGTAATTGAAGAAAAGATAATTCGATATAAGTGTAAGGGAATGAATGAGATGCAAACCAATGATAAACATGAGAGATTAAGTCTCAAGTTAAATTTAAATTTTATTCAAGTCTGGATTTTGTCCTTTTGCCCAAAGACCTCATCCAAAACATGGACCCTTACATTCACCTTTATGAGGTCTGAAAGACAGTTCAAAACATCTCTAGGATGGTTAAAACAAGATTTTTATCCAAAATTTCAAACATTCTAAAAAAGATACAAAATATAATTTAATAAGAAAATCCATTTGATCTTTCCCCTTAATAAAAGCATAAAGATTTTGACGATAAAACTTTGTTTTTAATAAGTTTGGGGCAGTTTTTCATCATAGTATGCTAATTTTTTTTAGCGAATCAGTGGTGGTACCTAGATAGCACCAAGCAAGGTAAAAAACAAACTATTAACTACTCAGAAAGAAAAACAAAAAGGGCAAGTGAAGACATATAAACAGATATCTTTCTTGCCATTTAAGCATTAATAAAAAAGAAATAAAATTGTTTAAACAAGAAATAAAAAATGCCAAAATGGAATACACCTATCTTGAAAACCCTCTGAATATTCTGGAATATTAACCGAATTTTAAGTCATCTCTGCCCCCCAAAAATAACTTCACTACATTATCTTTTGACATTCAGAAAAAAAAAGAAAGAAAAAAAAGAACAACAAGAGAGTATGAGACATGTAAATTATGAAAAGAAGAAAAACCACAATATCCTACACATGTGCACATATACAGATGTACACATACATGTATAGGTGCACACACACAAAGATAAAAAATCAACCTAACACCAATAAAAATGCACATAAATTATTTTTTGACTTAATATAAATTGATGAAAAGATGAAAATTGATATCTTCTGATGAGTGAACTGAACAGTTACACAAAGGTTTGTCTATAAATCTCCAGAGTAGAGATGTTGAATCAATCAGTTAAGTGATAATTTTTATATTTATATCTTATATATAATTTTCTAAAGAAGTAATGGAATTTTTTAATTTAATCTGACAGATTTTTATCACGTTAAATATTATTTTTAGTGGATACTCACGAGTAGTAGATATACTGTTTATTTATTAAACAGTATATTTATTTACTTTCATTTACTGGCCTGAATATTCAAGAAATCTTTAATAGAAAGAAATTTTGAAAACCTATTGAAACGTAACTGAAGCGACATAATAAAGGGACAAAACTTTTAGATCATAATAATGGCAATTTCAGTCTACCGTACATGAAAATAATGAACGTAATAAGTAAAAAAATACAAAATAAAAAATTATTTTAAAAATAGAAGAGCACAACTAAGTTGATTAATATTTTCAATTTTGGATTTGTAAATTTTGTTTTCACTTAATTACTATATCACATCCAGGAAATAGCCCAATACAGAAATTTACATGATTTTAAAGTATTATAAATTAATTAAAATTAAAAAAAAAATAAATTAAAAAATTCTTGTAAAAATTCATTATTCAGAAAAAATTTATTTCTTCAGACAATAATGTCCTTAATATTACTTATTTACAAAAGCAATTAAAAGCTTTTCTAATTAAATTAAGTAATGTCAGTTTTATTGGATTCATTATTTTTCAATTCAGAGCAGATTTTCAGTTAGCTCAAATTTGAAAAAAAAAGTAGGTGATTTACAATCTCCAAGGACTCCTACTTTTAACAGCAAAAAAAAATTCAGGAAATAGAAAGGTTTTGTGCAAAATTTCAGGAAATTAAGTGTGTGTGGGGGGACATATTTAAAAACTTTTTTTTTTTTTTACCAAAATTTTCTATAAAGAAACATTTAAAAAATAATTTGATTCATTCGTGAATAAGTCCTGAAAATTTCATTAAAATCGGACAATTATTTGATTTTTACAAGAATTTCCAAATCAATGTATTTTCAACGGAAAAAAAAGTGCAAAAACATCAATGTTATTATATAGCCACCGCGATGACGTAAACTAAAGATTTAACCAAAATTTCGAACGTGTTAGAAAGGATTAAAAAATTTCAAAAAATAATTAAAAAAATACTTTGGTCTTTCATCTTACTAATAACAAACATTTTGACGATAAAACTTTATTTTTGTTAAGTTTGTGGCCTTTTTCATTACGCTATCTGTTTTCCCGCAAAAAGCAGAGGTGCCTACTTCATGTACAGCTTAAACGTAAAAAAAAATGTGGTCTAAGGGAAGTAACTCTTACTACATTAATATCTGCTCTTAAATCTGTACCAAAATTACGGTATTTTTATTCTCAAACTACAACGAGTAAGAATAAATAAAGTCATGATTCAAAGTTATCTCATGATGTTAAGACATAATTTTAGAAAAAAAGCACTTATTTTTATTTACACTTTGTTTTTAGAATACATACATTTTTTTATATTTTGTGAAGCAAGGGAAATAACTCTTAATACGCGATACTGTTATTTTCAATGTAAGGGGAATAACTTTAGTTTCCTTATTTCATTTAATTATTTGGTATTTCATAAAATGTTTGTTTCTATAAAATCATATGTAAAAGATAAATCCAAGATTCAGGGGGTTTGTAAGGAATTTACATGATCTATATATAGGGTAAAATCTGGTTAGAGTAATAGAATTGTTACAAACATTTGAAAATAGCTAATTAATATTTTTTTTTACTGTTTTATACTCTGAATTAATTTAATTTTAAGACAAGAATTGATGAATGTAAAAATGTAAATTATTTTGCTGCTTCATGTTAATGATTTTTTTATCCCATATTCAGGTTTGTTGAATGAGTAATTCTGCCATGTTTAATACTTCACATAAAACTCCTTGCAGTGTAGACAGGTACCTCATTTTAATGCGTTTTTAATTAATAATAAGAATATTTCCTGTTTAAGATTTGGTTTCTGGTACCTTCTAAAGTCTTCTACTCTATGCTCCTAACGTCTGTGCGTGAACAGTGAAATTTAATTAAAAATTTTTTTTCCTTTCTTTCTTCCACCAATAGTAGTAGATATGTTCACCTATTTTCTGGCTCACATGCCTCCCCAGACTTTTGAACAAAAGTAGAGGTTTATCTCTTGTTCCTTGTTTAAGATTTGGTTTCTGCATTCTTCTAAAGTCTACTTCAGCTCCATTGTGGAGTTATAACTCTGAATAAATAATTATAAAACCCAAACATTCATATATGTGAAAATACGTGTAGAAATGAGAAACAGCAAAAGCATGTAAACAACAAAACGTGTGTTATTTACTATCTGGTGTTATGTGGTGTTGAAGAAACAAAAAACAGTAATACTGAGTAAAATTGTGAGGTTAGGGGTCAAATGCAGATCAAAATCCAAAAAGAATTTGCATTAATGACCTGTTCGTGTGAACTGCTTGTCTGATAAGTCAGAATGTCATGTGTTTTGTGTGTAGATGAGAAAAATTTGGGTCAATTCTCATTGGTTTAGAATGAGTGAATTAATGATAATTGTATTTTTTAAACTAAAATTAATTATTCAGTTATTTTTTATGAACATGACACTCCTAATGTCTGTGCCTGAATTCTGAAATTTGATTCCCTAGCTAAACCTTGACCTCATCAAGTCTAGAGTTAGCTGTTATTTTTTCTACATGGCCTTAAGAACTTCATAGTCCTTTCTTATGCTAATATAACACTAGACAGTAACCCTCTACCTTGAGTGACTCTTGGGTCTTGTATTGTGTAAACATTAGTAAAAAAAATTAAAAATAAAGAAGTAAAAAGAAGAAAACTGGACGTAAAACATAATTTTAAAGTACAGTTTGGGGAGCAGAGGAATTATTTTTAGTTGTTCGTCATCTAATGATTTCATCAGTTTGTTACTTTTTCTAAAGTAAATTTTCAAATTTGAAAAAATAAAGATGTCCAATTTTTTATCTGAAGATTTTTCCTTATTAATTTTCTACTGCTTTAGCTTTGATCTTATTACTGTTACGTTTTATTGCAACCCTCAAGTCGTTTTTAAATTCTACAAATATTAAATTACCAGAAACGGTTGGAGTTATTGAAGTAATATCTAACAAGACTTGAACTAACATCTTGTATCCGTGAGATGATATCTTACTAAATTTGTGAGATATGTACCAGCAGGTAAAGGTTACATTTAGTTACATAACCACACTATTTACACCTAGTAGTAATGCACATAAGAGTTTTAAGTTGTTTAAATTTCTTAGCATGAAGAAAATTTGATTAGTAAAGGATATGGCTATTTAGTTAAATTTGACCTTTATTTGCTTGGTGGATATGTGTTTTCAAATCAGTAAAAGTCATTTGTTAGCAAAAGGAACAGCCAAACATGCAAATTACAAATTGGAGATATCAAAATTGAACAAGTACAAAAATTGAAACATGTTTTAACAGAGGACAGAAAGTGTGACACTGAAATCCAAAGGGGCATTCGGACAGCTAAAGATGCCTTCCAAAAGCTAAACAAAGTATTAAGAAACAGAAAAATTTCATTAGAAACAAAGAAAAAAATACTGGACTGCTACGTGATATCTGTCCTGGCAATGAGTGCTGGATGATCTCTTCAAAGATGAAGAAGAGACTTGAGTTCCATGCTCCTCAAAACCTCCAATCTCCTGACCAGAATCCTTGTCAAATCTAGTTTATCATCATCATCATACGCAGGACTAACAACAACAAAGAAGAGAACAATAGTTTGCATGTAAAGAAAACAATTAACATTTGGCCAAATATTAATGAGGTACCTTCTTTCCTGCAGTTTGATAATCATTCTATAGAAAATGGATTTAGGGCATCTCAAGGTGGTGTAATGGTTAGAAAGCTTGCCTTGCTAAATCAGTTATAACTGAATAGTGAGTTTGATCTTCACTGGGTGCCCCATACTTTCGGCCTTGTGCCACAACTAAGCTATGCTTAGAAAATCACTATAGGAAATGGATTTGTAAACTAGTATAATACTAAAAAGACTAATGAAGCTATTTTGGTCACTTTGCAGTGACATAATGGTTACAAAACTGAACTAGTAAGCAACCATAACTGTGTAGCAATTTCAATTTAAATTAGGTGCTCTATATTTATGATCTTGTGCCAGACTAAGCTGAACTTAATAAATTATTAATGAAGCTATATTTTTTTTATTAGGCCAAGTTTTCTGAATTTGTTTTAACATTTTTTTAGGAGTGTAAAGTTAGTAAAAATGGGTTCATAGCAAATCAAGAGTTTTTTTTTAGTAAAAAAATGGCTATCATCCATCAGATTAAGTCACAAATTAATTTCATAATCTGTTCAAAAATATGAAAAATGGCTTGAAGAAAAAATAGAAAATGCCCATGACTATTCTCTGGAAATCTTAATGACACAGCATCAAGAAATCAACATCGTTTATTTATTATTATTCACAATTCAATACAGTTGTCCTGATTGTTGTTGTTAAGTTATCACAATGTTATGGCTGTTGTGTCCTCCAGCTTTCATGTGTATATCGATCAAGATAACCTGTAGGTAATTTTGAACAAAACTTTTTGTTTTATTTACGGAGGTTGGACTCAATGGAAACGGGTCAAGCAATAACTGAGCAGTACCAAAATAAGAACTGGACGACATCTTTCGAGACATTGGAAATGGAACGAGAACAATCGATTGTCGTCTTTACTTTACTTTTAGTCTATTCATTTATTTTTAAATGGCATATATTATTTTGTTTTGATCTCATTTTTATTTTTACTTTTAATTTATATTTATTCATTTTTTTAAATTTGATTTTTATTTTCGTCTTTTTTTAATTATTTTTTATTTTCTCTTTAAACGTCCAGATTTTAACATTTTTCTAACTAAAAAAAGGAGTCTTTATGATGACGTGGCTGGTGCTGAGAAGTGAACAAATAAAAAATTCCTTCCCCATTTAAGCTTTGTTGTTGAATATGCATTCAAAAGGTAAGTTTTCTTTTAATTTCAGTTGTTTAATTTGTTTGATGTGACATGCAATTTTAAGATTTTATTTTTAATATTCTCGCCTAATTTTCTACTATTTTCATTTAATGTTGGAAATTTGTCCCGGCTTTTATAAAAATTTTATTTATTTTAAAAAAGATTTTATAAAAAAAGTCAAATTAAATGTAAAACCGTCTAGGTGTTGTTTTTTTTGTTTATTTACACGTCTTTTGAGAGAGGTGTATTTTTTGTAAGCCAGATGGTGTGTGTAAAAAAGAAAAAATCGTGCAATTTTTATGACCCTTTCGGATCAGGAATTTGCCGCCAGAATTGTTTGTCAAACTCTGATTTCTTCTGTGAAATCGTGCAATTTTTATGACCCTTTCGGATCAGGAATGGCCGTCAGAAGCAAAATTTTTGAAGGGCCTCTTTATATATTGACCAATGAAAATTAAGTTTTCGAGACCCATAGAAATTCCGGATGGCCCCAAGTGGAGCCGACTTTTTCAAATAAAAGAGACGGCTTTGAGAAACGAAAGGGCAGAAACGAAAAAAGAACGAAAGGGAGCCGAAGCAGAGATCTGAGACGACACTCAGTTGGCAGACCACTTAACACCCTCTCTCTACTTTGACCAGCAAGTGGGCCATAAATCAGCCTTCAACAAACCAACCATTTCCAAAACCAATCCGGCCTGCTGTCAACGAAAATTCTTCAAAGGAGGTGGGTGCCTTTTGTGAGTTCTGCTAATTGAGGGTCTCTTTAAAAAACAAAAAACAAAACAAAACAAACTTTATTCCTTTCTTTTTGTATTTTGTAAAGGGTCTAAAAACTTTATCCCTTTTTTGTATTTTTGTAAAGGATTTAAAACTTTATCCTTTTGTATTTTTAAAGGGTCTAATATTTTAAAAAACCAGAGTTTGACTAAACAATTTCATAGCTTGTTTCTGTGGGTATTTCCTTTTTAGAAACCCCAGGAAAATATTGTTATCCTGCCGTGTTAGGCGCACAGAAGGAAATTTTTGTGCAACCTTTCTTGTCTGTATCTTTTGTGATTATTGTAAAATAATTGTACAATAAATGTTTTTTCCTGTTTTTAAAATTTTACGCAGTGGTTTGTCTTGTATCTTTAACTCGCGCTTACTAACGGCAGCTATCGTTTCTTCTGCCAACTAAATTGTGTCTGGCACAAGGAGTTGGTAGGAGTGAAGAAGAAGAAAAAAAGAAGCAAAATTTTTACACTTTCTCCACATGAAAGGGTTTTTCAAGACTTAAGGTTAAAATAAAAAGGCGACAGTATCGATAAAAACAATAATGGCTTGAAATTAGCGGATAATTCTCTCTTTTAGGCGGAAGAATAAAGATTCAACAAACTTCTGCTCGGGTGTAACAATATAGAAGAAAATGTTTATTTATTTTACAAGCACAAAAAAGGGATATAAAACAAAATATGAGAGAAAGAAAAGAGAGAAGAAAATTCCTTTAAACTTTAAAGGAATTTTCTTCTCTCTTTCTTTCTCTCATATTTTGTTTTATATCCCTTTTTTGTTTAAAATAAAACACTTTTTCTTCCTTTAAAGTTTAAAGGAAGAAAAAGTGTTTATTTTAAAATAAAAAAGGCTTGCTCAAAATATTTCTCTGAGCGCCTAAAAGTTCTTTAAGCAAATACAATATAAATTGTTTTTAAGGGTTCACAAACACTCACATAAGATTTCTTCTTCAGAGCTCTGGTTGAGTGGGGAACAATCGGAAGATCCATAGTTTGTAGTTGAGCGAGTTCGTGGGCCGACGACAGGAATTTCAAGGTCCAAGGTAGCAGATCTCGATTAGTTTTTTTTTTAGGGCCGACGTTTGTCTTTTGAGCCCGGCATGTAAATTTCTTCGTCGAAGCAGGTTTCAGAACTGACTGGTATCACATTGTCGTCGATCACAGACATCGCTGCCAAAGAGGCGCATATTTTCGGTATCTATCGAGATTCGGAAACATCAGGAACTTTCCCCTCCAAAATTGCTTATATACACTTTCCCTGCCCTCTCATTCGTCAGAAAAAATATAAGGATCAATTCTTTGGGAGCCGGTTTTGAAAACGGGGGTTAAAGTCAGGGCAAAGGTCAGAAAAGAAGATGCTATTACTTGAACTTGTAAAAACATTGTAGTAGTGATTCTCAAATTAAATTCTAATATTAATTTTTTTGAATGCAATTGAGTCAAAACAATATTATTTTATTTTTTTCATCATTCTCTTCCTTAGTTGGCAACAAAAGATGAAAACAAGATGTCTTCTTTTTTTAATCCCATGCAAGGGCTTACTGAGTTTGAAAGAATATGAGAAAAGGAAAAAAAATATAATTGAGGAAAGAGAACAATAAAAGAACAGGAAATAAGAAGACAGAAAATAACGATTGATTGCATTTAAAAAATTTTGAAGATCAAAGTAGATTGGGAAGAAAAGCCCTAAAATCAGTTTTCAATCGACTTTTTTAGTTACCGAATTTTCCGGGCACTCAAATTTTTTTAGCCTCTTGTTTTTTTTTTGCGGTGACAGACACTTTAATTTGGAAATTCTTGTAAAAATCAAATAATTGTTGGGTTTTAATGAAATTTCCAGGACTTGTTCACAGAAAGATTATTTTTGAATTTTTTTTTAGAAAATTTTGGTAAAAATACATTTTTTACGTATTTCAGCCCCTTGTTGAAACCATGAGAAATTCAAAGTAGTAATTTTTTAGTGACTAATAGCAGCATAGCTGCTTAGCTAAAAATAGAATTCTTTGAAGATTTAAAAAAATTTTTTTTTTAAATCAATCATCGAATTTGTTCTGCAAAATCGGACCCCGTTTACCGAAAAAATTGTTCTAAAAAACGCAATAAAACTAAGACATTAGAGAAGCTTTTAATTGTTTTTTTAAAGACTAAAGAAAGAGTCTATGTATGTCCAATAGCACGTTTTAAAAACGTGTATACCCTGATAAAAAAAACGTCCGAAAATTGATAAAACAATTTTTTAACGTAAAGACAATCTTCTGAAAAAAAAAATTCGATGAAAAATGAATTTTTACAAGATTTGTTTTCATTTTTTTTTATTGAACAATTTATAAAGGTTTTTTTAAATCTTTTTTGAAAATTCAGTTTCAATGGGATAACTCTTAGGAAATATTGTTATTAAAAATTACTAATCATAATCTGACGACCTCGAATATTTTTTAAAACGAATTTCTTTATTTTTTTCTGCGTTTAAGTGTCCTAATTTTTTTAAAGTTCATTCGTACTTGACATTATTATTAAAAGATCACGTGTTTTTAAGGGTTGAGACAACCCTTAAAAACACGTGACCTTTTAATAATAATGTCAAGTACGAATGAACTTACGAAAAAAAAAACTCATAAAGTTTATCGTCTGTTATCAACGTTATCATAATTTAACTTTTCAACACACTTTTCAGCTTGTCAATAAATCGATCAACACGTCAGAAAAACAAAACCCCGTGGTTAAGAAATGCTTGTATACAACATTTTTTGCTATAAGTAAGTAATATTTGTTTCAAATCAGATTAATTTAATTTTATTTTTAAATTTGCTAATTTTCCCTCAGATAACGTTTCAGACATTATTTCTGCTAGATTTTTAACGCCGAGAATTAATTTTTCTTTACAAATGTGTCAAACTAGCTGATTTCATCGATTTTGTCGAAGAAAAAAAAATTCCGATCAATATAATTTCTGTTTGAAATACACCATATAGTATTTTTTGCTTATTGGAAATAGTAAATTTTAAATCCGTGAGTTTTCTGTTAAAGTTAAAATGAGAGCTTCAAGAAAGGTTTTTCATTTTTTTAAATTCATTTTAAACCTTATGTATACTGAATTAGTGGATGTACCTAAATGAATTTAAGCACAGTACTAGATTAGCGGCAGGGTCTCATCGTTTTGCAATTGAAATGGCTAGAGATGTAACCATAAATTCAACCATAGGCTAACAGTTTCTTCTCTTGCACTTTTTGCTTGTGGAACTTTCTTCCAGCTTGCTTTCTAGTCAACTTTGATCTTTAAAAAATTAAATGCAATGTCAATCGTTATTTTCTGCCTTCTTAATTCCTGTTTGTTTATTGTTCTCTCCTTTTAGTCTTAAGTGTTTTTTTTCTCATATTCACGCACACTCAGCAACCCCTTGCATCTTAGTGGCTTTATTGCCTTGATGGGGTGAAATGATTTATAATTTTAAAAAATTTATTGTGTATAAAATTTAATGGAAATATTTTTTAACATAATTGCCTTTTTTGATTTTATGATCTCTTATGACTTTATAGCCTCTTATCTCAAACAAAATATTAATAGAATGGATAGAATAGTAATCTTCCTAGGGATGGTGCCTCGATTAAAACACTCAGTGTACTTGGAGTATTGTGTCTGAGTTGGGTGTCAGAAAGAGCATCTGGCCTTGTAAAACCTTGTCTCAAATCCTAGGCAGTATCCACCTTATTTTTTGGAAGATTAATTCCAGTCCTGCCTGGAGGGGGGGGGGGGCACATGTTGATGCATATGATGTAACCGAAATTTCTTACATTATCAAAATGATAAATCCCATTTATAAGATTATCCAAAGCATACCTCATCCATTCATACTTGCTGAAGAATGAAGATCAATCAACATGCACGGTGACTGAAAAATATATGCAGTTGAAGCCATAAAATTGCATACGAAATATTTAGATTTTGTTTGCCATTAAAAAATAATCTATAGGGGTTGATATGCCTCTCAACAAAAAAGGACTGTTACTGTGTTTATATACAAAAGAAAAATAAATAGATTAGCATACTAAAAGTAACTGGATATAGATTAGCAAAAATATATATTAATATTTATTGTACCTTTATGACATAGGTTTGGTGATGCTCAAGGCCAACTCCTTATACCCCTAAGACTCAGTGTAGGGGGACTTACTCTAGTCTCGCTTATCAAAACATGGATTCACACCAGTTTGTAGGATGCTTGTAAATGTACAACAATAACATAGTTTATTTACAGTGACAATTTCAAAAACTAAATTTTTATTTCACTCTTTGATTGGATGCCTGGGACCGTTGCAACCTCTGCCCGTTTCTGTATGCTACTGCCTTCCTGTAGGTTGTCGTTAATATTAGATTATGGCGTAAAGCAGGCATCTGAGAATAAAGCTGATACTTTTTTTGGCTTAAATGTTTTACTTTTATTTTTCATGTTTGTTAAAAAACACATTTCATATCAAATTTATATTTTAAAATACAATGGAAACTTTTTAAAAAGTATTTTCCCCGTTATTTTGTGGTTGGCTCCATTTTCCATGATCAATTAGTAAAATTCTTTAAATTCTTTAGTAGTAATTTAAAATTTGTTAAGCCAAGAATGTTTTAAAAAAATATGTTCGGGTTTGACATAAATATTAAGGAGACAAGAGTTTTTTCCCTTGCACTAGAAATTGCCCCCATTTTTTTTTACTTTTGGTTTTATCGAGTTTTTATCGTTTTTTTGGTTTAGTCGCTGTAAATTTATTGAACTAAATTTTTTGAAATTTGAAAAAAAAAAAATGATAAAATTAATTAATAAAAAATAAATGAATAAAAACAAAATAAAACTTAAGCTGTATGACTTAAAAGTAAGTTTCACTTTTTAGGCACAACGCCGACCGTCATATATACTGATGACCGTCATATACGTAATTCTTTCCAACCTCTGACATATTACTTAAAAAAATTTACTTAAGACTTTGACAAAAGAAAAATAAATAAGTAGACGAGATAGATATTTAATAAAAATCTTTGGCTTGGTCTGGTTCAAGGTCACGTTCTTAAGGCGTATTTTAAATTTGTTGGGTTCAGGGTCGTATCAGGGACAAACGTCTTTTTTTTTTGAGTAAATTTTTAAAAAAATAGAATTTTTAGTCTTTTTAGTTTAGTTTAAAAAAGGCCGTCAACATAGTTAGCGGCAATCACATTTATTTCCGTCCAGTACCTCTAGATTGGCAGAAATCGTATTTTTGGAATAATAGAGAACTGTCTGTGTTACAAGTGAAAGAACTTCTTTTTTTTTAATGTCTACAGGGAAAATATATAGAATTCATTAATGAAGGAAAACAATTTACTTAGTTCTTTCTTTTTTATTTGGATCTGCCACCCGCCGCCAAAAAACCCTACAAGAACATTTTATTGTCCCGTTTGTATTCCAACACCGCGTGTTTTAACGTTTTTAGGAAGGTCGTGTTTTGAAATTTTCCCAAATTGGAGACTTCGATGTGATTTCGGGGTTAGTATTTTCGTCTTCTTCCTCTTTTTTTGTTGAGAGAGAAATAGTGAAAGATAGAAAAAAGGATAAGAAGAATTTTAAGCGAAAGCAAATGCTTTGCCCTTTGCTTAATTCTTTTCTATTTGTTTGTACAATTTTATTTTTATATTTTAAATTTTACCTTTTTTTTATTGGACTCACCGCAATTCCAAATTAAAATGAAAAAAACGCACCCACACGATAGGGAAATTACCATCATCGTACACGTACATCTTTTTAAGAATTCTTTCAACGGTTTTTTTTTATGAAAGTCATATTCTTCTTTGCTTTGATAGTTTTTTCTTTCTTTATTGTATTTAAATAAAACCCAATAAAAAAATAATAATAGAATTGGTAAAAATGATGGAGGGAAGCAACCCTCCGGCTGCTACAGCTCTAGTTATTCAGAAATTGCATTTTTACGCCTTTTTTAAAAACATTTTTATATGGATGACACGTGTAACTGTGAGCTGAACCCTACCCAGGGCACACTCTCCTCTCCTTGTAATAAAGAGGTGTATTGGGGGGGGGGGGGGGGCAGAGAACTTCGGTCACAAGGATTTCATTATGTATTTGTTTCGGCCACGAATGGACAGAAATTAGAACAGGTTGACTTAGAAATCGATTGGGAAATTAACATTATTTTTTCTTACTTTTCTCTTCTTGGCCTCCCACTATTTCGAAAGTAGTGTTGTGTCGTCTGCTTGTCCTTAAAAATTTATATTTTTCTTTGATCAAAGATAATCAGTAACACTAACACATGTTCACACGCACACATAGAGAAATAGATTTCATTTTTAAATTTCAGAAGTTTTTCAGCATTAAAGTGCATTCGTTGCTGAAATTGCATGTTATTGGCACACGCAACAAAGCGATATTTGATAAATTACGCAAAATATCGATCGTGAGTTTTCTTTTCTTCATTTGGAGGAGGCTTACAATAGCCGTGCAGGGGAATATAGACTTACTTAGCTAAGAAGTCAATAAATATTAGAAAATAAATTATTAGCTAAGAAGAAGCTTAAATTATTTATCCACGCACAACTTTCTTTCTTAGCCCTTCCTACACACTTCATCACAGATTAGAAAGAAGACTGGCGTAATAATACATTTTTCTACGTATCCCCTTCAGTTAGTACATTAATATACTTTCAAAATCTGCATCGTCTATTTATCGGTATTTTTGTGTCTACTTCACGCGAAAAGAAACATCCTGGGCCGAAGCTTAAATTTGAACCAGTGTCAGAATGAAATGTAACGCGTATTTAGCTTCGGATAATTGTGCACACACGCACAGACAAGCAGACACACACGCTCACACACATACATTCATACACACACAAGCAAGATGAATCTTCATTTAGAAACCTACAACTCCAGTCGACAAAAAGTAAAAACTAAACAAGAAAATCTAATTATCTACCATAAAAAATAAATATGTTCTGGCAAACTGTCTGTTACTTTCTTTCACCAACGGTTTTTGCTTTTCTCTAATAAAGTAAAAACAAAAAAAAACAAAAAAAAAACCCACTACTGGTGCCAAGTAAAAGGTATTTTTTTTAAGTCAGGTGTAAACTTGTAAAGGAACTCTCTCAAATTATGTGTTATATCCATTACTCCGTGTAGACCGTCTTTGGTCGTTTTCAATGAAAAGGTGTGTATGTATGGTGTGTGTGTTGTGTGTACGGCCTGGTGCGTTTTTACATGAAACAGTCTGTCGCCTCTGAGTGTTGACTTCAATATTCACTTTAAAATCACAGTCATGTATACGAAAATCAAGATAGATTCATTTCATTCACATATGTGCTCTGAATGAGAAGGAAGGCAAAGATAATTTGTGGGGAGTAGGAGAAAAAGAATAGAAAATGAGGAAAAGAGGAGGAAAGGTGGAGAAGATGCGAACACGTGGAATGGGGGAGGAGGACAATGATGGCTTTCGTTGCTTGTCAAGGCATCAATCAGCGTGCAACAGTCTGGATCACCAGCCAGGGAACTGGTGTCGCTGTGGTGAGAAAGATGCGGGTAATCTCCCTTCAGCCGCTTAATAATGGAGAAAAAGAAAAAAGCCGACGAGGATCTGCTGGACCAACGAGCGATTGGCTGATGGTAGACCAGCCTAGCGGACTGCAGGAAGATTCGTGTTCACTGTTTGATAAATAATGAAACTGACCGTAGAGGGTGCATGGGTCTGATGGGTGGGGCTCAAGTAGATAATTAGGTGAGGGTTAGGGAATGATTCTTATCGTTTTTCCTACACTAAAAAAAAAAAATTCAACATTTTTTTGTTTTTAAAATTTTATTTAGGTTCCATTTTTTTTCTTTTTTCAAAGAACTTTTAAAAATGTCTCCCTCAACCCGTAACTTTTTTTCGTTTGTCACTTATATTTATTTACGGTTAACACAAAATCTTTTGACTTTTATTAATTTTGGTGTCTTATTCTTGCTTCTTGAATAAATTCTCTATAAATTACAAAAAATAAAACGCTGAAAAGACGAGTCTTAAAAAAATTATTAAAGAAAGCTGTCTGTTTAAGGTAGAAGTTCAAATACAGTAATTTACGAGGGATTTTTTCTTTCTTTAATTAAATAAAAATGCAGAACTTATTAAATGACGATCACAAGATCATTTTAAAATTAAAAACTTAACCATTTTTTTTAGTGTGACCACATATTTGTTAGAATAATCAATAAAAGACAATTTACTGAGTCCCAAGGAGCCAAAAGGGGAAGTGCCGAGGGGGGGGAAATCTATAGTAATTTTCCCATGGTATTGTCATTAAATCCACTTTAAACTGACCTTGTGTCATGTTCAGTAGCGACGTAGGTTCATTGGAAAATACAGACAATTTAAGAAGGTATGATGTACAGACTTTCAGAGTTTTTTCTTTTGTTTACTTAAATGGGGTTGTCATATTTCACATAGCTTTTTTTATTTCATTAAATGATATAATAATTCACAAGTCAAATTTGATCAGTCTAGAATGTTCAGTGGCTCAGTTTGACTTTGGTGATATAAACTCCCTTATGACTTCTAATTTTTTATATATTTCTAAATAAGCTTTCGAGCTGGAATATATAGGCTAAAGATGAACTTGCAAAATTCATTTGTTTAAAATCCAAATTTGATTTGCAAATAAGAATTACAGTTGATTTTGTTGATATTTCACTGTTCTACTCATTATGACTGGAAGTAATTTCATACATACATATAATAAGCTAGTAAAATAAATAAATTCAAAATGAATAAATGATACTTCGAGAGAGTGGGTGGAAATAAAATAGAATAAACAAAATAAAATGATTTGTGAAGAGACGAAATGAAAAGCAAGATTAGGAGGAATGTTGATTCATCATTTTAATCCCAAATTCCAAAATCAGGTTTAATCTTTTGGCATTTAATGAATTATCATCTGATATATCTTCTAAAGGTACTCTTAGGTGTCTAATACAAGTTGGTGGGGGTCCTTAATAACCAACTGTGGAACTTTTCTCAATACTTAATAAATATTGATTTCTTATTAAAAGTGGGGTTCGGAAAATAATTTAAAGAGTCAAGTCAAAAGGGCATAATTGATAAACATGGTGGTTTTAATAAGATGGTAGTAGGGGTTCAAAAAATTTCATAAAAGTTGTAATGCTAATACTAGTCATGTCCTTTAAAAAGAAACATTCAGCATTTATTGACTTATCAGCCAATGGTAGTTGGCATTATGAAATGGTGGCTTCAAAAACACAACACACAGACATGTCTATCTTCTACCAAGAGTGAACTATTTGTTCAAGTCCATAGTACATCCTGAGGGTGGTGTTCATTATGGTACTTATCAGCAATATGAAACTCATTGATAAAGTCCTAAAATGGTTTGACATCCTGGTTGTTAGTACCTAATGCTGTCCCTATACAAGCTATGTCGGGGTTGAGGATGGCATTCCAATCATTCACTAAAACTACCTGACAAGATTTTAAAAACGGCTTGATCTACCGAAACAAATCGGGTCGCTCAGAATGGTCATTGAGTTCATAAACCCCAATGAGATGAAGAGCATTATCCTTTATGGTAACATCCAGCATGCAAAGCCTGTCTGCCATATCTGTGAAGACAAGAGCACACATAGCCTTCAAAGACTTGTTGTCGAGCGTCCGTCACAACATTCTGAATAGTGGGAAAACCCTCTAGATAGAATGCCTTTGGTCTCTTGCATACAACATATGTTCACTCTGAGACGCTGAAGGTCATGAGAGAGTCTCACTCTACAAGACTCCTACCTCAGGCCCCGGACATTTACACTAGACAACCAGAGAGACATTGTCAAACCAATTAGGGTTGCTCTTCTGCACTGAACATGGCCAGGGTGAGAACACCGACGGCCTGTCCCATTGATCCAGTGCCCATCTCACTCTTGATGGTGCCATCAAGGGACAGGTCACCAATGACCCCGGGAAACATTAATTTTAAAGCTCTATAAAGGGTTGGGTGAATGTAAATGAGGAAATTGTTTTAATTCGGTTTAATTTGTGGAGGCGGATGAGTGAATGTTTTCTTGATGAAGGGGAAGATGGGGCAGAGGAAGAGGGGCCCAGCACCCCTCAATGGCTTTTGTTTTTTAGCCTGCTTAGCATCCAGCTCATCTTTCAGCTTTCTTATTTTCTCAATGTTTTTCCCAGCTGCACTCATTCAACTGCTGGACTTCTGATGCAGTCTTGCTGTACAAAGCTGGGGCATCACCCTTAGAACTGGTAGAGGGAACGGGGCTGTAGGTGTCCTTGGCCCTGGAGGTTTCAGGGAACTGAGGCTCTGCTGTTTGGCTCTTCCCTCTGCCTCTACCAACGGCACGCCATTCCTCTTCTTCTTTTACCTTATCTGCACTTGAGGAAGGCATTGGTTTTTGGGGGAATGTGGGACGGGATGCAACTGAGGGTTTTTCTGCACCAGTTTGTGTCACTGGTAGGCTCATTACAGGCACTGCAGCACTAACAGTATTGGCCAGAGGGGTATTTTGGTCACCTGCAGCCAGAAATCCAGAGGTCTTCTTCTCTGGACAGAAGGAGGAGAAGTGACCAGTCTCTCCACACCTCCAACAAGTAGGTCTTCTGCCAGTCATGATGCATTTTCCAACCACAAAAGTCCAAACAGTTGGGAACAGAGATGAAGGCCAAATGATCGAACGTGATGTCAAAAGCTCTATTCCCCATTCAGGTTGTCGGAAGTTGTGCCTAAAATTTGGCCATACTGCATGAAGAATACTCTCCCAATACCTTAAGAGAGACCTCAAATACTGCTACCCTGGTCCTTTGCTGACTCTCATAAACGGTCCTTAGAATGAGGTCCTTGGTTATTAATTCTTGTCTCGCCATCTCAAGGCAATCTTCAGCCGTGGCAGCAGTATGTCGCACATGAAAAAACCGATACCTTTGATTATTCTTTGGGGTTTGATCCCCAGGGACATGAGTGATTTAATCACTGTGTCTTTCGTGGAGTGACAAATTTTGTGCATATGCTTGTCCACCACAAAGACCAACACCAAACTCTTTTTGAACATCTTTAATTCTTGAATGTCTTCTGAGAGCCCATCTTCTTTTACAAGATATACATAACTCTTAGTCTTTTCCAAAAATTCTGTGATGTTAATTATGTAACTTGGAGGGGGACTTCCAACATTAGGGTGATTCCCCAGCTGTTGTCTTAATTGGTGCCTTTATTACTTTTGGCACATTCTTGTCTTGCTTTGCTACTATTTTCTGTAGCCAGCACATTGTTTCTTTTATTTGGGGATTTCAGACACACCCGAAAAGGTCCTTTTTCACAGAACAACAACTTTTGTCGGCCATCCTGGGAAAAAAATATAACCACCTAACTAAGCGGTCAAATTTTTTAATTCTTTAAAGTTTTGCAAAAATGATAATTGAACAGGGAGAAGGGAAGGAAGAAAAAAACCCAAAAAAACACCAACCAAAAAAATTTTAATTTAAAAAAGAGTGATTAAACTAAAAGCAATAAAGTTTTAAGAAAAAAAAAAACAAGTTAAAATAGAAAACTGGGAAAACTAAATGTTAACCCAAAAAATAAATGTTGGCTGAAACTGAGGAGGGTAAACTAAAAAAAATCAAAGACAGACTAGAAAAATAGAAATAAAAATAAACTGATCAAATACCAAGAAAAACAAAAAAGAATTTTGTTTAAAGTTTCCTAATAAATTAAATCAAAGAAGGTAGATAAAATACTAAATTAAATAAAAATGCAATAAAACAAGTAGTCTTGTAAGACTTTACTCAAAATAAAATAAAGATGGCAGCCAAAAGCGGACAAGAAAGCTAAAAAAAAAGGTCGGACAAAAAGAAGGAAAGAAACAAAAATAAACTGTTCAAAAATAATTAATACAACTGGATTTTCTTCTTTTTTTTTTTTAAGTTTTTTAAGTCTTTTTCAAAACTAGTCAATAATAAAATTAAAATAAACTATAAATTAAATACAAAAGCAAAATAAATAAAAAACAGTAGTTTGGGAAGACTTTCATCAAACCAGGTAAAAAATAAAGATAGTGGCCAAACTGAAAAAAAGACTGACAAGAAAAAAAACAAAACAAAAAAACGAATAAATGAAAGAAGGAAAAATAAATTAAATTAACTTAAGAAATGTCTGTAGGTCGGAAGAAAATTCATAATAAATTTTCAAAAAGGTTTCTTTAGTACACTAACTTTGTCCAAAAGCACTGGTCTGAAAAGTAGGTCACTTCATGCCAAAAATGAGATTCTAAACTACCATGGCAAAGAGCTCATCCAAACAATTACCATGAACATATTTATAGAAAAAGCACAGGAAGTCAGCTTTACAGTAGTAGGAAAATGCTGTGCCATATGTGGCAGCAATATTCTAAGTAAGGATGAATAGTAGACTTATAGATATGCAAGATAGATTCAGATGAGAAAATTTGCCTAGCAAAATACAGTGAACAAACTTTCTTAGCAGCTGACCTAGCAAAGGATCCACTATATTCTTTCCACTTCATGTCAGCCAAAAATATTAGCCCAAGAAGACACAACAAGTCATGCCCCTGGAGGTTAACAGGTTAACCCTGATGGCAGGCAGAAAGGGGTCTCTCAGATAATTAATAGAGAGCAGTTTAGTTTTGAAGGCATTAAAATTAACAAGCCACTCTTTGCCCCAGTTAACAAAAAAATGTACAGGGTGTGATGGATAAGTTATTGTCTAAATTACACAAAAATAACACTGACATCTTATTTTAAGATATATTTACTAAAATTACACAAAAATATCTTGAAATGCTAAAGAGTAAATTTATTCAATAAAATCGTCATTGGCTTCAACCACTGCCTCTAGATGACTTTGGAATCTCCTGCAACTCTTCTGGATGGCCTCCTTGTTTAAATTGGTGAATGCTTCCATTATCCTTGCTTTCAGTTCATCTTTGAAAACAAAGGAGTTTTTCTGGTCTCTCGCTCACATACATAATAATCAAGAGGGTTGCAGTCTGAAGAGTTAGGTGGCCAGATGTAAGGGGTGATGTGGTTGCAGAAATTGTCTGACAGCCATGACTGGGTTCTCCTGCTTGTGTGGCATGGTGCAGAGTCCTGTTGCCAGACATATGTTCTTCCTGCTGCCCCCCCCTTTTTGACCCAGGGCAGCACTACCTCCTCAATGCACTTGATGTAGGCCTCTGTGTTGATACTGATGCCCTGTGGGAAGATGAATGGAGGCATAACGTCGCCATCATTAATGAACACTTCAAACATCTTTGGAATCGCCTTTAGACTCATTCCACTTTTTCAGAATCCTCTGCATTGTCCTCAGATTGATACCTAAACACACTGAAATGTTCGTATTGGAGCTTCTAGTGTGAATTCCAGGCAGTACAGCATGCCGTTTCTAAATTTCTGGCAGAGTGAATTGTGTCATATTGCTCTTTTTCTCACAGATGGTGCCTAGCTGAGCCTACTATACTGTGCAGTTAAAAAAATTCAAAAACAAACAACACACATGCACAAAATTAAAAATATAAAATGGTAACAATTTACTTATCACATCCTATTTGTTGTTTTAAACTTCAGCTGCGAATTTGACCTTATTGAACTGATCAGACTTAGTATCAAGACAAGAGTAAATGGTTGTGTTATCAGCATAGATACTAAGTTGAGAGCTGATACAATTGGGAAGGGTGTTAACGAAAATTAAAAGCAATGTCAGAGCAAGGATAGAGCCCTGGGGTGCACCTTCATAGTACAAAAAGGATATAGAAGAGTGGCTGTTCAAGATAACTTTCATTTCACAATTTGATAAGAAAGATCAGTTCAAAAAACCTACTTTCTAAATACTAATCTTGAGTTTCACTGGGATTTTGTTTCCTGTTTGCAAGCAAGTGTTTTACAAATATCACATTCTTATGCTTTTTGCAGATGCTTATCTATGATTTATACTGCTATATTATGGTCTCATTGCTTAGTGGTTAGAATGTTTGCTTTCTGACCATGAGACTTCTGTTTGAATCTTACTATGGTTGATTTGTCAGTTAGGTGACCTTGATGTTATCGACTAGCAGTGTGACTCCAGTGTGCAGCACCTTTGTAAAGTGCCTGATAACCATGCCATGAGTGAGTGAAATTGAGTAGATGGATTTGTTTGTTAATAGTCATGCTAGCATGAAGTTACAAGTCATTGTGTCCAAGGGTTTGAGAATACTGGCCTTATTTTAACTGTTGATCACACCAGATTATACACTTTTCTCCAGAAACTGTAATTAAGACTTGCTCAGTATAGTTGCTGTATAAACTACAGTGGAGCTCCGTGGGTGTTGAACAAACACAAATGTGCTTCAGAAAGAGTCTACAACAGGGATTGTATAGCCACCCTAGCAGACTGGCATACTTGGAAAACAAGTATCCAGTCATTATACTGCTACATTGTTTTTTCTTTAATTTACGAAGGATTTTAATGTAGGCAGAAAAATAAAACTGCAATATATCTAACTTATGTAGGATTTGATTGTTATCAGAAAATTTGTAAATTTCCTTTACCAATATTTGGTCGCATCATGTGTATTTTGATTTGTATCAAACTGAGAAGCTTTCAAGAATATATTCACCTGAAAGCAAAAAATGTAAATTGTAAATGTCTGTTTAACTAATTCTAATTTTAAACTTTACACTACAAGAATGTCATTTATTTTGATATGATGAAATTTAATTTGTGGTGAGCCTTGATAAAAAAGAAATTAAGTAAAATATGAAAATAAAATATATAAACAAAAAAAAGGATTCAAAGTTAAGTCATTTGCTTTCTTTTAAAACCCATATCTTGTTTTCTCTCACTAACTCTCTTTAACTTGAATTATAGATTTCCATAATCAAGGTTTGTCACAGTGGGCGATCGCAGCTAAGGTAAATCGCAGTAAAACTGATTTGCAACTTTCTAAAGGACAGTGCAAATTATGGAAGTGCAAAGTCTACTGGTAGGCCAAAAAAATTTCTCTGGCATTGAGTAGGAGAATAAGATGGGTTGTTGTGAAAGCCAGTGGACGTTCTTCTAGTCAAATTAAGGCAACCACAGATGCTGATTGCAGTCCAGTAACCATCAGACGACACTTACGACAAAAAGGCATGGTAAATAAAAACTGCAAACAAATTCCTCGGCTGCTTCCACGTCACAAAGTGAACCGTTTAAGGTTTGGTCGTGAATACCAAACATGGGACATTGAGAAGTGGAAGAAAGTCCTGTTTTCTGATGAGAAAAAATTCAATCTAGAGGGTTCTGATGGCTTCCAACGATATTGGCATAACAAAAACATGCCTCCTGAAATTTTTCCACACGTCATAGTGGTGGAGGGTCCCTAATGGTATGGGGTGCCTTTTCTTTTCCTTATTTGCAACTGCCTAAATCATACTTCTTCAATCCATTCACCCACTTTTCTTAAATATTCATGAAATTTCCTCCCTCCCATTAATTTAAGCTGTGAGCATTCTAGCACAAGACATTTTTGGCCATCATCTATTAATTTAATTGTATTTGCCTGATTTTTTTTCAGAATTTTTCAAAGAACTCAGACATAATTAATTATGCAAAATGTATTGCATTATCTCATACATAAGATTTTTCTTATTAGATCTACTTGAATGTATTCACTATCATTTACACAAAAATTTATAAATGACTAATAATCATTAATATACAAGTAATCGGGGGATATTTTTATCTAATAACAACCTAAGATTTGAGAATGCAAGTATGTGTAGATGTCAAAAATATAAAAAATTATTGTTTCCCATGTAAGTTAGAATTAGTGATCAAAATGACATGGGAGATTTTGATCTCTAAAAATCATTTTTTATATCATTTTATTATTTTTGGAAACTGGCAAACTTGGGCCTTCGTGCCTGTAAAAGAAATAGTGTTAACTACCTTAACTCCTTAGTAATGTTTATTGTTTTAGAAAATAATCATTAGTTTGTTTATTTACAAGAATAATTTTATATTTATAACATTCTAAAAACTAATACAATTAAAATTAATGCAATGCAATATTTATCATTAACCAATTTTTAAAGAAATAAATAGGAAAACAATTTTTTATTCATAAATTTATAAAACATTTACTAGATTATTAAAATATGTGAATCAAGTATGAGGAAATCCTTATTATTAACCATTTTATAAAGTTTGAATCAGTTGGTAATTAGCCGATGTTTTGTCACCCATTCCAATAAACAATATATTAAATAAATATTGTAAATAAACATTGTAATAAATAAATAATTTATTAATTTGTTGTCAATTCTCAAGCATTAAGAAAATGTATACATTCACTTTCATGTGTTTAGGCTTTATTACAATTCTAATCATAGATTTTTAAAACATTAAACATTGCTGAAGAGTGAAGATAGTTAAAATAATAATTTTGATCTCTTAAAATCTTTTTTATTTCATTTTATTGTTTAAGAAAAAACTCAATTTAAAAAAATAACAAACAGTTACAACAAGCAAGCAGTATTTTTATGAAATAAAAGCCAAGGATAGTTTATTATCTTCACTGGTCACACAGGATAAAATTTTGCAAAAACAACAAACTGCATAGATTAAGAATGGTTTCTGTTAGTTGATTAGTTAAATTAAATTGTTTGATTAATGTTTGCTCTTAGTAACTTATAATTTTTTGTAGATTTTTATATTTTTATACTTGTATGCAATTTTTAAACATAATTTGAAGACAGAAATATTGTTGAACATTGTCAAACATGGTGTATATTCTTTTTCTTTTCTTAAATCATGTTCTTCTCTAAGTATTATTATTATTATTATTATTATTATTAATAGTAGTAGTAGTAGTAGTAGGAAATATACAAATTTTATGCTGAGTAAAATGTAAAAGAGAGATTAAATTAATTACTAAAAGAAATTCAACAAAAAATTTCATATAATTATTAATTTTCAAATGTCCACTGTTTGATATTGTTCATCCAGCTGGATTAGAGCAGTGATAATGCTGTTGACCATATTTTTTTAAAAATAATAATTGTAAATGTAGTTGATGTTAAATTTTTTGAAGTTCAAAGGGAACGACTAAGCAAAGGTATCAAAGTGGTACACAATAGATAAATGTGACATGTCAAACAATGATGTTCAATTTTTTACTTTTATTATGAGTTTCTAAGGAAAATAACCACTTGTTGTTCTCTTCAAGTAAGTCTAAATTAAGAAAAAAGCTAAAAATTGAAGGCCAAACAAAAATTTGTCTTTAGTTTCTAATCTAAATTACAAACTGTTGAGCCATATTTCATGTTTTATTTAACCTAAATGTATACTTTTATGCAATTAGACTTAAATAGTGATCCTTTTAATGAGAATTAAGTTCTCTGTGTCTCTCTTACTCTCAAAAAAATTAATTTCTCAAAATCTGTTTTCATAGTTTGAAAAAAATTGATTTTTATTTTTCTTGCTGATAAGAGAATCCTGTTTGTTTTAGCTGACTGGTAGAGAGTGAAACAAAAATAAAGACTTCTTCAGGGAAAGAATAAAAAAGAAAATTGATAAAATATGAAAACATCCTCAAACAGCTGTCTTCAGGAATAAAGTAAAAAAAAAAAATCCTGTTTCAATTGGGCACTGGAAATCAAAAATCTCATCTTCAGCACTTGTTACATTTTTTCAAGTATTTGCATTTGGAACAGTACACATGACCACACTGCAACTGAAGTACATCATCTGTGGTTTCATGACAATTCACGCAGCATTTTGTATTTTTAATATCGTCTGAATAAGAAAAAAACATGATTATACAGTTAATTATTAACATAAAGAGCAGTTATTTTCACACTTTTAATTAACAAAGTAATTTCATAAATCATATAAGGAAAATAAGTTTGGTCATGCAGATAAAAACTTTATAGGTGTAGTTATAGAAAATGAGTTCAACAGATATACAAAAATAGAAAGGATGTGTCTTCTCAGTGGACTTATTCAACCTATACAGCAAGGTGATTCGGAGAGAGAAGTCTTACCAGGAGTCATTATTGGCAGCCACAATCTTAACAACATTAGATATGCAGATGACACAGTGTTGATAGTAGACACAGAAAGGAAACTATAAGAACTCCTATAAAAGGTAGTGAAGGAAAGCGAGAAGAAAGGATTAAACATCAACTGCAAGAAAACAGAATGCATGATTGTTAGCAAAAGGATGACCCAAAATGCAGATTACAAATTGGGAATACCAAAATGAAACAAGTAAAAAAATTTAAATATTCCTTAACAGAGTATAGAAATTGTGACACTGAAATCCAAAGGCACATTGGGATAGCCAAAGATGCGTTCCAAAAGCTAAGCAGAGTGTTAAGAAACAGGAAAGCAATGACAGAGTTTTAGAGAAAATGGAAAGAAAAAGAAAACTTATACTTAACATTAGGGATAGACAGCTGAAATTTCTAGACCATGTAATGAGGTAAAAAAGACATGGAAAATCTAATATTCACAAGACAGATTGAAGGAAAGAGGAACAGAGAAAAACAGCACATGACATACTTAGTGGGCTTGCGTAAATGGATGGTAGAACAAGGTTTTGGCGAAATAACAAAATTTAGTAAGCACTACAAAGGGCATGGAGAGCTATGACTGCCTATGTCCTGAGGGAACATGGCATACGAAAAAGAAGTTATAGAGAAAATTTGGCAAACATGGAGCCTGTGCCTGCAATAAGATAAAATGTCAAAAGGACAGTTTTTCACATGAGACTGCTTTTATTTTAACTACTTTCACTCTTCTGCAATGTTTATTGTTTTAAAAAGCGGTGATTAGAATTGTAATAAAACTTAAGCATATGATGAAAGTGAATTTATACATTTTTTGTTGTTGAGAATTTACAATAAAAATATTAAAGACTATAAATTTATTAGATTGTTTATTTACAAGAATAATTTTTTCATAGCTACAACATTCTAAAAAAACCTAATATAATCAGAACTAATACAATGCAATATATATCATTTATCAATTTATAAAGAAATAAATAGGAAAACAATTTTTTATTCATAAATTTATAAACATTTACTAAATTATTAAAATATGTAAACCAACTATAAAGAAATCCTTATTATTAACCATTTTATAAAGTTTTAATCAATTGGCAGTTAGTCTGTGTTTTGCCAACCATTTCAATAAATAATATAATAAATAGTGTAAATAAAGAATCTAATAAATAAATAGTGTTTATTATTTTTGTTGTCAGTTCTCATATACAAACTATATGTTTAGGTTTTATTAAAATTCTAATCATTGCTTTTTAAAACAATAAACATTGTCGAAGAGTGAAGGTAGTTAAAAAAGTGGTGTCATGGGAAAAACCTTTTTTTTGACACTCTGTCTTATTGTGGGCTTGAAGCTCCATGTTTGCTGAAAATACTTGTTGGATTTCTTGCCAGAATCATGAAATGGCATTTTAAGAAAAGAATATGACAGAGGTCATTTTATATTGGAAACATTTTGAATAGGCATTTTATGTTATAACTCTGGTTTCTCTACTAAGCGAATTGATTAATTAAATAAAGAGAAACGTTCTTTACTTTAAAGTAAATATATTCACTTGTAATTTCTTTTAATTGTTTTTGTTTATAAAAATTATTTTTCTATATTTATATCTAGGTGTTTAAAAATAATCTGAGATATCAATTCATATCTTGATTTGATTTTGATTGATTTGTTTTTTACATTCTATCAACCCTTTCTGTCTATATTTCTGAGATGAGGTATTGTAATTATTTACATTATTTACATTGTTTGAATTGTTGACCTCATCTATATTGTCATATTCACAATGTTTTGGCTGTTGTATGCTCTGGCCTTCTTCAGGTGATTGAAATTTCAAACTGAATCCTTTATTTTGACCACCGGGATAGATTGTTCTTGTACCAAGTGACATGCCTCTTCTGGATGTCTCATTTATCTCCCTTTAACTCACCTCTCCAAGTTTTTTGTTCATCACTGCAGTTTACAGGTACTGAATTCACAACCCTTTGGGTGAAGTTACTAGATTCAACCAACGTTTTTCTCTACTGGGCCATGCACCCAGTGGATAAAAGCAGTGGTGAACAAAAGCTTTGCAATTTGCATTTCTTTTGCTAACAACCATACATTCTGTCTTCTTGTAATTGATCTTTAGTCCTTTCTTTTCACTTTCCTTCACTACCTTCTACAGGGGTTTTTTGTTTTTTTTCAATCGGTATCACCCCAAGCAAAGCAGTACAGCCACTAACAAGCAAGGGGTTACATGATGCAGATTAATTAGGAACAGAAACATTAGTAATGAGTAGAAAGAGAAAAGAGCAGTCAGGAAGACAGTAGATAGTGATTGACATTGCATTTAAACTTTGCAGATTAAAGTTGGCTGGAAATCATGGGATTGGAAGGGAGTTCCACAGATGAGAGGTGCAAGAAAAGAAACTGTCAGCAGGGAAATTATGGTTACAACTAGCTAGCGCAACTGTAAATTGATGAAATCTTGCTGCCAGTCTAGTATTATACTTGTAGTTGTCTTTCCATATCTGCTATCAACACTGTGTCATCTGCATATCTTATGTTATTGTGGCTGCTAATAATGAATCCTGGTAGGACTCCTAATTCTCTCAGAATTGCCTCGGCAGGGTTAAGCTGAATAAGTCGGGTGAAAAAGCATATCCTTGTCTTACACCTCTTTCTATTTTTGTGTATTTACTGAACTCATTTTTTACTTGTATGCAGACAGTTTGCTGCCAGTATAGGTTCTTATTTATTCTAATATCTTTCCTAAATATATCAAAGTTTAAAATGTTTATAACTCTCCAAATTTATATTTTCTGTTTGAATCTAAAAGCAAAACATGTCAAATAGGAAACTTACCTGATATATCCAGATCAGGTCTCTTTAGGCTAACACATGCCATTGGGTTAATGCACCATATTTTGGTGTCAAATTCCACAGAAATATGCTGTGTTTCAATCTGCACAACTTTGCCAGTTTTCCCAATGATCTGTAAAAAGAAAAATGATGCAGTTGAAAATAAAAATGTAGAACAATTAAGTGATCATGAAAGACAGTATTTTTTATTTTCTTAGTTTATTAATATATATAAATATAAGTTAATTAACACCTTAAAATGTATTACCACATATGTCTAGTTAGCACCTTTCCCTAAAAATTTGAAAATAAGTTTTGAAATGGAAATTAGAAGAAACATAATGGCTAAACACTGGTTCATCTCTACTTAATACCATGAATATTTTTAGTGAAATATATATGTACAGCATTGAGTTTTTAATAGATAATATAAACAACTTAAAAAAAATATTATATAGAGTTGGCTGTACTATAAGGCCGTATTATACTCAACGAAGTAATTTATTCCCTGTTTTTATTTTCAGAAACACAGGGTCATCTTATGTCCAAGTTGTATTATGCACAAGAAAATACAATATTGCCACAAAATGGTAATAACAAAATATAATAGCAATAACAATAGCTGTTTTTTAATTATTATGTTTTGATATTACTATTTTACAGTAGTATGTATTTTTTATTCTCTCTTGTTATGAAGTGTTTCTTTTTATAAATTGCTTTTTAATATATCTACTTTTATTGCCAGTTGTCATGGTAGATAGTGGCTCAGATTGAGAGACAAGTTTGAATTCCAGTTGAGTTCATTATGTTCACTTATATGCAAATACCCTTGGGAAAAGTATGAACCCATTTCTTCTCCTCCCAGCTATGGGTAAATAGCAGTACAGAGTGGGTCCTATAGCTTTGGGTAAGAGGGAAACTGTAAATGGAAAAGCTTCAACTTTGGGCTTTTAAATAGCCTCACCAACCCACAATTGGCCTTGTGTGGTGAGTATAGCTACACCTCTGAAAACATGATTAATCAAGGAGATGTTCCTTCAAGGAGTGAGGAGACCCTAAAACTGGATCTGTTCTAGTGAGCTTTCATCCCCAGTACCTTATTATATTAATAAACTATATAATTTCATATAGAAACTACTACTGCAAAAAAAAAAATTAATTATTAACAGAGCCTTCATTAAATGATGACCTTGGAATCAGGCATAGTTTTGAGGGCTGAAACATCATTACTACTCACTCAGAGCACCTGAGCTGTACCTTGTGATACCAAAAAGTTTAGATTCACCAATATTTTCTTCCTCTTTGTTGTTTAACACAGTATATTACTTATAAAATAAAGCTTCCATACATGATGATCATACATTCAAGAATAACTGATAATTGAATTAATAATAGCTGAAGTGCCATGACATTGTCATCTGTGTCAGTAAAGTCAAATCTTACATCATTCAATTAGCATCTAATTTTTAACCTCATGAATATAGACTGGAAAGTTAGGAATACAGCCGAAAACATAATCAGGATATATGTTCATCTGATATTCCCCCATTGGCAGCCACTGACAGTCCTAGGGTTGCTGGCACCCCAGGCAAGCTGAACTCTGGCACTCTTACAAGTATACTTTTTAAAAATTTTCACAAGGCTAAAAACTGAAAATGTAGAATAACAAGTTTATTACAATATACAATTTAATATATGACAAGAAAAACATACATTATCCTACCTAAAACAGTTTTTATAGCATTTAGATCTGCACATCTTTTCATGGAACTTTCAAGATCATTATCTATTGACAAAATAGCCAAAATTATAATCTCTCTTGAGTCATGGATGACACAAGTATGTTTTTATAAGCTTTAGTTTTGGAAGATCCCAAACATATGACATGGCAGCCTGATGGTGCCCTTGGCATTTACCCTGGGTAACTGTCTGAGTTGACAGTACCATGAGCTGGCCCTGCTGACAGCAAACAAACAAAAATTACCTTTTTCATATCTTCATTCCATCCACCATGGTCTTCTTGAAAACTTTTCAACAACTCAATATCTTCAAGCAATTTGACCTCCTCACCACATGCAAATACCTGAAAGAAAGTTGCTTAAATTAAAATATGTTACTATAACAGGAGCAATGTTTAACCTTTGTACATGTAAAAAAATAGTGTGTCAAAAGGACAGTAATTCCCTTGAGACCACTATTGCTGTATACATTTTTGATTCCTTCGGCAATATTTATCTACAAAATTCTAAAAATATGTGAACTAATTACAATGCAATATTTATTATTTACCTTTTATAAAGATTTATTATTTACCATTTTATAAAGAAATAAATTTGAAAATAAATCTTTTTATTCAAAAATTTATAAAAAATTACAAATAACTAACCTTTTGACACAGTGGTTTTTGTGGGCATAACGGTTAAACATTGCCAATTCTTCTTTGGATTTTATCAAAATTCTCTAAATACATAACAGAAGTGCCAGACTAGATATAACAGTAATATTCAATGTATGGATGAATGGTGAACATACAAATGTGTAAGATAGATTCTGTAAAAAAAATTGTTTAGCATTACACAGCAAACCAACTTTCTTAGCAGCAGACCTAGAAAATTAATTCAATATAATTTTTCCACTTCCTATCAGTGGAACACATTAGCCTGAGCAGGTGCAATGAGTCACTCTCTTGGAGGTTAGCATCATTCTCTGATGATTAAAAGATCAGAACTGACGACATTGCAGATGTTTCTTTGGATTTTGTCAAGAATCTTTTTATTTATGCCTTTTAAGTGTTTACTTTGGATGAAGACAGGGATTCACCTGGCTCTTAGCAGATGTCAAAAAATCTAGAAAATGGCAAGTAACTTACCTAATGAGACTCTGTAAATAGATATCAGAACAGGTACTGGGAGGTATAGCAAAAAGACAAACATCGCTAAAAGCTACAAAAGATAGGACATTGAAGAGAGCCATGATATCCCATATCCTGCAGATTCTTCTTTGGATTTTGTCACAATCTAGATACATAGCAGAAGCACCAGACCAGGCATGACAGCAATACTTGATACACGGGTGAATAGTAGACTTATGAACATGCAAAGATGGATTTTGGCAAGAAAAATTGTCAGTGAGAAATATGGTACATAGTTTCATGTGAACTGGAGATCAGTGGTCTTTTGAAGTTAAGGAATCTTCACAAAATTGTAATGTAGTGTGTGATCTCACAGAAGGTTCAAATCAGTTATCTATAGCATTAGCAAATCCTCTTAGTATGTATATTATGATGTACAAATTAGCTGGTGGCTGAAAACAGCTGGTATCCTGTGTAACATTTTGTTCTATTTTGAATTATGTTGTTCTACTAGAAGGATGCTGAGAATACCATGGACCGATCATGTGAGCAACAATGAAATTTTAGAGAAAATGGAAAGGAAAAGGACACTTATACTTAACATTAGAAAATGGCAGTATAAATTTCTAGGGTACATAATGAGGAAAGAGGGCTTGGAAAATTTGATACAGGACATACTAAAAGCAAGAAGGACAGAAGAAAACAATGAGCTTAAATAAATGAACAGCTAAACAGGGTTTAGCAGAAATAACAAGAAGGCAAAATTTAGTAAGAGCTATAAAGGACAAGAAATTGTGGTGAGCCATCATCACCTATGTCCTGAAGAGACATGGCACACAGAAGAAGAAACTTTTACTTAAGTATTTACTATATAGATGGGTGGTGGAAAATTTTTCTATGTGAAAGTGGGTGATGACACAATTCAAGTAAACAAAAAAAAAAATTTTTTCTAATTGGTACATTAAAGTGTACAAGAAATCTGGCACTAGTATATTTAAGAGCACTTTTTTTTTCTAAAGTAAACAAAGGAGAGAAAATTGTCGAGAGTTATGATTGCCTATGCCCTGAAGGGATATGGCACATAGAAGAAGTTTCAAATATTTTTCAGTTGAAATATTTCAATATAAATTGTAACCCTCATTTGTTGGACATCTCATCTGACATTTTCCCTTTCTATATATTTATATACACACACACGCACATATGATTGAGTCCATCATTAAATCTTATTTTGCCTGAAGAAGTTCCTTCTCAGAATCTGATTAACTTGATAAGGAAAAACTGGCAGCCGATCTCAAAAATGATCTACAGTCTATTGTTAACTCGGACAAGGAATGGCTTGTTAATTTTAATGCCTCTAAAACAAACTTCTATCAATCACCTAAAAGACCCCTTCCTCCCTGCAGTCAGCATGGATGATACTAACCTCCTCATGCTTACATTCTCAGCTGACATGAAGTGGAAAGATTATATTGAAATTATTGCAAGGTCTGCAGCTAAGAAAGTTGGTTCACTGTATCATGCTAGATAATTTTTCTGTCCAGAATCTATCTTACATATTTATAAATCTGCCATTCACTCATACTTAGAATATTGCTGCTGTATATGGTGTGGTGCTCCTGCTATATATCTAAAATTCTTGATAAAATCTAAAGAATCTGCAATATTATTGGTCCTGACTTAGCATTTTGGCTTCAGTCACTTTCTTACTGCCATAAGGTATCTTTCTTGTGTTTTTTCTATAAATACTTTCATGGTAATAGTTTGGATGAACTCTTTGCTATGGTAACTAGACTTTATGAATTTAAGCATAGTACTAGATTTGTGGCAATGTCTCATCAATTCACCCTAAGTTTCATGCTAACAGTTTCTTTTCTCACACTTTTTACTTGTGGAACTCTCTTCTGGCTCCATGGTTTCCAGCCAACCTTGATCTTCAAAAATTTAAATGCAATGTTATTTGTTATCTACTATCCTCATGATAACTCTTCTATTGTTCATGTTCCTTAATAATGTTTCTCTTTTTTTATTTTTTCACATTCAGCTGTTTCTTTGTGGCTTTACTGCCTTGTATAGAGTGATATGATTTTTAAAAAAGTACATTTTTTCAATCTTTTCCATTGTTTTTCCACTATTATTATATATATATATATATATATATATATATATATATATATATGGTTCTGCACAAGAATTTATTGCAATAATGAAATTATATATTCAGGTAGTCTGACTGTTCAGTTGTAGGAGGTAAATTTTTGGGCAAAGACAATAACAGAATTCATCATTTTATATATATATATATATATATATGGACAGCAACCTTTCTTTCAAACATTTTCTTGAATGTGACAAACAGAAAATTTGATAATTTTTTATTGAGATTTCTAGCATATTAAAATTGTTCCATTTGGTGGTGGTAAGGCAGTGGAAAAATTATCTGTGGTGTCTATTGTCTTGAATGTTTTTGGCCAATTCTTTAACCATTTTCAAGGTGTTTGTTGTTAATTGTTATCAATTACTTTTAATGGCTGTCTTTTAAGATGTAACGGAAAACTTTAAGAATATTAGAAAAAGTCAATAAAAAACTCTTAAAATTGTCCCTGTCACATTCAATGAAATATATATATATATATATATATATAGTAACGCTAGAAACATCTGTGGGTATATAATCCAAGTAAATACTAGCAATATAAAAATATTAGAACTGATTCATAAAAAGGAGCTTAATGTATTTTATTTATACAGAGCAATATGATTAATAATCAAACAAATCCTTTTCATCTCATATGAGCAATAGGCTATTTCAGCAGATAATGAAAGTAGTCATCTGTTCAACCCTGGTGTGGAATGAAGTTCATGTCTAGATTTAGAGGAAGCAGGAAGTAGCAGTTAACTGCAAGGAAGTGATATTGGAAGCTAAAGGGTCAACCTAAAATTTAACTTGCCGAAAATACTTAATACAGAGTTTACACTTTTCAATGTTTCAGTCAGATGATAGGCATAAGACAGAGATCAGGGAGGGTGATAAGTATTTATCTTAAAGGGGGGAAGTTGTATTAAGAAATGCCGGAGAATATTAACCCTATGGCAATAAATTGGGGTATTAGAAAAAAACAAATTTTTAATTTAAATTTAAAATTAAAAATGAACCAAAAAAAAAATCTTTTTAAATTATATAGATAAAAGGATGTAAGGGATTAATGGAAAGAGTGTTAGGGAGATCTTCTAATTATGTTTATAAATTATAATTAATTAGTATAAAAAGGTTTTAGAGGGGTTAGTTGGGGAGTGACTTAGGGTAGCTAAATAAAGCAAAATTCCACTATGGAAATTAGAATTAGTTTTTGGTTTTTATGTTGAATTTGAAGAGTTAGAGGGAATGGGAGTAAGGCAGAACTACATTATGGAAATTTGAATTTGATTTTATATTGACATTTGAATATTAATTCGTTCCTCTAATTCAATAGTTGCCTTTCATTGTATTTTATTATTTTAATTTTTTGCTTCTAAATCACACCTATCTCTGAAACTATTCAGAATTTGTGCAAATTTCTTTGGAAAAGCTGTTTGGTGTTTAAGTTTAGGGTTAGAGAATGTGTGCTTATGGGTATAAAATCATTGTTTCCATTCCTCCATGGAAATTCCAATGTAAACTTTTTTTATTTTCTATATTTTCCTTGGGGAAATTGTCGCTTGATATATAACCCTAAGCAATTATCTTTTGATCTACAACTACAGGAGGGTCTAATACCAGGTTTGTTGTGGGTCCCATAGAAATTCCTTAAAATTTGGTTTTACATATATATCAGAAGAAAATATTTTGTGCAACTCATTTTGTTGTTTAGTTTGTTTATATTGATGTGACTACAGATGTGCATGAATGAGAGATGATGGGATTTTAAATTTAAAAATTATTTTTTTATGTGTTTTGGATATATAATCTGATTTAATTTAGATTCATTTTATTTTTGTTTTCATCACTTTTGTTATTAAATATCCTACACTGATAATAGATCTGCCAAGAACGGTGAAAATTGCCTACAGTAAATTTGTGTCCAGATTCTTGGCAGATCTTTTCATCAAGATGAATTTCATCTTAACATCAAGAAACTGATTAGAAAACTGGAAAAGATCATTATAAAAATAAATAAACATCATATGTCTATATTATTCACTGGTACATGTTTTATATATATATATATATATATATATATATATAATGATGAATAATTAGTCATATTTCTAAATATGAGAAAGATAACATCATACAAACCTTTGTCAGCATTTCAGGTAAGAAAGAGCATTGTTCATCTTCAAACTTGACATGTACTTTTTCATTTTTCATAGTATTCACAACAATTCCAGGTTTCTTAAGCAGCTAAAAAATAAAATATTACTTTCTATTTTACATGTTAAAAAATATTTTTAGAGATTAAAATATTAATTTTAATTTTTTAACTTGTGATGATGCAGAGAAACAACAAAAGGAAATAGACATCTCAATTTTCAAATAAGAACCATTACTCAATGATATGAATGCTGCAAGAATATTTTATTATACCAGTTAAAATTTGGTGTAGTTGTTATGAGCAGAATTTGATGTTACTTTTTCAGATACTGAATTTATCAAATCTGCCATTTTCTCCAAGGAGATGGCCTTCAGAACATGAATTAAACCTACATTGTTCTATATATTTCCCTTATTCATCATTCAAAATTGTCCAGATATATTCATAGGATTCAGGCTACAAGACTGAGTTTATCTTGAGTGTTGTCGCATAACATTTTTGGCACAACCATTATGTGTCCTACCATCCTAACTAGACTGCCAGCGGTATGATGTGCTACATCTGGCATGGGGGTTATTTCAGATGATCCTTCTCTCCTCTTGCAAAGCCATCCTGTCATGTTCCATTGGCCAATTTGGTGGTTGAAGCTCATATATTTCAGCACTTGATTGTATTCAATCAGTTCATTTGACCCCATCTGATTATTTTCTTTTTTGGAGATCTATGGTAAGCAGAAAGGTATGAAAAAAAGTGAAATAATATCAATTAGTATTACCTGGCATTTTTTCTGTTTTTTACAAAATTGATTTGTTATTTCATACTGGCCTATCAGAGTGATGACTAAAACTGGTGAAAAAGGTAACAAAATTTAACTGGATATTCTTTGTCTCATGCTTAAGATAGAGTGAAATGACAGAATCAAGAAACAGAAGTTCCCTTGACAGATGGCTAACAACTGATTGAATCTTCAAGTGAGGCACATTATACTAGGTTCTCTGATAAAGACAAAACTTTTATTAATCTTTCTGGTTAGGATTTTAATTCCAGGTTCCTTATGTGACACTATTTAACTATGGTAATTGGATAACTAATTAACCAAAGAAATTAAAACAGAAAATAGACCTTTTTAAAGTGAAAAAGAGCTATAATGAAAGATAGACTGATCGACGATAAAAGAAAGATTTTAATTTGTTTACAAAAAAAAAAAGCGGAAAGAGCCGTGTGTGAGGTCTAATCAAGTTACCGCTGAGGGAAATAGAAAGAAAGGCAAATATGGAATTATCGGCCAAAACACGTGCCGATACAGGCAGGAAGATTCAATGTTAATTATCTTTCCAAGATATCGTTTAATTTCTTTTCTTGAGTACAGGCGAAGAGAAGCAATGTGGCAATTATAAAATTTTGGCATTGTCTCAATATAGGTGAGAGGATTGTTATCATTTACTTGACCAACAGACACTAAGAATCCGAATGGCAATGTAGCAATTGTAAACGTTTGGCAATCTCCAGAAAATTAGAAGTGGAGAGTTGAGATTTGATGAGATAAAAAGAATTTGGTTTCTTAACAGGTCAGGGATTCCATGATAAAGCTGACTTGGAGTAGGGAACCAGATGGTAAACTTTGACAGTGATTAATGAGACAGTAAGAGCACTGGGTAAGTGACTTTTGGGTGGCCCAGGAAAAAGAGAACATGTGATAAAAGAATTTTGTAAACAAAAATTCTAGATTATAATTTTAAGGAGGCCAGCGTAGTCACACCCACACTGCTGAGAGATCATTGGTTATATGGTAGCATGGTGATGGGCAGAGGTGAATGGGTGAATGGATGAGAAAGGCAGAGAAGATGTTAATGCCCACTGAAGGGATTGGTATGAGATATCAATGTGAGAGAGAAAGAGTCTAGGAGGATAGCTCTCCACCGACCTTCCCTCATGACCGACGGACCCCCCCCCCCCCCGAAATGGGAAGTGGTTAATTTTCCAAAAATGGGAAATAATCAATTTTCCAGTCCTGACAACAAAGAGATTTCTTGTTAGAAATAGAGATTATCGAGAACCCCAAGTCGTGTCGGGCCCACATACTGGGTTTTGGTCGGTACCCATATAAACAAACGACGATGGGTTGTTCAACAATGTAATTGAGTTGCAGTTGCAGAAGCAGTTGCAGTCAGAGCTTAACCAAAGTGTTGCCTCGCAGAAGCTGACTGAGAGATTCCAAGACCTCCGACTTCGCCGATGCTACTAATAGCAAGTTATACTGACGTACAAAGTTAAGCCAGTACTTAAAAACTAAATTAGTTGACTTACAATACCAACTTGCTTGAAACATAGAAGTGTCACATTTTGTAGGAAACGGGCTGGAAGAAAAACATGCTCCTGTATACAACAGAAGGATAAAGTTGAATTGTTATTTCTTAACATACTTGAACCTCTTGGGTTTTTCTGTTATTTATTTTTTTCTTTGCGTTTGTGCAATGTCACCTTAAATTTGGACTCAGCTGACACTACGACCTGATGCCTGATTGATCTCGTCTACCCAAGATCAAATTCACAACATGGGTAGGTTAGACTTGAGATCAAGGCAGTTACTCCAGTAACCAGACGTTGCAGGTGAGCTGTGAACAATAGAGTTGGCATTGAACCGGTACAACTGGTGAAGCCGTTAACATCGACGACCAGAACTCGACCTTGGTGCCACATGTTAGTGCTGTAACCACTAGATTCGATCCTGGGCGGCTGAGTGTCATATATTGGTATCCTGACCAGAGGATTTCGCCGAGTACTGATGACCACCGAACAACCAGGACACAGGTTGGTGGCTGCGAGAAAGAGTCAACCCCAAAACGTCTGTAGAAGAAACCTTACAGCTTCGCGCCACGACTGGGAGTTGACCACGGGCTGATGACTTGATGTCACACTTATATGGTAGGATAATTTAGCTAGTCTGAATCAGTTCTGGTTTGATTTCCAGTTTTCAATCAGATCACCTCATTTAAAGATAAAAATAAATAAAAATGGTGGGCACAATGGAGTAATGGATAGCAGCTCATATAGAGAAATCAGAAAGGTGTGTTTGAATTCCAGTTAGGTTCATTACATTCACTTATGTACTGATACCCTTGGTAAAGGTATGAATCCCTCTCCTCCCCCTAGTTATAGATAAATAACAGGACAGCCTAGGTGGGAACAAATCAAGGAGAAGGACAACTCTGAGTCCAAAATCTGACTGAGGAAAACCCACACAATATTCTGTGATCTTTGATTGTCAGTCAATAGGTTGGACAGCAGATGGGTGGCACGAAGCTATCTGAAAATCCACTGAAAGGATCATGAAGAAGAAGCAGAATTTGTTTCTTCTACCCTTGGGTCCCTCCCCTAATGATTGAAGTAGCCAAGAGTCTGATGATGAAAAAATTCACTGTTAAATTTCCATCTTATCCAGAGTTACAACACAAGTTCTCTCTTGTAAAAAGCCCTAATAACATTTTCATCTCAATAAGGAGATCACTAGGCTGCTTAGTAATAACAGTGGATTTCATTGGATCAGAGATTTTCACATGTCAAGGATGTGATCTTTATCCTAGATAATTGTTACCAGTTAGACCAGTTAAAAGCAGTGATTGATGAAATCCCCTTCTACTTTCCATCAGTATGGTTGATGCTAACCTCATTGCACCTTCTTGGGCTAACATTCTCATCTGACATGAAGTGAAAAGACTATATTAAATTCATTACTATGTCTGCTGCTAAGAAAGTTTGTTCACTGTGTTGTGCTAGACAGTTTTTCTCTCTAGAATCTATCTTGCATATCTATAAGTCTACCATTTGTCCATATCTCAAATATTACTGCCGCATATGTTCTAGTGTACCTGCTATATATTTAGAGATTCTTGATAAAATCTAAAGAATCTGTGATATTATTGGTCCAGACCTGGTGTCTCAGCTTCAGTCACTTTTCCACTGCCATGAAGTTGCTTCCCTGTGTCTTTTCTATAAATATTTTCATGGTAATTGTTTAGATGAGTTCTTCACTATTGTATCTGGACTATGAATTTAAGTGCAGTACTAGATTAGCATCTAGGTTTAATCAATTTATGGTTGATTTTGATAGATGTAACTAAGTTCAGTGCTAACAGTATTTTTTTCCACATTTTTCTCTTCTGGCTATATGCTTTGCAACCAACTTTGATCTTAAAAAATTTGAATGCAATGTCATTTGTTACTGTCTTCCCGATTACTCTTATTGTTCTCACTTGTTAATAATGTTTCTATTTTCTAATTCTTTCACACTCAGTAATCACTTGTATCTTAGTGGCTTTACTGCCTTGCATAAGTGAAATTTGATTAACAATAAAAAAGAACTGGCAATTAGTAGGATGTTATTTTCCACCAGCATAATGCCCAACCTCACATCTCTTTACAGGTCTGGCAGAAATTCATACTACACCTGCTGTACTTACCTGAACTTGTACCTTTTAGATTAATGCTTATTGAAAGAGTAATGTGTAGTGAAAGAGATAATCACCTACCTCGAAAAAGAGTTTGTGTTTTGCGTGTGATCTGCCAAAGAAAAATTCAAGAAAGTAGTTAGCAAAAATCTGCTACTTTAAGTATCAGAATCTGTGCTAATGTTCTTTCCTCTCCTGAATGGCGTGGCCAATCAGAAAAATCTCTCGGGGAATAAAAGCCGGTGTTTTTCACTTACAGGGGAGATTTTCTTTGAGCTTGGCAGACGAACACGCGTTTTTGCTGGTGAGAAGTGAAGGTTTGATTTCTGACCCCATTTTGTGGTTTCTATGTTGCCTTTTGGATTGTTATGATGGACTATCATTTGAACTGTGATTTGGCTACATGTGTTGTGGTCGAGAGACAGAAGAAACCCTATTGCAGGTGTTTATTGCTATTACAAGTTTACAATTTTTTTCCTTTTTCTTACTACAACAGATCCTTACAAAATTCTTTTAATAGGAAGACCTTCAATTCTCTTGAAGCTTGTAAAAACCACTTAGACCAATTAATCACTCAGAAAGATAGAATAATGAAGTTACTTCAAAGATGATAAAAAGTAGCAGAATGTACATGGTTGAATAAATCTATATACCTATCTAAATATTATTGCCATTAAAATTTATTTAAAAAATAATACAAACTTTTGTTCCAACCAAACATTTGAGTAAAATGGACAAGTCTTTAGCAATGTCATTAAACCAAGTATTATATAACAAAATATACCTTTTTCATATCAGGATTGTCCTTTGCCTCCTGATAATTGAAAAGATCTTCATTCATGCTTATGCGTACTTGATCTCCAGTTTTAAACAAACTTTTCAAACTGTATTCTTTTTTTACCTCTGAAAATGAAACAGAACATAAAAATAAATCAACAAACATGGACTTTTGTGCCTACAAACACCAGAGTGTCAAAAGAACAGTTTTTCCCATGGCATTGCTTTTATTTTAACTACACCTCTGCAATGTTTATTCCTTTAAAAAGTGATGATTAGAATTTTCATAAAACCTAAACATATGATGAAAGGGAATTTACTAATTATTTTGATCTTGAGAATTTACAACAAAATTATTAAACACTATTTATTTGGTTGTTTATTTATAAGAATAATTTTATATTTACAATATTCTAAAAACTAATTGATTTAAGACTAATGCAATTTTATAAATAAAATAAATATGAAAACAGTTTTTTATTCATAAATTTATAAACATTTACTAAATTATTAAAATATGTGAACAAACTATAAGTAAATCCTTATTATTTAGCATTTCATAAAATTCAAATGAATTGGCAATTAGCTGATGTTTTTCCAACCATTCCAATAAACAATTTAATAGTGTTTATTATTTTTGTTGTCAATTCTCAAGAACAAAGAAAATGTATAAATTCTCTTTCATATGTTTAGGTTTTATTATAATTCTAATCCTCACTTTTTAAAACAATAAACATTGACAAAGAGTGAAGGTAGTTAAAATAAAAGTGGTGTCATGGGGAAAAAATGTCTTTTTGGCACTTTGTTTTTTGTGGGCATGAAGGTCCATGTATGCCAATAAATCAAAATCAGAAAAGAAAATTCACAAAAAAGGAAAAAGTTGTAAAAATCTTAATAAATAAGAAAACAAAATAATTTGAAAAGTGATTTTACACTTCAGAAGTTTCTACTAACAATTAAGCCTGAATTCAAAATGGATAAGTATCTATCTTAAGTAAATTTTTTTAAAAACATTTCTCTCTGTGCAAAGTAATAATGCCACTAAAATGTCATGGGTTATTGATAGGGAAAGAGAATGTGAAAACTTTAGCAAGGAGAAAGGATAATAAAAGAATAGGATTCAGGAAGATAGAAGATGGTGATTGATGTTGCATTAAATTTTTGAAGATCATAGGTCGATCGTAGGAGTAAATAGTTGTATGATCAACATAAATACTGAGCTAGGAACTGATGACATCAGGAAGGTAACTGATAAAGATAATAAGCAATGTAAGTTCATGGATAGAGGTAAGTTCATAGGATTGAGAGACTCCTGCATTAATGTGAAAGGATGTAGAAGTGTGGATGTTAAATCGATCTTTTATTACATGATTTAAGAATGATTGGATGAAGTCAAATATCCAGCCAGAGGTACTACAGCTCTTGAGCTTCTGAAGAAGGCCAGCATGCCAAATCCTGTCAAATGTCTTAGAGATATCTAAAGCAACAGCCCAAGCTACACTATTCTTATCGAAAGCTTGATAGACAAATTTAGTAATAACTGTTAACACATCAGGGGTTGACCTAGAGAAATGAGAGCTACATAGTTTATCTTGTAATTTGCCAAAGATAGTTAAGAACTAATAGAATGATAATTTAAGGGATCAAAATGTTCACCAGTGATCTTAAAGACTGGAACTAGAGAAAAGAATTTCCAACAAACAGGAAAGCAAGAATCAGCAAGGCATTTATTGAGTTTGGTGAGAACAGAAGCCATATTTCCTTAGGACAATTGCAAGGATACTATCAAGTCTGCATACCTTGTTGGGGATCTAGCTTGGCAATGGTAACAAAAATCATACACAGAGTTATATACATATCACACAGTAGAGATTTCTTTCTAGGAAGCAGAAATCAGGTAAAGATATTCCTGATGAACTGAGATGGGTATTGGAAGAGAATTTCTAAGCAAATCATTATGCTTTAAACTGATTGAAGAATTTACAAGTCAAAATTGGTAAACATTTCTTTACATAAAACAGACAGAAGTGAAGAGAAAATAATTCAATTTTTAGATTCATCTTTATCTATTTGTTTATTAGCATGCATTAAAAATAAAGATATAAACGCAATGAAACAAGTATAAGTATTTATTTACATGTATTTCTGTTGTGTTTCTCTAATTCACTCACAAAAAAAGCACAGCTATAATCCAAATAGGTGAGTTCACTGTCTCTCCAACAGTGTGTAATGGGCAAGGACAAAGGCACAAAAACAACCAAACCACTACACCTGCATTGCTTATATAGCAGTGCGATTAGAACATTCTAGAGACTTCTAAACTTTTCATTCAATTCTATTGGGCAGATTTGCATGTGTGCAATTTGCATTAGACAGATTTGCATGTCAGATCTAGATGCTAGCAATCTCCACAATACCTCCCCACTGAAACTGATGTTACACTACTAGCATTAACAACATAGTCTCTTTCTGGGTGAGATTGTCTTGTGCTGTTTGGTTCATACTTTGATAAAGACTGTTTGGTCTTGGATAGATGTCATCTGCTTTGTCCCTGAGTTTGTGGTACTTCTTTCAAAACCTTCATTGGATGATCAGTTGGAAGCTCAGAAACATTATCCATTTCATCGCCAGGTTTATAGTCCTCTGCAGAAGCATAGTGCAGATGTAACTGTTCCCAGTATCCTCTCCATATTGGGTCACAAAGAAAATCCTTGATGTTGAAGCAATGAGTACCCAATGACTTTGTGACAACTGCTGGTACCCATCGAGGATGTTTGTCTTGGTGAGGTCCAAAGTAAAATGCATATACCAGATCACCAGATTTGTACTGCTTGGTTACCTTGGTAACATCTCCAAAGTTTGGAGACATCTCAGCCTTTGATAACACCTTGAATTGCTTGCCCTGGCGAGGGCAGCAAAGAATCAATCCTAGTCTCTATCGGTTGGGAAATCAAGATTTTGCTTGGAGAGAATCCACAGGATGTCATGTGATCTGGTATTGCATCATGAACTCTTGAAGAGTTTGCTTTGGTGGCAGAGAGGACTTTCTCAGTACTTGCTTGAAACCGCATTAAACGTTCTACTACTCTGTTAGTAGCTGGATGGTATGGTGCTCCTGTCAGGTGCATGATCTCACATTCTTTGCACCAGGTCTGAAATTCTTCAGAAAGGAATCCATAAACAGTGTGTGAGGGTATCCAAAATGAGTGATATCCTCTTCCAGCAGATCTAGAGTGGCTCTAGTGGATGTGGATGACGTTGAGTGAATACATAGATACTGCAAGAAAGCATCTGTGATCACCAACCAATTTGTAGCCATGAAGTTGATGGCATGATCCACAAGTAAGCAGCTCCATGGCTTCTCTGGCAACATCCATGGGCTAACTACAGGCTTGGATGGCTTATTTTGATGTTCGCTGCACAAGTCACATCGTCAACTAGCCATCTCAATAGCTGTATCAATACTGGGCCAGTAGACAGCACTTCTTGCCAACTACTTAATAAATTCCATGCCAAAATGTCTGATATGCAGTAGATCTAGGATATTGGGCTGTAGGCTCTGTGAAATCACAACTCTTGATCTATGGATGAGGAATTTGTGGTAGGTATTGAGTGAATCTGACAATTTCCAGAACTTTTTGATTTTATTACTAGTCTTGACGTGTTACAGCAGCCATCCTTTGTGAACATAGCATATCACTGTAGTTATCACTGGATCTTTTTTAGGCTCTTGATAGAGGCTGTTAGCATCTACAGGTTTGTCTTGAAGACTGAGAACTTTGATGGTGCATACTATGTCTACGTCTTTTCCACTTTACTCCCCGTCAAAGTCATTTTTGTCTCCAGATGGCAAGTGACTCAGGGCATCTGCATTGCCATGATCTAATGTTTTCTGGGAGTTTCCTGGCGAGTTTGTGTCTTCAAACTAGTTTAGCCACAGAGCCCATCATGATAGCTGCAAGAAGTGGTGTCCTGCTTTTAGGTTCAAACATTGCTGTCAGTGGTTTATGATCAGTAACCAGTATAAACAGGTGTCCATACAGATACTACTAGAATATCCACAAGCCAAAGATAATGGCTAGAGCTTCTTTGTGGATCTGACTGTAGTTTCCTTCTGCAGGCATGAGTCTTGAACACATTGGCAATTGGGCACTCACTTCCATCTGGATAGTGATGAAACAACTGTTCTAATTTCAACATTGGCCCCATCACAACCCAGTCCAAGAGGCTTGTTTGGTTTAAAATGTACCAGGACTTGGTCTGAGAATAATACATTTTTCAGCTATTCAAATGCTGCTTGTTCTTCATCTCTCCACTTCCAGGGAGTTGCTTACTTGGTTAAATGGTAAAGTGGCCTTGCCATAGTGGCCAGGTTTCAGATGAACTGAACCAATCACAAGAAAGATTTTAAGCTTGAGATGTCTATAGGAGATGACATCTTCATGACTGTCTCGACTTTGGATTCCTGTGTGACTCCTTCAACTGATAAGGTGTGGCCAAGATATTCAACACTGGGTTGTGTGAACAGGAATTTTTCATGATGTCATTTGTGTCCTTTGTCATTCAAATGAGCAAATAAACACCTCACTCAGGTTGCTCAAGTGATTATTATTGGAATTACCTTCTTTGTAACCTTTGACTAGGTCATGAGGAAGAGTGAATGGAACTGGTCATGCTTTGTGAAAGAGCGTCTTCATATCAGACTTGAACTTCGCTTCTAGTTTGAAATCTTTAAGACATCCTGATTCTTCTCCACAAAAGATCTGAGAACTTGTTACAAAGATTGTGGCAGTGTTGTTGTAGGGAAGTATAAGGCTTGCTCGAGGTCTTGGGATGTAATGTTTTTGCGCCTTTAATCATGTTTTGACTTTCTATGCATTTCAGTCCAAGAGCATTGTCTACAGAGATTCCCAGTGTTTAGATAGCGCTTCATCCCATCAAATTCAGGTCAGGGATCTTGATGAGGATGTAGGGAATCAAGCTTTGTTTACCAGTCTTTGGATCCTTGGTTTGGTCCATAAAAGTTTCCAGCACAGGCAGGTCATGCTTGCTGGCCGATGCAGAACCCTGTCTAACATCCTCTAGTTTTGGTTTCCTAGTTGTTTCCAGATTGACAAATAATTGAAATTTCCCATTGTTGTAGTGTTCAGTTCCTTGAGAACTGTCAGTCCTGGATTGTGATTGGCACACCCAACCTAGAAATGTCACCACCGAGGATTGTTTTGACAAGTTCTGCTTTCGTGATTCTCTCCTCTTCTGTTCCCGTTGCTGTCATTGCTTCTTCCTACAAACAGCTTCTAAATGGCCTTTCTTGTCACAAAAGTGGCATTTGACTTCTTCGTACGAGCAGTCTGACACCTTATGAGCTATTCCATATCTGTAACACTTATATTCAGTATTTGTGGTATAAGGTTGCTTGCAGTTTTTTTCATTGACCCTTGTTCTGGCTCTGCTTGACCTTTGTTAACAGGCCTGGGGTCTTGAATCTGTAAACCATTCCCTTGGCAACCTTCTCCGCATCTTTGGTCTCAATAGCGACATGGACCACACAGGCAAAGTCCAGCTGTGTGTCCTTGATCTTGAAAGAGCCTTCAAGGCAGCTTCATTGTTGACAGAACATATGAATCACTAAGTGCTTCATCTTGTGAGTCAGTGATCGAAGGAAACTCACAAGTAGAAGTGTCTTGATTTATATGTGCTTCCAGCTTCTGGAGAGTTTTCCCTGTATTGCATTGCATGTCACTCCAGAACTTGAAATGTCCTGCACGATGAGCCATTTCAGGTTGAATTGTTCTTTCATAAAGTTGACGATTTCCTCTATCATCAACTCAATATCCTTGGCTCAATTCTTTTGAGTAGCCAAATTTGCCAGGTGTTTACAGATGGTCACATATTGATTCATCAAGAAAACCTGATCCTTGTGCTGATCAGGCACAGCATTGGCCACAACAAATGTGCAGAATCTTGACCAGTAATCAGGCCACAGTTCTGATGTTGAATCAAAAACAGAAATTGGTGGGATAGCAGCTGAAGAAGTTGGAAGACAGGAACATGGACTGGAATTTTGGAAGTTTGAAATTGAATCAGTCTTCTTAAAGCCTCCATGTCTTCTCTGTGCTGCTGCACCAGTAACTCCATTTGTTCCTCTGAAGTTGAACTTGTGTGAATAACTTAATGAGCTCACCACTTTGTTGCACCATTGTTGTCAAAGTAAACAGTCCATTCGGCAAGGATAGTCTTTCTTATCCTATCGCCAATGCCAGTTTATTGTATTTCTCTTGTTCACTCTTACAAAAAGCACAGCCATAATAGGGGAGTTAATTGTCACTTAAACAGTGTGTCATGAGCAAGGACAAAGGCACAAAGAAAACCAAACCACTCCACCTGCATTACTTATATAGCAGCATGTTTAGAACATTCTAGAGAGTTTCAAACTTTCCATATTCAATTCTGTTGGACAAATCTGAATGCATGCAATTTGCATTAGAGTTGCACACCAGCAATTTGCATTGGACAGATCTAGATGCTAGTGATCTCCACAACAATTTCAAGCATAAGGTGATGAAAAAGACAAAATTTCATGTAAAAAATACCCTTCATTTTGAACTAACAGTAACAGAAACTCATTCATAATACTTATGATGAATAGAAAAATATACCAAAGAATGTTAAGTCATCATATTTCATCCAACCTTCATTAAACTCATTATAATACCCTGCTGGCTGGACAGATGCCACTAGTGTTGCTCATTTTGATCCATCATTATGCTATTCCCTGTCCCAGCACTACTAAAAATAGAGTATTCTTGGCATCATCATTTGATTTTTTTTTTTTATTATCACAGCCATCACATGTAAGCTAGGAGATAACCAGATTCTATGAAGATTTTGTCTCATGGTTGCTTGTGATTCTGCAGAGATTTCAGGTATGAAATCCTCACAGCTGTGGTAACATTTTTTGATGAAAATTAATTTTTGATAAAGTCCAATGAAGAATCAACAATATTATTGGCCCTGATCTGGCGGCTCTGCTTCAGTCACTTTCCATAAGTTGCCTCTCTGTGTCTTTCCTATATTTTCATGGTAATTGCTTGGATGAGCTCTTTGCTATAGTACCTAGACTTTTTGAATTTGACCACAGTACTAGACTGGTGTCGAGATCTCATCAGTTTAAGTTGAGCTGGCTAGATGCAACCGTAAATTATATGTTAACAATTATTTTTTTTTTCTTGCATTTCTCATTTGTGGAACTCCCTCTCAAATCCATGCCTTCTAGCCAACTTTAATCTGCAAAACTCAAATGCAATGTCAGTTACTATCTACTGTCGTTCTGATTACTCTTTTCTCTTCCTGCTTATTAGTAATGTTTCTGTTTTTAATTCTACAACCTGTAACCCGTTGTCTCTTAGTGGCTTTACTGACTTGCATGGGGTGATAATGATTGAATAAAAAATGGTTTAAAGGAGATCTAGTCTTTATAAATTCTACTTGTTTTAATTCAAGTTCAAATCTTTCTGGAGCCTTCTTCAAACTTATTTATTACTTCTAATTATTATTCTTAATTTGATTTTTTTTTTCCTCAACACTTAATTAATTTCTCTAAATTTCATAATTTAATCTTATTTATTTCCTTCTTCTATTCATCATTAGAAATTCTCATGCATTAAGCCATTGAACCATGGTTACTACCCTGTTACACTTATGAGTAAGGGAGAATTAAAATAAATACCTTTCCTTTCAGGTTCGATCCTCACAGTTATTTCTGCTTTGCACTCAATACATTTTTTAATTTGTGTATTTTTCTTATTGCAGTCAGTACATAGTTTCAAATGACCACAGGGTTCAAATTTCACTAGAAACTTTACTTCTGAACAAAGCATGCAGGGCCTTTGTTTATTTAACATTTGGCTGGAAAGAAAAATAAGACAATACAAGAAATACATTCAGAATAGTCTGATCAATGTCAAAGACAGTCAAATCTGGAATCAACCACAACATTAATCTTGATCTACATTAATCATGTGATTTGATTTTGATATTTAAACATGTCACATTTACTTGTGAATTGAATATTTTAAAGGGAAGTTCAATTATATTGAACAAAGTTTCTTTAAGGGATTTTCTAATCTTCGTCCTTAAAATTGATATGGCATGAATTTTGGATTTGAATGATATTCTTCATGGTTTTATTGCAATCTAAAGTATTTTGGAAAATATATCCTCCATGGAATTTGATTTCTCAATTTTGCTATTATCACTGAGAAAACAGAATTGGGTTTGCAGTTTATTTAAGAATTTAAGTTGCTCCTTTTGGAAATAGATTGAAATACTTTCAATTAATTCATTTAAAACATGTTTATTAATCTGTTTTGCTAGATAACTGAAAATATCTGCTTAAGAAGTCAGGTTATTTCTCTGGTTGTTCAAAATTACTTCTAATCAAGTTATGAATGCCAAATTATATTGCAATAATTATATTATATTTCTGCATCCAAGGAAAGTTTTTTTATATTTTCCATTTTATTATATTTTCCATAATAATATGACATCAAAATTTCCTTAAAAATTAAAAAAAATAATCTTGCCTTTTGTTAACTTTTTTTTGAAGATTTTCTTTCAGTGAATCATCATCAATCATATCAAGTGGTGTCTTTCCATTTTCATTCCGAACAGTTAGGCTTGCACCATTTTCCGCAAGATAGACAACAATATCAATTGCTTCCTCTTTTTTAGAATTTGAAGTAAACTGAAGGAAAGCAATAAAAATATTAAAAAAAACACCAATTGGTTAGAAAATGTGTTAGCTGATATAAAGAAGCAAAATAAACTCTTCATTAGCTGTCAAAGGTTTAATCTGTCCAGTGTTATGAAGTGCATCCATGTGTACAATGTTTGTTTCCTAGATTTAGTTCTAATTCTGTTGAAAATGAAGTACACCCATAATGCAAGATCTCTGGTTGATGATAATTATGAGGGAGATCATCACTGTCAACACCACCACCACCACCACCATGATCATCAGTAGCAGCAGCATCTAATATATCCAGAAATATTTTACTTCGTTACTGGTTATATTGCTGATTTCAGAGATTACCATAAAGGATGCAAATTGATAATATGGAAAAATTTTTATAATTAATCTTAGATTATTAAGACCAAAATCAACTGCTATGAAAATCACACTGAAACATTGGTTCCCGTATGATCACTAAAGTTAATCAACGTCAAGCCTTGGAAATACCAGGTGCTGTAAGAACACTTCAGAATTGTTAATCGGAGAGAGCTGAATTCCAATTCCTGTTGGGTTTGTTATATTCACTTACATACAAATACTGGTGATCTTCTCCCCCCCCCCCCCCAGCTATAGTTTAATTAGTAAGACTTTTATCACAAAAAACATTATCTCAAAAAAAAAGATTGCGTACAAAATTTTTAGATTTTGGCATTAAATAATCAATAGAGGTGTTGATATGCTGCTAAACAACCAACTGCCATAAATATTGGGTTGAAAAAAAAATGACCAGTTTGAGACAAACATTTTAAAACATCACAACTCATTAGTCAAAATAAGCACCGTTACAACTAACACAATATCGCTAACAATTATGTTGAGCAAGTTTGTCAGCCCATACAAAATAAAATTTCAAATTTGCAGTTCAAATAAACATGAAAATTAAATGAAATCATGCAAATTGCTAATCACCAGTCAAATCATAAGTTTCTGCAATTTCTTTTCTTTACCAATGTATGCTAATCTTCTGATTTTTTTTTATAGAACTACTGTGGTATAGATTATCATCCATTATACGTATTTTATATTTAGATAAGTCCAGCTTGGACACACACCATTCTAAGTTGAATAAAGCTTCAGATAAGTTATACCTGAGTTTGTCTTTTCCTTACAATTTATTTGAATTAGAATCAATATAGAACATTGCATGAAACCATAAAGGTTCAACCTTGACCCTGATCATACCAGAGCTGCTGAGCAATGGAACCATTGGATTTGAATGTTTGAAAACTTCATATAAAACCCTTAAAGTGGAGCAACCTTATCAACAAACAGACAAAACAAGACTGATAACAAACTATCTGCTCCCACTCTGTCTACAGGTAATTTCAGATTTCCCTTCTTGTGAGGAACCTATAAACTTGCTGCATGCAATTTACATCAAGCCTAAAATGAGGTTTTTGCTTGATATCTACTTGTCACTAGAAAAAAGGAAGATGGTGAATCACTCGAGCATCACCTAAGTGAAGCAAAGACTGTAATTTTAAAGCAATGAATGCAGAAGAAGCCTAGGATGAACATATTATGGACGTCTTTATAAATGGCCTTTGAAATGCTTAAGTGAGGCAGAGACTCTTTCAAGACAAAACCATGATGTTAGGAACTGTCTACAAGACAGCCCACAGTTTAGAAGTAACCCAGAGACAGTCTGTTTTCTTCTTATCTACCGTTGATGTCTCTTAGGAGTCTGATAGGTTTTTTTATAAGCTTTTCACCTGATGCAAGGCAGGAGTACCACTAGTACAGAAGGGGTTACAGAAAGTGGGAGCAAGAGTAAAGAGGCTTGACAGAGGAAAGGATGAAGAGAAGGATGGGGAATAGATCAAGATATTTGGAGATACCAATTGATATTGCATTTGAATAGCTGGAGATTATAGCTATCAGGGAGGCAAGTAAGAGGAAGGGAGTTCCACAGATGGGAAGTGCAAGGCATGAAACTATTGGAGTAGAAGAGATAGCTACATTTAACCGTTTAGACAGTAAAATGGTAGGACTGAGATACCAACCTAGTAGCACGTTTAAATTCATGCAGTTTGGGAACTAGCGAAAGTAGCTCGTCAGAGCAGTTCCTGTGAAAGTATTTGTAGAAAAGACAGAGGCAGGTGACGGCACGCCTGTGAGAGAGTGACTGTAAACGAGATGCCAGATTAGGGCCAGCTACATTGCATATCCATCTCTGGATTTTGTTGAAGACCTTAAGATGAACAGTGGGGGCTCCAGACCATATATGGTAGCAGTATTTCATGGAAGGGCGAATGGTTGATTTATAGATTTGAAGGATGGACTCAGGTGAGAAAAACTTTCTGGTGCAACACAGAGAATCAATTTTCCTTGTGGTAGATGAAGCTATTGATTCAATGTATTTGTTCCATTGCAGATCAGCGGACAGTGTGAGACCAAGCAGTCGCAAAGAGGTGCTCTCATGGAGTTGAGCATCAGATATTCTAATGGGAGGCATGGAGGGTTCTCTGCAGTGGGTAATAGAGCAGTTTTGTTTTTGAGGCATTAAAGTTAACCAGCCATTTCCTGCCCCAGTCAACAACTGATCTGAGTTTTTTTTCGAGACCAACGGCCAGGTTAGTTTTGTCAGTGATATCACATTTGCTATTTAGGCAGGAGTAAATAGTAGCGTCGTCTGCATAGATGCCTACTTGGGAACTGATGACATTGGGAAGATCGTTAATGAAAATAAGGAACAGTATAGGACCCAGGATAGAGCCTTGGAGAACCCTGCATTCGTGAGAAAGGAACTGGAGGAGAATCTGTTAAGGACAACCTTCATTACATGGTTTGACAGGAATAATTGTATTAAGTCAAATAATCATCCTGAAATACTGTATCCCTGAAGCTTATGAAGGAGGCTGGCATGCCAAACCCAAACAAATTCAGTTATGGCCATGAGCACATCAGCTGTAGATTGGGCAAAGCGGAAGCCATATTGCTTGTCAGACAGCAGATCATGAGATGTAAGGTGCTTAACCACTTCAGCGTTGATTAAAGCTTCAAAGACTTTGATGAAGAATGGTAGGAGACTAATAGGATGGTAGTTAGATGGGTCAGAAGGGTCTCCTGAGTTCTTAAAGACAAGTACATCAGATGAAGATGGAAAGCAGGAGTCGTTGAAGCAATAGTTGTATAGTTTGGATAGGACAGGAGCGAGTTCAGGAGCACATTTCTTCAGGACAATGACTGGTATCCCATCCCCACTGCTAGCCTTATGGGAGTCTAATTTAGAGATGATGCCCAATACCAATGATGGGGTTATGTGCAACTGACTCAATAGAGCCTCAGTTCTAGAGGGGAAATCAGATGTAGGTACATTGGATGAGTCGAGCATTGAAATGGATGATAATTTCTCATCAAAGCAATTGTGAGATGCAATACATTGTTTCATTCTATCAGCAAATAGTGACTTTGCTTCATTGAGAACCTGCTTGCACTTATTACAAGCTGAGACAAAAAGACCTCTGTTGCAATATGACATGTCACTATGGTACAGTCAGAAGAAGTTGGCAATGGCATCTGAGCAAGCTGCAGAGAACCAAGGGGATGAGCGCAATTTAACCATATATTTCCTTGCGGGGATGAAAGCCTCGGTTCCAGTTTTAACCCAGGAGGAGACCACGGAAGCACATTCTTGAACGGGGAGATTAAAGACCACATTCCAGGTGACATTGTGAAGGAAATCACGGAATGGGTCCCAGTCTGCTCGTTGATAACAGAAAGATATTCTGTTGATAGGAGGTTCTTTGCTGGGGGTGGAGTAGGAGATGTTGACAGACACTACAGCATGATCAAAGTTGCTAAGAGGGCAGAGCTGTGTGGCATGATAAGACTCAGGGATGGAGGTGAAACAGAGATTGTGAAGGGAAGCCTTACTGTCCTGGTTATTGGGGAAATGAGTGGGAAAGTCAACTATTTGTGGGAGGAACTGAGTAATTTAAAAGTTAAGGGTTCATATATCAGCAAGTTATAGAGTTTTTAAGCGACTTGGTATAGTAGGCATTAAAGTCATTGAATATGAATTTTTGAGCAAATGAATGAAGAGAGATAGCCTAGTCTATATTGTCTGAAATGCTTTCAGGTATACCACAGTCTTGGGAGGATGGAGAGCGATAGAGGAAGAAGAGGTAGCTTACAGCATTGAGGAGAGATAGCTGGAGACACATGTATAAATGGTCTGGAGAGTCAAGAGAGAGAGATCCCTAACCAATGGGAGATGGTCCTTGATGTAAATTCCTAGGCTGTGCATGTGGGTTTGAGAGTCTTTTCTAAGCAGAGGAAGGTAACCAGGTATTGAGAGGTCAGCGGAGGGGATAAACAAGTTGAGGTTGGTCTTGCAGAGAGCCAGTATATCAGGAGACTTCTCAATAGGGAATGATTCCACACTGCAGAAGTTGGTTCAAATGCCACAGATGTTAGAAAAGTTAAAGGGTTTAGGTGATTTTTTTTTTAAAGCATGTTTACGTTTACTTTTTTGATTGTTGTCATGTTGGGTAATGTTGGTAGTGAAAATGAGAAGGCCTGAAGTAGAAGTAGCATTTTATGTGACAAGGGCAGAAAGGAGATGGCGCAACCTGTAATGTGGCCTTGGCGTTGCCCACCAGAGGTTTGTGCAGGGACACCTTTCCATGCATGACAGGGCACTACAAGCACCCTGGTATTATGCAACTGTTGATCAGTGGCAGCTCAAGACACTACACAAGAGTTAGGGCTTCTAACTACCAGTTGGGAACAGCAACCAGAAAACTGTCAACCTGGTACCTTCAGAATGAAGAGGTGTTACCACAGACTGCACACATCACAAGATAATCAAAACAGTACTACTACAGAGACCAGAGTGAAGAAAAGGAAATGTACCGGGAACCCCATCCTAAACAAGAAACAAGGGGTGAGCCTCTGCTCTTGATCAAGAGAAGTGGCAGGAGTATTGACTGGGCAATAGGAAAGCCTACCTACTACTGTTACATGCGCACTAATACACACACACACACACAAAAAAAAGAAAGCAAACAAACAAGCAGCTTACAAGAAGTCCAAGAACAATGTGCAAGGCACTCAGTATTGAAACTGAAATATAAAGTTTTAATTTAGTTTTTGAAACTGAAATATAAAGTTTTTACTTAGTTAAAGTCCCAATATGCACTTCTTGAGTGCAAAGAGCTCATCATCTGAGAGCCTGGGAACTCGTATCATTCACTATTGCATGAGTCAATGAGAAAAGAACGAAAATATTCAAGGAATTTATCGAAACTTTTCAAAAAACAGTGAGGACTAAATTCACTTCAATTAATATTAATAAATGGAAAAAAAAACCCAAAAATCCCGAAAAGATTTTGGAACGTGGTACAAAGAATGACAAGAAAAGTTAAATTAAAATTAAATTAGTATTAAAATTTGAAGACAAACATGCAGTGGAGACTGGCAACAATATTCATGTGTCCCATGTCTCCATTTTTGACTTCAGTGTCTTCTTGTGACCAAATGGCAGTCTCAACAAAAAACTGCTTCTTCCATGGACTATAATTTCACCCCCAATGTACCTGTCCAGCCAGTAACATCATCCTAATAATTTTGTCATAACTGCTGCTTCACCAGACTGCCTTTCAAAAACAATACTAAAAATTTACATTTACAATGTACCTGTTGATGCCCTTATTGACACAGTTAATTCTATTTACATTGTTCAGACTATCATCCTCATCTTTGTTGCCATATTTATCACATTGTTTCGGCTGTTGTATGCTCTGGCCTTCTTCAGGTGGTTGGAATGTCAATTGAACTCTTTATTTCACTCCCTGCAGTAGACTGTTCTTGTTCCACGTGCCATGTGTAATGGATGTCAGTTATCATTTATCTCCTGTTAATTCTCCTCTCCAAGTTCTCCACTACCACTGGCAGTGGTTAAGGCACAGTGAATAAAGGCGTTAGTTAGATCCAGTGACAGGACTCAAAGAGTGAGTTCAATAGCTGGTTAAGGCAGTGGAGAACTTTCAGAGGGGAATTAACAGGAGATAACTGATAACTGACATCCATTAAACATGGCACGTGGAACTAGAACAGTCTATCTCAGCGAGTGAAATAAAATGTTCAGTTCGACATTCCAACTATCTGAAGAAGGCCGGCGTGTGCAGCAGCCGAAGCATTGTGATAAATATGGTGACAAAGATAAGGATGATAGTTGGAATAATGTAAATAGTGTACATAATACCGCATCTCTGAAATATAGACAGATACAGTTAATTCTGTGAGCTACATACATTCAAATGTGGTGAAAGCTAATAAGTGGTAGAGATTTCCTTGTTCCAACAAAATAACTATGACAAACTTGTCTTTGTGCACTCAAGTAATTGGGTACTGCCTTGTCAAACTTCTTCTGAGAACCACAAAAGGAGATTAGTAATAGACTACTTGCAGACGATTAATAGGTTCACCCAGTTAGATGCATACCCACTACCTTGCTTTGACAAGATGGAGAATGAAATTGCCAAATATTGCGTTTATAGTATTATGGATTTCCAGAGCACGTACCCCCATGTAGAAATCAAGTCAGAAAATTGACTATATACAGCCTTTGAAGTGAATGGCTCTTTGTATCATTTTTAACAGATTCCATTTAGTGTGACTAATGGCATATCAAGTTTTCAATTCTTCAGCCTAATAATTATGCTTCTGATGCTAACTCAAATGGTGATAGGGGATACACCCCTGAGCAACCTTTGTCACCCCACTTCTCCCAATGGGTCTTTTAGTCCTTATGTGTATGGGCGAGTTTGCCTTGGTACCCTAGATCTCTAGCCAGTATGATGTTTTCGACCCAAGGATGAGTTTTGTTGCACCTGAATCTTTCCTGGGCTATTTGTCCCCTCATTAAGGGTGCTAGAGGTAAATGTTTTCTGAGTTTTGATGTTATCCACCCAATAGTCAGGACTGAACCTTTGAATAACTTCGAAAAGGCTATTTTATCAGCAGTTGTATAATATCAGTTCTATTGTACTGCCATTTTGTGAATCATTTCTGGATCATGCATTTAGCTCTAGTGTGGCCTCTCGATGCCATGATGATGTGTACTCTTATGGCAGTATCCCTGGGCAAGTCAATTCAGGTTATTCATGCATGCATCTCCAATGGGTGTTTGTTTCACTGCCTACTAGTCATCGATCAAACCATCTAAAACAAATATGAAAGCAATTAAATTGAAAACAAACAAAATGGGCAAACTCAACCTCAAAAGAAAATGTATACCCCAGTTATACTATCTCTTACATCACTGTAAGGGGTCTATGTTCTAACTTTCCAGAAGTGGAACTCCATCTTCTTCAGTCTAAACTGGACCTTCTGTTCTTGTCTGAAACAGGTATCAATGTCTCAATCACATAGCAGAAGCTCACAATCCCAGGTTACTCACCCATTATAACAATATACGGCCACCTAAATTACCACAGTCACTGGATGGGTTTCCCTGTGGCAGGGACACAAAAACGAGAACCCTGATCTTCTGTATATGTGTTTCTATGTGGTACTTATCCTTAATGCCAAATTTGTCTTTGCCCTGTATCATCCTCAGGATGGGTGAAGGGTTGGTAATCTTCAATCTTATATCAGAGAGGATTAACAATATCCTCACCAAATTTCCCTCAGCCAACTTTCACATATGTGGTGACTTCAATGTTCACTATAAAGAGTGGTTAGTCTGCTCTAACAAAACCAATGAGGAAGACATGGCAGAGACTTCTCCATTATACATGAACTAACCTAGATCACTAAAGAACCCACCCAAACCTCGAATGCAATGGGACAGCATGTGAACATCCCTGGCCTTTTTCAAACACCATAGCAAATGCTCAGCAGAAATTTTAGCCACCATTAGCATGCCAGATCATTTCTTCGTCAGTGTCCAAATTGACTCCAAACCCATGACATCCCCTGATTTACCATTCGATAGAATGGTTTTTTGCTATGTCGACACAGACTGAGATATTTTTCTGTCTTGTATGACAGAAGCTCCTCTCTCGACCTTCTTCAAACATGCTGCCTCCAAAACTGCTGCTTTAATCTCAGAATGGATCCTTTCTGAAAGGAAATTCCAACAAAAGCCAAACAGTCAACCCTATTTCACCTCTGAATTTACTGCAACTATAGCTCCTTGGAACCACTACTTCAATATCTATTGAAAGGAGCAGTGTAGTCTGGACCTTACTTCTTTCAGAACCACCCACAATTGCTGTAAAAGAGTCCTTGAAAACACAAAGTGCAACTATGCATAATCTGTCCAGGCCAAGGTTGAAAATAAACAAATTGAATCTTGTGAAAGTTGGAAGATCCCCAACAAAATTATGAATAGAGGAAAAGTGACTGTTCACACTATTATAAATGGCTCTGAGGTTACATCCTCCTTGACCAACAAGGTGAAAATCTTCATCTTGATCTTCACCTCAAACTCAATGTTAGATAATAAAAGGCCATCCTCTCCCCGATTTCCCATGTCTCACTGAGCATAATATCACTAATATCCTCATTTTAGGAAGAGAAGTCTCTAGACTTATCAAAAGTCCTGACCCCCAAAAAGCCACTGGCCCAGACAAAATTCCAGTGGTCATCCTTAAGAATATGAACCTAGAGTTATCCCTGATTCTATCAAAGTTATATAACTGTGGCTTGAAGAAGAAATCTTTCCTCAGCATGTGGAAGGTGGCAAGCATATGCCTGGTCTTCAAGAATGCATGCAACTGGTCTTTCCCCTCTCAGTATAGATCCATTAGTCTCTTCAGTATCATCAGTAAGCCTTTTGAGGCCTTAATCAACAAGGTCATCGAGCACCTGGATAGGAACAACCTCTTGTGTGACGAGTAGTATGAGTTTTGATCAGCCTGATCCACTACTGACATCCTAATGACACATAGAATTAGTGAGGCTCTTGACAACACACATACTGCAAGACCCATAACATTAGATATCTCAAAGGCCTTCAACATGGTATGACACAAAGGTTTGCTACACAAGCACTCCTCCTATGAAATCACTGGAAGAGTTTTCTCTATTATAAATTCCTTCCCGACAGGTAAGTCTCTGAAGGTAGATATTAATGGCCAGTCCTTCAAGGACCTGGTGGTCAACATAAGTGTCCCTCAGGGGTCACTTCTCTGACCAACCCTCTTTCTGATTTACATAAATGATTGACCTAAGAATATACTATGAATGTCTATGCTGGTAACCTGACAATACATGGGTGCACCTCTAAAAGTCTTGATGATCAGAGATTGGCAGGTGACCTCTCTTCTGATCTAACACTAACTTCCCAGTGGGGGGAAAAATGGCTGGTTATATTCAACGCCTTTAAAACTAAACTGGTTACATTCCATCTCTGACAGTCACGATGAATGGATATCCTCTTGAGGAGGCACCATGCCCTGAGAGGATATTGGACCTTAAACTAACACCTGACCTCATGAAATTCCTATATATGATCTATCACTAAAGATGCAGGTAAAATGTTCAGCTCCTTGTACTGCTCCAGTAAGTATATGACTCTTCATGCTATCTTTTACCTTTATAAGAGCCAGATCAAGCCGAAGATGGAGTACTGTTGCAATAATTGGGTAGCAACTGCCCAGATCTCACTTTCCAGTCTTGAGTTCATCTCTGAGTCCTTGTTGGAGAAGAATTATTTTCCACACTCTAACCTCTCTCTTACAGTCTCTCATGGAAAGTGCTTGGACGAACTGCATCTTCTGGTTCCACCAGGTCTGACTTTCATGGCTAGAATCCAAACCAGCCATACTAGTTACATAGTAACAAACTACCATCGTTCTCTACATATTCCATTGGTGCAAAGTAAGTTTCTACTCAAATAGCTTCTTTTCATGAACCACTGCCCTATGGAATAGGCTAGATCACTACAATTTTCACCTGTTCAAGTCTAGAGTCAACCACTATCTTCCCCTTCTATCCATATAAACTATTCTTTAACTTAACCCATTGAGTGGCCTCTGGGGCCTAGTACAGGGTGAACCTTATTAAAAAAAAAGCACAGAAAAATTGAAAGACACATTTACCTATATAGATAACAGTCAGACCATGATCACAACCTTAAACAGTTCATGGCAGCTGTTAACAAATACAAAATTACATTAAATAAAGGACAAATATTTCTTTGGGTGAGAATCTATTAAGATACACTGTGAGTGAAAGAAATATGAAGCTGTTACAAGCTAATAGCTTCCTCTATCTCCCACTGCTGTTAAGGTATTTCAAAAAATGACATAGCAAATACTGTTATAGTTGCTATATACCCTGCAACCCCTATAGTCATTAAAACAAGTATCTGATAGTGCTATTGCTGCATTACTGAAGAAAAATGGTTGTCCAATTGCTTTTTTTTTTCAACTACACCATTGTAGAGGCATTAAAAAAATGGAGGCATTACCTAACTGGGCATCACTTCACACTCATAACTGACTAAAGATCAGTTGCATTTAATGTTTAGTCAAGAAGTAAAATTAAAAACAAGAAAATAGCACAATGGAAGATTGAGCACTCTTGTTTCTCCTTCAATGTTATATACTGTCCTAGCAAAGAAAATTTAGCAGTAGATGCATTATCAATAGTTAGTAGTGCTATATAAAGTTCTAATGATCTCCAAACCCTACATAATGATCTATGCCATGCAGACATAATTAGAACATCCTGACGAATCTGCACTGTACATTAAAGCCATGATTTAATAGGCAACACTGGGAGTCCTTACCAAAGCCACTCAACTCTTTGAAAGGCTAAATGTGAACTTCTAGGTCTCCTAAAAATCGAAACCAGACCTATTACTACTATTACTTAATATTATTGATGAATATTCCTGATTCCCATTTACATATCCTTCCCCAAATACATCTGTTCAGTTATTTTATGGAAAAGTACAGTAAAATTTACACTATTTACATTATTCGGACTATTGTCCTCGTCTTTGTTGCCATATTTATTACAATGTTTCAGCCGTTGTACGCTCCGGCATTCTTCAGGTGGTTGGAATGTCGAACTGAACCCTTTATTTTACTCGCTGGGGTAGACTGATCTAGTTCCACGTGCCATGTTTAATGGATGTCAGTTATCAGTTATTTCCTGTTAATTCCCCTTTTCAAGTTCTCCACTGCCTTAACCGGGTACTGAAATCATACTCTTTGGGTCCTGTCACTGGATCTAACCAACACCTTTATCCACTATGCCATGTGTCCTTGAGGACATCTGTGTATGAATTTCTGGGTATTATAAACCTAATGTATTCAGCAACCATTTTTTACCAGTGCTCATATCGCAATTTTTGCCAGAGCTCATATTGCAATTTTTGTTGTTATTATCACTTTTCTCTGGCACTCCTTATTACTGGTTTCCATATTGTATTCATTTCTATGCTTGGTCAACTCAGAAAATTTTTGTGGCCTAGCATATGTGCTGATTCCTTAAGTTTATGAATTTTCCACTGGTGTTCTTTATGTATGATCTCAACTTGATCCCACAGAGGGTGGTGATCTCCCTTTTCTCTCCATATGTGGTCAGCCACACGTGATTTTTCCACTTCCCCTTGTATTACAGTTTCCTGGTATTCTTGAAGCATTACCTTAAGGGGGTGGCCTGTCTCCCCTTTATATTTCTTTCCACAGCTGCACGGGATAGCATACACACAGTCTTTAGTCATGTTCTCCTCTATTCCTGGATGTACTAATATATCAGAGCATGGGTTCAAGACATCCGTATACTGTAAACTGACATTCACTGGACAGTACCTCAATTTCAACTCCTACTATCCATACAATGTAAAGAAAGGGACCGTCCACTGTTTGCAATTCTGTGCAAAAGTCATAAGTGGTGACCCAGAGACTTTAGATAAAGAATTGGTCAGTATAAGTAGTACCATACAGCATAACAACTACCTTGGGTACATGGCAGCAGCCCACAAAAACTGGGATAGGCGGGTACAAGAGGAGGATAACAACACTCAGAAAATAGTCTGCCTGCCTTATGTGAAGGGGTTATCAGAGAAAATACAAAGGATCTGCGGTCCATATAACATCAGGACAACCTTCAAAAGCTTGATGACACTTCGCAGATATCTCTCCCGAGTAAGACCCCCACCATAGAGGATCTAACTAATGCCTTTATTTACTGTGCCATGTGTTCTTGAGGATACATGGTTAAGGTGGTGGGGAACTTGAAGAGGGGAATTAACAGTAAATAACTGATAACTGATATCCATTAAACATGGCATGTGGAACTAGAACAGTCTACCCCAGCGAGCGAAATAAAGAGTTCAGTCTGACATTCCAATGATCTGAAGAAGGCCGGAGTGTACAATGGCCGAAACATTGTAATAAATATAATGACAAAGATGAGGACAATAGTCCGAATAATGTAAATAGTGTACATAATACCTCATCTCAGAAATATAGACGGATACCACAGTAAAATTTATTGTTGTTTTCTGTATAATATTTTGGTCTATTCATTTTCCTTTCTATTTTGGTTGAATAAAATACCCAGTAAATAGTTTGAATTGTCTGAGAATAAAATAATAATTATTCAAATAACTATTGAATGATAATAACTCATCTCAATATTTCAGTTTGTAAGAAGTTTGTATTTCTTCAACTGTATTTTAAAATCCTTTATATTTAAATTTTTTTCCTGACAGTTTGTTAAAAAAATGTTCCAGTATAAAGAACAAATTGGAAGATAAATTGCTTTTATAATTTGCATTGAAGATAAAGTTTAAAATATAAATTGTTTTTACTATATCTTTTTCTTTCAGAAATGTTAATATTAGCTTACCAGTTCCAAAATACTTGAAGGTCTACTCTTGCGGTCAAGGGCTGCATGAAGAGCTGTATCTCCATCGTTATCTTGGGCATTGATATCAGCTCCTTCAGACACCAGCAATTTCACTATGCTAAGATGGTTTTGTTGAGCAGCCAACATCAGTGGAGTTGAACCATTAATTGTTTTTATATTCAATTTAGCTTTGCCCTAAATTTTGAAGAAATAAATAAATTTGTAGATATTTTTTATCTTAATTTGGTGAATTGATGCTACAGAATAGAATTATTCTATTTTAAACATAAATTTACCTTCAACATGAACAATTAAAGAAAATATGTAAGAGGCATGTATTTTATAATATGTGTCCATTATTCATTATAACCTAGAAAACTGATTGAACAGTTACTCTACTTTATGATTATATTATAAATATATGATTAGTATATGAATGAATTTTATCAGAAAGATGTCAAATGAAATGCATCACTATTTTCTTTTCACTCAATGTTTTTTTTAAGCAAAAGTGATTATGAAATTTAGCTATACATATGCTCACATAGTAATCAGCCTTGGTATTTAAAGAAGCTTCATTTACATAGAAACAAATATAACAAATCCATTATTTCTCAATGTTATCAGATCTAAAGATTTTATATAATCACTGAGAGAGAAACATGATAATCAGTTCATAGACATTTTAATCAGTGATTATTTTAAGTGAACTCAATAGACGATGCATCCTAGAAGTAAACAGTTTGATGCATCCTAAATGAGAAAAAGAAATATCGAAATTTGATGATGTTTCTTTCATCTGCACACACTATTTGCCATCATCTCAAACATTTAGTGACTTTATAAATCTGCTGACAGTATAGTTAGTCTAAATTTTGTAAACTGACTTACCTTTTCAATCAGAGTTTTTGCTACATTCAAGTTATCATTCAAAGCAGCAAGATGGAGGGCACAGAACCCATCAATTTTTTGGATATCAACAATAGCAGGTTTTAATTGCAAAATCTTTTTCACAGTTCTATAATAATAATAGAAATAAAAGAAATGTTTCAAGGTAATGAATAAATTAATATATACAAGATTGAAAAATTTGGTCTTTTGCCCCTTCATCTTTGCCGTATCACCTCTGTTAGGAATTCATCAGCACTCTTTTGTGGAAGAAGGTAAATAATTGTCAACTGTATGTGCATTTTGGCTTTTTTTTATTTCATCCCATGCAAGGTGAGACTGACACTAAAATGTAAGGGGTTACTGGGATTGAAAGAGAATGAGAAGATTTTAGTGAGGAAGAAAGGACACTAAAACATAGGTTTCAGGAAGACAGAAGATGGCGATTGGCATCATATCTAAATTTTTGAAGGTTGTAGGTAACGGAAGCAAAAAAACTGAAAAAGATTTCCACAGATAAGAAGTGCAAGAAAAGAAACTGTTAGAATAGACCTTATGGTTACATCTATCTAGTTCAACAGTAAAGTGATGAGACCTAGTTGTCAATGTAGTAGTACACTTAAATTCATACAGCTGGAACACAAGCAGGAAAGCTCATCAAAACAATTGCCATGAAAATATTTGTAGGAAAAATAGATAGAAGCCATGTCATGTGGGTGGGAAAGTGACTGATGTTGAGATGCTAGATCAGGAACATTACAGACCTGCCTTTGGATTTTGTCAAGAATCTCAAGATATATAACTGGAACACCAGACTGGATAGTGCAGTATTCAATGCATCGAGGTATGGTAGATTTATAAATGTGTAAGATGGCTTCTGGCAAGAAAAATTGTCTGGACTGGCACAACACCGAACCAGATTTCCTTGCAGTAGACCTAGCTTGAAACTAAATGTCTGCTAGTATGAGCAAATTTCAATGCAGTCAGTGAAAAAGTGTGACAATCTAAGAAAATGTAGAATACAAAAAAAATTAAAATTTAGCCCAATTTCAAGAAAAAGAAACAGAAAAAGGAAGAACAAGATTAAGTTATGCAGGGTCAAGATGGAGGGCATATTTTCTTTTCAATAAATTAAATCAAACAATTTTTGCTGGGATGATGTTATTTATGCCTCGGCTATTGTCCTCATCTTCACATTTTGGCTGTTGTGTTCTTTGGCCTTCATCAAGTGTATATTGATCTGGGTAACCCACAGGCAATTCTAAACTGAACTCGGTTTAATCTATGGTGGTAGACTAAACAGTAGATTAAATAAAGTGTCCATTTCTTAATTTCCTGTTGGTTATCCAGATCAATATACACACTGATAAAGGCTGGAGGGCACAATGGCCAAAACGTTGTGATAAGAAAAAGATGAGGACAATCAAGTAGACATCCGTTTATTTCATTAGATAAAGGTAGCATCCTGTTTGGTCAAAATTCAGTCCTTTGAGAGTAATACAAAATGACCTCTCCATGGCATAGGACTGTATGATGGTATATAGAGGCTGTGTGCTACCCAGACTGCAAGCCCACCCCATCTCTGCCATACCAATAAGATCCAAAGTAATACAGAGCATTACATTTGTGGTGGGCTTGTCAGCAGGAGTTGTTGGAAAGTTGTCAGTGTTGACAGTCAACCACTTTTAGGGATCCATACCGGGCATTGTTCTTTCCCTAGATGAACTGCCATCCTGGGTTGTCGAGCTCTGTTTACTCAAAGCAGCTGGTTATTTGGCATCAGTTATCTGCCTTTACTCATTCTCTGGTTTGGAGCTGGAGTTGTCAGAGACTCTTTGAGATGCATGTCATGAAAGCATTTTATAGATAGTGGGAGCCTGTCCCCACTATCAACTTCTGGCTATGACAACCTACACTACAAATCAAAAGTATTTGGCCACCCTCAAAATTGTTATTTCTCATCCTAAAAGAGTTATTTTCAATGAAACAAATTAAGCACCACAATGGTTTTAATTATTATACTAAATACAAGTCTTCCTGAGCTGCATTAAATACAAATGAAATAAAAACAAGCACAAAAAACTTTTTAAACTCTTGATTCATCAAAATGGCCTCCTTTGGCCACTATTGCTAATTCGCAAAGACTGAAGATAATTCTGACCAGCATTCCTGCAAAAGTTGCCAGAGGTTAGCTGCACTTGTGGTTTGTTTAGCTCTGACTTTTCTGTCAAGTTCATCCCACATCAGTTCAATGGGATTTAAGTCTGCTGATTGTGCCAGCAAAGACATCAGTTGAAGGACGTGCTGTTCCTCTTTGCTTTTACTGTACCTTTGGCAAAGTTTATTAGTATGCTTTGGGTAATTATCTTGCATGAGTACAAATCCTTGACCCACAAGCTGTGTTTCAGATGGGATCGTGTGATGCTGCAGTATGCTGCAATAGCCAGTTTGATTAAATTGCTCTTCACCTGGTGCAAACCCCCGACTTTGCAATTGACAAAAGCCCTCCACACCATAACAGAGCCTCCTCCATGCTTTATGGTTGGTGTGATACAGGGGGTTACATCTCTTTCACCAACTCTTCACTGCACATAGACCCTCCTATTTGACCCAAAGATTTTGATTCATCCGTCCAAAGGACTTTATTCCATTGCCCTATTGTCTAGTCTTTGTGTGCCTTGGTCCTCTGGAACCTTTTGACATTGTTTTGATTCCTCAATAGTGGTTTCTTGAGAGCAATTCTGCCATATAGGCCAGCTTCATAGAGTCTTCTTTTCACAGTTTTTCACAATATTGGTTCAGTTGTGCAGTGATGTTTGGAGCAGTCAGCCTTCTGTCAAGTAAAATGGTGACTGATGAAATTATCCTCTGCTTTTGTTGTTGCTTTTGCTCTACCAGCCTTACTTTCGGTCTTTTGTCTTGTTTCCTGATGTCTCCTAACAGTGTAATCCACTGTAGTTCTGGGAATTTTTTTTTTCTCTGCTTGAATATCCTTCTTTTTTTTTAACGTAATGATCTCTTGTATTTGTTCAAGTGTAAGTTCACATGTTTTGTTCAGTTTGTTGAGAAAAAGGTTTTGATCCCAAAGAAAGTTGCAAAATTTAGGTTTTAATTTAAACAAAATAAGAATAACAGATTTCACTACTGGGCACGGTACATTGGTAGCATAGGTAAAACATGTAGTAACTAGCAAGCAGTAATTCAACACAATATAATCTAATGTGAGTTCAAGTGGTGGTATAATGTAACTTTTGGAACATGCTTTATTCATACTTAGTACTAACAAAGAAAAACACCTTCAGATCAATTTTTCAAAAGATATCTGGTTATACTAATGCCAAAGTTCCTGAAAAAGACTTGTATTTAGTATAATAAATAAAACCATTGTGGTGCTTAAATTGTCTCATTAAAAATATCACTTTTAGGATGGGAAATAAAAAAATTTTGATGGTGGCCAAATACTTTTGACTGGTAGTGTACTTACACACATTGATGTAAGTATATAAACATTACTTTTCTTAGAAGCTTGCCAAAAGTTAACAGTTTTTTATATATATACAAGTAAAACGTGATGTAAACAAAAACACTAGAAAGCAAGATAAAATAGTTATATATAAATAAAGACAAATATAAAAAGTTGTTAATTTTGGAAAAAGATAGCAGAAAGAAAAAAATGAAATATGAATTGAGATTTAAGCCAAAAATACTTACAGATTATGAAGTCATTATACAAAAAATGAATTTATACTACCTTTTGACAGTACTAACACCCAAACTAACAACTGATAAAAAATGAATGAGATTAGAAAAATGCAAATTTGATAAATGTAATTTTAGGTTAGCAAAAACAGAAAGTAAAAATAAGACAAATAATCTTCAGGTTAGTCATACAAAAACAAATAAATACTAATATAGAAAAACCCAGTAACTGTGGAAAATTTGAAAGAAATAGTAATAAACAATATATATAACAAATAAAATAATTGTGGTAATAAAATAAGCACATCTCCTCTCTCACTTGTAACTATCTATTCCAAAAATATAACATTTTCAGCACTAAAGCTGAATACATCTAATAAAGCTTCATAAGCTTCTGCTTAGTGTGGTTACTATATTACAATTTATTAGACTAATTCCCTTTCGCAATCATGGAATGTATACTCTGTTCAGACAAATTAACTACATATTCAAATTCTCTGGACACTGAAAGAGAATACTGTCATTGGTGAAAGACTTTTGAAAACTTCTTGGAGAAATGTTGTGATGGAACACCCGACAAGTTAGATTATTTAATAAATTATGTACCTGCTAGCATTTACAAGTATTTCTTAGATGTAGCATTATCATCTCAAGTACTTGGACACTGTTTAGTGAATTTGAAAATAAAAGAAGCCTTGTACAATAAAGTGAAATTCTTAATAATGAAGATCCTCTGCTGTAGTGTAATACTGGGACACGATTTCCCTTAACAACACTCTTATGTCGAGATACAATTTGGTGAACCCAGATCATCATTAAAATTATGAACTCTAGCAATGACTAACATGCCTTACCCGACACTCTTCACAAATTTAATGCCTGACTGCTAACAAATAGATATAAAATGAAGATGACATACAAATGAAGACAAACAATTCATTAATACAGAAATTAAAAGAATACTTAAAGAAGGGGTAACAGAACCAAGTCACTCTTCACTGGAGAGTGCAAGTCCTTGTAATGTCTTCAGAAAAACACTAAAAGAGAATGGTTATCAGCTACTTAATAAATATTAATAAATTCATCCACAAGATGTCCAGTCATTTGAAGGATTTTCTTCCAGCTGAATAAAATAAATACTGGGGGAAAATGTGGTAATAAAATAAGCATATTCCATCCCTATCCATTACAATAAATATAACATTTTCAGCACTAAAGCTGAATTAGTCTAATAAAACTTCATAAACTTGGTGTTGTTACTATATTACAATAATCATAATGAAATAAAATAAATAATTGTGAATTACAATAAATTATTATATTAC